>JACYFF010010365.1:40317137-40372748 GCA_017589665.1 Selenicereus undatus | reverse complement strand
AAGAAGAAGAAGAAGAAGAAGAAGAAGAAGAAGAAGAAGAAGAAGAACCCTTAGAAGGTGAAAATTTTGCTGAGTCAGAAGAGTCTTTTTCTTTGGAAGGTAGCTCAGGAGGGGAAGGACTATCTAAATCATTAGAGGCACCATCAGTAGCATCTCCTGGCTTACTGGGTGAGCCAATCTCTGGAGAAGAAGAGGAAGAAGAATTTTGGAAGAATTGGTAAGGATGCCTACAAGGTTCATTAGGATTTGTCACTTGGTTATCAATCCTTCGACCAGAACGGAGAGATATAACTGCATTCACTTTCCTCATAGGCTCACTAGGGTTACCAAAAAAAGAGGAGTTATGACTTTTAGGGTTCACCTCAAGTTGACTCGAAAAAGTACCTGGTTCCCTAGAAGATGATGCTAACTGGGAAAACTGTTCGGTCATCATTCCCATCATTCCATGTTAGCATTAATCATTCTCTCCACATTGTTATTAATTCTCCTTTCCAATTTATCAATATCAATATAACCAAGTGGAGGTTGAAATTGAGCTATGGGAGGCGGAGGTTTGGTGTATTGGGTACACCTAAAAAAGCCGGTCTCTGAAAGGAATTTGTGGGATGAGAGATGGGTTGGGAGTTGTTTCCAAGAAACACTCCAGGTTGAGGGTTAGTAATAGTAACATTTGGTCCATTAGTCTAAGACAAGCTAGGGTGATTTCTCCACCTTGGGTTGTAAAAAGGGGAGAATGGGTCATTCTTAGGTCTCTGGAAGGCCATACTCACTTACTCTTGTTCAGTTGCTAACTAATCAGATGAGCAAAATAAGGACAAGCACTCAAAGAATGATCTAAGGCCTGGCAATGAGAACAAGACACTATAGAAGTCTGAGATAATTGGGACATTTGGGGAGATAATCCCTTAACATGTTTTCTAAAATAGCAATCTTAGACTATAAGTGACTTACTGTTACGCCCGCGTTTGTTATATTACGTTAAGCTGATTATATTGCCTCCTTATGTTATAGAATTCGTATTTTTATAAACTATACGAGTTAAATTATTGTTGATGTGCTTATGTCAACGATAATTTTATTAAAAAGAAAGTCTTTGTTGCCGTTAGTATTATTATTATTATTAGTTTCGAAAACCTTCCGCTGAATTTTAGTAAGCGTTAATATAAGTTAATAGCGAGTACTAAATCGATTAGGAATCCGAACACGATTAAGTTGTCAACCTTAGAGTTCCTTTCGTTAGTTATTAAATCGAACCTTGATATTTTTGGGAACGAATAATCGACGAAGGGTCGTTTTAGCAATTGACTTCAAAATTCGGGTTACGAATTAGACTAGTGGTGTCGAGTATCGAATAGTTTGGGATGAAAAAAATATATATAAGAGGGGCATTTTTGTAATTTCGCTAACCCATTTTCCCCTTTCCCCTCTCTTCCCTGTTGCGACCCCCTCGAACCCCAACAACTTTCTCTCTCCTCTGCTCTTCTTCGTCCTCTCATCTCTACCACGCTCGCAACCTCCATGCCCCAATTTTGCAGAGAACGTTCGCCACCCACAACTGCAAATCCCACCCATTCGATATCCCCACGAACTAGCCTCCATGTGGTGTGAATCTTGGGCAAAACTAGGAAGAACCCACTGCTTTTTCAGTAGGTTTTAACACAAATTCGAGAGCCCAAACATTTGTAAAGGTTCAGCCATGCATTCTAGTTCGTCGATTACTTCGAAACCACTATAAATTGGGGATGAATTCGTAGCCTCAGGTATGCATCTCAAATTCAAGTTAGTGAGTGAGGTTTTGGGTTGAAATTGGGGTTCGATTTGCACAAATTAGGGTACGGTTTGGGGTCTGGTCAAGCGGTCAGCAAGCAAGGGTCAAGGAATCGGGTTTTTCCAGCACTCAAAGCCGAGCCTAGCAGCCCTCAAACGAACCTTAAGCTTAGAATCAAGGTGAGGGTTCCTTTCCTCCTAATTACTACTATTTTTAACTAATTTAACTAAATTTAGTTAGTGCATGTCGATTCTGAGTTTAGTATTCAGTTTGGGTGACTTAGAATCGATATTGAGAATTTATAAACTTGGTACTGATTTGAGTCGATTGTGTGTTGTTTCGATGCGTGGTTGAATGAACCAGATAGTTGAAGGGTTTAGAATAAATAGAAAATAGCATCAGTGTGTCATAGTTGAACTCTGTTTGAAGCGTAAGGATGCTAATCGAATGATTGAAATAATTAAGGAACGAACTGAATAATGTTTAAGGTCATGGCTAAATCAGTTTGGGTGTGTCGACAGTTTATTTGTGGTAGTTGCAACGAAATATTATGCCTATGATCAATTGTTTGCAAACTGGAAAGTAAATGTCACTTGAAGTCTCTATTTGTATCAATTTAGTATACGCTAAATTCTAAGTTGACCATTAAGCATGAATGTCATACTTATATACAATCGTTTTATGTATTGTCGGTTTGTGGATGACAATATTAAATCGAGTTAGTAGTTGGATGGCTTGAGGTGGAACTATTGAGTGGTTTGAGGTTCTTGTGGTCGGTGCTATGTGAGGAAGGAGTTTGAGTTGTGAATTGCCGCAATCGTGTGGATTGCGAGGCCATGTGTGGCTTAATGGGCGGATACTGCCGAGTTGTGATATGAAGTGTATGAATGTGCTATATGTAAACCCTTTTCCCCCGATTTGCTACGTGACATTATGTGACTAATTCTTGAAACATTAGACGTTTTCAAAAAGAAAAGGTCGTTTAGAAAGCTTGTTTTACACGTTGAGAATGCTTTTAATTAAGTTTATCAGTTTCCTATTCACGTTTTCGGACGTCTAAAGTGTAAAATGGTCCTAAACGATCGAACTACTCAGTTAGTGACTCAATTGAATAGTCGATAGGTTAAGGAAGTTCAAAAGCAAACTAAAAGTGGGTTCGAAAAAGTTTTTAAGGCATTGGTTTGGGTATGACCCCTCCTCGTGTTTAAAAGAATTTAAACGACCCGAAAAAGAGTACCTTAAGGAGCTAATTATCAAGCTTAGCTTATTTGCATGCTATTTGCTTACTTAAGTCTCTATTGAGTTTCGATTAAAGAGCTAGTAAGTCCATAATGACTTTAAGAAGCATTTGTGTTGAAAATATAGAAAGAAACCTTAAATTGGCTTATAAGCAAGCCACGTACTTTAAGTTTTTAAATAGTAACAAGTTTGGGAATGTTTTAAGCCTTTAGTTTATTTATACACTCTTCCTGAGTTTCAAAAGGAAGTGAAATGAGCTATAGAATGGCAACTGAAGTTTTTATTACGAATCTAATTTGAGTTACACACTAACTAAGTATTTGGAGTTGAGTTTTGAATAATAATGAGCTTGAAAGCGATCAAAAGTCTTAATTCGCTTAAGCACCTCTCTTTGAGTTAAAAAGGAATTTTCAAATGAATCTAGCTTGCATTTATTGCTAACTAAGTATTTAAGTCTCAAATGGGTTTCGATTTCGAACTTAGTTTGAATTAAATGTTAACTAAGCACGTTATGTCTCAAACAAGTTTCGATCTACGATTTAGCAAACGTACTACGTTTAAAAGAAGCTTTTAAGCTAAAAAGTGAAGTCGTTTTATGAGTTAGCAATTGTTTTACATTTATAAGAAGCTTTCGAGTTAGAAACAAAGTTGGTTTACGTATTAACAAGCTTATTACATTTTTAAGAAGCTTTTAAGTTTCCAAGGAAGTCGATTTATGTGTTCTTAAACTTATTACGTCTATAAGAAGCTTTTAAGTTATTTACGAAGTTGATTTACGTGTTAGCAAACTTATTACATTTATGAGAAGTTTTTAAGCTGAAAGCAAACGAGCTACAAATATTTTGAAAGGTTATGGTCATTTTGTTTAAAAAACATATTTCAGCAAAGTAATGAACTGAAAAAGAGAAAAGTAAAGCAATTTCAAAGGCTAAGAAAATGCTAGGCAAGTGGCCAGACCTTGAGGGTAGGAACTGGACTCAAGATATGAATTATCTTGGTGTGAGTTGTTCCTGGAAACTGGATGCAAAGATGGCGTGAGCTGTTTCCCCCTAAGGTAATGTTGGGAGCTGGACGCAAAGATGGCGTGAGCTGTTCCCGGGAGCTGGACTCAAGATATGATTATCTTGGTGTGAGTTGTTCCCTGATGTGTGATGCGTAAGAAAACCTTGAGGGGGACTGGACTCAGGATATGATTATCCTGGTGTGAGCTATTGCCCCACAAAGGACAGTATCAAGGTTAGAGTTGCTCTGCTAAGATGCGTTTTGGCTCAAAGTTAAGCACGTATACCCCGGGCATGACGTAGATTAAGAGTGACGATCTCACTTAAGGGCAGTGTTGACCTCCCCTAGCCAGCACAATAAGATGTTTTTATGTTATAAGTAAGTTCCTAATAAATAGGAGATTTGGCATTTTTCCATTCTAAGCAGTTCAGAAAAGAAAAGAAGTTATTTTAAAGGAATACGAGCCTCAAGAGGCCAAGTAAAGCGTTTTTAAGAAAAGAAGAAAGCCTTCGTAACCTGCATATATTTCATGAATGTGTTTTGAATAAAGTTTAAATAAAATTTCAAGTGAAGCTTGGTTACATCCTTGTAATGTATAGAATATTTAAGCTTTTAAAGGTGCACATCTTAAGAAAGAATGTTTCTTGCAAAGCTTTTCTTACCAATTTGGGTGTCTAAGAAGTTTTTAGAGGAATTGTAAGTTTTAAAGAAGTTTGCGTGATTTATAAGTTGTTCTTGGAAAATAACGTGAGTCACTATGATTTCCCAAGTGTGTTAGAAAGCATAATATTCGTTCTTGTGCTACATGATTATGTGCCTGAATGCTTGTTAGAAAGGAATGATGGTCATTAAGGGGCTAGGAATGAGTTGAGGGGCTAGGGTAAAGTATATGAGTGGTAATCTCTCCTTGGGGACTTTGATTGCCTAATATGATAGTAGTATACCAATACATGATATGTGACTATCATTGGTATGAATGCCTGCAAATGGTTTTGGTTTTAAGGAGTAGGGGAATTCTCATTGAGCGTGTGGTTGCTCATCCCATTACTCTTTCCCCTTTTTCCCCCAGGATTTTGTTATGACAGGTGAAAGTCAAGCTACTTAAGCGAGCTGGAGTTTACCCCTGTTTGAAAAAAGAGCCATGTATGCCATATAGAAGTATATTCATGTGTTCAACGATGTAATATAATGTATCCCTAGTTTATAAATGTTGTAAACTAAGTTTTCTAGCTCATATAATACATATTGTTTACGAGTCGCTCTGTATGGTCGTAAGAGCCAACCATCTGAATAGTTAGATGTCTTCTTGGCTAAAGGTAGTTGTATTTTGGGATGTGAACCCCAGTACTCCGGATGTGTGATCCATTGAGTTGTATGTTTGATTTCCTTCTTTATTAATGAACTTTATTGTTGGTGTACTCCGAGTGAGCGACCCGTAGAGTTGTGGACTTCGGCGTGTAGCCGTTGAGCTTGTTTTAGAAGTTTTATATGTTTCTTTTTAACGCAAGGATTTGTTATAAGGCTTTTAGCCTTGGAAATGATCAGTTTACAGGCGAAACTCTGTCTGTTCCGCCCCAAAATTAAGAAGTAAGAAAACGTAACGCTCCTGACCCTAAGGGTTGGGGGTGTTACACTTACATCAAAGACAGAATGCAACCCACCCCTTGCAATCCTGGAACTTAGGCTATCATCATGAGCGGTTTCGCACTGCATGGTTTTCTCAGCCAAGTCCTCTAAAAATTCCCAAGCAGCTATGGCACTCTTAGAAAGAAAGTTACCCTAACACATGGACTCTACCATGGTTCTAGCCTGTTGGTCAAGTCCTTCATATACAATCTGGCACAAGCGTGCTTGGTCTAAACCATGATGGGGACATTGGGCTAACAAATTTATGAATCTATCAAAATATTTCCAAAATGATTCACTATCTAGTTGCACAAACTGATTGATTTTATTCCTCAGCTTAACAGTCTTGGCATACGGGAAATATTTTCTTAAGAAGAATCTTACAAAATCATTCCAAGAAGTAATAGAATTAGCAGCCAAGCCATACATTCAACATTTAGCAGAATCTTTTAAAGCAAAAGGAATCAATTTCATTCGCATAACATCAACCGGGATATTAGGGAAATGCATCATAGAACAAACTTCTTCGAATTCCCTCAAAAATAAATAAGCATCCTCTAAACCTGTAAATTTCATTTGGTGCAAGGTCAGGCATAACAAAGCATGATGGAAAAGTAGTTCAAGGAGGATAGAAGATATCACTCAAAGTCCTTTCTTGTGCCATATTTTCTTACTCAAGCTTAGGTTCAGGTTCAGGTTCTAAGTCAGGGTTGGGTTCACTCCTAATGAGTCTTTGATTTTCAGGCTCTCTAACCCAACTAGTCACATAAATCCCACACCCTCACAAAAGGTCCTATTTTTGTTTTTTTCTCTTTCTTTTTTTTTTGTTTGAATCTTTGAATTTTCTATTTTTTTTTCCCTTTTTCTTAGGCACAAAACCAAATCAAAATGTTACTCAACCCTGAAGACGATTTACAAACAGAAGGTAGCCAAATTAAAAAGTTAATCAACCTCTAAAATTAAGACAAGACAAATCTCAACAAAAACCAAATTCAAACTACTAACTCAATTCTAAATCTGAAATAAACTACAAAACAACGGAGCAACTAAAACTATAAATCACGGTATGAAAGGAAAATGACTCGAAATAAAGTCATTTGTTTTCAGATTTTTTGAGTTTTTCAATTTTTACGGGTTTTCAAGTTTTTCTATTTTTTTTTTAAATTTTAGGCTTTTCTAATTTTTTTGGATTTTTGAATGTTTCATGAAATGCACTCAATCAAGTCACAACTAATAACAAAATAAAGCAAGATCTATACAACCTAATAATAAATTAGGTACGAAAAAGAAAATGTGACCTAATCTTATGTCATCATCCCCGGCAACGGTGCTAAAAACTTGTTGGATACTTTTGAGTGAAGAATAAAGGTCGTAAGCGTACAGCTTTCGCTATAGTACTTGAGGGTCGTCTCTTCATGGACGATGATGAGATGAAGGTCACTAAATGCAAAAAAAAGAACAACTAATCTAGCATCATTATGAACTAATTAAAACCATAAACAATTTAAATCATTAATTCTAAATAGTCATGCAGCAAAATTGAACTATTAATTTTATGCTAATCGAAGAGTTCACTAAATAGACAAAACATAGTAGCCATTAAACCTGCATTGGATTTATAGCAACCTAATTACTGCCCTTTTGAATAACCTTTAAACTAAGACTGAAGATTAATTAAGAAATTGAAATTAAATAGGAAGAAACATGCAGAGGAAAACAGACACTAAACTGATAAATATGAAATCCATAACAATAGCTCTTGTAAGCAAATGAAATTAATCCTCTTGTAATTGCATTAGATGAAGTCCAATCCCAGAAAATCAGAGAGTATTCTGAACGGAACTAACCAGCCTACAATAGTTCAACCCAAAGTAAAAACCAAGCAAAACCAATACACAATCCGAGCAAAGCTTCCACTCATTCCTAGCAAAACAAATGCATATTCTGGACCGGGGATAGGGAAATCACGACAGATCAAGGGCACAAGCAACTCTATCCACTTCCAATAACAATCCAACATCAATCAATGTTCCAAACTCATTTCTCTCAATTCTTATAACATAGCATCAAAGTAACCAAGCAATCGAGCAGCAGATAATGAAAACCCAAATCAACTTAACCTGAATAAATAAAGAAAACAAAGCCACATAGGAGGGTGAGAATCGCCATACCACAACACACACACAGCCCAGCAAACAGAATCGAAGATGCATAAACAGAGAATTGCCATAATCAAATAGCATGAGTAGAGCGTAAATAGGGCCTTGAACGAGAATCTCAACCAACCTCAAACTAAGCCTAACTCTTGAAATTTTACACAATCCTTGCTTCAGCAGTACCGAAACAGGAGCAGGGGGAATTCAAACGTCCTGATAAAAGCCCATTACAAGCTCAAATTAAGCTCCAAATACATGAAAATTGTAAGCTAGAAACAAAATCTAAATCGAAACAGAGAAATCAAACCTAGAACCCTAAAACAAAACCTGAAATTGCAAGATACAAAAGACGAATCTGATAATCGAAATACCCCAAAATTAAACCTAAGACACTTATAGTAACCCTAATTAAAACCTAGTTTACACATCTCTAGAGTCGCATCCTTCAATTTATACTCTGGGCCTTCAATCTCGACCCTTGAATTTGTGCAAGGTGGACGGTGCGGATTGATGATGCGCTGGCCGAGATGGAGGTAGTTCAATGTGGTGGATGCACGGTTGATGGTGGAGACGACTGCTAGAGATGAAGATGTTGATGGTGCTAGATGTCGAAGAGAGAGAGAGTTGAGATTGTGGAGACGAAGAGTTGAAATGGGGAGGGGGGTTTTCGGGTTTCTGGAAACTGAGAGAGGAGAGAGAAAAAAAGGGCATTAAGGGGAGGGGGGAATGAGTCACGCGCACAGCACGTGATGTTTGGGCTTTCTTTTATTGGGTTTTTTTCTCTTTTTTGGGTTATAAAAGAGAACGAGCTAAGGAGTTTAGGTCGGGTTTGAGTCGATCTGACCCAATGCTTCATTTTCGGCTTTTTTTCGTCTTTTTTCGCATTTTTTTCCAAATTATTCAATACCTACAAAACAAAATAAAATCAAATATAAATATAAATATAACCATTATTTTGAGCATAAATCAGGTATAAAAATATCGTAAAAATAGCATATTTTTAGCATGAACAATTGACATCAAGCTCCCTTGGTCGGGGAACTCGTCATTCAGATCCCTTAACTCGTTCAAGCTCCATGGTGAGTTTTCTTGCTTGTTCTTGAAGGTTAATTATGGCCTTGTCTCTCCTCATTTCATGGGCTAACTCTAGAGAGATGCTCTAGTTTGAGAAGTTTCTCCATCATTGGTCATGGTTGAAAGTAGACAAGATAAGGAAGAAGGTTAAGGCTTTGGGAAAAGCTGTCGCGGTCGTGCTAGAGGAAGCACAGGCCAAAATCGGGTGGCACGATTGTGCTACGCAGCACAGGATGGTCGTGCTAGAAAACTGGGAGAATATTTCTAGGGCAAGAAGTGGCACAATTGTGCCTGGGGGCACGGTCTGACCGTGCCATTTTCTGGTTGGCACGGGTGAGTGTTTCGACTTTTTTGTGGAGTTTTTAGGTTGTATTTTGGTTGGGGATTGTATTTGGGCTATTTTGGAGGTTCTTTGTGGACTAAAAGAGGAGTTTTGTGGAGAAATCAAATGTGAATTTTTACGGTTTCAGATTGAAAAGGAAGCATGGAAGAGTGCTTGGGCTCTTTGAGGAGAATAAGAGAATAAGGAGGAGTAGAAAGTACCCAAATCCCAAAATAATAAAAGAGAGAACTCAATCAACAAATTCCAATCACAAAGTGTGAGGACTTGATCCTTACCCTTGAAGGATCCTTGTGCTCTGATACCAATTGAAGCGAATTAGAAGTGCATTTGGCCAAATAAAGGCTTAATCTTCCAAGCGAAGAGCCACTAAGTTGAATACATGTAGAACAACCTGTTTGAGCCAAAAATGTGTTATTTTTAAGGTACTTTTACACCTGTTTTATGCTCGTTTTAAGAATATTTTTAAGGTTTTAATAGGAGATTATTTTATTTTGCAGATTTTGAATAAATGCGAAAAAAGGGCTTAAATGGCGGAAAAAGTGAGAAAAATAGAGGAAATGTCGGAGGTTGAAGAACCGGGCCAAATTCCAAAAAAAACCGGCCAAAGAAAGAAGAGAAAAATAAAAATAAACCAGACCGGTCCAGCTGAACCGGACCGACCGGTTCGACCAACCGGTTCACTTGAACCGGTCCCTTAAAACACCCCCTCCTCCTCTCACATTTTCTCTCTCTTCTCGAGTCTTTCTCTCTCCTCTTGCAGTTCTGTTTCTCTTCGAACCCCAGAACCCTTCGCCATAACCGAGCCCTTGCTTCCTTCGACCCCGTTCTTCTCTCTCTCTCTTACCTCGTTCCCGCTCTACCCATAGAAACTACCCAAACCCACGGTTTTCCCAAATCCACGAAACCAAAAACCACCAGCCCACAGTTTCGACCTCCACCAACTCAGAACCCATCCACCACCAGGCCACGTACACCACCCTTTGCTGTCCTTCATCACCACCATCCACGACACCAGTAAATCGAAGGGCTGAGAATCCGAAGGTTCGGGTATAAAGGTGGAAGATGCCATGGATTCGGGAGTTTTTTTAGGTATTTTTATATAGATTTTAGGAGTAGGATTAGGTTTAAATTCCGTTTTTAGGTTTAGATTTAGTTTAATTTCGCTTTTCTTTTCAGTTTCGTATTTGGTTTTCAGATTAAGCTTTCGAGTTAGGGTTTCGAATTTGAGTTCCAAATTTCGGTTATTTTGAGCATCTAAATTCATGTAGTTAATTTGAATCATTAGTTTCGAATGGGTATACTCGGTTTTTAGTTGTTATTGCAAGGATTTTTGCTTCGATTTGGGCATGCTGTCGATTTCTCCTTTCTTGTTCTGGTTCGATTTCTTTCTTGCTTTCGGTTCTATTTCAATTCCTCCCCCTTCCCTGCTGCTGCTTTTTGTTCTTCGTTGTTTCAGATTTGCTTCCCT
Source organism: Selenicereus undatus (assembly GCA_017589665.1). Classification (NCBI taxonomy): domain Eukaryota; kingdom Viridiplantae; phylum Streptophyta; class Magnoliopsida; order Caryophyllales; family Cactaceae; genus Selenicereus; species Selenicereus undatus. The sequence continues at coordinate 40,362,072 of JACYFF010010365.1, read as the reverse complement.
TCCCCTGTTTCGTTGCTGTGTTCAGTTCGTGCTCTGCTTTGGTGTCGTTTTTCCCCTCCTCTGCTGATTTCTCTGCTTTCGGATTCTGCTGGTTCTTCCCCTTTCCCTGCTTTCACTTACTATTGGATTATTGTTGAGTTCGTTTGTGTTGATTTTGTTTGTTTTGGTTCGATTAATGTTTAGGGTTTAGGGTTTAGGGTTTGATGTTGCTGCTATTTTGTGATGTTCTGTTTGTTGTCCCTTGTTGCTGGTTAGTAAGGTGAATTGGTAGAACTTTTTGGTTGATTAACTGAGGCTCTGTTTTGGTTGATTCTGTTGTTGCTGTTGAATGAGATGTGTCCCTGTTCAAGCAATTTGGTTGATTTTAGGTCAAGTTAGATAGTTTTAGGTTCTGATTTTAGTAGTCGTTTACAGCTAGTTAAATCTCCTTAATATGCTCACATTTAATCAAAAACTTAGAATTAGTTTGATTAGGATCATTTAATTTAAATTGAGCACTTATGTTTTCTTTAAATTAGCATAATTAGCATTAAGTTAATTAGTTTAATCACTTTAAATGACCATAAATCTCACGTCTTCCCTGTGGACCGACCCTTAAGTACTACAACTGACAATCGGGTATTTGAGGTTTCTTTTCTTTAGTTTAATTTTTCAACCCCTCAAAAATCCTTCAACACAACCTAAATGGAAGAAACCCCAAATCAAAAGGACACGCTTCTGATTCTTGGATGAACAACAAGATAAGTAACCCACCAATTAATCCACTAAAGCCTAAGCACCAAGGATTAATGTAAAGGGATGCCTCTACATCACCACTCTATAAAGAGATAAAGATTAAGAGATTTTTGAGAGAGAAATTGGCCTTTAGCCTTTTCATTCATTCCTATTCATCAAAAGTTGAATGTAATACAAGAGATAAGGAAATAAATAGCAAGATACCCCCTCCACCAAGCTTAGTATAGCTAATAGCATTACAAGAATTTTATCCAATAAAATTCAAGCTAATTGTACAATTAAAGGGGGACCACTAAGGGATATTAGTGTGCTGGAATTTGGCTACACGTTCCTTCTCTTTGTTGATGTCATTCACCTATACAAATAGGGAAGATTAAGGTGGGAATTTTTATAGGAGCCTTATAGAAGAGTCTATCAACTATTCATCAAGTTTGGCCCTTAATTCTCCCATTTGATGACCCAAATAAATCCTTGAATAAAAACACACACCTCTAGATCCTAGGTGGACCATGGTTCGGTTAAAACCATAACTTGGTCAATTCTTGGAATTCGATGATGTTTTTTGGCTTGTTGGAAAATAGACATTTGGGGCTATCCATCCATGTGAAATTCACCCAAAACGGATCTCATTTACCCATCTGAAAATGAGCTAGAAGTCAGGCCATATGTTTTGCCCAGAGCAAGGAAGTAAAATAAAATAGGTGACTTGGAGATAAAATAGCTAGGCTCCTTATTTAGGCTACTAAGTGTCATGCCACCTTTCCTAAGCTTGCTTTCGATCCCTCAAGGCTCCCAAATCAACAAGGTCTTAAGAGAGCCAAGTACTTGGTTATCACCCTCATAGGTGACTAAGGGCCCAAGTTGAACCCAAGCCTTGATATTGATTAGGAGGTTAGGCTTCATGGGTTGCTCCGTGTCAACTCTCTTCCAATCAATTCGCGTCAACTCTCTTTCAATCAAACAAACTACCATAAGCTTGCTAAGGTTCTCAATTCTCCACCACTAAAATATAAAATGTAGAATAATAATCAAGAGGACTTTTTCAAGGTTATAATGGGGCCAAGGTAAAAGGTTAGGAGAGGAACAATCAATTTGGAAAATGAGGTGCTAAAAGCCATAGCTAATGAGCAACCAACACTTACACCAATTATAATGAGCGCACACTCTCTTAAGACACAAAATAAGAACACACCTCACAATGAATCGACCGTCGGAAATGGGTATACATAATGATACATCCATGCCAAACACTCTCATTCGCAACTCATTTTTTTGAAATTTTTGAGATTTTTTTCTCTGTTTTTCAATTTTCCTTGGAAACTTTTCCATTTTTATTGCTTTTTCCCTTTCTTTATTTTTTTTCAAAAAGAAAATGAATTAATGGCATATACCAGAGCAATACACCTCAATTTTCAAATGACCACCATGATACATCCCCTCATATACCAAAATCAACCACCAAATTCACAAAGTATCCAAAAGTTACCCACTTAAATAATGAAGTGTTGCCCCACTAGCCTTGGCTTAGAGGTAGAACATATGTTTAGACCAAGGGTTAAAGTGAAGGGTTCACAAAAAAAATGTCAAGGCTCAAAAGGGCTAACAAAGGGTAAAACATTCTAAACAAGGGTGGCACTTTGGCCATGTAACTTACAAAAACAAAGAATGCCTCCATCGCATTATCATAATGCATATGATAAATGTGATTTCAAACATAATCAAAGCAAGTTCTAGAGATGTAATCATGGAACAGACACACATGAAAGAAAAGCGTGAAACTAAATTGATGAACTAGTCTATAAGGCTCAAGATCTCACAAGCTCATCTACCAAAGTCAAGCTTGCATCAAAATAATGCCAGGGGTTAGGATCGTATACAAACAACATACTTTAGGACTAAGTTCTATCAGTGCACACTACATCGATATACAACCTAACACTAAGGGTACAAGAGAATATAGCTTATCAGAAATAATACATAAATTTCCCAAAAACACAAAAATCCTTATGGATTTTTTAAAACTTTTCAATTCTTTTCTTTTATTTTCTAATTTTCTTCCTGTTTTTTGAAACGTAGTCTCTCCACTCCCATGCCTAAATCAGATGATTTCCTCATTGGAAATGAAAGAAAACATAAAACACAAAATAAAACCTAAAAAGAAAAATAGATATACAAAACCAAGACTCAAAAACAAAAAGGACATGACCCAAAAACAAGTGTACAACATATACACAAAAGAGAAAAAGAAAAGTAACCAACTATATAAAAATAAAAGAAAAGAAAAAGGAGAAAAAGAGAAAGGAAGAGAAGAAATTTCTTAGCAAACCAGGTTAGGTAAGTACACCCGAGCTATCATCACAATCACAGATCAGGACTTGGCTCACGAAGTATCAGATACTCCACATCTTCTTTACTTGGCAACTCTACAAATTGCTTCAAGCGTTGGCCATTCACTTTAAATTTAGCACCACTATCAGGATCCTGAATTTCGATTGCTCCATAGGGAAAAACACTTGAGACAATATAAGGACCCATCCATCGGGGCCTCGATTTCTCTGGAAATAAATGGAGCTTAGAGCCATATAAGAGTACTTTCATTCTTGGGGCAAACTCTTTCCTAAGAATAGGTTTATCATGAAATAACTTAGCCCTCTCTTTATAAGACCGAGTACTCTCATCAACCTCAACTCTAATCTTATCAAGCTCACTCAGTTACAGTCTGCGCTCCTCACCAGCCTTAGTCAAGTCATAATTCACCATCTTAATGGCCCATTAAGCTCTATGCTTAATCTCAACAGGGAGATGACAAGGCTTACCATAGATAATCCTATAAGGTGACATACCTAATGGATTTTTTGAAAGCCTTCCTATATGTCCAAAGAACATCTACAAGATTGTCAACCCAATCTTTCATGTTCCTACTCACTCTCTTCCTTAGAATCTGTTTGATCTGCCGATTGGACACTTCAAGCAAGCCACTGGGTTGGGGGTGATAGGGGTTAGCAAGCCTATGGACCAAGGAGTACCATTTCAGTAAGGCATCAAATGATCTATTAGTAAAATGGGTGCCCTGATTACTAATGATAGCTTGGGGCATGCCAAATCCAGCAAAGATGTTTTCCTTAAGGAACTTCAGAACTACCTTAGCGCCATGGATCCTAGAAGGGATGGCCTTAACCCACTTAGAAACATAGTCCACAGCTAATAAAATGTACTCATTCCCATAAGAAGATGGAAATGTTCCCATGAAATCAATACCCCACACATCAAAAATCTCTACCGCAATGATAGGATTCAGTGGTATCATATCTCTCCTACTTATTCTACCCAACTGTTGGCACCTGGGGCAACTCTTACATACTCAAAAGCATCCTCAAACAATGTTGACCAATAGAAATCACATTGGAGAACTTTGGCTGTAGTCTTTCTCCCACTAAAATGCCCCCCACATGCTTGGTCATGAGAAAACGAAAGAACACTCCTCACCTCATTGTCGAGAATACACCTCCTAAAGACTTGGTTAGAACAGTACTTAAAAAAATAAGGGTCATCCCAAACAAAGAATTTCACGAGGTGGAAGAACCTATCTCTGCCATTTTTAGTCCAACCCTCAAGGATCCTACCAGCAACAACGTAGTTCACCTTGTCAACATACCAAGGATCAGGGTGGACAGCATGTAATTGCTCATCAGGAAAGCACTTAGAAATACTGGACTCACTCTCCCTCTCAAAAACAATCATAGATAGATGGTCAACTACAAGGTTCTCAGAACCTTTCTTATCGATAATCTCACAGTCAAACTCTTACAAAAGTAAGATCCATTTCATAAGTCTAGGCTTAGCATCCTTCTTAGAAAGAAAGTGCTTAAGAGCAGAGTGGTCATTATCAACAATCACATGAGACCCAATTAGATAAGGGCTGAACTTTTCAAAGCCAAAGATCACAGCTAAAAATTCTTCCCCATTAATAATAGAGTTCAGTTAGGCATCATTCATAGTGTGCCTAGCATAGTAAATAACATGGGGCTTCTTATCGACACATTGTCCTAGAACATCCCTAATACCAAAATCATACGCATCACATATAAACTCAAATGGTTCCCCCTACATGGGAGGATGAAGTATGGGAATAGAGGTTAAGGCTTCCTTTAGCTTAGTAAATGCCACTAGACACTCCTCGAAGAAGTGAAATGACACATCCTTAGCTAGCAGGCTGGACAAGGGCTTCGCAATCTTACTAAAGTCCTTAATGAAACCATGATAGATGCTAGCATGTCCAAGGAAAAACCTTACCTCTTTCGCACAAGTGGGAGCCAGAAGATTAACAATCAAATCAGTCTTAGCGTTGTCTACCTTAATTCCATCTCTTGAAATAATGTGGCCCACGACTATCCCCTTTTTAACCATGAAATGACATTTTCCCAGTTCAAGGTCAAGTTTTTCTCCCTACACCTTTCTAACACTTTCCTCATATTAGACAGACAATCATCAAAGGAAGACCCAAATAAAGAAAAGTCATCCATGAAAATTTCCATGCACTGCTCAATTAAATCTGAGAAAATAGAAATCATGCACGTCTAAAGGTACTAGGGGCATTGCACAGTCCAAACAGCATCCTTCTGAAAGCATATGTCCCAAATGGACAGGTGAAAGTAGTCTTCTCCTGATCCTTAGGAGCAATAGAGATCTGGCTATAACCAGAATATCCATCTAAAAAACAATAGAAGGAATGTCCAGCCAACCTCTCTAACATTTGGTGCATGAATGGAAGTGGAAAATGATCTTTCATAGTGGTAACATTCAATTTCCTATAATCTATACGAACACGCCACCCATACTGAACTCGAGTAGGGACTAGCTCATTCTTGTTATTCCTAATCACGGTAATCCCCATCTTCTTAGGAACAACTTGAACAGGGCTAACCCACTCACTATCAGAAATAGGATAAATAATCCTATGGTCTAACCATTTCAGTACTTCCTTCCTAACTACTTCCTGTAGAGTCGGGTTCAGATGCCATTGGCAGTCACGGTAGGGCTTAGCATTGTCTTCTAGATGAATTCATGTTGCATAATGGAATACCTAATACCCTTAATGTCCCCTAAAGTCCAACCTATGGCTTCCTTGTTCTCTCCAAGTAAGATAATCAATTTATCCTCTTGGTCCTAGTCTAGGTTAGAAGCAATGATCACAGGCAGAGATTCATCAGGTCGTGCAAATGCATACTTAAGAGAGTCAAAAAGAGGTTTCAAGAAATGACCAAGACAAGAAGGGAAACAGATTCAAAAGTAGATTCAAAAACAGCAGTGAGCAAATAGTCAGTAGTAGAGCACAAGTCATCAAACTCAAACACATCATATTCAGGCTCATCATCCACAAGAAATGACTCGTACTCACCAACAAACATATCATCAAAGTCATCATCGAATACAGAATCTTCCACCTAATTAAGAATAGAAAACTCCATATCAACAAAACCAGAAGGTTGTCTTTGCATGTCAAAGATGTTCAATTCTAAGGTCATGTTGTCAAAAGACAGTCTCATCATACCATTCCTTCAATTAGTGAGGGCATTGGAAGTGGCCAAGAAAGGATGCCCTAGAATCACAGGGATTTGACTAACTAAATTGGACACCTTCTCAGTTTCCATCACTATAAAGTCCACAGGGTAAATAAATTCACCCACTCTAATCAGCACATCCTGAACTAATACCCGTGGGTACCCTGGTCGATCTATCAACTAATTGAATGACCATCTTAGTAGGCTTCAGCTCACCTAACCACAGTCTGTCATACTTAATGAAGGGTATCAAGCTGACACTAGCCCCTAAATCAAGCAGAGCTCCATGAATAAGCTGGAATAGTAGGGTAACCGGGTCCTTATACTTCACTGCGATCTTATGAGAAATGATAGAACTAGCGCCAAAGGCTAGGAAAGCCTTTTTAGGGACACTAGCGGCTCTCTTGGTGATACATAGATCCTTTCAAAATCTAGCATATGGAGGCATCAGCTGAATAGCTTCAAGTAAAGGAATATTGATTTTGACTTGGGATAAGGTCTCTCTCCTCTTCTCAACATGAGCTTGATCTTTTTTTTTTTAAGCCTATGGGGAAAATGAGGTAAAGGCATATAGACTTTCTCAGCAGAAGAAGAAGAAGAAGAATCCTTAGAAGGTGAAGAATCAGAGAGCTATTTCTCTTTAAGCTCTTCTTTCTGATAAGGTGATTTAAGAGGTAGAGGAGTATCAGAATCATTGGGAACATCATCAGTAGCATCCCTTAGTTTGTTGGATGAACCAATTTCTAGAGAAGAAGGAGAAGAAGAAGAATTTTGAAAGAATTGGTGAGGATACCTGTAGGGTTCATTAGGATTTCTCACTTGGTTATCAATCTCTCGACCATATCGAAGAGATATAACTGCATTCACTTTCCTCACAGGTCTACTAGGGTTAGCACTAGAAGAGGAGGAGGCGTGACCCTTAGGGTTCACCTCAGGTTGACTTGGAAAAGTACCGAGCTCGCTAGAAGATGACGCTAATTAGGAAAATTGTTCAGTCATCATTCTCTCCATGTTAGCATTAATCATTCTCTCCATATTACTATTAATTCTCCTCTCAATTTGTTGATGTCAGTGTAACCAAGAGGAGGTTGAAGTTGAGCTATAGGAGGTAGAGGTCTAAGTTCATTGGCCACACCTGGAAAAGCCGATCTCTGAAAGAAATTGGAGGGATAGAAGGTGGATTGGGACTTGTTTCTAGGAAACACTCTAGGCTAGATGTTTGGAACCACAACAGTTGGTTCATTACTCCAAGGGTAATTTCTCCATCCTGGGTTGTAATAAGGGAAAAAGGGGTAGTTCTTTAGTCTCTAGAAGGCCATACTCACTTCCGCTTATCCGCTTGCTAACTAGTGAGCAAAATAAGGCACTCTAAGAATGATATAAGGCCTGACACTGAGAATAAGAAACTGTAGAAGTCTGAGATAACTAGGGAATTTGGGAAGACGACCCCTTCAACATGTTTTCCAAAATAACAATCCTAGACCCTAAGTGACTTACATCAGAGGCAAAATGCAACCCACTCCTTGCAAACCTAGAACTTAAGTTGTCATCGCGGGTGGTTTCCCACTACATGGTTTTCTCAGCTAAGTCCTCTACAAATTCCCAAGCAGCTGTGGCGCTCTTAGAAAGAAAGTTACCCTGACACATGGACTCTACCATGGTTCTAGCCTATTGGTCAAGTCCTTCATATACAATTTGGCACAAACGTGCTTGGTCTAGACCATGATGTAGACACTAGGCCAACAAATTTGTGAACCTATCAAAGTATTTCCAAAATGATTCCCTATCTAATTGCACAAATTTATTGATTTCATTCCTTAGCCTAACAGTCTTGGCATTAGGGAAATATTTTCTTAAGAACAATCAAACAAAATTATTCTAAGAAGTAATAGAATTAGTCGCCAAACCATACATCCAACATTTAACAGAATCTTTCAAAGCAAAAGGAATCAATTTCATTGGCATAACATCAATAGGGATATTAGGGAAATGCATCACAGAACAAACTTCTTCGAATTCCCTCAAAAATAAATAAGCATCCTCTAAACCTGTGAATTTAGGGAGTATTTGAGTATAGTGAGGTCTTAATTCGAAAGTCACATTTGGTCCAGGTCAGGTACAGGAAAACAAGATGGCAAAGCAGTCCTAGGAGAATAGAAAATATCACTCAAATATCTCTTTTGTGCCATTTCTTCCAATTCAGGCTTGGGTTCAGATTCGAAATCTAACTCAAGGCCAGGCTCACTCTAACAAGTCTATGATTCTCAAGGTTTCTAACCCAAGCAGTCATGTAAATTCCGCACCCTCACTAAAGGATCTATTGTTGGTCTTTTCTTTTTCTTTTTTTTTTTTGGATTTTTCATTTTTCCTTTTTTTTTTCCTTTTTCTTGTAAGACACAAAACAAAATCGAAAAGTGAGTAAAACCTAAAACAAATATTATAAAAACAGAAAATTATCAAATCTAAAAACAAAAACACAAACACAAATAAACTACAAGCAAATAGAAAATAAACTAAACCTAAACAACCCAATTCTAAAAATACAATTAAAACAGAAAATAAAACTTCTAAAATTTGAACTCTGTACACAGTAAATTCACACAATTAGAAGGAACATGAATATATTTTTAAAAAAAAATTTATGTCCCCGAACTGGCGAAAAATTACAAACAGATCATTAATTCTGAAATTCGTAGAAAATTCCAGACAGTCCTAAAAATTCCAAAACAATTCACACAAACTCTAATCATTATGATGAATTCAAGAAAAATATCAGAACAGTAAAAATACACCAGAAATGCTCCAAAAAATTCAAAAAGAATCTTAAAATGGCGAAAAATTTGCATTGTGTTGATTCTTTTTTTGATCAATTCTACCTTGTTTCTTTTTGCTGCACATAAACCAAACTTGTTAGTACTATTTTTTCAGCAGAAAATAACCTCTAAAACTCAAAATGAAACTAATCTAAATAAAAATCAAAATACTAAAAATAATTCAAAAATAAACCAAACTAAATAAAGACTTGACCAAAACTATAAATAACATTTATAAAAAAGTGACACAAACAACTCGAATAACTAAGCTACAACTCGATGCAATTGAATTTCACAAATCCATCCCCAACAACGACGCCAAAAACTTGTTGTGAATTCCGCAAGCGTAAGGTTTTATTGCTGTAGCAATTATGGGTATCGTCCTCAGGGATGAATTATGAATTTAAGCTACTAAATTACTTTATGCTAAAATTTGATGAACTAGTACTTAAAGACTATAAATCAAGCTCGATGAACTACTAAATTACAAGACCTCTTCGATGAATTCCTAAATTACGAAACTAAATTCGAACAATTATGAATCAAACTGAGCAAAGCGAAACAAGAAAGAGAAAAGGCCAAATCAACCTTTTTCACCTCCTAACTACTTGAACCTCAACCCAGAATAGTCAAAGCACCAGAATCAATTTTTGCTCTAACAAGATACTGAGCCCATATTATCAAAGTCTCATATCGGACGGGGAAGAAGCAGTTGTGCACCCACCAAAATAGAGCTATCTCAAGATCTTGAACTAGAGCACAACCCAAAGGCATTCAAACCAAATTCATGGAATTTCAACTTAAAATATCAAGGTTTCACTACTGAAAAAACTCAAATTGTTTATAATTCAAGAGCCCTTAATTGAATCTGAAACTGGAAAATTTGAATGAAGAACATAAGGAAAAGTTATAAAAATTCTAGCTCTTATCTACCATCTGCTCTATCTATGTTGTGTTTTCCTCCATTCTCAAGCTTCGACGCCATTTGATGTAATAGTCCGACCCTAAATTATGCTTATTAATTTCGTTTCATTTCATTAATCCATGGGATTAATATCATTTCATTTACATCATTTCTTTTATTATTCCAATGGACATTCCAGAAAGGCCTTCACTTAGCAATTCGGCGTTTTGTTTTAGTCGAATTTGAAAATCGAGTTAGGCCTTGATATTTATGAATTTAATGTTTAAAATTCTTTTTCATGGCACCACAACCATTTAATATTGAAAAAATATATATATATCACAAACGCACTCGGTTTCAGTTCTTTCTCTAAACCCGAGCTCATTTAAGGCCGATTTCGATGCAACAAGACATGACCTTTATTTGTTTAGCTAAACCCTCTTAATTAAGCCTTAATCAAGCTTGATAATTTTAAATTTTCTACTTTTATTTGCAGCCAAGTAAAATCTAGTATAAATTGTAAAAAATTTCATTTTATTTTCATTTCACACCAAGCTTTCAAGAGACTTTCTCTCTCTTCCCTCTCCTTCTCTCTCTACTCGGTAGCACAGCAACAGCACACCACCTCCTAGCCACCTTTGAACCACCAAAAACCCTCAAAACATCCCTCACTCACCACCCCCAAACACCTCTTTCACTTCCATAAGCATCAAGAATCATATCTACCTCTTTTTCAAGCTCAAAGTGAGTGTTATTTTCACCCCTATGCTGATTTTTGTTTTTGATTCTTGATCTTGTTGGTTTTTGTTTCTTATTTTGGTTGTTTTAGTGATTTATTATGCTATTTTTATGGTATTAATAATCACCTTGTTGATGGATTATGGTGGAGTTGAAATTGGATGAGGTTAGGGTTAGGGTTTCATGTTGGTCATGCAAGCTTCTAGTTCAAGTGATGTTTATTGCTTGTTTTATCCTTGTCTTGCTTATCTCTTGATATATTGAAGTTCTTATGTTGTTTATGGTGTTTTGGAAAAGTTGGGAGTGAGTTCAAAGTGACCCAAAGTTAGGGTTTTGTCCAAAATGAAAGATTTGGACCAACTAATGCTAAATTTAAGGTGTGTGTATTTATGTGACTAGAAAAGGAGTTTTATTTGATATGAATATGAAGAGGAATTATGTATGGTGTTTTTGTATGAGGTTGGGATGTACCAAAGTGTGTTTATATACTCTTAAGAAGGAGTTTAAGTTGAGGATTGGTGTAAAAAGTGAAGGAACAAACTAAAGTAGTGCTGCTGTAATTTTTAGAAAAACAGGACGAACTTTGGAAAAAAACCCTGGTAATAATCGGCCAAGCAAAAAATTCTGATTTTTAGTGGATAGATAGCTCTGGATGTTATCTTTAAAATGGATTTTGAATCACATTAATCCGAGGTCTGTGGAGGAAGTTATGGCCATTTTACTGAACCTAAGCAGAATGAATTTTCCAGCACTGAAACCTGACATGTTGGTGTTCTAACCCCATTTTATAGAACCTTTCATGGGAATCATGTTTTGTGTCCTAAATGAAAGTTTTAGGGGACTTCCTAAGCTATTTATATTGGGGTCTTACGTCTCATTTTGAGGTTGGGAGTATAAGTTGTGGATTATTCATTCCATACCCTCGTCATATGCCCTTACCCCTCCTAAACTCGCTACCGTGCCTTAACTCAACATTTCTATACTTTATTTAACTTCAGTATTTTAGTTTAATCTATTAACTAGTTTGTACAAATTATTTATGATCCTTTTCTTTTTATTTAAAGGTATCCATTGTGCTAATCTTATGTAAAGGTATTCACTATGAAAATAAGCTCATTTCTAACCTCATATGCCTATAATGATTTTTGAACAGAATCAAGACCTAAGTTCTCATTCTCTCCATTTTAGTGCATCTATTTACTATGTGAACTAGCTTTTAAAAACTCCATGTACGTTCATTGACTGTATCTTTAGAAATCAGCACGTATTTATCGAAATTGTAATGTTTTGGTAAGTACATCAATTAATCAATTGAATCAGTGATTTGTCACATAATTAGTGACCCCATCAGTTATCAGTTACAGGGCATTGCCCTCTAGTTACCCACGCGGCTTCAGGCCAGGTCTTCCGGTCGGCTTGGCAGGTGTACACCTATACATAGATTGTAACAGTTACTAAGGGGTGCACTAACAGATAATAATTGGCTATTTAGCTTTATATACATCTCATTCCCTGTTTTAAAATCAAAATGAATTGCAAAGCGGGCCCTCATAATTTCTTTTTCAGTGAATCTTTATCAGTACAGGGATGCATGTACTGAGCTTTGGCTCACAATTCGAAATGTTTTTATATTTTGTTTTAGGAAAGTGTTCAGTAAACCGCTCGCATGCGAGCAAGGAGGCTGAAGGTGATAAATAAGTCGGGACCGCCCATGTGGTTTGCGGATAGAAGTGCTAAGATGCTTTCATGCCTTATTGTGGTGCATTTTGGTGTTCCAGCTGTATATCTGAACTACAACATGTATTTTGGTGTTACAACTGTATAATTAAACTGAGTTTTGTACGTTGATGTAACCCTGGGAAGTTAGAATCATTCCTGCATGTAATTAAATGGTTTGAATGGTCGTGATTGCCCTTTGAGGTTAAACTTTGATTTTATGGCTAAATTTCCATATTCAAGCGAAGCTTTGTCCTTGCGGACGGCGGTAACGCTCACTCATTGATTTCTTGGTGTTAAGCTTAGGTAGGTAAATGCAACTATGATTTATGTATCATTGGGGCGTTACATTTGAAGACCCAAAAATGCCACTCTTCAAGCTTCTTGATGGCCTTTACTGTTTAAACCGTCAAACTGATGATGATAATGAAAGATAACGGCAAGTAGAATTAATGGGATGAATGATGGAGGAGAGAGAGACCACCAGCTGCGACTATGATGTTGGAGGAAGATGAAAGGCCCTGTTTTCGGGTTCTGGGTAGCGCCAGGGAAGAAGAAGACGAAGGAAGGGTTGAGGGGCAGATGGCTGCTGCTCATGTGACAAGGGCATGCCAAAGAGAAAAGAAGGAAAGGAGAAGGGAGTCTGGTAGGCAAGGGGGCGCTTGGGCATGGGCTTCGGCCCGATCCAAGAGAGGGACAGGAATGAGGGGTTGTCTGGTTCATGGCCTAGCTAAAGAAAGGAGGGGACGAACGGGGAGGCCACGTACTGGGCTAGCATGAGAAACGGGCCGTTGAAACCTGGGCCACATCATTTTCATCTTCTTCTCTTATTTGTTTCTCCACTTGGTCCAATATGAGTCATTTGAGCATTATTGATTTTCCTTCTTAACTCCTACAAAACAAGTAAAACAATATTAAAGTCCTAATTTAATCATTTATTTTGGAGCAAGTAATGGATAATAAAGGATATAAATTAACTCAATTTATAGTTGAACAGATCACGGTCCAAAAGGGAGACTCCCAATCTAAAATATCATTTGCATTAATGAACCACACGACTTGTCCCATGGTCCGACTCCCTGCAGTGATCCGCTCACAACTTTCTTTTCCCTTTTTTTTCAGCATATTAATAAATAATATAAAATAAAATGCTAAAACTAATTAAATATGGATCCATAAGAAATATTTTATATAGTAATCGAGGTTGATCCATTTGATATAGAAGGAAGAGCAAATGTTGAATTGTAGGATGATGTAAAATGTGTAGAGCTCCACTTATGATCCAAAAGCATGAATCACCAATACAAGTTATCTAAGGTCAAACGCATTTGAAGGTGGGTAGCTGTTGGATTACCAACTCAATCAAGTTCCGCCTGTTTTCTATCTCCAAGGATGATGGTGCTTTATATCTTAGCGAATTAAAAATTGAAAAGAATTAATAAATCAAATCTTCCATGTGTTACTTCGACAGTATGAAGACAATTACCTCTTGCGCCAACATATTACAAATTTCCAAAAAAAAGTGTTAACAGTTTAGAATTAGAAACACTTTTTTACTCGAACAGTCTCATGAAAGAGACAATATAAAATAAAGAAAAGCTCAAACAATCTTTCCCCTTTTTCACTTCTGGGAACCAAAAATAGATAAATTTTGCAATTATCCAGTAGTGTACATAGTTCAGAGCCCTGGCTTGGGTAGGCGTTCCATTCCCAACCAACCAACCAAATGCTCCATTATAGCATCCGTGTAATGGTGTGGAAGTTCTTAATATGTAGACAGCTGCCCCATACTGCCGTCAACCTAACTGTTTGTGCCCTGTTCTTGAAGCGAATGGCTTTCTAATATTGCAACGGTTTCTTCCCGCGCACTGCATTCATTGACGAATTATCATTAGTAGAGTACAAGTGGCACAAAGAAATGGTTCTATGAGAAACAGTTCCCAAATTTCCTGTTATTTTCACAGAACACGAAGGGAGTTTCAGGAGAAACATTACATGCCTCGAGCTCAAATTACCAGCCTTTTCAAAGAGCTGGGAATTGAATTTTGTCCTCTTCATCTGAAAAATTGGGTTTAAAAAGAAGCCAAAGGAAATATAGAATGCAAAGATAGAAAACTTTCACACTACCAATCCATTTTCCTTAAACACAACTTTCCACTCCCAGATTCTTTTCCTTTTCTTTTTCTTTTTTTAGACTCCCAGTTTCAAATATTGTGCCAAACATTAGAAAAATTCCAGAAGGCATCATGTTTCTAACAACATATTTTTCAAAAAAATGGTAATTCGGAAAATAAGACTATTTTTCCCCGTACCATATATGACTAATTAGAGTTATCTTTCTAGCTGACCATTTGTGCCTACTCGACACTCTGTCATTCACTGGCTTCACACAAGTAAACATGTGCAATAGGAATAAGCACTCGACACCAAATTCCGAACCAAACCATAGATATCTATCTAATTTTTGAACATGTAACATGATATTCCTTCCTGCTTAGATACTAACCTGCCAGATCTAAATATCTTATATGTTCCTGAATTTGTCAAGTCCACAACTGTAGATCCCGCGCGACCCCTGGGAAGCTCACCACCATCAAATATGTATGCACAATGCTGCCACAAATTCTCAAAATCTTTAACGCACACACTGCTAGGTTGCCCGCTCAAGTTTGCACTAGTAAGGGCCAGAGCACTTCCAGAACCTCGAGAAATTAACCTTATGAAGTCATTATCAGGCACTCGAACACCAATACTATCCAGCCCAGGATTCAAGGACTTCTCAAGAATACTTGACTCCCCTGAAATGAGGTAGCACTAGCGTGTTATTTGTGAGTAATTGGCTACAAAGTAATGAACTACATCAACAAAATAGATAACTAAATTTGCAAGCAGTTGCTCAAAAGGAATATTGGCCATTTTAGCTCTACTGTTGGCTAGTTCAATAAGCTGATCACAAAATATGATCAAGTCATTAACACAATTTCGTGTTGGCTTGATTTGGCTTGAAATTAGGTTGCCTTTCAGGTTTGCTTTCATGACAATCTGGTTGCAGTGTCCAATATCACACTGAAAGTAATAGATGCCGGTAGGCATTCAATTTTCAAGATTTTTACAAATTGATCATGAGAAACAGAAAAATAAGCAACGAACCTCGCTTTAGCACTACTGTCACAGGCCCTGGAAGGAGAGAATCAAGCAAAGTATCTGGCAAATGATCCGTAACTGCATACTGTTTTATGTCTGAGACATCTCCAACACAAATTGCAAGAGGGCTTGTATGCTTTCGTCCTTTAATTTCATAAATCCTGTCTACAGCTTCTCTAGAACTGCGGGAATAAGCATCACCAGAAATTAGAATTGTTTTTTTTTTTTAAAAAAATCCTGCATGTTTTCACTTGACATTAGCAACTCAAGTCATGATAACTTGACATTAGCTACTCAAGCCACACAGCACAATAATGTGCATTGTGGTCTATTGTTCTAGCCAATGCAAATAGCTAACAGAAGGGGAAGATCAAACATAGACCCCTCTGTTCAGGCCTACCTTGGATCATTTTACTAGAGGAATGTCTAGCTCCACAATCAGCAGCCTTTTAGTCTCAATGCTTAATTAAAGAACAGACATGGAAGTCCCAAGTGGAACCCCAAGTAACTCCCTCGCAAGAATGAAATCAAGTCTGGTACAATTCAAGTGGTTGCTCATTTCACAAGTGATACGCTCATGACAAGAGATGCCTTTACAACCTACCAAGTAATAGCTCAGTACAACCAAATCT
This sequence comes from Selenicereus undatus, assembly GCA_017589665.1. Classification (NCBI taxonomy): domain Eukaryota; kingdom Viridiplantae; phylum Streptophyta; class Magnoliopsida; order Caryophyllales; family Cactaceae; genus Selenicereus; species Selenicereus undatus. Next base: position 40,345,829 of record JACYFF010010365.1, on the reverse strand, counting down.
GAGGCCAAAACATGGAATGCGTTATCATTTTAGTTTTGCACAGGTTACTAGCAATAATTTAAAAATGTCAGACTAACAAGTCCAAGACAACTGTTACATTCTTCTGCTTGGAATGTGCCCCAACTGCTACAGAGTATAGAGTCATATCCGATAGCCAACAGGGGCTACTGGGAAACTGGGTTCCTGCATTATTCCACCTCTTCCATAGTTAGCTCCTTCCAAGTTGGTTGCTGATTACATGGACCCATTTACAAGGTATCCAACACTCTTATGTTCAAAAGACATGAACTCAATCTTGGCCGTTTACCAGAAGAATTAAACGATTTTCTAGCCTTGAAATTGAAGTACTGAAGTACCAAATCCACAATCATAACTGGCCAAACCATTGAACTTAAATATCTAACACTCCTTTAGATGAAAATGAAAAGCTCATGTAGCATTGACTTCAGCAAAGACCTATCCCAACAACAAGCCACATTTCATGTACATAAGAATTCAGTGTGCCATCCATGTGAATTCAGCGGACAAATGAGACCAAAATTTGCAAGACAACCCAAAATTGGAATTTCAACCCACTACAAAAATGAACAAATCCATGTCACTGTAAACGAGATGTAATTCAAGGAAACAAAGAGAGACCTCAGAACATTAGTGCAAACTTTTCTAATGACTTGGAAAATATATTAATTACTGTTGTCAGGATCTAACCTACATACTGCATGTACAGGACACACATAAAGACATTTTTCATACACAAACACTGCACCATAAACTACCAAAACATTACTCTTAAGTCCCTGAGACTTCACTACCCGGCAAAAACCTATAGCTGAAGGGAATCTACAGTCACTGCTTCAGTCCTTTGCATAACTAGAAGTTGGTCCTTTTGTTCAAAAAGAGCCACTTCTTGACTTCAACTCATGCAAAGCAGCGACTGCCTAAGACCTATTCATATAGTTGGGCAAATATGTGGGGAGGTGCATAAGTTTTCCTGATCCATATATGAGGGTTTCAACACCCGTGACCTATTATTCATTTGGGAATCAAAGCGAATCTGGTAAATTTCCTAACTACTGTCACATCCTATAACTTCCTGAACAGCTAAGATGCATCAATTACCAATGTCCCCTAAGATTCTAGATGCAGGTTTGTCCTTCAATAATCAGCTGATAATTGCTAGCTAGAAAGCCGTGGATCTGTCTTGTTCATAATGCAAGAGCAAGACCGATATAGGCAGATAGAAGGAGATGGGAAATAAATTTTCATGGAAATAAAAGGAAGCTTAGCCAAAATAGGATTGACTTATATGATCAAACAATGGAACGTTAAGAAGAGAACTTGATCACTGTTTACACATGTTCTTAGTTAACATCTAAATTGACCCAAACACAATATCAGCTCCACCCAAAATCCATTTAATTAGGGAGAAGAAACACATATCAGCTTTACTACATTTAACTGCAAGCCCATGGAACTTCATCATGAAGTTATGCAATTCAACGATCAGGAACATCCTCTAAGAGGTAATGCTTATTAACACGGCATCACATCTTCTTTCAATGTAGTGCAACACATTCCAGATTCATCTCTCACGCAAAATTCACCTCCAATTACATTCTAAGTTTAAGTGATAGTCTAACAAAAAATGGGCACAAAAATATGATCATTTTTAACATCTTGGACATGATTTCTTATCTAGACCTAGTTGTCCATGAGCATTCCAAAGTATAGATCCATTAATCAATTTATATCCATCCTAACTATGTAAACCGGAAAATGCTAAATCTACCAAGTACTGAAGGTTCCAAGACGTTGATTTTCTTTTCCATGAAGAATCTTCCTTTTTTCTTCAAGTTCCCATTTACACCTGCCTTTATATCCCAAAGCAATAAAAGACATTAAAAAAAGGGATTCTTTTACAGTGACATGAGCTTGAATAACCCAAAAAAATAGGCGGGAAAAACAAAAAAAGATGAATAGATCTATTTCACATAGAGATATTTTTACTTTCACATCACCCATACATGATGTCAGTAAATGCATGTAAGCCATCCAAACATGTATACAATGCACGGTTAAGTCATTCAGCTCATGTTATCGTGTGCTTCACAACGTAAAACGCTCTTGACATGTATGTATCAACTGCTCTCAGCAAAGTAACAAGGTAACAGAAATGCACTTGACAAATGTTGTCACATTCAAGTATTTTGCCTCATAAAAATCTCCCTTGATTTTGTTTCTCTACCAATTTGACATAGACGTGATGTTTATTGATGATCCTAATCTTGTGTGTGAATCTTGATGATATATCCCCGTATCAACACAACTTTTTTTTTGGGGATGAGTACTCAATAGTTGAGAAGTCATGATACCAAGGGGATGTCAAACGTGTACAAAAGGGGCAATAAGAAATACCATTATGCCCTCAAGCTCTCTTCAACAAACTTTGTTGATTATCTTCAGCATCATTCATCATCATAAGTTCATATTTAAAATGCAATCTTAAGAGAAAGACACCATGAGAATCTCTTCCTAGAAAGATGCAGGGACGAGGCATGAAGTAGAGTAGCTACTGATATCCTTACATAACTTTTGAAGAGAGTTACCAACTAGGTCAATAGACGGCTATCAATAAGAGACCATTATGACATACAAATATTTTTGCTAACGTATTGTGTCCTTTAAGTAGGCAATCCAGAACTTATAAATGATGTTTCCTTGCTCACGGTAATAATGAAGGATCAATAGAGAGAAGGGTAAATATTTGTTTAGAGCATTTAAGCTCATGGATAAAGCTTTCTTTATCATATGGGATTAACTCCACTCAACAAATAATACAGAGCTTACACAAACAGTCTTTCCAAGTGTCCATTCCCCTGTGTAGGGTACCTGCCTCAATTATCCTCTTATCCACACAAGCTTTCTTCCACCACAAATTCTCACATCATTTCCACACAACTTGGCACGACAAGTCAAAGCTTTCAACCAAAAATCCTATAGCAATACGTCAGTCCACTCGCAAACACTTAATTGAACCATTTCAAACTACCCACGAAGCTTTTCCCCTGGCAGCAAGCTCTTGACCCATAAATACAAAAGGAACAAGATCGACATGAAGAAATCTCATACCCTGAAAATTTGTAATACTACAAGGAGGCGAGCAAATAAAAGAACATTGAAATTGAAAAGAGTAGCCTAAGAGCATACCAAGCATCACAGGCAAAACCATACAAAGTATCAGTAGGAACAGCAATGACTTTCCCAGATTTTAGCGACTGAACAGCCTTATCAGCGAATTCTTTGGTAGCTGGAAGAACTACCCCCATCTCATCTCCCAAAATGTCATCACTATTATCGACCCGAGAAGCCATTTTTGCAGAAACCCCGCCAAAGCTTCGAAGTTGCTGCTTCAAATTCACAGCTCCAGACATGGCCACCCCTTCACATTAGAAGAATTGACTCAGAAATAACTCCGAATTTATGGGGCATCAATGGAAGTCCAGCGAATTAACGGTGCACAGTGCGCTGGCAATGGGGAAGGGGGGGGGGGGGGGGGGAGTGTGTACAATGGAATTGGAATGCAAGTCAACCTCTAAGCGGGAAAAAAGGGCTGCAGATAGCTCGGAAAAAAGGCAGTCTCTCAATGAAGCTTGTTTTTGCGGCACTCATATTCTCATAATGTGTCAAATCTGCTACTGCTGAACTTGGACGGTTGATTTCTCAACACTGAATGGGATGCACAAACGGCCCCACAATCCAGGATTTGACGGATAAATTACTCTCTATCTCTCTCTTTTTGGGAAAATTGAAGCCAAAATGCCTGGACTAGATACAATGAGAAGGTCTGGAGACTCGGAGAGAATTCTCCATTGGTGCTTCTCCCTCACCAACATGCCTTTTATTAAGCCAAATAAGATCTTTACAGCTGTACAAGTTGCAATCCAAAAGATAGCTTGTTAAAGCGAGAACTATAGTGAGATACAAAAGGAGGAAAGTGAACTCTAATATGTATACAAAATTATACACAAAAGATCCCATTACTTATACTTCCCCCTCAAGTTACAGCGTGCAAATGGGTCATGTCTAACTTGCTAAGAAAACAAAATTGTCATTGACCAAGTGCCTTAGTGAAAATGTATGCGAGCTGCTTAGTGGTAGAAGTGTAACAAGCCACAATATCTCCATCCACTAATTTTTCCCGAACAAAATAACAATCTACCTCGATGTGCCTAGTACGCTCATGAAACAATAAATTAGTTGTAATGTGTAGTGCCGCTTAGTTGTCACAATGCATCACGGCTGGAGGAACAAAAAAAAAACCAAGAGATCTCAACAAATTTCTACCATACCGCTTCGCTAGTAACGTTGGCCATAGTCTGATACGCTGCTTTAGCAGAAGAATGAGAGACAGTGTTATATTTCTTAGTTTTCCATGAAATTGGGGATTTGCCAAGCTGAACAAAATACCCGGTGATAGAACTCCAAAACATAGAGCAACTTCCCTTATCTGAATCACATATACCTATAGCTCAAAGGTGTTGGCAGAAGACAAGAGAATCCCTTGACCTAGATTAGATTTCAAATAACAAAGCACCCGAATAGCTGCATCCCAGTGACCTTGTCTGGGATCCTGCATAAATTAACTTAGGGCATGAACATAATAAGTGAAGTTAGAACGAGTAATAGTAAGATAAATAAGTCACCCAACAAGGCAACGATACTGAGACAGATCAGTTAATGGGAACCCTAAATCATTTGTGAGCATGAGTTTCTGCTCCATAGGAAAGAGGTAGGCTTGGGCCCTAACAGACCATTTTCAGTCAAAATGTCTAATGTATACTTCCCTTGGCACAAAAAAGATTTAGCAACTTCAATTCCTAAGAAATACTTGAGAGATCCCAAGTCCTTCAATTTGAAGTGCTCTCAAATAGGTTTTGAAAGTTGCACAATGAGAGGGACTATTACCTGTGAGCACCAAATCATCCGCATCAACAAGTAGAGCCAACAACACACCTCCTCAATTATAAAAAAAAACAATGAGTGATCCAATGGAGACTGTTTAAAACCGTAATCTTACAAAGCAGCTGCAAGCTTAAAATATCACCGTCTCGAAGCTTGTTGAAGGCCATGAAGAGACTTTTTGAGCTTGTAAACTAAGTTAGAAGACGAAGGAGAACATCCAGGTGGAGGTTTCATGTACATGTCTTCATCAGGATTGCCATAAAGGAATGCATTATGGACGTCCATTTGATATAATCCCCATCCTTTAGAAATAGCAATAGTAAGAATTCAACGCACTGTAACCATGCATCCCACAGGAGCAAAAGTTTCATTTAAATCAATTCCTTCAACATGATTATTCCCAAACACCACTAGCCTTGCTTTGTATCATTCAACTGTGCCATCTGCATTGTATTTAATGTTATACACCCATTTGCATCCAAGTGTTATTTTCCCCGGAGGTAGGGCAGCAAACTCCCATGTTTTGTTGTCTTCCAAAACCTATATCTCCTTGGTCATGGCGTTTCACCACTAAGGCTGACTAGCTGCATGATTGAAACTTTTAGGCTCATCATGTGACGTGATGGCCACTAGAAACACTCGATGAGAGGTAGAGAATTTATCATATGAAATAAATGTAGAAATAGGATAAGGTGTACCTGAGGAGGAAGTTTGGAGAGGAGACGAGATAGGGTCTTGAGATGCAACAGCATAACAGATAAAATCCTTAAGATGGGTGGGTAGTTGTCTATTACGTTGAGGTCATGAAGCATGCTCCAGTTCCTCCCCCTCACTCGAAGAGATGGTTTGCTCATTAGGCTGTGACTCTGGCCCAGCGAGAGAGGTGTTTGAGTTTGGATCAAACTATTGGACTAGTACATTTAGACTCTCATGCACCTGTTGCACTGGGCAATCACCATTGGTCAGGGCGAGGTAGATGAAAGCTAAAGGTTTTGTAGAACGTGTTCATGCTGCAGCCCATTAGGTGTATCCAATACACTATGTGAAGCTTGTGTTGGGTGCAGTAGTGGGATTGACCCATTTAGCTGGGCTGACGATGGACAACAGTGAGCTAGGTTGTCATCATGATCCTGGGTTTGTGAATAAAAATTTTCTAGTGGCACAATATTATTATCACACATGTTGGCCCAACGGAAAACATTTTCATAAGACACCACATCTCGACTCACGTACGTCCGTTTACTTTTGAGATTATACACTTTCCACCCCTTTTAACCATGAGGGTATCCTAAAAAAATGCATTTGTGAGCTCTCTCATCAACCTTATCACGAGCTCTAGAGTGATTATAAGCATAACATAGTCATCAAAACACTCAAATACGTTCGTAGGTTGGTTGTATACAAAAAACATTTCATATGGAGTTTTTGCGCCCAGAAGGTTTGTGGGAGTGCAATTAATAAGGTAACTGGCCGTGAGTACACACTCACCCCAAAATTTTAGGGAAGAGAGGCTTGGAACCTTAGTTCCCTAGCCATATTAAGGAGATGTCTATTATTACGCTCTACCTGAGCCTTTTCTTGTGGAGTGTCCATATAAAGCGTCTCATGGATAATTCCCTTGGCAACAATAAATTGTTACAAGGGTCCATCAGTGAATTCAGTCCCATTGTCACTCCTGGCCTGTCGAATAGGCACACCAAATTGAGTTTGTACCATTGACCAAAAATCCTCAAGACATTTAAAAGTTTCCTCTTGTGCTTCAAGAGAAAGACAAATACAGCTCTGCTGAAATCATCCACTATAGCAAAAAAAATAATGACATCCCGAAATAGACGGGGTATGATATCTCCCCCATAAATCACAATGAATAACTTTGAAAGGTCCAGTAGCTCTATTATAACTGAGAGAAAAAGTATCTCTTGTTTGTTTAGCTCTATGACACATCACAATAGTCATAAGCTCCCTTATTCAACTCAAAATCATAGATACTAGATAAAAGGGATATGCTACCATACGATGGGTGTCCCAACCGTTGATGCTAAAGTACCGTATCTTCTTTATGAACTCCACACATGTTGAGCCCTCTATGTCGTTCTGCAAACAATAGACCCCATTTCTCAAGTCACCTGCTCTAATATGCTTCTTCAAGATGCGGTCCTGTATCAGACAAGAATTTTCACCATAAAGAACGAGACATTGCATATCTTTGGTTAATTGCGAATAGATATAAGGTTTCATGAAAAATAAGGGGAATATAGAACATTTTGTAAAACTAGTTGAGGAGATATAACAACAGTCCCTCCTTTTTCAACCGTAATCAGACCTCATTGTAGTGGTAAGCAAGATTGGTTTAATTAATCGAAAAAATTTTTGAAGAATATTGGGGTCATTAGCCATGTGATGCAAAGCACCACTGGCAAGAACCCACTGTATTAGAATCACACTATAATTCTTACACTCATCCTTTCCTAGGCCTCTTTTGCTTTAAAAAATGCATACATTTCCTCTAATTGGGCTGCTGTCAACCCATCAAACATGTTTTAGGGCCCATGTAATTCATGTTTAGGTGGAGCATCTTGGCCCGTTACAAGGAGAGCTTCCACTCCTCCAATCTAATTTTTGTTGAGCGCTTGTGAGGTTCCTGTGTGTATTTGGCCAGTCCCTTCACCTCCTTGTCGGCTACTCAACAACTTCAACACTCCTCTTCTTCTTCCTTGATTAACCAGAGCATTTCTTTAATTCCCCTAGTTTTGTTAGTAACCCACCAACTCAAAACACTTATCCTTTTTGTGACCCACCTTATAGCAATGGCTGCATAGTGGTCGGTTTTAATTTCTGGTCTAGCTAGTGCTCCAATGGCTTCGATTTGTAGTGGCCTTAAGCATAGCACCTTCAACGAACCCCACAACTGTCTATTCCCTTCGCCAAGCTCTATTGTCATTCCTATTGGGCAACAAACGTGTGCACCTTGTTTAGATTTGGTAGGGGCTTGAGTGAGAGGATGTTTGTTGTAAATTCTGCAAGTTTATCATTGTAAGCCCTATTCTATCATCATGGGCAAACCAATTCAATGGAAAGCTAATTAGTATTGCCAAATATCCAATATAACTAAAACAACAACTTATGAATTAAGAGACAAGTGTCGTGGAGTATTCTGATCACATAGCCAAAATTGCCAAACATCCATACTCTATACAAAGCCCAGAACAGATTACTAGAAGAATTCGAAACCGCAAGTTCTCAATTTCAAAGTTAGATGATGGTTTTCATTCCAATCTCCAACCCTCAACTTGATTACAATAATGCTAACCACTAAACCTTAAATCGTAAACTAGAAAAAGTAAAGATGAAGAAGGAAAAATTCATACTGAAAAAAAATAAAGTCTACTCTATCTCCGTGCCTTCCCTCCTCTCAGTTCTGGCTTCAACCCCCATTTGAAGCCCTCCCTTGAAGAACGCCTTACTATTCACTTGCCTAAGTAAAGTCTCAAATTGAATCCTTGAAAACGAACGACTTGATGATGATTAGTAATTAAGGGGGAGAAGAATTAATGGGTGAAGACAAGAATTAATGGTTTCGTGCGTTTCTGGACAACGAACAAAGAAGAAGAAGAAGAAGCCATGGCAGCCAAGGAGTCACGAGCCTCTGGTTCACGCTGGGGAAGAAGATCATGGCTCACGTGAGTGGTGTGTGAGGGATTTAATGAGGGTAGAAGCCGCTAGTTGGGCCATGGGGGAAAGAGAGAAGAATTGGGCTGGCCACGTAAATAAGCAAGAAGGGATGGAGGGGAGAAGAAGGCGGCCAGATCACATGCACTGCACGTGAGTCTAAGTGAACAGGGGGGAGCCGTTTGGGCTACAAACTGGGCTGGAGGGTTGCTGGATTGAACACGCAAACGGACCTTATGGACTAGGCCTCCTCTCCTTCCTTTGCTCCTTTTCGGCTTGATCCAAAGCTTCTCTTGAGCATTATTTATTATTTTTCTCAAGTTTTTCCAACTCCTACAAAATGAACAAAAACATATTAAAAATCTAATTAACCAATTTATTTCTAGCAATTATTAGATAATAAAAGCGTATAAAATATCATAATTTATGGTTTAACAAATATCCCCACACCTAAGTTTAGCTCTTCCTCGAGTAAAATAAATCTAAAAATCCTATAAAAAGAAATAAAATCCTAACTCACTTTCTTAGGAGTTATAGTTGCACTTATCATGTGCAACAAGCCCTTTAAACCCCTAGGGTGCTCCTGGTGAACGAGAAATGTCTTTTGAGGGTTTGAAGAATATATACCTACAAAATCTATAAAAGAAAACCCAACAAAAAATTGAAAATTGAAAATATTTTTGGTTTTATTTTTCACAAAAACTTATATATACATCACCGGGGAAGAATACATACACATTCTAATCAACCACATCACTCGAACAACCAAAGAATTAGATCACATATAAACGGAATGCACACATCAAGGAATCCTTAATCCCTACTGTTGACATATATACACAATCTTTCACCCCACTTAGAAATTATTTACAATTGTGACTGGTAGAACCTCACTTTAGGAAAATGAGGAATGCTCCCACTCATGTATTTAAGATATCACAAGGCTCACTCTATTCTCTTCCAATCAAACAAACTACCATAGCTCGCTAAGATTATCAATTCTCCACCACTAAAATGCAATATACAAAATAATAATCAAGAGGACTTTTGAGAGTTGCAATGAGGCTAAAGGTTATGGGTAAGAGAGGGACAAATAATTTGGAGAAATGAGGAGCTAAAAGCCAAACCTAATGAGCAACCAACACCTGTACCAATTATAATGAGCATACACTCTCTCAAAACACAAAATAAGAACACACCCCTATTAAATTGACCATTGAAAATGAGTATACATAACGATACATCCATTCCAAACACGTTTATTCATAACTCTTTTCGGAATTTTTGGAATTTTTTCAGGTTTTTTCATTTTTTTCAATGGAAACGTTCTCCATTTTTTTTCATTTTTCTTGCTTTTTTTCCTTTGTTTTCAAGAAGAAAATGAATGAATGGCATGTGCAAGAGCAACACAACTCAATTCCAAATGGTCACCATGATATATCCCGATACATAACCAAAATCAACCCCCAAATTTATAAAATACCCAAAAGTTACCCTCCGAGCAATGAAGTGTTGCCCCACCTGTCTTGGCTTAGGTATAGGAAAATGTGTTTAGGCCATGGCTAAAGTGAAGGGTTCACAACAAAAAGGTCAAGGATCAAAAGGGTTAACAACGAGTAAAACATTCAAACACAAGGGTGGCAATTTGGCTATGTAGCTCACAAAACAAATGAATGCCTCCATCATATTATCATAATGCACATGCTAAATGTGATTTCAAAGATAACAAAAACAAGTTCTAGAGTTGTAATCATGGAAGAGACACACATGAAAGACAAATGTGAGACTAAAAATGATGGATTAGCCTTTAAGGCTCAAAATCGCATAGGTTCATCTACCAAAGTCAAGCTTGCTTAGAATTAATATATGGGGTTCAGATCGTACACAAACATCGTACTTTAGGACTAATTTTGATACACACCACATCTATATACAACTTAACACTACGGTACAAGAAAACATAGCAAACCAGAATAACACATATGTTCCCCAAAACAAAGTAAAAATCTTTTGGATTTTGTAAACTTTTCCATTTTTTTATTTTCTTAAATTTTCAAAGTTTCCCCAACCCCACGCCTAAATCAGACAATGTCATCTTTAGGAGTGGAAGGAAACATAAAACAGAAAATAAAAGCTAAAAGCAAATATACAAAAACAAGACTCAAAAACAAAAAAGGACATGACTCAAAAACAAGTGTACAACATATATACACAAAAGAGAAAAAGAAAAGTAGCCAACTATACAAAAATAAAAGAAAAGAAAAAAGAGAAAAAGAGAAAAGAAGAGAAGAAATTTCTTGCAAACCAGGTTGGGTGCTAAGTACACCCAAACTAGCATCACAATCACTGACCAAGATTCGGCTCGCGGAGTGTCAGATACTCCACATCTTCTTTACTTGGCAACTCCAGAAATTGCTTCAATCGCTAGCCATTCACCTTGAATATAGCTCCACTCTCAAGATCCTGAATTTCAACTGCACCATAGGAAAAACATGTGAGACAATATAAGGACCCGTCCATCGGGACCTCAATTTCCCTGGAAATAAATAGAACTTAGAGTCATATAAGAATACTTTCATTCTTGGGGCAAACTCTTTCCTAAGAATATGTTTGTCTTGAAACAACGTAGCCCTCTCTTTGCAAGATCGCGCACTCTCATAAGCGTCGACTCTTATCTCATCAAGCTCATTCAATTGCAGTCTGCGCTCCTCACCGGCCTTAGTCAAGCCATAATTGAGCATCTTAATGGCCCCACCAAGCTGTATGCTCAATCTCAGCAGGGAGATGACAAAGCCTACCATAAAAAACCCTATAGGGTGACATACCCAAGGGAGTTTTAAGAGCCGTCCTATATGTCCAAAGAGCATCTACAGCTTGTCAGCCCAATCTTTCCTGTTTCTGCTCGTTGTCTTCTCTAAAATTTGTTCGATCTGCCGATTAGACACTTCAACTTAGCCACTAGTTTGGGGATGATAAGGGGTAGCAAGCCTATGGACTATGGAGTACCTCTTCAGTATGGTATCAAAAGACCTGTTATTAAAATGGGTGCCCTGATCACTAATGATAGCACGGGGCATGCCAAATCTAGCAAAGATGTTCTCCCTAAGGAACTTCACAACCACCTTGGTGCCATTGGTCCTAGAAGGGATAGCCTCAATCCACTTAGAAATGTAGTCCACAGCTAATAAAATGTACTCATTTCCATAAGAAGATGGAAATGGTCCCATGAAATCAATAGCCCACATATAAAAAATCTCCACCACAATTATGAGATTAAGTGGCATCATATCTCTTCTACTTATTCTACCAACTTTTGGCACCTAGGACAACTCTTACAATACTCAAAAGCATCCATAAACAAGGTCCGCCAATAGAAACCACATTGAAGAACTTTGGCTACAGCCTTCCTGCAACTAAAACGCCCCCATATGCCTGGTCATGACAAATAGAATGGACACTCCTCACCTCATTCTCGGGAATATACCTCCTAAAAACATGGTCAAAATAGTACTTAAATAGATAAGGGTCGTCCCAAACAAAGAATTTAACGAGGTAGAAGAACATATCTCTGTCATTTTTGGTCCAAGCCTCAGGAATCCTACCAACAACTAGGTGGTTCACAATGTCAGTATACCAAGCATCAAAGTGGACAGCATATAATTGTTCATCGGGTAAGCACTCAGAAATACTGAACTCACTTTCTCTATCATAGGGAATCCTAGACAAATGGTAAGCTACAAGGTTCTCAGAACCTTTCTTGTCCCTAATCTCACAATCAAACTCTTGCAAAAGCAAAATCTATCTCATAAGTCTAGGCTTAGCATCCTTCTTAGAAAGAAGGTGCTTAAAAGCAAAGTAATTAGTATAGACAATCACATGAGACCCAATTAGATAAGGTATAAACTTTTCAAAACTAGAGATCACAGCCAAGAATTCTTAAGGTCTAAACTTTTCAAAACTAGATATCACAGCCAAGAATTCTTTCTTAGTAACAGTATATTTTAGTTAGACATCACTCAGAGTGTGACTAGCATAATAGATAACATGGGGCTTTTTACCAACACGTTATCCTAGAACAATCATAACAGGGTAATCAGACGCATCACACATCAACTCAAATGGTTCTCCTCATATGGGAGGGTGAAGAGCGGGAGCAGATATTAAGGCTTCCTTGAGCTTAGTAAATGCCACATGACACTCCTCAGAGAAGTGAAATGGCACATCCTTAACTAGCAGATTGGTTAAAGGCTTCACTATCTTACTAAAGTCTTTAATGAAACGATGATAGAAGCCACCATGTCCAAGGAAAGATCTCACCTCTTTCACACAAGTTGGAGGGGAAAATTAACAGTCAGATCAGTCTTAGCCTTGTCTACCTCAATTCCATCTCTAGAAATAATGTGGCCTTAGATTATCCCTTCTTAACCATGAAGTGACATTTCTCCCAGTTCAAAGTTAGGTTTTTCTCCCTACACCTTTCCAACACTTTTCTCAGATTAGATAGACAATCATTAAAGGAAGACCCAAACACAAAAAATTCATCAATGAAAATTTTTATGCATTAATCAACTAGATTTGAGAAAATAGAAATCGTGCACCTTTGAAAGGTATCAGGGGCATTGCACAATCCAAATAACATTTTTCTAAAGGCATATGTCCCAAATGGACAGAAGAAAATAGTCTTCTCCTAATCCTTAGAAGCAATGAAGATCTAGGTATACCTAGAATATCCATCTAAAAAGCAATAGAAGGATTGTCCAGTCAACCTCTATAACATTTGGTCTAAGAAAGGAATGGGAAAATGATCTTCCCTAGTTGCAGCATTCAATTTTCTATAATCTATGCAAACACACCACCTAGATTGAATTCAAGTAGGGACTAACTCGTTCTTGTCATTCCTAATCATACTAATACCGGTCTTCTTAGGAACAACTTGAATAGGGCTAACCCACTTTCTGTCAGAAATAGGATAGATAATCTTATGGTCTAACCATTTCGGTACTTCCTTCCTAACTGCTTCCTGCAAAGTTGGGTTCAAACATCATTGGCAGTCTTGGTAAGGCCTAGCATTGTCCTCCAAATGAATTCTATGTTCCACAATGGAAGGACTACTACCCTTGATATCTCCTAAATCCAACCTATGGCTTCCTTGTTCTCTCTAAGTAAGGTAATCAATTTGTCCTCTTAGTCCCGGTCTAGGTCAGAAGCAATTACGACATGTAAGGATTCATCAAGACCTAGGAATGCATACTTAAGAGAGCTAGGAAGAGGGTTCAATTCAAGACCAGGTAGGAAAATAGATTCATGAGTAGATTCAGAAATAGCAGTATGCAAACAGTCAGCAGTAGAGCACAAGTCATCAAGCTCAAACACATCATACTCAGGCTCATCATCAACAAGAAATAACTCATACGTAGCAGCAACATATACTCAAATCGAATACAGAATCTTCTACACAGTTAAGAGTAGAAAACTCCATACCATCAAAACCAGAAGGCTGTCTTTGCATGTTGAAGATGTTTAATCCTAATTTCATATTGTCAAAAGACAGTCTCATCATACTATTTCTGTAATTAATGAAGGCATTGGCAGTAGCTAAGAAAGGACGCCCTAGAATCACAGGAACTTGAATCGCTAAATTGGACACTTTCTCAGTTTCAATCACAACAAAGTCCATAAGGTAAATAAATTCACTCACTCAAATCAGTACATCCTTATTATACCTTTAGGCAACCTAGTCAATCCATCTACTAATCGAATGACCATTTTGGTAGGTTTCAGCTTACCTAACTCTAGCCTCTTATCCTCAATAAAGGGTATCAAGTTGACACTGGCCCCTAAATCAAGCAAAACTCTATAAATAAGCTAGTCCCTTGTAACTATAGAAATAGTAGGGCAACCGGGGTCCTTATACTTCACTAGGATCTGGTGAGAAAGGATAGAACTAACGCCAAAGGCTAAGAATCCCTTTTCAGGGACACTAGTGACTCTCTTGGTGGTACACAGATTCTTTAAAAATCTAGCATATGGAGATTTCTGCTGAATGGCATCGAGTAAAGAAATGTTGATTTCAACTTGAGAGAAGGTCTTTCACATCTACTCAATATAAGCTTGATCTTTCTTCTTATGCCTATGCGAAAAATGAGGTAAAGGCATATGGACTTTCTCAATAGAAGAAAGACAAGAAGAATCCTTAGAAGGTGAAGGGTCAACTGAATCAGAGGACTCTTTCTCCTTAGACTCCTCTTTGTTAGAAGGTAGAGGAGTATCATAATCATTGGGGACACCATAAGTGGCATCCTCTAACTAACTGGATGAACTAATTTCTAGAGAAGAAGGAGAAGAAGAAGAATTTTGAAAGAATTTGTGAGGACACATGCATAGTTCATTAGGATTTCTCACTTGGTTATCAATCTCTCGACTATATTGAAGAGATACAACTGCATTCACTTTCCTAAACTGCTCACTAGGGTTAACACCAGAAGAAGATGAGGCATGACCCTTAGGATTCACCTCAAGTTGACTTGAAAAAGTACATGGCTTCCTAGAAAATGATGCTAATTGAAAAAACTGTTGAGTAATCATTCTCATCATTCTATCCATATTAGCATTAATCATTCTCTCTACAGTACTATTAATTCTCCTCTCAATTTTATCAATGTCAGTATAACTAGGAGGAGGTTGAACTTGAGCTAAAGGAGGTGGAGGTCTAGGTCCATTGGGCACACCTAGAAAAATCGATCTCTGAGAGGAATTTAAGGGATGGGAGATGGGTTGGGAGTTGTTTCCAAGAAACACTCTAGCTTTGGAGTTAGGAACTGCAGCATTGGTTCCTTTACTCCAAGAAAAGTTAGGGTGATTTTGCCACCCTAGATTATACTAGGGAAAAAGGGGTCGTTCTTTCATCTCTGGAAGGCCATACTCGCTTGCTCTTGTCCAGTTGCTAATTGGTAAGCAAAATAAGGACAAACACTCAAAGAATGATCTAAGACCTGACAATAAGAGCAGGACACTTTAGAAGTTTGAGATAACTATGGCATTTTGGGAGACAATCCCTTCAACATGTTTTCTAAAATAGAAATCTTAGACTCTAAGTGACTTACATCAGAGACATAATGCAACCCACCCATTGCAAACCTGAAACTTAGACTGTCATAACGAGCGATTTCCCACTATATGGTTTTCTCAACTAAGTCCTCTAAAAATTCCTAAGCAGTCGTGACGCTCTTAGAAAGAAAGTCACCTTGACACATGGACTCTACTATAATTCTAGTCTGTTGGTCAAGTCCTTCATATACAATTTAGCGCAAACGTGTTTGGTCTAGACCATGATGGGGACACTGGGCCAACAAATTTTTGAATATTAAAATATTTTCAAAATGATTCCCTATCTAGTTGCACAAATTGATTGATTTCACTGCTTAGCTTAACAGTCTTGGCATTAGGAAAATATTTTCTTAAGAACAATCTCACAAAATCATTCCAAGAAGTAACACAATTAGCAGCCAAGCCATATATCCAACATTTAATAGAATCTTTCAAAGCAAAAGAAATCAATTTCATTCGCACAACATCAATAGAGATATTAGGAAATGCATCATAGAACATACTTCTTCGAATTACCTCAAAAATAAATAAACATCCTCTAAACTTGTGAATTTAGGGAGCATTTGAGTATAGTGAGGTTTTAATTCAAAAGTCACATTTGGTCCAAAGTCAGGTATAGTAAAACAAGATGGCAAGGCAGTCCCAGGTGGATTGAAAATATCACTCAAAGATTTTTCTTGTGCCATTTCTTGCACTTCTAATTCAGGCTTGGGTTCAAGTTCAGGTTCTACTCTACGGTCGGGTTTACTCCTAACAAGTCTTAGGGTCTCTAACCCAACCAGTCATGTAAATCTTACAACCTCACAAAAAGGTATCTTTTTGGTCTTTTTCTTTTTTTTTTCTAATCTTTTTTGGATTTTGGACTTTTGTATTTTTTTTCTTTCCTTTTAAAACACAAAACAAAATTAAAAAAGTGAATCAAACCTAAAAACGAAATAAAAAATCAAAAAATGATCAAATCTAAAAACAAATACACAAACACAAATAAACAAGAGGAAAATTGAAAATAAACTAAAACCTAAACAGCCCAATTCTAAAAATAAAATCAAAATAGAAAATAAAACTCCTAAAATCGGAACTATATCACAGTAAATTTAGCACAATCACAAGGAATATGAATATATTTTTTTCTAATTTTTTCTATCCCCGAAATGTGCAGAATATTGCAAATAGGCGATTAGTTCCAAAATTGACAGGAAATTCTAGACAGTCCAAAAATTCCAGAAAACTTCAAACCAACTCTAAAATCTATGCTGAATCCATAAAAAATATCCGCATAGAAAAAATCACACCATAAATGCTCTATAAAATTCGAACTGAATCTGGAATTGATGAAAATCCTGCACTGATGCTACTGGTTTTTTCTGTTCAGTTCTACCTTTTTCTTTTGCTGCACATAAACCAAATTAGTTAGTATTATTTTTTCAATAGTAAATAACCTCTAAAAATAAAAATACTAACCAAATTCAAAAATAAAAAATGATCTAAACTAAACTAGTAAAACTAAATAAAGACTCAATCAAAACCAAAAATCACAATTATAAAACTAAAACGTAAAAAACTCAAATGACACAAATAACTAAACTACGACTCGACGCAATCGAATTTCACAAACCATCCCCGGCAACGGCGCCAAAAGCTTGTTGTAAATTCCGCAAGTATACGGTTTGTCGTTGTAATGCTTACGAGTGTCGTCCTCAGGGATGTGTTCGGAAATTAAGTCACTATCTACTAAGCCCTATTCTAGCCTTATCATCATGGGCAAACCAATTCAAAGGAAAGCTAATTAGTATTGCCAAATATCCAATATAACTTAAACAACAACTTATGAATTAAGAGACAACTGTCGTGGAGTCTGATCACATAGCCTGTAGGTAATTTAGGATTACCTGGTAATGCGGAAGTTCAGTCCCGGATCTTACAATCGCTTGACTGCTACCCACGAAACGGTGGCTACTAGAGTCAACAAAATGCCACACTCCAAAACCCGAGCCTCTGGGGATGGTTAGGTAGTGAGAGGGATTAAGACAAAGAGAGTTTGATCTAGGGAACTGTTCTACTCTTTCTCGATGTCATTCTAACCAACATACACACCCATTTTATAATCTCATAATCCTGTAACTGATTTAGGATTAAATGGGCTTATTAATACACAATTAACCCCTCTGTAACCGCCATATTAATAAGATGATTATGGGTATTTATTGTCTGTGACTGTTACCGGACAACAGCTCCCCCTCGGTCACATAGACCTCAAATCTCATATCTCTCTTCCAACATATTCCCTCACGTTTCATACTGGGAATGGAGCGTGCGACCAAAATTGAACACATCAGTGTTACATCAAGTCACCATCTAACTGACATAACACCTCCAAGAAAACCAATACCCCGAATCATTCAAAAGCATCACCAATGGCATACACTGTCCCTTTATGCCTAATATATCAAATGATTATATACTAAATATAATCGTCCGCGCTTGATATGGTGATGGGAAATGATTCTTTCTTAGACAATTAAAATAGTCCATCTTAGCATAACTGCTTTCCTAATGTGCTCCTCTGGACCGTATACATCTTGACCCTTTGATAACACATTAAGGTAGCAACATCATGCGTAGACTTCATATTATAACTCTAAGTCCAAGAGTATTGCCAATGAAGGTCACACGGTGACAAGGTTAGGGATTTCACTTGTCACCCATCAAATAGGTCGACATTTAGCACATACAGTATGAGGGTGTGTCATGGCATAGACCCAACTAAGTTGGGCATGTCACTCTTCTATGTCATGCGAATCATAAGTCTGGCTTTTACTTAAAAAACCAAACCGAGTTACTAGATTAACATACACAATGTCAATCACAATACTCAAGATTCGGCTATAAGGCTTCAATATGAAAATTCATTTCATATTCGACTCCCCGGAGTCTCATCTTAGTCTCACTAAGGCGACTATATCCTTTCATTCATACACATCTGGTATGAGTAATCAATATTGCACATCTAGTGCCAATATGATTCAGTCTCATCCTGCCCGCTACTAAAGCGTCAGGGCGATTGCCTGTGTGACAAGGCCAATCTGAAGCCTAGTGACATTACATTGTACCATATGATGTACTCATACATTTCTGAATATTTGAAAAGAAACATCATTCTTTATTTCATACATATTCAACACAAGAGTACACATGTCCATTTTACACTTAGATACATCCAAAAACTAAATCCTATGCAAACCTAAGCTCATCACATGAGCTTTAAAAGCGTCTCTAGGAATAGGCTTAGTTAATGGATCAGCTATCATCCTACTTGTAGATATATACTTAATGGCAACTTCTTTCTCTTTTATGGCGTTTCGAACAAAATGATAACGCCTCTTGATGTGCTTGGTCTTTCTGTGGAACTTGGGATCCTTAGCAAATTAGATAGCAGCAGTATTGTCACACATCAACTCTACAGGATCGTTAACACCAGGAGTGAGATTGAGATCCTGGAGAAAACTCCTCAGCCATATTGCCTCTTGAGTGGCAAGGCAACAAGCAACATACTCTGCTTCCATAGTAGAAAGTGCTATGCAGTCTTGTTTCTTACTGCACTAAGATATGGCTCCCCCACCAAGGGTGAACACATATCCTGAGGTAGATCTGGACTCATCCAGGTCACCACCCCAATCAGCATCCGTATATCCTCTTAGCTTAAGATCCCCTCCTTGGTAGCAAAGCACAAAATCACTTGTACCACGTAGGTACCGAAAAATTCTCTTGACGGCTTACCAGTGAGCAGACCCTGGGTTGCTTTGGTAACGACTTACCAAGCCAACCGCAAAGCAAATGTCTGGCCGTGTACACAACACAACATGGCATACATTAAGCTGCCCACTACACTTGCATAAGGAACGTTACTCATTCTCTCCTTGTCTTTGTCTGTCTCAGGGCACTAATCAAGGCTTAAGGTTAGACCCTTTTCAACTGGAGTATCCACGAGTTTAGAATAATGCATTCGAAAGCGTTCCAAGATTTTATTAATGTATGCTTCTTGACTTAGACCAAGAAGCTTCTTGGAACGGTTTCGAGTTATTTCAATGCCTAGGACATACCTAGCCTCACCCATGTCTTTCATCTCAAAGACGGAGGATAACCACTGCTTAGTGGTTTGGATCATCTCCATGTGGTTTCCAGCCAACAGTATGTCGTCAACATACAGAGTGAGAAACATAATCCCTTTTGCAGTTTTCTTGACATACACACAGTGATCTTCAGATACCATGTCCAAGCCAAAAGAAATAATGGCTTTGTGGAATCTGAAATACCACGCTCTGGAAGACTGTTTGAGACCATAGATGGATCTTTTAGGACGACAGACTTTGTCCTCTTTACCTTTTGATACAAAACCAATAGGTTGATCCATGTAGATCTCTTCCTCAAGATTTCCATTAAGGAATGCAGTCTTTACGTCCATCTAGAATAACTCTAATTCCAGATGGGCAACCAAGGCTAGAAGCAGGCGAACAGAGGCAATTCTCACCACAGGAGAAAATGTCTCTTCATAGTCTACCCCGTCAATTTGGGTAACGGGCCTTAAATTTATCAATCGTTCCATCAGGTCGACGTTTTATTTTGAAAACCCACTTATTTCCAATCGATTTACGTCGGGGAGGAAGATCAACAAGTTCCCAAACCTTATTTCTCGCCATAGAGTCCATTTCATCCCTCATGGCTTCTATCCACTCTTTACGGTTTGGTGAATCAATAGCCTCTTGGAAAGAGGTCGGCTCCTCAATTTCTAAAGGAGTGCACAAGAATAGCTCCTCTTCGATTTAAAAATATCGTCGAGGGATTCTTCCGCGTTCACTCCTCCGGAGTTGAGGACCAGTGCTGGTTTGTCCCACTGAGGAATTCCTCCCCCTATCTCTAAGAGGTATTGAATCCTCAACAGGTGGAGAATCACTCCTATCATCCTGAACAAGCGGACTAACCGCAGGTTCATAAATAGGAGAGTGGGGACGAACCTCATGATTCTGAGGATGAAACTCAGTATCAGGTTGATCAGGTTGATCCTCTTGATTAACCAACAACTGTGCATCTTGCCTACTATCCTCGGTGGTGCCGTGAGTACCAAAATCCTCCCCCTCACCGAGAGATAGTGGGTCATTTAGTGGTAACTCATACAACGCTAGGTCATTTTTGATTTCACTAATACTCGGGAACTCATCCTCAAGAAAATCCACATTACGTGAATCGACTTCCGTCATGCCACCATTAGGGTGTTCACCATACGTAACGTATCCCTTAGGATGTTTGGGATAGCGTATGAACACCATTTTGGTGGCCCTTGGACCAAGTTTCCCATGTTTATGAGTTGGGTTATGTACATAACCAGTCGAACCCCATGGCCGTAAATGGTCCAAGGAGGGCTTTCTACCAGACCATAACTCATATGGAGTGGCGGATACGCTCTTACTCGGCACACGATTAAGGATGTAAGTTGCCGTAAGCAGCGCATCCCCCCAAAAACTAATTGGGAGATTGGCGTGTGCCATCATTGACCTGACCATGTCAAGCAATGTTCAATTCCTACGCTTTGCCACACCATTTTGTTGTGGAGTGCCAGGAATCGTGAGTTGTCTGCGTATACCTTTTTCCTCACAAAATTCTTTGAACACATGCGAGAGGTATTCATGACCTCGATCAGTTCAAAGAGTCTTAACTCTCCGATCTAACTGGGTCTCAACCTCAGCTACAAAGCGTTTGAACATATCAAGTGCTTCATAGCGATGTGATAAGAGGTACACATACCCATATCTTGAATAGTCATCTATGAAAGTGAGGAAATAGAAAGCCCAATGACGTGCTTTCACATTCATGGGTCCACAAATGTCAGAGTGAATCAGCTCTAGAGGGTTTAACGCCCTCGAAGCCTTACCAAAAGGCTTCGCGGTCGCCTTACCAGCTAAACATGACTCACATCTAGGTAACTTAACCTTAGTGAGTTGGTCTAAAAGACCTTCTTTAGCTAGCCGACTCATTCTGTCTTGACCAATATGGCCAAGCCTAGCATGCCACTTAATCGATTCTAAATCGGAATCAAAATTTGAGACAAAGACTGAAGGAGAATTATTATAAGATTCATCTAAATCAAGTACAAGAAAATCGTTCCTTAGTGTAGCGTGGCCAAACACATTGCCACAATACAAAATGTTCAAACCATCATGACAAGAAGAAAAACCAAAATCGGATTTCATTAAAGAAACTAAGGACAAAAGACAAGTCCGCACCCCAGGTGCGTAGAGAGCATCAAACAGGAGCAACTTATTTCCTCCTTTCAATGTGAGCCGGTACGTTCCAATACCTAGAACGTCTTCTTTACTGCCGTTTCCCAGCACGACAGATTGTGAACCCATCGGATAGCGTTGAAAGTCCACGAAGCCAGCTCTGTCCCGAACTATATGTTTACTTGCTCCTGTATCTACAATCCAGTTAGGAAAAGATTTAGCAACTAATGCATGGGAACATACATACAATTCAGGAGAGTGAGTGGAGAAAGGTATCTTCTTTGGCTCAGGACAATCCCAAGCGTAGTGACCTTTCTTTCCACAGTTATAGCACTTCACACGCACTATTTTTATCTCTCCATTGCCTTTGGCCTGTTGTTTCTTAGCCACACCAGCCTTTGGCCTACCTTTCTGAGGGGGTGGGGAACCTTTCTTGAATTGCCTACCTCTAGTGTTCTTGTTGCTTTTAGGTCTATTGCTCTTGGCGACAAGAGCCACGTGAGGAGTCCTGAACATTTTCAAGCGCTCCTCCTCCATTTCGAGGTGACTTTGTATCTGACCAAAAGTTTTCAAATGGTCAGAATGAGTCAAGACCATCTTGACTTGCTCCCAATGTGGAGGTTCATCAGGAAGAGCCTGAATCACATTCAGGACTGCATACAATACAACATTCGACTGGAATCCATTTTGTAGTTCATCCATTTCAATTGCAAGGTACGTAACCTTGTTTCGGATGTCTGTCCAAAACGGATTTTGAGCTGGTCCCACATGTCCTTAGCTATGGGATAAACTTCAAATTCGTCAATCAGATCGTCATGCATACAATACAACATTGTAAAGCGTGCTCTACAATCTTTCTTGGCCCAGTCTTGGTAGGCCTGTAAGCTTTCTTGATACTGCACAGTAGTAGTATCAATAGGCTTACCATCTGTATCCTTGTCAGATGGTGAAAACTTAGCTATCGTCCAGTGTTCTAACAGGTCTTTTCCTTCCAGAAGATACTGAATCTTCCATGTCATAGTTAGAACCATCTAACTTTTGGCTAGTGGACAGTTCAGTGATTATTGCGTTGTTAGCTGCCATATCTACAAGTATTTAAAATGGACATTAGGCACTTTACTCTAAGCAATTAAATTATTAAAAATTTCATCATTCATGTCATATGATCGAAAATTTCTCCAAGCTCATAATCATCTCATACAATCATGAATTAGAAATTTAAATAATTTAATTACGAAATTTCCATAAGAACTCAATCATATAGAACTCAATAAAACCGTTAAACAAATTAACGTTTATTCAAATATCACACAGATATTTTATTGCATTGTATGTAAAACTAATTTACATAACTATTAGTTTCACGATTCATATTTATGTATATGAAACTAACTGATATAAGTTTAATGGTAATATATAAAACAAATTTATATGCTTTGGGCATGTTATCACTAACACCTCAACATTAAACATATTAATGTATAATGGAAATTTCATGCATTTAAAATCAAAACTAATTTGAAATTAATGTTCAACAAAAAAAAATTAAATAACATGCTCAATAAAAATGAAACATACATTCATTTTTTATTTAAGTCAACAATATAAACAAAAACCAACTTCGACCTCATTAACATAACAGAATAGAAAATGAGTTACTGAAACCTTAACTGACAACCCATGACCCCTGCCCCCAGATATTTATTTTGGGCCTTTGAAGTGAGGCACTCAGCCTCTCTCACTCTAAAAGCTCGACTCTCTCCCTCAACCCTCAACCTTCGGCCCTCTCTCTTTCTTCTACTTTTGAGCTCTCTCCCTCTCTTCCAGAACCATCAATCCTCGGTTCTCTCTCTCTTCAGCCCTCCAGGGGCTTGTTGGATCTTGGCACAAAGCCGAGACCACCACTTACCGTCTCCTACTCTCGATGGTCCTTCGACAGCCACGGCCGTCAGCGTCCCTCTCGACGACTACTTGAACCACCGCCATGGAAACCCAGATGATGGTACACCCCCCTAGCCACCTCCTTGAACTAAATCCCTGGTTCAACGACCAACCAAAACGGCCCACAAAAGACGCCAGCGTGTAGATCGGTCGCCGAGCTTTTGACTGGCGCCACCCACTCGCTGAACGCGCCACCACCGTGACGGCGCGTGACATACACGCGCGGCCGTGATTGGTTTGTTTGACTTGGTTTTGGCTGGGATTTGCAAATCGGGGTTCAGTTAAGGGATGGGGAGGAAGAAAACGACCGAAAAGCATTTTCGTGGCAGCGCGTGACTCACACGCAAAACCCCTCCCCGGCGGTGCTGATGGGTGCAGGTAAGTTTCGTCCTCCCTATCTTGTATTGATTTTTAATCTATGTTTATGAGAGAGAACCGTGAGGTCCGGGTTTGAATCATGGGAGGCCGGGCCAAGGCAACTGGTTGAACATATTTGGGGTTGGGATCTCGGATATGTCCTTATGTTAACTAAAATCAACATTAGGCATAGAACATGATTCTCGTGTATAATTTTGTTCAATTCAAGAACATGTGCAAACATACGGTTCATGTTTAATTTGGGCATGAATATATTTGCCTAAATATCTGGTATCATATGAAATATGTCACCAATATCTTGTATCATATGAAATATGTCACCTTCTATTCATATAGAATTTTTTTTTTTAATTATAGCCGAGACATGTCAGATTATCATCTGAGGCATTCTAGCATATTCACACAGAATTATATGAACCGATTATTGCATAAACACACAGTTTTGCATACTAGCATGTAATTCAGATTCAGTTGATTCATGCTTCAACCAAAAATAATTATTTTCAAGGCTAGCAACAAGCAAGTGTGGCTCTGATACCACCGTAGGTAATTTAGGATTTACCTGGTAATGCGGAAGTGCGGTCCCGGATCTTACAATCGTTTGACTGCTACCCACGAAATGGTGGCTACTAGAGTCACTAGAATGCCACGCTCCAAAACCCGAGCCTCTAGGGATGGTTAGGCAGTGAGAGGGATTAAGACGGAGAGAGTTTGATCTAGGGAACTGTTCTGCTATTTCTCGATGTCATTCCGACCCACATACACACCCATTTTACAATCTCATAATCCTGTAACTGATTCAGGATTAAATGGGCTGATTAATACACAATTAACCCCTCTGTAACCTCCATATTAATAAGATGATTATGGGTATTTATTGTCTGTGACCGTTACCGGACAACATAGCCAAAGTTGCCAAACATTCATGCTCTATAGCAGAGCCCAGAACAGATTAGTAGAAGAATTCGAAACTGCAAGTGCTCAATTTCAAAGTTAGATGATGGTTTTCATTCCAATCTCCAACCCTAAACTTGATTACAATAATGCTCACCACTAAACCTTAAATCGCAAACTAGAAAAATTGAAGATGAAGAAGGAAAAATTCAAGCTGGAAAAAAAAAAACAAAATTCTACTCTATCTTCGTGCCTTCCCTCCTCTGGGTTCTGGCATCGACCCCCATTTGAAGCCCTCCCCCAAAGAACGCCTAACTGTTCGCTTGCCTAAGGAAAGTCTCGAATTGAATCCTTGAAAACGGCCAACTTGATGATGATTAGTAATTAAGGGCGGGGGGGAAGAATTAATGGGTGAAGACCAAAATTAATGGTTTCATGCGTTTCTGGACAACGAACGAAGAACAAGAAGAAGCCATGGCAGTTGAGGAGTCACGGGCCTCTGGTTCACGCTGGGGAAGAAGTTCATGGCTCACATAAGTGGCATGTAAGGGATTAAATTAGGATAGAACCTGCTAGGCCAGAAAAAAGAATTAGGCTGGCCCATACGAAAAGGCAAGAAGTGTTGGAGGAGAGAAAAAGGCAACCAGATCACGTGCACTGCACGTGAGTTTAAGCTTGGGGGGAAGCCGTTTGGGCCACAAGCTAGGCTAGAAGGCCGCTGGATTGGGCACGCGAATAGACCTCACGGATTGGGCCTCGTGGATTGGGTCTGCTCTGCTTCCTTTGCTCCTTTTTGACTTGACCCAAAGCTTCTCTTGAGCATTATTTATTATTTTTCTCAAGTTTTTCCAATTCTTACAAATGAACAAAAATATTATTTAAAATGTAATTAACCAATTTATTTCGAGCAATTTTATTAGATAGTAAAATGGTATAAAATATTAAAATTTATGGTTGAACAATGTTGGAGCGAATTGTACCGTATGTGTCTGGATCAATACCCATCAAGAATTGGTGGATCTTTTCCTCCTTCAAGTGTTTGCCCATGTCCTTTCTAGTGCCACAAGAATAGGGGTGTATCACTTGGTAATTTTCCAATTCACCCCTCTAAAGCTTTTAATTTTTTGAAATAATCTGCAACATTGAGACTTCTTGAACCGTCAGGGTCAATTCACATTTAATTTGATGCACCCTGATGGCATTTCCTTGCGAGTATCCCTCTTCAAGGTTAGTCCAGATCTACCTAGTTGTCACGGCATAGGCAACTGATTCGTGGAGATTTTTATCAATGATATTGTACAACTAAGCTCTTACCATTGAATTGCATCTCTCCCAGGCATGTACTTTTGGGGAGTTATTATGAGGTCTAGAAATCATCCCATCAACAAACCCAACTTTGTTCTTTGATTTTAAGGGATTGATTGTTAGCCTACTCCAATTTGCATAGTTGTTTCTATTTAGTATCACTGGGCTGATAATGTGCTGGGACAGTCTGAACTACACAGATAATAGGGTGATTGAAGGTTATTTGGGTCCAAATTCATGAGGGGTTTCTTGGTTTTGTCTTCCTTTCCATGATTGTTCTTCCCTTCCATGGTGAAGATTTTTTTAGTCACCAAGCCCTGATACCATGAGAAGTTTTAGAGACTTGGGACAGAATTCTTTGTTAGTGCTTCTTCCTCAATAGTGTGCCTTTTATTAGGCCAAACAAGATCTTTATAGTTGTATAAGATACAATCCAAAAGATAGTTTGCTAAAGTGAGAATTATAGTGAGATACAAAAGGAGGAAAGTGAACTCTAATATAACTACAAAATTATACGCAGAAGAACCGGTAGCTAATATCGAACCGTTGGTAGGTAAACTAAAGGTCTTATGTTATTCACTTCAGCCCATTTTTTAGTTGAATGGGGAATGATAGTAATGCCTGTATTAAAGTTTTTAGCATATGTCATGTTTCACAGTTTTCAATATTTTGTATGTCAAGTTTAAAGTTGTGGATATTAAAATAAAAATCTTAGTGTATCTGTAACTAAAAATCATGTTCTAAGTTTTGCATATTCGGTTTTTTCGACATTTTTTTAAAAACAAATTCCACATGGTCAACTGGCCCAATTAGCTTAAAAAAGCCTTTTTCATGTGGATGACTTTCATGAGGCACCTATCGTCCATTTCCTGATTATCAATGATGTTTGAATTCAAGATAGGTGAATTTTTTATGCAGATCGACTTCAGGTAGACTAACGTATGGTCCAATAACTTTATCTTGCAAAGAAATAACAGGAAACAACTTTGTACAAAATTTCAGGTTAGTTCAACTTAGTTTGAGTTAATTTAACTTTTGAGTTAGCCTATCTCGCATTTCGGGTCATGTGGTACAGGGTTAGAATTTCATATCAGTTTTGCCAAATCTACTAAACACCTAGACTTGATCTAATTTTGTTTCTTAAAGTTTAGATCTATTTCTTTGATAATAGGTCTATTTGTTTTGATATTAATTTGGTCCTCATTCTCATCTAGTATGTCTTTCTTTTGGCCTCATCAATTGTCCTCACCCGGATTGTGACTCATCTTTAAGATTGAATTTAGATCCAGCAAACCCTTGACTGGCGTAATGAGCGAGATTATGTAAACAAGCAAGCCTTGTAGCAGTAAGACAGAGTACAAAATATCCCTTGATTTTTGGCCCAAAAGGGGTGCTATGGACTCCTATTGCAGGAAGACAATAAATCTTAGGACAACTTATAAGTTGGCCCATAGTGGGATTAGTGGCACGCAATGGAATTCAGAATACAAAACAAGGATCTTTTAATTAGAACAAAAAGTCATCTAATCCCTAGTTATGTTGAGGTGATATAGATAAAGCATTAACCATCGGGCTAAAGCAGGGGCAAAGTCAGGAAATTAGGAGAGGGGAGTCGGAATTAATCCGACTTATTTGAGACAACGAAATAGAATTGATATTTACATCACAAGGTGAAGGTGATGGTGATGGTGATGGTGGTTGTGGTTGAGTAACATCGTTTCCACCTTCTTCATTCAATGGCGAGTTTTCGGATTTCAAATTTGAAGGTAACGACGAGTATTCCTTACCACTTTTTCTGAAATATCTATGCATTTTTGCCTACAATTAAAATTAAACATATAAATCAAACATTTATGAGACACCTAAACTATAACCAATGATTAATTAGCATACAAGTCACAAGATAAATGACCAAAACCACTACCATTGTATCCAACAATTGAAATCCAACAATTGCATCCAACAATTCAAATAAATGGCAAAACCCTAGAATTAAGCAAAGCAAACCCAAAACCCACCCACGGTGTCTTCTTCAAGCCTCAAACATGAGAATTAAAATCAAAGTATCAAACTAATCTACAAATTCAGATTCAACCTACAATTGAAGTGAAACTTACAAATTGAGATTTGAGAACTCACAAATTTGGATAGAGATGTGAGG
>JACYFF010010365.1:40185023-40239349 GCA_017589665.1 Selenicereus undatus | reverse complement strand
ACACACACAATACACACACACACACACACACACACACACACACACACACACATATATATATGTATATATATATATATATATATATATATATATATATATATATGTATATGTATATGTATATGTATGTATGTATGCACACACAAACCTTAAGTTGACAACCCTAGGAGCAATAGTTGTAGGGCCCAAGAAATGCCAAAGCAGTTTAATGATGTCATTCAATTAGCACATGTACAAGTAAAAATGAGATTCTGCTTTATTCTCAATCAAGCAAGGATCCCAAATCAAAGGTGAATAGAAGAAATGGTTCCTGAAGAGATAGTGCTTCCCACTATGAATCTTACTGATTAAATCAAAGAAAGGAACATGATTATGGCAAGGCAAAGTTGCAAACCAGACCTTACAAGTGCAACTATTCAAAATTCATAAAATAAGCTCAAAGAAAACCAGACATGAATTGAAATAAATATGCACGTGTCATAACTAAGCATAGTCAAAAGGATAGAAGGAAATAAAAAAATGCGAACCAACTTTTGGTATTAAATGAAGAAATTATGATTGAAACAGTAAAAAGAAGTTGGGAAAAACAGCAAACAAATATAAAGCATAACAGTTTACCTGTCCACAACCACTAAACAAAGCAGCTAACCTCTCTTCAGTAACCTAATTCAAGAAGATAATAAAGATCCATCAATGCCTAATCTCAAACTCCTCAGGAAAAACCATTCAATACAAATGAAAGAGTCGATTACATGCTGGTCAATGTCAGAAACATATACTGTCCGCCTTATACTTTCTTCCCTCTGAGCCTTGAAGGCTCGTCCATTCATCCTTTTCCTCCCTTGGTTAACATTATTCCTCCTCTGTATGCACAATACGAACAACATTTAGAAGAAACATATTAGATATTAAATTAATAAACGCAGACAAAAGAGAAAAGCCAAGTTCAAAATATTCACAAAACAATTCAAACCTTATTATAAAAAACATGATATTAGCAATCCGAATGATTATCAAGCTATAGAACACATGAACAACAAGGGGCGGCCAAAGATGCGATTTAGCCAATTGCTTCAGCAAATAAGAAGAAAATAACACAAGGCCCTACCCCATTTAGCATCACAAGAAACTTATAATTCCCACCACACACCATTCTTCATCCATCTAACAAGTATCTGATATCAAAGAAAGCCCTCTAGATACAAACCCTTTAATTGCAGCACCATATATATCATCTGTAGTAATACATAGACAATTTATGTAAGAAATCTTTGTATTTCCATAAAGTCATGTTAGCATTTGACTCAGAAACGTCATCACTTATTGCAACATGAACTACAACTTGCACAGCTCATTTCCATATCACATATAAAGCCATAAAACATGCAGATACCGAGTACATTGATGAAACAAGGTGTAACCCCAATTGACCCATGATCACAATTTTTAAGAAGTTGCTAAAACAAACTGGCAGACCAATACGAGAATGCTAAAATCAAAATTGCAATAGACTCATAAAGACAGCAGCTCATCTAAAACATCAAACCACTAAAACTTTGTCAGTCAAAACGAAAGCAAATCAATTCTTGCAGAGAAAAGAAGAATAATTACCATGATAAAACATGTCAACTATACAACAAGAAATGATGAAAGCATTCCTTTAAAATAAAAAAAAATACAATCCATGTTCCTACTTTCACTTTGAATTACCAAAATCAAGCAAATCCCACAGAATCAAATGCAACAAGCACACCGACATGACTAAAAACATTATGAAAAAAATAAAAATGAACTGAAAACAACAAGATCAAGGACAAAATTTAGAGTACCCTGCGATTGTTAGGAAAATTGTCATTGCCAGAATTCTTGTCAGCCGCAGGGAAATTGTTATCAAGAGACTGATCATTCTTCTGGAGATAAGCGGAGGGGATAAACTCCTTGGCCCATGGGTTCAACTTGGACAAAATGTCGGCAAGCTCGTTAATGTTCTTATGGAATTCCGATTTTGAATCGGAGCTTTTATTGTCAGTCTCAGAGTTCTGGGTAGGTGCGTTGCAATTCTTAGCGAACTGATCATCAGAATTCACAACATTTTGTGCAACAGCAGCCATGAAACTCCAAAGAAAGGCAGTTCTTCAAAAACCCAGAAACCAAAAACAAAGAATTGACCACGAAATTACAAGAATTTTTAGAGGAAAGGGAGAAAAAGAAAGAGATTATTCACTGATTTCTTCCTCTTTTTATTTCCTTTACACTAGAAGCGTTAGATTTACACAAGAAAAAAAAGGAAGAGCTTTACAAGCAGAGACCC
This sequence comes from Selenicereus undatus, assembly GCA_017589665.1. Taxonomy (NCBI): domain Eukaryota; kingdom Viridiplantae; phylum Streptophyta; class Magnoliopsida; order Caryophyllales; family Cactaceae; genus Selenicereus; species Selenicereus undatus. Next base: position 40,237,041 of record JACYFF010010365.1, on the reverse strand, counting down.
ATTTCAGGGAGATTATGACTTCACGATCAGATATATGGGAAAAAGCAGTTAAGGAGGAGAAGGAAATTGAGTAAAAGGGTGAAAAAGGATAAAGATTCTAGGGTTTGTAGAGCAGGAATTTAATGGAGGGTTTATTTTTGATATGCTTTGGCGTTTGGAGGGCGCACAATGGCAGTGTTGGTGGGGCTCTTTGAAGAGGAAGAAACAGGTGGGCTCTATAGCATTTAGCATTTCCAATGGTGAGTCAATTTTTCGGCTCACCCGTGGAGCCTACTTCTGCCACATCAGTTTGTGAGCTAATATTTTTGCTCACAGTTCTCCCTCTCTCTAATACAACGCTTATTAAATAAAATAATACCTATGGATCCACACCTAATCATATTTAATTGGCTTAGTTTTTATACTTTGGTTTTTTATTTGGCTTTATTATTTTGGTGAAAAATAAATTTGCACATAATAATTTGATAACACAATTAATTAAAGGCTAATAATTTTGTTTGAAAAAAATTGTAAAGAGTTTGAATTGAAAAAAATTCACCAAGGCAAGCCAGCTCGAGAGCCTTGAAGTACGAGCCAGCCACTGCAGAGTCACAAGCCGCTCACACACTCTCCAAAGCTGCTTTTTGGCCCGTGAGTGAGCCGTTGGAAATGCTCTTACCCTTTTGTCCTCAAGTCTAGAGTGAGGAAGGCCGAACAAAGGAATCGACAGCGACCGGTGGGGGTTCATGAAGTCAGGGTGGGTGTACACTGTACAGGAGCCTGCTGACTTGAGATTAGATTATGTTTACTGATTAGAATGCATTACACTTATATACTTAGGGTTTGTTCTTTTCATGGATCAATTTCAAAATATCAACATCAACTCAGTTCAACCTATTTCAACCTATTTTAATCCACTTCAACCTAATTTAACCCCCTTTTACTATTTTAACCAAGCTCAATTTATCACATAAAAAAATTCAACCTATTTCAACCTACTTCAACACACATCAACCTACTTCAACCTACATCAACCCGTTTCACCATTTACCCACCCCAATTTAGAATTTATCTTTTGAAATTTAGCTCATTCAAATCTTAAATTTTATGTTTTGGAATTTAAGGTGTCCTAAAATTCTCCAATAAAGTCATAAATCAATTCTCTTTGATTAAATTTAGGGAGTAAAATCTAACAATTTCTTACCACCAAAGTAAGTTAAAAATTAGAAGGTAATTCCTAGAGTATATTAATGTGTACTCCTCCCACTGCCACCTCGTTTAGTTTAAAGTATTTTTTTTATTTCTGTGATAGAAGATTGGGAGTGTATCATGGATTTTCAGCTATTAGAAACGATTTCTTTGGTGATTTGGCAGGACGGTGAACTCCTTTTTAACATTTTCTTCATCTTTTCATTTTCATTTCTCCTCCAGATTTCTCTTTAGTTTTTCTCTCTTCTTTCTCGCTCTTTGTTTCATCTGCTTTGTTCGTCATTGCTCTTGAATTGTAGTTGCGGTTTTCGTATTTTGTGCTAGGATTATTTGTGGATGAAGTATCATCGTTCTAATTGAATTGACTCTTTTCTGGAATCATACTTTAGGATTAGTATTATTAACTCATTTAGTGTCTTTTGTTGTTGTTTTGGCTGTAATTAGAGGTTTGATTTTGTGGTTTTTGTGTTGATTATGTCAAAATTTTTCAATTTCATCCCTTTTTTATGTTTGTATTTGGTTTCTTTTCTTCTTCTTTTTTCCCCTCTCTCTTTTGCATGCTCTTTGTCTTCTACTTTGTTTGTCATTTTGTTCTGATTTAAGTTTTGTTTTCTACTTTTTCAATTTGGATTTTCATGGAGGAATACTTCTGGTTGCAGTCTTTCATATTTTTGTGTTTCATTTCTTTTCCTTTTTTCTCTAATTTGTATGCTCATTATTCTTTCTCTTTGTTCATCATTTTTGTTGTGATTAAATTTCGTTTGCTGCATTTCTGTTCATATTTTCGTAGAGGAAGGTTTCTAGCTTCAATTTAATCAACTTTTTGTTGTTGAATTGTACTTTTAGAGTTTGAGTTTGTATTTTTTGCATTGATTATGTCAAAATTAATTAATTTGATCGCTTGCAGATTTTGTGTTTGTGTTGGCATTATGCTTTGTTCGTCACTTTTGTTGTGATTATGTTTGATTTTTGCATTTCCTATTTGGAAGTTTGCTACGAAGTTTTCTGTTTGCAATTCAATCAATTTTTTTTGAGGATTTGTATAGGGTTTGAGTTTGTGCTGTCTTATTAGTTACTTAGAAATCATTTAATTTGATGGTTATGTTTTGCTAGGTTTCTATGAAATGGATATTCGTGTAGCAAGATCTAAATCTGCTAGTGATTTTTGTTTGCACTAGAAAAAGAAGTTTTCTTATTGTATTATATTGATTTTTGAAGTGTAATTTTTGGTTTTTGTGTTTGTTGTGCAGTTGTTAGTGTATTGCACAAATCTTTTGTAGATCTATAAATTAAATTAGTTGCACAAGGTTTGAGATTTCTTATTTTAATGGGCATTTTCTTAATATTGAATCTTTTGTTTATTTATATTGCGTAGTCTTTGTTGTTATCTATGATTTCTTTTTATTTACATTTATATTGCTCACCCTTGTTGTTATCTATGATTTCTTTTTATTTACATTTATATTGCTCACCCAGACGTAAAAGCAAACTTGAACAAACCACAACATAAAATAAAAACAAAATTAAAAATATAAGCTAAAAAAGAGAATACAAAAAGTACATATCTACTTACTAAATCAATGGTTTCAAATGAATCCAATGACGACACTCAAGCTCCTCATCAAAGTCACTATAGAATTTGAATATTTTGCTGTCAAAGTTAAAACCAAGGTAGAATTGATTAGTCAAAATACCTTGGAATTAGAAAAATTATATTAACTTATCAACCATATTACACATTCATAATAAATTGAAAAAAAAACAAGACTATAACACAAAGAAATTAGAGGAAGCAAGAATCTACTCAAAGAAGCTGCTCTCATCCTCTTTCAAGATTGTTCAAAAAAATATTCCCAAATATTCACCACCACCCCATGAATGTAGTAATCATCATAAAGAGTTATAATAACAACTATTAATATTGATACTAATAGGATTGAAATAAAGATAACAATATAAGTAATTCATTAAGGATACAAGTAATGATCATTAAAATATTAACAAAAGTTTTTCAGACACATACTATTCATCATATTTGGGCCATCATGTATCTAGAAAGACAAAATTAGATAACAACAACTTCTACAGACTGTTCATTAATACAGGAAAAGCATTGCAAAAAAGGAGAACATATAACAAATGGATGTCTATTCAACTCCCTTGTTGGTTGCTTATACTTTTTTTGCCTAGTTTTACCTTCGTTTACCTAATTTGACAAACCTCACATTTCTTCAAAAGCTTGACAATAGACTAATATTGACAATTGGAGCATTATCCTGTTTGATAATCAAATGCTCCTTAACATCATCTCACTTTCAGCAAAACACTTTTATCCCCAAGCTTGCCTTCAATATCCTGATTTGACAAACTTGACCCCTCCCCCCAAGCACCCTCCCCCAAAGCACCTTTATTATCTTTCACAATAGATTTAACATCATCTTTGAAGACTTTACCCCGTTTGATAACTAAAGACTCCTTATTATCATCATCACTTTCAACAATACATGGGCAACGTTAGGGTAACCTCACCAAAAATTACCATGAGAGTGAACACAATATTCATCCTACGAAATACCTAAACTAAAGTTAGGCATTGATGCATATTCATTTGTCTTTTGCCTAGCTTGTTGTGTTTTCTGCTCCATTATCTGACTGCCTTTTTCACAATTTCTTCAAAACAGTAGTGCATAATAATAGAGAACATTCTCGTAACTCTTTTTAACTTAAAAGCCGCATGATCAACATAGAACAATTGAAGAATAAAAACCAAAAGTCAATAAAATGCAACAAAAAAATTAAAAAAATATTGATTTCAAAATATGTAAATGCTCTTTCCTGGACAACATAATGGTCGTAATAAAAAAAATTACTGTCAAGAAAAAGTTGGACCACAATAATAGTCCTTTGGGTGACCATTCACTAATCACATAAGATTATACTTGCACCAAGTAAAGTTCCTAATCCTATTAATATCAGCCAAAGACTTCAAAACTAATACGTTTGCATATTTTAGCAGATTCCATGGAAAAATCTAGACAATGAACTTTCAACAAAAGTTCCCTGCTCAATTATCCTAACTATTATTCTAGTAATCCTAGGATTGCCATTACACTAACTCATTTTCACTCACCAACAGATAAGAACAAAAGCTTCGAGGAATTTTATACATCAGCACAAAGAAAGCCCCTAAAACCTACATCAACAATAATTTAGTGTTAAACATCATTAAGACACAAAGATCGACACTATTACTATGCATTTAAGCAAAATCTTACGAAAAGTTATCAACATCTCAATCAAAACCTTCACTGTGCTTACTTTCACCAACTTCATACTAAGATCTAACATTCAAAGAATCAAAATTACTTTCCTTGCAAAAGTCCGAAATAAATTTTTTAGATTTATAGTCACCATGATCATGATCAAGCATCTCGCCACCACACAAAACCTGAAAACTAACAACATTATAAGACTTCTTACCCTTGCATGAATGAGCAAAATCACACTCATTAATAACTTAACCTGGTGACTCTTCAAAGTTTTCTTACCCTTTGCCACCATTAGCAAAATCAAACTCATTAACAACTTTACCTTGATGCTTCTTAAAAATTTTCTTGCCCTTCCAATATCAACAAGATTACACTCATTAAAAACTTTGTCCCAACGATTTTCCAAGGTCTTCTTTTGTGACTCATAATATGTTTTAGCTTGAACACCACTAACACTCTCACTAGGATTAAAAAAATCGTTAACTAGATCCTTATCCTAAAAATATGGTTAATAAATCCACCAAGATCACCCATACCATCACTAGATGCACCATGAATGATAGTAGAAGAATTGTTAACTAGAACATCACCCATACAATCACTAGATGCACTAGGACATTATACCACACTAAATCCATACCAAACTTGTAAAGAAAAAAAAATCAAGTACCTCAAGATATTCAACATCAATAGCATAAGAAAACAACTTCTCCTTGCCAATAAAATTGGAACCATCAAACTTCTTTTCTAACATGACAAAATTAATAAAAGACAAATTAAAAATCTTAGCAAAAATATCAAATATGACAAGTCAAAGAACAACAAATAGAGTAAGAATAAAAAGTAAAATTGAAAAAAAAGACCAAAAAGCTAATTCAAAAAAGAGAAATCCAACAACATTCAAGCAATAAATCCACACTAAAACATTCTCCAAACAAATAGCAACCAAATACAAACTTAGAACTGAAAAATAAATATAAATGCAAACGAATAGTACATGACAACAAAGAACGCTTAGTATAATATAAAAGTTGTTTATCAATGAAAATATGCTCATTAAAATTAGAAAGAACATATCTCTTACAAAACCTAAAAGAAAAATCAACTTCAAAAAAAAATATATAGGTACATAGAAATCTCAAAATCCATAAAGAAACGATAAAATACAGTTGTTTTCCAAAGACATATGAGAGAAACTCCAAATATATCAACACTAAGAAATTCTCCAATAGAAAGTATGACCCAAATAGGAAATTTAGCTTTACATTATGTTATAAATGTGGGCATTTGATTTGGATTCGATTGATAGGAGTCATGCAAAGTGTTCCATTTGCTTCTCAATATGGCAAATGTCAAGATTATTGATAAGTATTTTCTTAGTATACTTGCATTTGTTGGTCTTTTGGTCAATTATATTTTTTTCTTTCTTTTTATGTGTATGAAGAATACTGCATTTTGGAGGTAGTCAAATTATAAGAATTTAAAGAAGGTCAGTATGGTTATACATATGAAGCCAAAAAGGTTGGAAATAGAGTTTGAAGAATTATTTTGATTATGGTTTGTATCTTATGAGGCATATGGAGACATAAATGGGTAGTTGCAGAATTGGGATTATAGTTGAACTATCCTACCACCTAACTCACTTTTAGAGAAATCATCGTTGCACTTATCATGTACATTAAGCACTTTAAATCTCTAAGGTTTCCCCTAGTTGATGAGTGTAGCCTCAAGAGAGTTTGTAGAAAATATGCCCATAAGATCTTTAAAAACAAAAGGGGAAAGTGAAAGGAAAACAAAAAGCTTTTGAGTTTACAAACCATACACAAATATACACCGATGGGAAAACTATACGTATTCGAAGCAACCATACCGCTGTTGTAACCTAAGTGTTAGCATATATACAAAACAGTGTACAATTTAACAATCTTGGTCCCACTGATGACCTCTGTACACTACAAAAATAGTGAATACAACCTAGTTCTCGATGTGCAAGTGTACCATCACCCTAGGAGTAAGGTTCATTAGAGTAAAGCTCAATCCCACTTGACTGATACAAACTACTTTTTTGACTCGTTGACCTAGAAAGTAAGTTTTCCCAATGGTAATATTGCCTCAAAGGTTAGTACCCATTCGCATATGCCTCAAATGGATACTTTTCCATTGTCGACTCTAAGACTCATTCTGAGTCTATATTTGTAATAGTCCGTCCCTAAATCATGTTTATTCATTTCATTAGTCTATGTGATTAATTTCATTTCATTTGAATCATTGCTTTTTGTTATTTCAACTGGAAAAATTTAAATGGGCCCTCAACTTGCAATTCGAGTTTTTGTTCTTGTCAAATTCTGGAGATCGATATTAGGCTATGATATTTATGAATTAAGCGATTTAAATTATTTTTCATGACACCCCAACCTTTTAATCTCGAGTTTTGAAAACAAAAACAAAATAAATAAAATCCGTAAATGCACTTGGTTTCAGCTCTTTTCCAAACCCGAGCTCGTTTAAGGCTAATTTCGGTCCACTAAGGCTTGACCCTCTTTGTTTAGCTAATTACCCTCAGTTAGGCCTTAATTATGCTTAGTAAAAAGTAGATTTTGAGGGTAATTATAAGCCAAGTATTTATTTTTGCCTAAGTTTCATTTGCAATAAGCAAACTTCAAGTCACTTTCTCTCTCTTATTCTCTCCTCCTTCTCTCTCTACCCCACGGCTCAACCAGACCAGTAGCAGCAGCCCTTCTGTGGTGGTTTTCCAGCCACTTTTTGGCCAGCTTCCAGCAAGGAATTGCAACCCCCAACCACCTCCCTCCACCGGCTATCACCTTCCACCCTCAAAATCACCAAATATCATCTCCATCTTCACTTGTTTCAAGCTCAAAGTAAGTGACTTCAATCTTGTTCTTTGAATTTTTGGTTTTTGCTTCTGGTTTTGGTTGTTTTAATGGTGGATTATGCTGTTTTTATTGAATTAAGAATCATCTTGGTGATGAATCATGGTGGAGTTGAAGTTGGATGATGGTAGGGTTATGGTTTTATCTTAATCATGCAAGCTTCATGTTCAAGTGTTGGATATTGATTGTTTTATCCTTGATTTTGCTCATCTTTTAATCTATTGAAGTTTATTATGGTGTTTAAGGGTTTTATCCATGAATGCATGGTTTGGACCAAACTAGTATTAAACTTGAGGTATGTGTATATGTGACTAGAAAATGAGCTTTATTGGATATGAATATGAAGTGAAATTGAGTGTGGTGTTTTTGTATGATGTTGGAATGGACCAAAGTGTCTTTACATGCTTTTAAGAAATGGTTTAAGTTGAGGATTTGTGTGAAAAGTGAGGGAACAAACTCAAACGGTGAGGCTGGAATTTCCAGAAAAACAGGACAACCTTTGAGATGAAACTGGTAATGATCGGCCAAGCAAAAAATTATGATTTTTGGTGGGTAGATATGATAGTGTGTTAGATTTAAAATGGCTCTTGAATCATATTAATCTGAGGTCTATGGATAAAGTTATGGTCATTTTACTGAACCTGTGCAGGATGAATTCAAAACTAACATGTTGGTGTTCTAGTCCCATTTTAGGAACCCTATCGTGGGAATCATGTTATGTGTCCTCAATGAAAGTTTTAGAGGACTTCCTAAGCTTTTTATATTGGGGTCTTAGGTCTCATTTTAAGGTCGGGAGTATAAGTTGTAAATTATTCTTTCTGTACCCTCTTATTAAACCCTTTTTTCTTGAACTTACTACCGTGCCTTAAATCATATTTCTATGGTTTATATAGTTTCATCATTTTAGTTTAATCTATTAACTGGTTTGTAAATATTATTCATAAGCCAGTTTTATCATTTATAAGACCAAGTTCGTTACTGACCTTATGTTCCTATAATGATTTTTTTTAACAGAATCAAGGCCTAAGCTTTCATTCTCTCCACTTTAGTGCATCTTATTACTCTGTGAACTTGCATTTAAAACTTTCAGGTACGTTCATTGCTTGCATCTTTAGAAATCAGCATGTATTTATCGAAATCGTAATGTTTTGGTAAGTACATCAATGAATCAGTTTAATTAGTACTTTATCACATAAATAGTGCCCTAATCAGTTATCAGTTACAGGGCATTGCCCTCTAGTTACCCGCGCGGCTTCAGGCCAGGTCCCCCGGTCGGCTTGGCAAGTGTACAACTATTCATAGATCCTAACAGTTACTCAGGGGTGCACTAACAGATAATAATTGGTAATTTAGTTTATATGTGTGTTTATTCCCTGTTTTAAAATCCAAATGAATTGCAAGGCAGGCCCAAATAACTTTTCAGTGAATCTTTAACATTACAGGAATGCATGTACTGAGCTTTGGCTCACAATTCAAAATGTTTTATGTTTTGTTTTAGGAAAGTGTTTAGTAAACTGCCCTCAGGAGGGCAGGACGGCTGAAGGTGATAAGTGAGCTAGGACTATCCAGGTGACTGGTGGTGTAGGGGTGCTATGATGCTTTCATATCATATTGTGATGTATTTTAGGGTTGTAACTGTATATTTGAACTGAATTATGTATTTTGGTGTAATCCTTGACATGATTGGGATCTTAGAATCGTTTCTGTATATAACTAAACGGTTTGAATGGTGTGATTGCCTTTGAGGATAAACTTTGATTTTATGGCTAAATTTTCATATTTAAGGGAAGTCTTGTCCTTTTGGACGGCGGTAACGCCCCGTTCATTGGGTTAGCTTTTTAAATTGGTGAACTTAAGTAAGTGAATGCAAGTTATGTATCATGTATTTTTGGGGCGTTACAATATTTTTTGAATTTTTTTTGACATCTCATCTAATTTTTTTCATCATTTTGTTTTTTAAATGTAAAAAGAAAGTGGAAATGAAAACAACAATATAACAAGACAAGTACGAGAATAAACCATGAAAGTCTAAGATCCTAAGATAATGGTGATATATAAAGTAAGTATTGGACTCTAAAACTATAACAAAGTGACATGATTTAAACTAGCACCTAAAATGACACACTTTGGACTAAGTTCTGTCATGTACATTCTACTTATAGACAACCTAATAGCTAAGTCACAAGGGGTTAAGGGCGAGTAAAAATAGCACACACATCCGAAAACCACACCAAACCAAAAAAAAAAAACTATTTGGTACTTCTGAATAATTTCCCTTTGCTATTTTTTACCTTTTCCAAAATCATGAAGTAAGGCTTCCCTACCCCGCACACCAATATCACATAGTTTTGTGGAACAAGGAGCCTTAGTGACACAAAAAAAAGGGATGGAAAAGGAGAAAAAAGAAAGCAAAACACAAGTAAATGTATAGAACTTTACATAAGGAATATAATCATAATACTAGGTCTAATACTAATTGTACCTAAACTATGCCCTGCTTTGTGAATGCTAAGTGAGGCTTGAAGCGCATCAACCACTACAATTTATTTAAGACATCAACACTCATTTGAATGCAGTCAGAGGTCTAAGGTGCTCATCATATTCACACACTTACATCTAAGAAAAGTATAATTAACAGAACATAAATATGAATACAACAATAATGCGCAATGTCCTCTTTAACTTATCAGATGGCTTAGAATAATCAGTAGAGTAACGAGGTAAAGTTGGCAAAATAATAATTCTATGAATGCCCTCTATGCATAGGCAGTAAGGGTTAAGGAGTGAGTTATACCCTCTAAAGTTGCTTAGGGATGCAATTAATAAACCCATGACCCTCTTAAAGTTTTTCTTCAAAAAGTCCATAAGTCCTAATTCAAGCTAAGGATAAGATAATATACAATAGTCAATAGACCTAACAAAGGAATACTTAGGGTGTAGGGATCGTGATGAACAAATAAGGTGAGGTAGGGACAACATTGAGAAATTCAGAGGATATGGGGGCATTAAAATCAAGACTAGGTGGTGCACCTTAACTACAAGCTCCTTAGATGACCCTATAATGAGGTTTCTTCTAATATATGATCCTTCTCATTGGAACTGTACACATGTAACTAATCAAACCATCCATACAAACATCTGAGTCAGACTCAAACTAGTATCACTCTCGTAAACCTCACTCTTCTTAAGCTCTCCTAAGGGAGTGAGAGAAAATGGAGTAATTAGGGGCTAACTAGACCTTCTTAGGTGAGTTCATGGTTGAGCTAGTCTCAAGGAGTGCATATGCAAAAGTAGGTGAAGAAAAATCTATCCCTCCCTCTAGTTACACTCAAGAATATCAACTTAAGGTTCAGGTCTCAAGGGAAAAGAGAAATAAAAGTCATACAAAGAACAGGTGTTAAGTGTGTTGAAACCTACACTAAGGTTGGCCTAATTTGAAATAGGCACATCGCACATTCGCACTCCATCTACTGCCTAGTTCTATGAGATGATTGAACATATTACCCATTATGTGTTGCTTTGAAGCATATGCAATGATGTAATTTTTACACTTTCCTAAAGTTTAGATTTTAGTTGCATACCATAGGTATAAGAAGGATCATGATCAAAAGCATGACACATTTCACACATAAAAAGGACATATTTATGGATGCACATAGAATGGGCTCAAGGGGACAATTTTTCCTCATAAACAGATCTAGAATGTAAAACACACATATTAGGAAAGGATATCATATAGATACAACTAATCCTTTCAAATTCATAAGTGTCTCTAATTACCCACTCAAGCAAGTCCAAAGCCTTATCAATATTTTAGCATGAAACCCGAAATACTTTAAAAGAGTATAGGTGTTTTCCATTCACCTCGTCATCAAGTACACTCAAAAATTTCAAGTTTTCTATGCAGTAACCTCATTGAGCAATAAAATTATTCAGGCAGTCATAACATCTCTAGAACAATTTACACCCATGTTGGGGGAAGTTGAAAATAGCCATATCATTTTTTTTTTTAGAAATATTTTTCAAATTTTATGGTTTTCTGAGTTTTCAACAAGAAAAACTAAAAATCAAAGCAATAAGGCTATAATCACAATTTGAAAAATACTATTCTCAGTAAATAAAAGAAATGAAAAATAATGACCTAAATTCGAACCACCATTCTTAGACACAACACCTAAACTCTGTATGACTTTGAAAGGTGTACCCTTGCTGGAAGTGCACGGTTGTTATTCCTAGTACTTAAGAGTCGATTCCACTGGGACGGAATTGAATTCAAGCCACTGAAAACCAATTCTAACCTATATTAACTGTATCTAAAACAATAAACAAGCAAAATGGAATAGTTGAACAATCATATACAAACTTGGCCTAAGGATTATTAATTCTACAAATTGACTCACAAGTTGCTATTAAATCATCACAATCAAAGAGAAAACAATGAACTTTGACTACTAGTAGAAGGGAGAGAGAAAAGGGAAAAAGCTACAGGGAATGAATAAAATTGAAAGAAAAAACTAAAAGCAATTTGATTTGAATAATCAAAATGAAAACTTGAATTACATCTAAAGTGGTTGAATCAAAGGTTCCGAGAGACTATTAAGCTAAACTAAACTAATAAAGGACTAAACCAACATTGTCCACGAGAGCCACTTTTAACCCTGCTTTGATAGTACACAAATAAATAAATAAAAAGCTAGGGTTACAAGTAATTTTGCATAACCGTGTAGTGACACAGCCCATGCACACACTGGGTAAAGCAATGATGAACAATTATCATAGTGGCAAAATTGGACCATGATGCAACCCGTGACCTCTGACACATGCCGAAACACTAAAACACCAGTTTGCGAGAGCTACTAATTGGGAACATGGCCAATGGCCTTTAACATGGTCTAGTTGTGTTGGACTATTAGCCATCCTTCCTTTAAGGACTTTTTGGGCAAGCCATGTAAGGTGATGTAGCTTACATAACTCAATGCATAGCCTCATATTAGCATTTCCTTACCTTAACCACTTACTCCTTGGCCAAAATTCCCTTATTGTATTTCTTGCCTACATTGCCAAAAAACCACATAAAACCCTACAAAAAGCCTAGATTACAAATGAAATCCTAGTAGGTTAGAGTACCTAAATGGTCACATTTGGTGACCATACAACAACATTTAAATGTTGATTTTTACTACCCCATGTGTTGTAACACCTCATTAGTTAATCATGTTTAATTGTTTTAATCCTGTATTAATTATATGATTAGAATGTCTATAAAAATGGTGAGCCACACAAAAATTTAGGCATAATAAATCAAACTGGGTACATTATATGTTGTGAAATACTTAAATGCATTTAAGCATATATAATTGTGTAAATATGTAAACACCTTTAACATGAAGGTATGCATATGACCTGAATGATGCGGAATTTCAACCCAAGCTCGATTAATTTGATTCAAGAATAAGAAAGACAAAAAAGGGGAGTCAAAATAAAAAGAAGGCCAATAAAATTTAGGCAAATGTATGGTCCATAATTTGAGCATAAAAAAAAGAAGAAAAAAGAGAAAGGAGTGATAAGAACAAATTAATTAAACAAAACAAACAATAATAACAATTGAAATAAAAGAAAATGGATGATGTGGCTGATGTCCATCAGCAACAAATAGAAGTTAATGTTTACTTTCAAAAGCCCACCTATTTCTTAGCTCTCATCTTCTGTATCCCTTTCCCTTCCTCCCATCCATTTAGCCACTAACACAGTGTTAAGGCTGCACCATCGAAACCCTCCATGCGGCTGGCACACCACTAATTGCAACCACAGCAAACTCTGCCCACCACCACTGTTGCTCCCCTTTTCCTATTCATTCCACTATTTTGGTCACTAACAAGGCAGAGGCAGCCCTGGCTTTGCCGCTGCCATCATCTGGTCCCTCCCACCACTCATCCAGGCACCAACCACAATATGCTATTCCACTCTCGTCTCCACTCATTTTTCCTTCAAAGGTGAAACTTTTAAACCCCTCGCCTATTAGATCTACAATTCCATCTTCAGTGTACCTGAATTGAAGTATTTGGATAAATTATATGTTCTAAGTTAAATTAGTTATACTACAAGCGATATCATATTATGTGATTGGGCTTATTTTGATGAATTGGATATTGATTGTAATTGAATTTCACGATGAGGGCTACCAATTGTGGGATTGAAACCATTGAAGATGCTTTATTTGGTTAGTTAGATTGGTAATGAGTTAAACCATGATGTATAATGGATTGAGAGTGCATTGAATTGATATTCTTGCATTGTGGTTGATATGGGTCAGTCTAAGATTACTACATTTAGAAAGAAGAATTGAGTAATAACAAGGTGAAATAGGAAATTTATAAGTATGCAAATGTGAATGCACTGATTGTTGGTTATGTTTTTGAAATCATGGGTTTGGTGGAAGACTTATTTTATTGAGGTGATTCTGAATTCGTTAGTGGAGTATTAAATCCCTGATTAGATTTGTCTATCCCTTTATGAGTGGGATTATTATTTCACTCCTTTGGGTTTTTCTTATTGAATGGATCCAGCTAATAACCCACAATTCTAGCTTCAACATTATCCAATAATTGTTAATTGCCTTGAGTCAGGTGGAGTCTTCCTTCAACTGATTCTATCCATTTCATATATTCTTGGCATCAATAAGTGGATTGATTTAGTCATCCCCAATCTTCTCACTCCCTTAGTTTTAGCAAGCATTAGTTTTCCACCAAAGTTGAAAGGGTTATGCTATACCTGTAAATTGACATCTAGAGTTGGGTTACAAACACATAAAAGACATCGACTCTCTATTCTCTTCTCTATTTCTATCTTCTGAAGCTATAATCTGATAATGGTTAACGTCAATGAGAGTTCCACCTTTCGATTGCAAGTGCATACTATAGAGAGGAGTTGTGTTACACTAGAAGCATGCGCTATCATTTCCGATTTGCACCTGCGTCAGAGCATTTTATGCTTTTAGGCCAGTGGATTTGGTTCCACGTCACAACTATTCTTCCTTTGCTTTCTTCCTCATCTCAACTTCAGTTCTTCGGAGTCACAATCACTATTGATATTTTGACTAATTTAAAAGCGTGAAACTTTTAGTATTCTTCCCTGTGGAATTGCAATCATGCCTAGAAATTATGCTATTCCCAACCTCTCCAAACTTGAACCATTGACTGGGAGGAATTATAGAAGTTGGTCAGACGAAATTTTGTCCTTTTCCCAAGAATTAGGCATTGACTACATTCTGTTTGAGAATAAACCAGAGCCCAAAACTAATGACTCCAAAATCGTTAATGAAGTTGAATCTGAAGCTGACTCCAATCCTAAACTAAAACATGAAAACGCCTTTAAGTCTTATGACAAGGACAATAGGACTTGCAGGGGACATATTATTAGACACCTATCTCAATTTTTTTTTGATATTTATGTCCACTTCAAGTCTGACAAGGATGTTTGGGAAGCACTGCAAAAGAAATATGGTGGAGACGATGTAGGAATGCAAAATTTTGTGACATCCAGGTGGCTAGAGCTCACTATCATAGATGATAAACCAGTCCTAGAGCAAGTCCATGAATATGAGGTGATGGTGTCCCAGATCCAAGCAGAAGGTATGAAAATATGTGAGAAACTCACTGCAAATGTCCTTATCAACGAGATCCCTAAGTCATGGAATGACTACAAATTCAAGTTGAAGCATGAGAAAAAACAAATGAATCTGGATGAGTTGGTGGCAGACATTATGATCAAAGATGGCAACCGACAAACTTACAAGTCTACAACTATTCCTTCTCTTCTCTCTAGTAATGATAACATTGTGGAAAGTGGCTTTGGTTCTAAAAATAGGTTCATAAGACAAAAGAACAAAGGCAAGACTCCTAACAAACACAACTTGAGTAATGCCTCTTTCAAAAGAAGTCCTAGGGTGCAAAAGAAAATCAAAGTAATTTGTTAGAATTGCAACAAACCTAGACACAAACAAAAGGATTGCAAGCTGCCCCCACAAAAGAAAGAAAACACAATCAAAGCCTCAGTCCAATCTAATGGAAGGCATCATTGTTGCCATTGTCTTCGAGGTAAATTTGACTGGCGACATGGTAGAGTGGGTGGTGGATACAGGTGCCACTAGGCATATTTATGCCCACAAAACCTTATTTTAGTCACTCGGTGAGGTGGGTGATTATGTGTACTTGGGAGACTCTCGTCCAGTTAAGGTGTCTGGAAAGGGAAAATTTTCTATCAAACTCTCTGCAGGGAAAATTCTGTCTTTGTCTAACGCTCTTTATGTGCCTGCTATGCGTAGGAATCTTATTTCTGGTTTTCTTTTAAATAAAGTCGGTCTAAAATGTGTTTTTGGTGATGATAAGGTAGTTATTACCCAAAATGGACAATATGTGGGAAAGGGATTTTGTAATCGAGGTCTCTTTGTACTGGATGGAACATTTGAAATAAATGAATCTACTTCTTCTGCTTATATTGTTTATTCTTTAGATGTGTGGCATGGTACATTAGGCTATGTTAATTTCGCATCTATTAAGAGACTAAGAAATCTGAATCTTATTCCTGCATGTATAAATAACAATTTCACTAAATGTGAAGTATGTGTCGAGGCTAAACATGCTATAAAACCTTTTTCTTCAGTTAACAAACGTGATACAAAGTTATTAGAGTTGATCCATACTAACTTATCAGACTTTAAGAGAACACCTAGTGGAGGTTGTAAACATTACTATATCACATTTATAGATGATCACTCTAGATTCACTAGAGTATATTTGTTGAGTACAAAAGATGAGGCTGAAGAAATGTTTATTAAATATAAAGCCGAGGTAGAAAATCAACTAGATAGAAAATCCAAAGGGTTAGATATGACAGAGGTGGAGAGCATGACACTACCTTTCTTAAGTATTTGTGTGAGAAGGAAGGAATAATTCATGAAACCTCTGCCCCTTATGCACCCCAACAAAATGGTATAGCTGAAAGAAAAAATTGGAACTTAAAAGAGATGATGAATGCTATACTAATTAGTTCTAGACTTTCTGACCAAAAGTGAGGGGAAGCTATTCTATCTGCATGCCATATTCTGAATCAAGTGCCTTATAAGGTTTAAATAAAACTCCTTATGAATTGAGGAATAGTTACTCACCTAACTTGAATTATTTAAGAGTTTGGGATTGTCTTTCCAAAGTTAAAAAAATTATAGCATTGGCCCCAAAACTATTGATGCTGTTTTTTTTTGTTATGCACAAAATAGTGATGCCTTTAGGTTTTTAACATTGAAACAAGATTGTTTGTTATATGGTACCATCATTGAATTTATTGATGTTGAGTTTTTTGAGCATATATTTCCCTTTAATATGAATAATGTTGATAATGCTAACTTGCCCAGCAATGTTTCTACTAGTGTTGTAGTCTCATCCTCTAATAAGAGGAAACTTGACTCGCATCTTTAGGAACTAAGGAGAAGTGAACGGGTAAGATAAGAAACTAGCTTTGGTTCAGGTTTTGTTACTGCATTCCTAGTTGAAGGAAATAATATAAGTGAAGAGTTTTTGTGTGCTTTTTTGATTGAAGAAGATCTGAAGACTTTTTCTGATGTTATAAAATCAGTAGATGCTAGTTTTTGGAAAGAAGCTATAAACAATGAAATTGAGTCCATTATGTCTAACCATACATAGGAACTTGTTGACCTACCTAAAGTGTGTGAGCCAATTAAATGTAAATGGATTCTTAAAAAGAAGTTTAAATCTGATGGGTCCATTGACAAGTTTAAGGCTAGATTAGTAGCGAAGGGCTTTACATAGCAAAAGAGGGTTGATTACTTTGACACAAATGCTCCAGTAACTAAAATCTCTACTATTAGAGTCTTACTTCCCTTAGCATCCATTCATAACTTGGTTGTTTATCAAATGAATGTAAAATCTGTTTTTTTAAATGGCGACTTACATGAAGAAATTTACATGGAACAACATGAAGGGTTTGTGCTACCTGAACAAGAGCATAAAATATGCAAAATAGTTAAATTATTGTATGGTCTCAAACAAGCCCCTAAACAATGGTTTGAAAAGTTTGATAAGACATTATCTTACAATGGTTGTAGCAATAATTCTGGTGATATTTGTGTATATTGCAAAGTGATTGGTGTTGAATATGTGATTATATGTCTTTATGTTGATGATATGCTGATAATTGGAACTTCCTTGAATATGGTATGCGAAACTAAAAATATATTTAGTTCCAAATCTGCTATGAAAGACCTTAGTGAGGTCAATGTGAAACTTGGCATAAAGGTAAAGAAAACTAGCTCTAGCTTTGCTCTTAACTAGACATACTACAACGAGAAAATTCTGAAAAAATTTGGTTGCTTTGATGATCAGCTTGCCAAAACCCCTTACGATGCTAGCTTGCTCTTAAAGAAAAACAAAGGGGAAAGCATTTATCAATCCAAATATGCTAAAATCATTGGTAGCATTATGTTTTTGATGAATTGCACTTGGGCAAATATTGCGTATGTAGTGAGTCGATTGAGTAGGTATAATCACAACCCTAATAATGATAATTGGATTGCCCTTAGTCGTTTATCGAGATATCTAAAGAGTACCGTGAATTAGAGTTTGTGTTATTCAAGGTTCCCTTCTGCTTTGCAAGCTTACAACGATGCCAACTTGGTGTCTGACAATGATGAAGTCAATTCTACTAGAGGTTTTATTTTTACTATGGGAGAAGGAGCAGCTGCATGGAAGTCTTCAAAACAGACTTGCATTGCTTGCTCCACCATATAGTTTGAATTCATTACTATTGAATTGGCAGGATAGGAGGTTGAATGTCTTAGGAATTTGCTGGCCAATATTCCATGCATAAGAAAACCTATTCTTGTCGTCTCACTACATTGCAATTCACAGGCTGCCATTACTGTAGCAAACAATCTAGTGTACAATGGAAAGAAGCGACATATAAGGCTGAGATATAAAGTTGGAAAACATTTAATTGAGATGGGTGTCATCTCAATGGACTATATCAAAGCGGAGTGGAACTTGGTTGATCCACTCACGAAAGGGCTGTGTAGAAAGCTAGTGTATGACACAGCCATGAAAATGGGGCTAAAGTCCAATGTGTGGTCAATTCATATTGGATACCCAACCTCTCATGGTTCAATGTGGTCAAACGAAACTATGAATTGATTTGAATTTTGTAAAGTCCCAATGTTGAATCATTATCATGTTTAGAGGTGGAGATAATATGGTATCTTAATGAACTCATGTCCTGTATGGGGGTGTGGGACAATGCACATCAAATGAGTTCATCTACATGAGTGCTAAGGTGTGGGCCGCCTTCTAGATGAGATGTATAGGCAAGCTCACCAGTGCACTCATGAGACAGGGTAATGTGTATGGCCTGGAATATGCATTTTTATCTCAAAACTCTCACATCTTTTTGATCATGTACAAGTTAGGTGACATGTTTTCCTTCGCTTAAGTTCAAGATAATATTCACTTTTGGGAAATTCATTCATTTACTTGTGCCTGGGTGTGTTGATTCAAGTCTTCTGACATTAGCACATCTATTTGTCATCCATGGACTTAAGCTTTTGTTTCTTTTCCTTCTAGATGATTTTAGAAATAGTGGGGGATTGTTGGTTATGTTTCTAAAATCATGGGTTTAGTGGAAGACTTATTTTATTACAGCAATTCTAATTTCGTTGGAGGAGTATTAAATCCCTTATTAGATTTGTCTATCCCTTTATGAGTGGGATTATGTAACTCCTTTGGGCTTTTCTTGTTGAATGGATCCAACTAATAACCCATGATTCTAGCTTCAACATTATCCAGTAATTATTAATTGACTTGAGTCAGGTGGAGTCTTCCTTCAACTGATACTAGTCGTTTCATATATTCTTGGCATCAATAAATGGGTTGATTTAGTCATCCGTAATCTTCTCACTCCCTTTTTTTTAGCAAGCATTAGTTTTCCACCAAAGTTGTAAGGGTTGTGCTATACCTATAAATTGACATCTAGAGTTAGGTTACGAACACAGAAAAAAACATCAGCTCTCTATTCCCTTCTTTGTTTTTATCTTCTGAAGCTATAATCTAATAATGGTTAACATCAGCAAGAGTTCCACCTTTCTATTGTAAGTGCATACCATAGAGAGGAGTTGTGTGACCCTGGAAGCGTGCGCTATCATTTCCGACTTGCACCTGTGTGGGAGCATTTTACGCTTTTAGGCTAGTGGATTTGGTTCCACGTCACAACTATTCTTCCTTTGTTACCTTCCTCATCTCAACTTTTGTTCTTTGGAGTCACAATCTCTATTTATATTTCCAACACTAATAATTATAGTCCTTGCTAGCCTCAAGAGTTGAAAGAGCCTAAATTAGGCTTATTCATGTGGTTAAGGGAAGGAATGAGTAGACTAAAGGATTGAATCACAAAGGAAAGTACTACTTAGCCAAGTGTTTCATGCTAGCTCCTATGTTTATTTCATCAAAGGAGCTTTAGAATTAAAATTGTGCTTGTAATAGTAATTAAAGAAAAAAGCTATTAGATACATAATGGTAGTCTACTAAGGCTCTGTTCTTTGTGTTGGTAAATCCAAATTTATCCGCCTCAATCAACTTCAACCCACATCATATCACTTTAACCCACTTCGCGGCCTTTAATAAAAAAATACCAACTTCAACCCAATTCAGCCTACTTCAACCAACTTCAACCCAATTCAGCCTACTTCAACTAACTTCAACCAAATTAAACTCACTTCCCACTATTTTAACCAACTTTTACCCATCATACAAAAAACACTTCAATCCACTTCTACTAAAAAATACCCACTTCAACCCACTTCTACCATTATTAACCAACTTCACCCATTTACCAACCCATATTTCCCAATGAAAAGAACAGACCCAAAAAGGAAAGGGGATGATTCGCTTAGATGGAGGCATAGGTACTAATAAAATCTATTGATTAGGGTCGTATTCTTTTCATGGGTATATTATAGGTAATAAAAAAGAGTGGGAATGAGTGAGAAAAAGTAAGTAAGAGTGAGTAGGAGTGGGAAGAAGTGGGTGAGAGTGAGTATGAGTTGCTTGTCTTATATAGGAGTGGGGAGTATTAATATTAGATATGCTAACGATTTGGGTAACATAATAATAATTATTAATAAATACTATAATAATAATAATAAATTAATTAATAACAAAAAACAATAAAAATATAATTCTTATTAACACCAATAATAATTCTTATTAATATTAATAATCATAACAATATTTAGTGATGTCAATAATAATTATTAACATTACTACTAATATTAATATAAATAATTAATATTAGTATTAATATTAATCGTAACAATAATCATTATCATAATTACAGTGATTGTTATTATTAATATTATTATTGATGAATATTAGTAATAATTACAATAATAATTATTATTAATGTCAATAATAACAATAATAATAATTAGTATAAATATTGATAATAATAAAAATTACAAATTACTAATACCAATAATAATTAATAATATTAAAAATAATAACTAATAATATTAATAATAATAATTATTATTATTATTAATTTTGAAAATATTTACTATTAATTTTATTATTAATTAATAATAATTAATAACAATATATAATTCATAATATAAAAAATAATGAATCATTGACAATAATAATTATTAAAATTAATAATAATAGTTACCAATAATAATTAAAATAGTAATCCTTATTAATATTAATAATAATTATAATAATTGTTAATATTAATATTAATATTAATACTAATATTAGTCTTAATATTAACACTAAATATTATTATTACTACTAAAAATTAATTTTATTATTATAATTATAATTGTTATAATGATTATTATTAGGATTAAAAAATGTTAGGAATAATTAAAATAATAATAATTATTAATATTAATAATAAGTACTATCATTACTTTTAGTAACAATAACAATAAGTACTATTAATATTCACAATAATTAAATATATTAATTAGTAATATTAATAAATAGTAATAATAAAAAATAATTAACAATATTAAGAAGAAGAGCAAGAATTCCCATTAATATTAGCAATAATATTAATTAATAAAAATATTAATAATTATTATTTCATAATTAATTAATTAATTAATAATAATTAATAATAATTAATATTTGTAATATTAAAAATAATTACCATTTATCTTAATTTTAATTAATAATAATTATTAATAATACTAATTAATAGTTGATAACAATTATAATAATAATTGTATTAATTAATAACAAAAGTAATAAGTAATCATGAATAATAATTATTAATATTAATTATAGTCAAAGATAATAATTACAAATAATAATTCCAACTCTAATTATTAATATTAAAATTAATATTAATTTTAATAATAATTATTGTAATTAATATTAATAATAATAGTTATTATAATAATTATAAAAATTGCTATTAATGAATGTTAGTAATAGTTACAATAATAATTATTGTTGAAATTAATAATTATTATTGTTGCTGTTAATAGCAATAATAATTATTAATGTTGATATTAAAAGTAACTAAAATTACTACTTACTAATAGTAATAATAATCAGTAATTCCAAGAATAGTAATGAAAAATGTTAAGAGTAATAATGATAATTATTGTTTTTAATAATAATTAGGAATAGTTATTAATGTTAATAATTCTTATTTAGTAATTAGCTAATTAAATAACTAATAATAATTTTTATTAATAATAAAAATAATTTTTATTAATATTGTTGTTAATTAATAATAATTGTTAGTGGTAATAAATAATAATTAGTTATTATAATGGTCAGAATTATCAATCAATCATAAAAATAAAAATAAATAAAAATAAATTATGAATATTGATAATAATTAACAATAATAATTATAGTGATAATATTTTGCATAACACTGATAATAATAATCATAATAATTATTATTTTTAATAATAATTTGTTATGTTAATATTTATTATTACTAATTAATAATAATTATTGTTATAGTTATAATTATTATAATTATTATTAATAAGGAAAATTAGTTATAATTAAATTAATAATTACTATTTAATAATTATTAATAATGAAAATTAGTGGTAAATCTAGTAATAATTACTATTTATATTGTTAATAATTATTCTTGCTGTAAATAATAATAATAGTTAATATTAATATTAATAGGATCAAAAATTACTAATTAATAATATTAATAATAATAAGTATTAATGAAAATAATAATTTATAATATTAAGAAGAATAGTAATTGTTGTTCGTATTGTTAATAATAATTAATTATAATTAGTAAAATTAGTAACTATTCTTTAATAATTAATTAATTACTCAAGAATAATTAATTATTATTGTTAATACTGAAAATAATTTCTAATAATTTTATTATTAATCAATAATGATAAAATATATTAATAATAGATAATTAAAAGTAATTACTAATTATTAAGAAAATAATAATTAATCACAATTAATATTAATATTATATTAATATTAATAATTAATAATAATAATTACAATTATAGTACTTATTAATATTAATAATAAAAATTGTAATGAAAATGGGCGAGTGTGAGTTGTAGTGCGAAGGAGTAGTATTTATTTTAAGAAGTGGGAACGAATGAAATGAGAGCATTTGCCCACGAAAAGAATAGGGCCTGGGTGGGGGAAATCTTGTTGGTTTGATGAGTTAAATGGGATTATACAGATTAATGTGTCATGAAAAATTTGGGCCATCTTGTTTGGCCAAGCCAAAAGCTTGAGAACTACAATATAAGTAACTTCTAGTATGAACATTGATATAAAATAAATTAGGGTCAATCCTACTTATGAGGAAATATTAAGCAATATATGTGAAATAATAACGTTTGAAGGGAAATGGATATTTAATGAGCTTGCTTATTGGTTCTTCAAATTTTGGGCATATGAAGTCAAGGAGCTCTACTACCTAATTGGAGGAGCATGATGAACAGGGACTAAAGGGTGAAGTGAAAATTTTTCCCAAAGCCTTTTATCAAGCTCATGAGAGCTTCGTTGATGTGGAGGGAGATTGCAAGTCCTATGTATATTTAAGTGGCAAATAAAATATTACTTAGGCATGAACTCTGTTGTCAATGTATTGGGTTCCAAAACACACGAAAAAGGGGCGGACATGAAAAAAGTCTCAATATTTATATATGGTTAAAAAATTGTGATTTACTAGTCTATCTAAGATATTAAGAATTGAAGATGCTAATAATGAAGCATTAGTCCTCATAGGAATAGATTTTCATTTATACATAACTTAAATCGAAGTTTTATGAAAAGGGGGACCAAAAATTTGAAGTTTAAAAGGTATAGACAACCTTCAAAGGTACGTTATCACTTGCACTCCTTAAGAAATTTATCGTATTAATGTACATAGAAAATGGTATGAAATTTACAAATACTAAGGAATTGGCCTAATCATACAGTACTGTTTCCAGTTTTCAACTTAGCTCACACAACAATCACAACTCAAAGTTCATATGTCGCAAAGTTATTAAAGTTTATATGTTACAAAGTTCTGCTAAACAGTAGATGAATCAAAGTTCATATATTATAGAATTCTGCCAATCGGTTGAGAAATTAATGTTCATATGTTATATAGTTCAGCTAAATAGCAAATGAATCAAAGTTCATATGGTACATACATATGCCAATAGAAAGAGAAATTGAGGTTCATATGTTACAAAACTCCACTAATAGGTGGAGGAACCACGTTCATATGTTACATAGATTTGCCAATTGGAAGAGAAATTGAAGTTCATACATTATAGCGCTCCACCAATAGGTGGAGGAATCAAAGTTAATATGTTTACAAATTGAAATTCATATGTCACAACACTCCGCCAACGGACGGAGGAATCAAATTTCAGGCTGAGAAATCAGACTTCGTATGTCACATTACACTACAGTAAGTTAAGAAACCAAAGTTCATATGTTACGCAACTCTACCAATAGGTAGAGATGGCAAAGACCATACGGTATAGAAAACTGCTAACTGATGAGGAAGTCATAGGTCACATTATAATTGTAAATTTTTGTCTATTGACAAGATATCCAAAGTTCAAAGGCGATACTGTGCCATTATAAGTTTACAAAATTACATCCTATAGGTTGCATGTTTCATTGTATCATTACAATTCAATTTTTGGATCTATTATTGCATGTAGCTCATCGCATAATATTATCTGGAATGAGTTTGAATAAATATATAATGCAAAAACTCTATGTATAATAGCATAGGCTTATTGTAATAGAATAACGTACTAGGATTTAGCTCATTCCTCTATTTTTGTGTCTCGCTACACTGACTTGCTTTTGTGTCAACTAATTCAATGTATGCTTGCTTGAATTAACTAATGGTTTATGGCTCTTGGCTTCTCTCTTCAGGTTGATCATAGGGATGTCTTTCGATAAATTTTTCGAAAAAAAACTATTTAGAAGTAAAAACATTGGGCCCTTATTTGAACTTTTGTCTAGTTGGTCCTCTTGTATATTAAATCAATTTTCCTATTTTTTAAGATAAGACTTATTTAAAAAGGGAAATGCATAATACAAGTCATTTTTGATAAACAATATTTCTTTATAGATTCTAATATTTGTGGATCTTCTGGTAGTAAGACTGTGAGTAATATCCCCAATTTTAAAATCTTCTATAGTAAAATGTACACCTAATTAGCCTTTTAGAGCTTAATTATGTAATTATGGGGTTGGGGATATTGTATATGTGGTTGTGATTATGAAACATTCACTTGTCTCTTTGTTAGTTCCTGAGTGGCTCAAGAGTCTTAGATTAAATTTCATGTTATACACATTCCAATGAACCACATAACTCAAGTAACCAAAGAATTAGATCATATATAAACGCAGTGTATACATCAAGAAACTCTTAATCTCCACTGATGACATCTATACACTATCTTTCACCCTCACTTAGAAATTATATACAAGCTCGACTAGTAGAACCTCACTTTAGGAAGATATGGGACACTCCCGCTCATGTGTTTAGGATATAACAAGGTCAACTCAATTCTCTTTCAATCATACAAACTACCGTAGGCTTGCTGAGATTCTCAATTCTCCACCACTAAAATGCAATATGGAAAATAATAATCAAGAGGGCTTTCGAAAGGGTTGTAATGGGGCTAAGGGTTAAGGTTTGGGAGAGGGATAAATGATTTGGGAAATGAGGAGTGAAAAACCATAACTAATGCGCAACCAACACTTGCACCAATTGTAATAAGCACTCATTCTCTCAACACAAATTAAGAAAACACCCCACAACAATGGACCATTGGAAATGGGTATACACAATGACAACATTCATGTCAATCACTCTTATTCACAACCTCTTCTGAAATTTTTGAGGTTTTTTTCAATTTTTTTTTTCTCTTGGAAACTTTTTCCATTTTTTTCATTTTTCTTGCTTTTTTAAAGAAAATGAATGAATGGCATCTGCAAAAAAACAATAACACCAATTATATAAACACCTAAAAGCTACCCACCAAATATGAAGTGTTGCTTAACTAGTCTTAGCTTAGATAGAAAATGTGTTTAGGCCAAATGAAGGGTTCACAACAAAAAGGTCAAAGCTCAACGGGTTAGCAAAGGGCAAAACATTCAAATTAGGGTGGCAATTTGGCTAATGTGGCTTGCAAAAACAAAGAATGCCTATATCATATTATCATAATGCATATGCTAAATTTGATTTCAAAGAGAATCAAAGCAAATTCTAGAGATTTAATCATGGAAGAGACACACATGAAGGAAACAAATGAGACTAAAAATGATGAATTAGTCTTTAAGGTAGAAAATCTCACGGGGTATCTACCAAAGTCAAGCTTGCTTAAATAATGTCAGGGGTTAAGATTGTATATAAACATCACATTTTGGACTAAGTTCTAACAATGCACACTACATCTATATACAACCCAATACTGAGGGTATAAGAGAATATAACACATTAGGATAGCACACATACATTCCCCAGAACAGAACAAAAAAAAAACTTTTTGGATTTTCAAATTTTTTTCACTTTTTCCTTTTTATTTATACAAAAATAAAACAATAAAACAAAAATAAAGCAACAAGTATGTACAAAAGAAAACAAAGTAACAAAGAGAAGATAAAGATGAACGATTATACCAGGTCAGGTGCAGAAATACACCTAAGCTATAGCTTCTTGAAATTCGTTTAAGTGGAGGCTTAAGGAGTATCAACCATTCCATATCAAACTTAAAAGTGCTACTCAAATCAAATCCCATTAGAGCATGGAGTAGCTTATCAAACAAACAAGAACAACTCTCAATAAAATTAACATAGTAAAAATAAGAGAGTCGGCACCAAAAAGAGTACATCCATATAGTCAATGCAGCATACGTAAGGGTCCGCTTTAACTTGTTAAATTACTGGGCCCAAATATCAAAAAGAGAGATATATTCAAACTTAGCCAATAAGTGAGTCATCGGCCTAGAAATGTAATCATCATAAACGAACTGTCTAGGCAAATTAGTGGGTCATAAATCTACAAGTCTATTAATTTCAATATGTGCAAAAGTCTAGTCTAAATCAAAAGTCATAGGCACAAAAGTCTCAAATTCTAGAAGTTCAAACTTGGATTTCTCAAGGATAAGTGCACTAATGATGGAGTTGAAAGAAAGGGATCCATATTGAACTCGATAACCCACATCTAGACCTCTATTCACATCTAGCCCACATGAAAAAGATTCATATTCTATACAAAAAATATCATTATCATATTCCAAACTAGTGGGCTCAACTTCCTCCTCACAAGACTCCTAGAAATAAATAGCTTCTGATTCATCTACATGATGCTCAACTTCAGTTGTGATGCTCATATCTAACTCACTGGCATTCTCAAGGTCTTCACCCTCCTCAAACTCAAAAGAGTCATTAAAAGGGGTAGGAGGGTCTGCAAAAAACTAGGACATCCTCAGTGACATCCTTATGTGAGCTAGGTACGGGTGCAAGGTAAGGGGATAGAGACACAAGGAGACCATTCTTTTGTTTTGGGCTAAGCAAAGGCATGTCAGCATACAAATTAGACCTAGATTGATAAAAGAGCTCAAAATCATCATAAAGACTAACGTCAGGTTTAACAATCCTAAACCAGAGTTAGGCTCATTATAATTCTCCCTACTATAATTAACACATCGAGAATATTCAACAATTCTCTCTTTCATAGTTTCTACCATTTTTTCAGTCATGTCAATTATCGTCTTTTCAACACTTGCACATGTAGCATCAACATAATCATGATATGGATAATTACAAGCATCATTATTAGAAGACTTACAATAATCGTACACAACAGGAAGCACATAAGCGTAAGATTGATAATGTGAGTTCCTAGAGTGATCTCGGTGATAAGGATTAGCATGAAAAGCAGATGCCCTAGGAGTTGAGTATTTGAAAGTCTCTTTAGCTTGTTCATACTCATGAGTGTCCCAAACTAAGTTTTCAAAGAAACCCCATACCTCATCTTGGGTTTGAGACAATAATCCTATTACACCTCCATGACACATTGACTCAATATAACCTCTAGATTCAACATTTAGACCCACAACGACAACCTCACAAATTTTCTATTTTTGAAAACATTGATTTAATTGAGCACGATGATCATAAAGCCTCGCTAGATAACTCCAGAAAGGTATATGCATAAATTGTAGGAAAGTGAAAACTGGCATTCTTGCAACCCCCTTTTTTTTTCAATTTAAGAATTTTTCAATTTTTTGCAAATTTAAAGTTTTTGAGTTTTTTTGGTTATTAAAAGAATGATTAAAAGAAAAAAAACAATGACTTGAAGACAACTAATTATAGACTAATGACTAAAATAAAAACAAGACACTTAAATAATTAAGTGAACAAAGCAAAATAAACTAACAAAAATAAAACTATATTACCAGAATAAAAGAAAGACCGAAAAGACTCAAACATCAAATAGTAACCTAATACAAAAAATAGAAAATAAGCATAAACACAAAACAAGAGTATCTTGTCCTCTTTTAGAATTTTGTTTTCTTAATACACAAAAAAAAAATCAAATTCTAAAACAAAACAAAAACTAAAAATAAAATAGAAAATCAAACTCCAAAAATCAGAACCCTATACACAGAAAATTCAACACAACCACAAGGAACACGAATATAATTTTTTTTAATTTTTTTTATCCCCGAACAGTGTAGAAAATCCCAAATAGAAAACTATTTCTAAAATGAAAGAAAATTTTAGAATATCCTAAAAATCACAAAAAATTTCATTAGACTCTAAAGATCGTGAAGAATCCACTAAAATATTAGCATAGAAAAGTTTAGACTAGAATTTCTCTAAATAATTTAGACAGAATTTGAAAATTCAGTAAAAATTGCATTGGAATTGTTCTCCTTTTCTGTTACTGGACAAAATCAGATCTGTTAGTACTGTTTTTTTTTTCAGCAGTAAAATAATCAAGGAAAAATCAAGATTAAATTGACCTAAAACAAAAAACAAAATCAAAATACTAACACAAATAAAAAATCAAAAACAAAGAAATCTACACGAAAACTGAATCTAATCAAAAATAAAAAATAAGAAAATGAAAACGACTCAATGACTCAAATAACTAAACTACGACTCGATGCAACCTAATTTCACAAGCTCTCCTTGGCAATCAATCAGAATGAGGTCACGATTGGCTAAATTATCCTAAACAAAATTGTCCAAATAATGAAATAGACAAAACTAACTATATTAAACATAGGAGTCACGATATTAGTGTGAATTTAAATTATTCATGGCTAGATTTTCTATGGAATTCAACCAAAATAGATAAATTCAATAAGGAAATAAGTAAACTTGAAACAAATAAGGCAATTACTAACTAATGGTATCAAAATGGCAATTTCTAAAATCAACTAATCAACTAAAAAAAACAATTACAAGTAATTGAAATCGGACTAGAACAAAACTAAAACAGAGGAGCAATAATAGAGGATGAATGTTCGCGGAAAATGAAAGAGATAGGGGCCATGGGTATCTTAGCTCAAAGAGCTCCACCAGGTGCCCCAACTTCCCTTCAAAATTTGAGATCCAAAATCCAATTTTACTAATTTGAGAATTCAAGAAAAGATATAAGACTTAAAAAAAATACGAAAATGAGGAATTGAATCTAGAAGACAACCCTACTCTTCGACTACCCTCTATTCTATGCTGTGTCTATCTTTTAGCTCCTTCTACTCAGCTTCGAACCTTCATTTAAGTCCTCCAAAATCGCAACCCATCTCCCCTTGATTAATAACACTAGACTTGAGTTAATGTTCAACCCATAACCACAAACTGATGATTGATGCTAAGTAACGGATGGTGTGATAAAAAGCTAAATGATGAGGTGAAAGAGTGTGTGAAATGGCGGAGGAGTCGAAGCAGATGAAGCAACAACAAGCTTTGGGTTATTTTTGGGCTAGGAAATGAAGGCATGGAGGAAGAAGAAAGAAAAGGGTAGCTCGGTCATGTGATGGGCACATGCTGTTTAAGTGAAAGAGAGAAAAGGAGCTGGTCTTAGCTGGGCTGGGCTTCACGCGAAATGGGCCACGGGACTCTAGAAGCCGAGCCCCAAATGGAGGGAAGGAGGGGGCACCGGGTTACGAGAGTGTCGCATGTGGGCTTAAGAGAGGAATGGGTTCGGGGACATCTGGGTTAGGCTAGCAGGAGAACAAAGAGGGAGAGAAAGAAGTCTCGGTCCTGTTTCACATTGGGTTGGCCCGCTAAGAAAATCAGACAAAGAGAGAGCTGGAAGAATAGAAGGGGGGAGAAGAATCATGGGACTCATACATGGCCCGGCTGAGATGTTGGGCCTAGCCTACAGAGGAAGCTGAGTGAAAGGAGTATGCGGGTCTGGGCTGAAGCATCTCGGCCCTGGGTTGCATGTTCCTTGGGCCTCTTTTTTCCCCCCCTTTTCTTTCTTTTGCTTTCTCATTTGATCCCACATTTGGTCTTTAATGAGCAAATTATTATTATTATTTTTTCTAAATCTCCTAAATTCTTGCAAAGCCAACAAAAACATATTTAAATTCTAATTTAATTATTTATTTAGAGCAAATAATGGACAACAAAAGGGCATAAATTAACATAATTTTAGGTTGAACACATGTTCATCTTGATACAAGTTCTTTAGGCAGAAGGGATCTTGGGATATTGGCTTCTTAGGTCTCCTTGATGATTAAAAGAAGGGGTTCGATCATCAACACTCTCTATAATCTTTGGACCTAGGAGAATAAGTGGCTAGTTAAGCATTAAAGATGGGATGCGATCAGGGAGGGTGATGTCTATAATAGTTAGACTCTTGTGGTACTTTGGTTCATTTGCTTGATCTAAAGGAGAAGATATGTGTGGGATCTATAACTTGGATTCTAGGCAGTGGAGTCCTTCCAGCCATGATGTTTTTAAGGTGAATGTGGACATTTCTCTTTTACAACCTCGGTCCAAGGTTCTGCGGACTGTTGTTGGACATGCTAATGGCAACTCAGTTGCCATGACCTACTTAATGGAGTTGGGCTCTTATGGTATTGAGGTTGTTGGGCCAAAAATATCCTAATTCTATGCCCTTGAACACCTCTAGTTTTGCTTGAAAACAACGATTAATTCTAGGAATTTTACTTTATTTTAGCTAATTTTATAGGAAGTAACTTTAATTGAAAAATAGATAAAATTTAGTGTGAAAGCGGTGAAAAATCAGTGCTAAAGAATTTAGAGTTCAAACTCGACCTTCCAATGAGCCTTAGACATTCTTTTGCGCACCCTCCGATGTGCCAAGATGAACCTTTTCTTATCTTCTCAAATGTTCCATGTCGCTTGCCACAATTGTTTCGAAAGTCCATGACCATCATTGAATCATACCATTGCCAAGCCATGAACCTTTCAATTGAGCTTTAACCATCCATGTCACATTTATCGTTACCCCTTTTGCAGTTCTGCTAGCCATTTGAGGACATTCTGCAACCCCTTTAGGGACTATTCTTTTAGTTGGTAAATCAGGGTTGGTGATGGGTAAAGTTGGTAAGGATTCGTAAAAGTGGGTAGAAATTGGTATTTTTTTGAATGATTGGTAGAAGTTAGTTAATGTTGGGAAAGATTGGAAGAAGTTCGTAGAAATTCGTAGAAGTTGGAGAATTTTGGGAAGAAATATAAATGAGTGGGTATTTCTTTGTAAAATGTTTTGAAGAAAATTGGTAGAGTTGGTAGAAGCCGGTAGAAATTGGTAGAAGTTAGTAGAAATTGATAGAAGTTGGTTAGAGCTAAAAGGATTAATTATTTTTTTTGTATGAGCTAGTACAAGTTGGTCGATGTTGTTAGACGTTGGTAAAAGTGAGTTTACCAATGAGAAGAACATGCCTTTAGTCTATACGAAGTCATGTACGGAGCAGCCACACCCTAGTGTACTTTTTACTAGCCCTTGTGGACAATCGACTCAGATGCGCTCAGTTGCTGCTTGGTTCCCTATTACTGTTGCTATAAGTGTTCTCCCTTTGCTAGAGTATGATAAATTCTAGTCGTGTCATTGGTCATAGGAGGTTTCATGCTGCATTGAAGTGAATTTAGTCACTGTAAATCCCATTCGGGAAATACGTAAGGGTAAATAGGTAAGATAAGGTTAGGTTTTCTTTATAGAGACTTGCATTTTGGATGTTTGGAAGCAATTAAAAGCTAAGTTTTCTTTTGTTGGATTAATGCCTTTAGATTATTTTGTTTGATTAAAGTTAGTTTACAATATGTTTAGTTTAGAGGCGGATGGTTTTTATTGTGACTTTATGTTTATTAGCTAGTTCAAGGCATGTTATATTACATTTACTTCTATATTTCATGTTTGTTTAGTTTTTAGTGTGGCTAATATTGAATTTAATTGCATTGAGCATATTAATTAGTGATTAATTAATGTTGCTTGGGTTGTGATTAGCCCTTTGATGGTTAATTAGTGTTGTATTAGGCCAACCACATCTAATTTAGGCTTGTAATTTGGAATTTTCTCCCTTTCCCACCAACTGTTCAATGAAATATTTGAAAGAGCTTTCATTCATATTTTTGGATGAATGATTTGTGTCGAAGGGCAAGGTCAATTTGCTAGTGAAGGAGAGAATGAGATTTTCACATAAAAATAGTTCGAACACTAGTTAGATTTACGATTGTTATTCTTATAGTCTAACTAAGCTAGCCTTATGAAAATTGATAGTTTGACCAATTAGACTAGCTCTTGATCTTTGAAAAGGGTTTGGGTGAGCATTAATGGAGTAATTCACCATATCTAATTGTTACCTTAGATTTTGGATAGGTTAAGTCTTATCTTGGCCAGTTGATTGGTTATTTTGGCTCTTTGGAAGCAATTAAAGAATAAATTTTCTTTTGTTAGATTAATGTTGGTTTACATTAATTTGTTTGATTAAAGTTAGTTTATATTATGTTTAGTTTAGAAGAGGATGGTTTTTATTATGACTTTATGTTTAGTTCAATGCATGTTAGATTAGGTTCACTTCCATATTTCATGCTTGTGATTTATTTTTTTTAGTGTAGTCAATAGTGGATTAATTTACATTTAGCATGTTAATTAGTGAATAATTAACGTTGCTTGGGTTGTGATTAGCCTTTGATGGCTAATCAGTCTTGTACTAGGTCAACCACATCTAATTCATGCCTGTAATTTGGAATTTTCTCCCTTCACCACCAATGTTCAATGAAATATTTGAAAGAGTGATAACTACCAATAGAGCATTTCATTTTAGGGTCATTTTGATGCGTTTTTAGGGGATTCATAAGTTTTATGCTTAGTTTTTGCCCAAAAAATCCCATTTTACGCTTGGGTATAATGCTTTGATGACTTTTGCAGGTTTTGAGACCTTTTTGATCAAGATTTGATCCTTAAAAGTCATCCTTATGACTCACAATGGATGCCCCCAGTCACGATGCCGGTGGAAGAAAGAGAAGAATAAGAGAAAACCAAGGCAGTGGTCACCATGGATGGTCCATGGTGGTGCCCATGGTCCGTGGTGGCCCCCCTTTCCCCAGGATCGTTACGTTTTCTGGCAGTTTTTTGACTTCCAGACAGTTTTAATTCCATTATTACGCGTGGTTGTTCAACTTCCAGCGGTTTTGCTATAAAAGGGGCTGTTTGCATCCTCAATCCACATAACCCGTCGTTCCATTTTCCTCTCTTCAATTTCATCAATTAGATTAGGATTTAGATTAGAGAGCGTTGAGAGCAAGTTGAAGGTGAAGACTGCAAGGATTCCATATTGGGTTTGCAACAACGGTTCAAGCGCGCATTGGCTGAGCAATTCCTCTCCCTTCTCTTCTCTTTTCTCTTTAGATTTTTGTGCTTTCAGATTATTGTTGATTTTTCTGTTAAGTTTTGGATTGTTAATCTTGGATTTGAGTTGAATTGTTATGATTGAACCAATTCTTGTCTTAATTTGAAAGTGCTTCAGATTTGTTGGGTTTATTCTATTGAATTTCAGATGTTGATTTGCTAGAAGGAAACTTGATCAATTTCTTACTTGTTTTAGAAATTTAGTGAAGGATTGAAAGGTGAAGTTCAATACTTGAACCATCAGATTTGACATACATGTGTGGGGTCTTGAGAAAGACTCATCATTTAAGAAGCCCCTAAATTTGATAATTGTGTTCTTAATGATCTTAGATTAATAAAAAAACCCTTGAGAAATGATAGTTTATTAGATTTAAGAATTTCATTTCACCTTGAAAGAGGGGTTTGATAGTTTGATTATCGGTCTTGGAATTACCTATCTAAAGAAGAGGCACTTGATTAATTCTTGCGTTGGAAAATTGATTGGTTTGATTAAATTCCTTGAATGTTTACCTGTTAGATTTGATAAGTAGCATAGTTAAATTTCATTCTCAAATTTGGATTTGCTTAGCATATCTTGATGGAATATGACCCAATAGCTTGACCAAGTCTCTGTGGGATCGACCTTGATTTGCTACAATGTCACCATGCACTTGCGGCTCTATCAAGTTTTTGGCGTCGTTGCCAAGGGCTAGTGTCGAATATTGGGTTTTTCTCAATAGGTTTGACTAAGCATTTTGTTTTTTTTGTTAGAAAAAAAACTAGAAACAAAATTTTGAAAATTAAAAAAATTAAGAAAATTGAAAAAAAAAACAATGATAATTTTCTATTTCCTCCAATTCGAGCATGAATTATTTTGAAGGTATTTTAAGTGTTTAAATGCTTTTCTTACACAATGTGATTATTGTGTTGATAAATGGGAAATTTTAGACATTGTTGCTGAGGGTGTGAATAGTGAAGCTTGATCTCTTTTAGAGCATTAGGGTTTTCATGGTAAAAATGTTGATGATGCATGGTATTTGGTTAAATGGATTGCTTGGGATTAATTTGAGTTTGAGAAGGCTAGTCGTATTTCTAGATATACATTTCTTAATCCTTGTGCATTCTATTCTAGATCTTATTCTGCTCCTTTTTGGCATGATTTGTGTAATTCTTTTGAGTATGATATACATTGGTGTCCTTATTAGGCATGCTATGCTCAACCTAACTTTGTATCACCTCAGGACAATACTGATGTTGTCATGACTTTACATGATTCATCCTTTCCTTTAGTTCAGTGCATGGGGCTCAAGGCAAGTGAGCCTTTTAGGTTTGTTGTGAGGTTTGGTGTTGTTGATGCATATTTTAAGTCGGAAGATATTTTAAATGAGGTGCATAATCTAGATAAGACTCCTTTGGAGGGGTCATGTGATGTGCTTATGCATGAGGAGTCTCCTAGCTTTGGTTGTAATAATGTTCTTCCAAATCATCTTGATCATTCTCATGTTTCCCTTCTTTGTTCATTACACTCTCCTTCCCTTGAGTCTTACATTGATGCGCCCATTTGTAATCCTATTATTTGTGATGCTAATGTTGATTTGGGCTACGAGGATAACCTGTTTAGTATGCTTGGTGGGAATGTTGATGATTATGTGTCCTTAGGTTACTTTAGGGGGTATGATCCCTCCATTGACCCTTATTATGTAGGCCTAGAGGACTTGCCTAGGAAAGCCATGTGGACTACATTCTTTAATCCTTTCTATGATTTTTGGCCATTGATAAGGTTAACAGAATACTTAATGTCTTTGGAATGATTTTGGTTATTGCCTCTTACCTGGTGCTTTCTAAATATGGTCATAGGAATTTGATAAGCTGCTACGTGATTTAATGACATCTAATTTAACGGGCTGAGTCTTGAAGTTGTGATGGAGTGACTGATGCTCCATTTGGCAGTTTGCATGGAGGCCTTAGCTTAGGTGCACTTAGCACCTAACATGGTGAGATTATTCTATTTTGTTTTCCCTTTCCCATCTCTTACTTTCTTTCCCTTGAATAATAATGCTTTATTTAAGTATGGGGAAGGGTAACTTCATGTTTTCTATTTGGATTATTAGCTTGCATACATGTTAGAGCATATAGTTTTAGGTTTCTTTTTGTTTGCATTAATTTTTTGCATTTAGTTGTGTTTGTGTTTCAAAATAGTGAAATAAAGCCGTAAGTGTATCGCCGTGGTTGTAGCACTTTACGGGTCATCTACAGAGATGAGTTGGATTTAATTACTACAATCTAATTATTAAACTAATCAAAACAAACAAAATTAATTCCAAATAATAATCAAGACTTTAAACTAAGATGAATCACTTAGAATTTAACTATGACTAATTGAAACTAAAATTAACAACAAAGAAATAAGCTAGAAGTAATATAACCCAAACAAGAAACATGAAATTTAAACTAAAGCTAGCACAAAGGAAGAAGGGAGAAAGAACTTACCTCAAGAAATTATGAGCTATAATCAACAAGTCCATGAATAAAGATTGAATCTTTGAGAGTCACCTTTGAAGTTGAATCTTGAAAGAGAACTCTTGTAGAGAAATTCCAACTTGAAAGTAAAAGGCTCGAATTGAAATAAAACTAGAGAAGTAATATTTGAACCAATAACTTGAATGCAACTAAAAATTGAAATTTAAATTGGAATAAGAACCTGAAATCAAATCTGAACTAAAAATTACAAGATTTCTCAAGAACTACACCAATATTATAGGAGAAGAAGAGAATAAGAATTGATGAATTGATGAATTGATGATGAGATGATTTACAAGAGTCTCCTAAAGCCCCTATTTATACTAATGCTAATTTCTTAATTACAAAGATTGCCCAAATAAAAATCAAATTTTCTACCTTCCTAATAATACCCATATTCTAATTTTCACCCAAAATTCCAATTTTCTCCTCAATTTCTAATTTGTGGCTATTGAGGGATTGATGTCATTGATTATTTGCTTTGGTTCCCTCTTGTTTGGGTTGTGTATATATGTATTTGGTTCTAAGTTGATAGTTAGTGATCCTATGCCTTTTAATAATTGAAATTTTCATTCCATTTCCCAAAGAAGACTAAAAGAAAAGAGAAAAAACAAGAAGAAAAAAAAATCTTATTGAGAAACAAAGAGAAAAGACAAGAAAAAAAGAGAAGAAAATAAAGAAACCAAGTGATTGCCATTGGATGCATACATAGCTTGAGTTCCTTCTTTGTCAACTCATTTCCTACATGATTCATTGGGGTAAGTTCATTGTATTATGAGGTTTGGAGTGTTAGTGAACTTTATGGTTTCTTGGTCTTTTGTTGGTTGCTCCATAGTCACTTGGCTAAATAGCTATGCGTTGCCCAA
This sequence comes from Selenicereus undatus, assembly GCA_017589665.1. Taxonomy (NCBI): domain Eukaryota; kingdom Viridiplantae; phylum Streptophyta; class Magnoliopsida; order Caryophyllales; family Cactaceae; genus Selenicereus; species Selenicereus undatus. Next base: position 40,199,901 of record JACYFF010010365.1, on the reverse strand, counting down.
ATTCATTTGTCCACCTCATTTCCCTTAACCCTTCTAGCCCACATTACAACCCATATAAAGTCCTCTTGATTGTCTTGTACAAGTTGCATCTTAGTGGTGGAGAATGTGAGAGTCTTGGCAAGCATATGGTAGATTGCATCTTTGGAATGAGTCTTGGGTGAACCTATGCAATATTAAACACATGAGTGAGAGTGATTCACATTTCCTATAAAGTGAGGTTTTGCCAATCAATTTAGCTCTACAATCTCATGTGGTTGCATGATGTGGTTTATGGTTCCTTAGGGGTGATCAAGTTTGATATCAAGCTTTTGGTCTTGTACTTTTTCAAAAACCTTCTCATCTTCCTAATTTCGAAATATTTTGCAGGCTATTTGAGGTTTTCATTGATTGCTATTCTTTCTTGTGATATGCTTTGACTTGCCTACTTTAAGGAGGTTGTTATGTTTTGAGTCTTGGATGCATCTCCCTTTATCGGTTTTCTCTAGTTTTTACTTGAGGACAAGCAATGGTTTAAGCGTGTGGGAGTTTGATAAGTGCCCATAGAGCATATTATTTTAGGGTCATTTTGATGTGTTTCTAGGGGATTCACAAGTTTTATGCTTAGTTTTTACTCTAAAAATCCCATTTTACGCTTGGGTATATTGCTTTGATGACTTTTGCAGGTTTTGAGGCCTTTTTGATCAGGAATTGACCCTTAAAAGTCATCCTTATGACTCACCACGGATGGCCCCAGTCACCATGCCCGTGGAGGAAAGAGAAGAATAAGGGAACACCGAGGCAGTGGCCACCACGGATGGTTTGTGGTGGTGCCCACGGTCTGTGGTGACCCCCCTTTCCCTTGGATTGTTACGTTTTCTCACGGTTTTTCGACTTCCAGGTAGTTTTAATTCCATTATTACGCATGGCTATTCGACTTCTAGCGGTTTTGCTGTAAGATAGGCTGTTTGCATCCTCAATGCACACAACCCATCATTCCATTTTTGTCTCTTCAATTTCATCAATTAGATTAGGATTTAGATTAGAGACAGTTGAGAGCAAGTTGAAGGTGAAGATTGTAGGGATTCCAGATCAGGTTTGCAACGGCAGTTCAAGAGTGCATCAACTAAGCAATTCCTGTCCCTTCTCTTCTCTTTTCTCCTTAGAGTTTTATGCTTTGAGATTATTGTTGATTTTTAAGTTAAGTTTTGGATTGTTAATCTTGGATTTGAGTTGAATTGTTGTGATTGAACCAATTCTTGTCTTGATTTGAAAGTGCTCCAGATTTGTCGGGTTTATTCTATTGAATTTTAGACATTGATTTGCTAGTACAAAACTTAATCAATTTCTTACTTGTTTTAGACATTTGGTGAAGGATTGCAAGGTGAAATTCAATACTTGAACCGTAGGATTTAACTCACGTGTGTGGGATCTTGAGAAAGACTCATCATTTAAGAAACCCCTAAATTTGATAATCGCGTTCTTAGTGATCTTAGATTAATAAAAAATCCTTGAGAAGTGGTAGTTGATTAGATTTAAGAATTTCATTCCACCTTGCAAGAGGGGTTTGATAGTTCGATTATCATATTTGGAATTATCCATCTAAAGAAGTGGCACTTGATTAATTCTTGGGTTAGAAAACTGATTGGTTTGATTAAATTCCTTGATTGTTTACCTATTAGTTGAGATAAGTAGCATAGTTAAATTTCATTCTCAAATTTGGATTTGGTTAGCATATCTTGACGGAATATAACCCAATAGCTTGACTAAGTCTCTATTGAATCGACCTTGATTTGCTACAACGCCACTGTGCACTTGCGGCCCTATTAAAGAGCTTTCATCCATATTTTTGGAGGAATGATTTGTGTCGACGGCGAGTCAATTTGCTAGTGTGGGAGAGAACATGTTCGAGATTTTCACATAAAAATGGTTCGAATCTTAGTTAGATAAGAGATTGTATGGTCTAATTGGGCTAACCCAAGGAAAATTGACAGTTAGTGCAATTAGACTAGCTCTTGATCTTTGAAAAGGGTTTTGGGTGAGTGTTCATGGAGTAATTCACCATTGCGAGGTTGGCTTTGGGTAGGCCAAGTCTTATCTTGGCTAGTTGATTGATTGTTTTGGATATTTAGGAGCATATAAAGACTAAGTTTTATTTTGTTGGATTAATGTTAGTTTAGATTGATTTGTTTGGCTAAAGTCAGTTTAGATTATGTTTGGTTTCAAAGCAGATGATTTTTTATTGTGATTTTGTATTAATTAGTTAGTTCAATGCATGTTAGATTAGGTTTACTTCTATATTTCATGTTTGTTTGTTTAGTTTTTAGTGTAGTTAATATTGGATTCAATTTCATTTAGCATGTTAATTAATGATTAATTATTGTTGCTTGGGTTCTTATTAGCCCTTTGATGACTAAACAGTCTTGTATTAGGCCAACCACATCTAATTTATGCTTGCAATTTGGAATTTTTTGCTCTTCCCACCAAATGTTCAATGAAATGTCTAAAAGATCTTTCATCCTTATTTTTGGATGCTTGCTTTGTGTCAAAGGGCAAGATCAATTTGCTAGTGTGGGAGAGATAAAATCAGGATTTTCACATAAAAATAGTTCAAACTCTAGTTATGTTCATGACTGTTATTCTCACAATCTAATTGGCTAACCCTATGAAAATTGACACTTAGGCCCATTAGACTAGCTCTTGATCTTTGGAAAGGGTTTGGGTGAGGGCTAATGGAACAATTCACCATATGTACTTGCTAGCTTAGATTTGTATAGGTTAAGTCTTAGCTTGGCTAGTTGACTGGTTAACTGGTCAAATCGCAATTGAAGCTTCTTTTGGTTTCCTAGTTAGTTTAGCTCTACTACTCATCAGTAGCAGTGTTCAATTTTTGGTATGGACTAGAAAAAACTCAATCCAGTTTATACTTTTAACGCCTTGAAAATTCTACTTTATTTTTAATATTTAACCTACGTAATGCATGGATAACCTAATTGTGTGTCACTACCATATTTCTCAAAACAAATACAAGGCTAACATGAAAATAGTAATCCAAACCCTAACAAGTCTAATGTCAAACTTAAATTTCGATTATATCGACCACTAATTGATTAGAACTTTACATGATTAATAACAACCTCTCCTTATAGACTTGATTCCATCCCTTTGCATAATATCATTAGTACTTGGAAACAAAACATTTCAAACAGTGAGACATAGCTCAATAATATCTGCCCCTAACAGCCAAACACATTTCAAATTCATTTTAACCATTTAGAGGTGAGAGGGAAATAATTCAAACCATCCGTAGTAAATTAATTCCTGGACGTTTTCAAGTTCTTTGAACTGTTAAGTCTTATCCACTGTTTACAACCATTAACAAAGTTCATTTATTAGTGAGCGACCCACCAGAGGTTCCATTAGTCTTCCGCCGAAGAACCTCAGGGGTTCCAAATCTACGGTACCTCGACATGTATAAGAACAACCTCTATGGTGCAACCCTAGGGAATCTTTCTTATCTCAATGTCAGGGTAATCCTGCACTGATTTCAGCATGAGCCCTCTCGCGACCTATCTTAATCTTTCACTTTAATATTTAGCAGCTTATGAGCATGTCCAATCGGCTTCCATCAAGCCCAACCCATCATAACAAAAAATTATAATGGTTTAGTAAAACCACTGAAAACATGAAATGCTTAATTAAAGCTTCACAATCATAGCAAATTATCTCACATTTAGAAACTCATAACAAAATCATATACAATTGGTCAAGTTTTACACGTAAAGTCCCCTTGGAATACAATGCTAATCGATTCATAAGCACCCAAAACACATTTAAAACGACAACAAGGGGGTTAGGGCATAGACATGACCTGAATAAAGTATGAATACCCTAACTTGAGCTCGATTTTAAAGTGTTGCCTAAACAACAGAATAGCATGACATAATATGGGCTAACCCAAGGTAGATTTTACAACCTAATAACCAAAAAAGCCCCTAAGGTTACAAGTTTGTAGCTAAATCCATAAATATTTATTTTAAAGCACTTATGTTAATATTATAATTATTTTCTAACTAAAAGACTATTCATGAACCTTTAAACTGATTAAGGGCTTATATGTAGTTTCAGGTCAGTTTTCTGACCCAACTTACAGATGGCATAACTTGACTTAGAGATCTTGTATTGGACTATGTGATTACAACATACAAAGTCAACTGCAATTTCCATTTTATTAACAAATAATAACAGAAATCATCCTGAAATTGCATGTTTTTCCAACTGGTTAGATTTAGGTCAAAATTTTGCACTTATGAGAAAAACTTTATTTTGCCTTTATTATAAGTCTAAAATTAGTAACTCAAAATTATTTTTATAATAGACTCATAAATCTATGCCTATGAATTTTTTCATGATTTTTAGATAGGTAAATAATTTTGAAGAATGGTTTTAAGTTGAGTTAATGCAAGTCAATATTCTAGTCTTAACTGATGTTCACATTTCATGTTTTAAAGTTCATACCAATTAACTAATAGCTATGTAATTAGCCCCTAGTCACACATAAGCAACACCTAATACCGTTATCATGCTTAAAATGTCTAACCAAACCCTTGAAGAGATAATAAACGACGACTATTAGGGTTTTTATCTTATGGATGGGAGATGGATGACTAAGAGCGGATTATTGTTCCTTTTATCAACCCAAAATCTGAAAGTTTGACTTGCAAATATGTGTTAGAGACTATTCAATGGTTAAATGATTAGCTAATAGTATCCCTTCAAAATTTTTAAAGTTTAAGGATTAACCCTAATTGTATAACTCACCACCAACCAAAGGAAAGCAGGAAAGAGGAAGATAGGGTGACGACGGATGGCAGCTTGGGCCAGATGACTGTCACTCTGGTTGGTGGAGATGACTAACAGTAGTTGCCAATAGCTTGTTGGTCGGTTGCAAAGAAGTGGGAGGGAGAGCTGGAGAAGAAAGAGCAATAGAGGTATGAGAGGAGAGAGAGACAACGGTAGTGGCACTGGCAGTGCTAGTGGCGTCTAGAGGCAGGCAAAGAGTGAGAGAGAGCAACAGGAGGAACAAAGGAGGGTTCTAGTGCCCAAAATTTTTTTAAAAAAGTTTTTTTTTAAAATTCTTTTTGGTTGGTGAAGGCGGAAGGTAAAGTATTTGTGGGGGGGGGGGGAATTATGGGCGACTAACAGATATGGGAAATTTTGAATTCCATTCCTAAAGTACTAGTCAATTCAAATTTAAACTTTGAAATTTAGTAGGCAAATCAAAATAATTGAAACCTGAATTTTATCGGATAAAAATTTATTATTTTATTTATTAGAAGCTTTGGGTTGTGTCCAGGATAAAAAATTATGGGCTTAGTCTAAATTTCTAATTTGTAGAGGCCAAAAACTAGACCGTTGATAGGCCTATGATAAGTGCTTAATGTGTATATCATTTTAGGGCCTTTTGTGTCGTTTTTAGGAGAATATTGTGCTTATTGTTATTATTTACTCTCCTATTCTCGATTTATACTTGGGTATAGTTGTTTGATGTGTTTTGTAGGATTTTTAGCCTTTTTACCCAACATTTGTCTTTCAATGGTTGTGCTTTGACCTCCCCCACGGTCATCCATGTTATGCCACGATCGTAGAGTAAAGAATGAGCAAAACCCCAGTTCTAGCACAAACCACGGTAGGACCGCGGTGCACCCCACGAACCGTGGTGAGCCTGTAGCTGTTGCCGCTTCATTTTCCCTTGGCTGTGTGGCTGAGATTGATCGAGCTTCTCTATAAAAAGCGACGTTCAACAACATGTAGAAGAAAAAATCCAAAATCATCCCAAGCAAAGCAAAAGTGTAGAGTAGTATAGATTAGTTTCTTTCTTAAATTTTGTAGTTTTTAGTTTGGTTATTGTATTGGTGTGAGTCTTGAGTGTGAGAGTTTGTCGTAGAGGCTGTTCTGAAGCCCTTGGTTGAAGGCTATCTCAGTCAATCCTCTTTTCACTCAGATTTCGTCAATCATTGGTTAGTTGTTATTCTTTTATCATGTTTGAGTGGGTTTTTTTAGTCTAGGGATTTAGTAGTTTGTGGAATTGTTATTGGATTATGTTTTAATCCATGCAATTGTGCTTATCTTCATGATTGGTTTGATTTCGTGTTTTCAAGTGTGTGGATTGTTATGAGTTGATTTTTGGCCGAAATTTGCTTACATACTTGAAACAAACGAATGAAAAACTAAAAGGCGATATTTGATTGTTGCACTGCTTGATGAGGCTTAACAGAACTTCATCTCAAAAGGGGGATTTGAATGTTAGGAGGGCTAGTAAGTAATTGAAGACATTGAACTTGAACTAAGGCAAATTAGTTTGAAGGGCCGACTTTTGCTTAGTTTAGGCAAATTTAGTGGATTTCAAAAGAATAAACTGAGTTTTTGAGGAGATTACAATTCCTCGAGTTTGACCAATTAAAAGAAAGCACATGTTCATTGTTTTTGATCCAATTTCCTTTCACAACTACGAGAATTCCTAGGTGTTTTTTCCTTATTGATTTGGAAAAGTTTATTTGCTGTTGTTAAATCGAATCCACTTGAACCAGAATTTTACTTAGCACATTCTGATATGCAAGACTCAGTAAGTTACGATTAGTCCCTGAGGAACGATATCTTTTATCTATACTACGACTATCCGTGCGCCTGCAGTAGCTGATCAAGTTTTTGGCGCCGTTGCCAGGGACTAAAAGTGTTAACTATTGAGTTAGTCTTGCGAAAGTGACTAAGTATTTTATTTATTTTTATTGTTATTTTTGTTAATTTTTTCTTGTTTAAACTGCACTGGTAGTGTTGGTGAAAATACTTGCAGGAATTTTTCCTAGTTTATGCAAAGTCCAATCTTGTACGAACCCGACCTAGAGATTGAAAGGACTTTTCACTTAAGGAGGAAAAAGTAAAGGATTGAAGAGCAAAGACGCGAGGCAAGAAGGAATTCAAACATGGCAGAAGGTGATCAATGAAGGACTCTTCGTGATTTTGTTACCCCGGGAGTCAAGGGGATCGCCTCAAGCATCGTTGACCCTGTTGTCAATGCCAACAACTTCAAGCTCAAACCGACACTCATTTTCATGGTGCAACAATCTCAGTTCGGAGGAACTCCCTTGGAAGACCCAAATCTGCACCTCTCGGTCTTTTTAGAGGTGTGTGATACATTGAAATTAAATGGAGTCTCTAGAGATGCGATTCGGCTGCGCTTATTCCCTTTCTCATTGAGGGATAAAGCAAGGGCTTGGTTGTACTCTTTGCCGACTAGATGCATAACTACCCGGGATGAGTTGACAAGAGCTTTCCTCGCCAAGTTCTTCTCTCTAGGCAAAATAGCGAGCCTAAGGAATCAGATCACCAACTTTCTGCAAAGAGATGATGAGGCGTTCTATGAAGCCTGGGAGTGTTTTAAAGATCTGCTACATTTGTGCCCCTATCATGATCTTCAACGTTGGATGATAATCCAAGCCTTTTATAATGGTGTGACCCAATCTGTGAGGTCCACTATTGATGCGGCGGCAGGAGGAACGCTGATGAACAAGACTAAAGATGAAGCCTATAATCTGATCGAGGAAATGATGCTTAACAACTTCCAATGGTCAACTGAATGAACCCAACCCAAGCAGGTTGGAGGTAAGCATGAAGTTGATGCAATTACTTTACTATATGCTAAAGTAGATGCCATGACTCATAGATTGGACCAAATGAATGTTAATGTTGTAAACTCTAGTGCCCCTTCCCCTTGTGAAATTTGTGGAGCGTATATGTCTGAATTGTCAAGTTGGGAGTCCTTTTTCCCAGGACCTTAATGAAGTTAATTATGTTCAAAATTTCAACCCGAGACTGACCAGTGACCCTTACTCTAATACCTATAATCCGGGTTGGAAGAATTATCCAAAATTTTCTTATAGGTCGAATCTAAACATTGTGAACATGCCCCTATGAATGCTAGAGTACCCCCTGGTTTTCAAAGACGTTCATTCCTTTCTCAGATGCCCCAAAAGTCTAATTTGGAAGTAATGATGGAAAACATGCTTATGGCATAACAAAAATAGGATGAGTATATTAAGCAATTGGCCTCAAAGTTTGATGTGCTTACAACTCATAATAGGATGCTAGAAGCCCAAATTGCCCAGAAAGCTAGTTTCTCATCTATACCCCTAGATAAACTTCCTAGCAAACCTGAACCTAACCCTCGAGAGCACTGTAACTATGTTGCCATGAAGGAAGAAGAGGACTTAACCGACTCTGAGGAAGTACCAATGGAAAACGGTAGGGAGATAACTATGGCTAGCGGTAAGGAGAGAAACAATGGTGGCAAGACTGCCACTTTCAAAGATGATGACACTGTTGAGATCCCAACCATTTTTTCCCCTAAACTCTCAGACCCAGGTAGTTTTTCTATTCCTTGCATTGTAGGAAAGGTAGAAATTGAGAGGGGTCAATGTGATCTAGGTGCAAGTGTCACTGTAATGCCTTATTCTTTATTTCATAAGCTGCACTTAGGACCATTACTGGCTGCACCCTTCTCCCTACAATTGGCTGATGGTTCTGTGATGCAACCTATAGGCAGGTTGGACGAGTGTGCTAATCAATATAGGAGACATTTGGGTATTGAAGGACTTCATTATAGTTGATATGCCTAAAACTGACGATGCCCAGATTATCCTAGGTTGGCCCATTTTGGTGACAGCTGGTTGCCACATTGATGTAAGAGAGGGTTGGGTATCTTTTGAGGTGGAAGGGCGATTTGCTGTGTTTAGCCATAGGAAGGAGGACATGGTTTCTCCTCATTCTTCTATGTTGGATGAATTACCCCTTTCCCTTGAGATTGATATGGAGGATGTTTGGAACTGTGAAGATCCCCCTGATTCTAACTAGATTTCTTATGAGGACCTCGACCAAGGGTATGTTAAGGTGGAGTTTGTTGCTCCTATACCACCTAACAAGCATGAGGTTGAGGCCTTATTTTTAATGAATCTTCAATGAGTGATTACTGTAGGTTTGCACAAACCGTTCTCTTTATGCCCCTTGAGGAAGGTTTTGATGCAGATTTTGATGTAGGGGTTGCACGAGTTGATGATAGCCCATCTAATGGGCCACAGGAGCGATTTGTTTTATATGCAGATAGTGTGTTATAGCACCAAGTTATGAAGACGAAGGACTTGCAGCCAGAACTTTTGTGGCGGTACCTTCAACTGAATAAGTTTGATTTTATGGTCCGGGACAAAGCCAATGTCCATATACCATCTGATTCAGACCAAGCCTAGAGCAAGGGTCAAGCTCTTGACCTTAAAAGAGCGCTTCTTGGGAGGCAACCCAAGCTTTCTTTCCATTTTCCTTTTTCTAGTTTTGATTTTTATTCATTTTTCTAGTTATATATGTGGAAAAAAATAATTAAAAAATATAAAAAAAAGAAAAAAATAATATATGAATAAAATGTTAGCACCATGATCAATACCACAGAAATATGGCCGTAGGGTACCAACCTAGAAAAACCAGAAAAATTAGATGCTAGTACACACCATGGATGGACCGTGGTGAGCCCTACGACCCATGGTGGTCTACTACGGGCCACAGTTTAGGTTTTTGACTGCGGTGACTCTTCCCTTGCCCCCATCTTCTTCAACCTCTCGACATACACTCTCTCTCTACCCCCATTTTCTCTCTCTAAACTCCATAACCAAATCTCACTCATCCACCCTAATTTCTTCACCATTTCCAATCATTTTCACACAAAATCTTTTCCATTCACTCAATCTTTCATCTTTCTCCTTAAAATCCATCTCTTTCTTTTTCTTTAACTTCACATTCATCTCACCTTTACTCATCCACCATAGCCATCCTTTTCTTGCTCTTATTTTTCATATTTTTGTTTAATTTCTTCAATTTTCTAGGTTTTAGTTCTTATTTTTGGTTTTAGTCTTGTTTTCATTTCAAGTTTGCACAATGGTACCAAACAAGAGACAAAGGAGCACTAAGGAGGTTGGTTCTTCAAGTCAAGCACTACCCCAACCTTAACGGGCATCCCGAATATCAACTGTTGTGCGTGCTAGAGATAACATTCCTCACTGTCTTGGTTTAATGCATCTTGATCATGTTACTAGGTATAATTGCTTGAATGAACGTATGGTTTTAGCAACTAGATATTATGATAAGGATTTGTTAGCCCGATTGGGAATTTTGGATGATATTCGTTAGTTGTTTGCCAAAGGTGGTATGGGCCACTTCTTAGAAATCAAAGGGCATACATATAAGGACCTAACCCTAGAATTCCTTAGTACACTCCATGTCGAGGTCACTAGAGGACCTCAATGTTAAGACAGATATATATCATTTTATTTACAGGGACAATTTTATGAAGTGAACTTAGGTACCTTCAACAGTATTTTTGGTTTTCCCCATAGCATGGACTTATTGCACCGTCAAGTCCCCCGTGAATTAAACTCGAATGCATTTTGGGTGAACTTTTGAGGAGAGTTAGGTATAGTACCAATTCGTCAAAATGTACGCATATTAGAAATCCATGCATTAGAGTAGCTCAACGTATTTTGGCTTGCTCTTTGTTTGCTCGGGATGATGGTTTGAATGTCCTGAGACTTTCTAAGTTGTATTTTCTGTCTTGTATGCTCGATGGAGACCAACTTGACCCAGGTTTATTCGTAGCTTGGCAATTACATAGTGCTGCGGTTAGCATTAAAGGTAGGATAGTCATTGGTGGGATAATAACTACTATTGCTAGATTCTTGGGTGTTGAGCCCAATCTTGAGGATAGAGTTTCCGGGTCCGAGCGGCTTGATCAAGTTGCCTTTGAGATTATGAACTTCTGCAAAAGTTGAGGCCGACCGTTTGTGATGGATTTACCCCGGGGACTGGCTTTTGCTGCTTCTTAATGTTGATGGCACCACCCTTCTTCACCAAGGTAACCTTTATTGGGTACCTGGTGATGAGGAGGTTGTTCAACCTGCACCCCACCAACCAGCCCCTCGATCTAGTCAAGCAGGACCTAATTCTTCCTCTCATCCACCCCCACCTGACTATTCTGACCTCCAAGGCACCCTTAGTTCCATTCAAGAGGAGTAAGTTTCCCTCCGAGAGTTTATTGCTTCTGAGAGCATCACTCTTCAGGACTTTGTCCAAGAGTGCCACAATGAGCTTTTTGGGTTGCTTGCTTCCTAGACACAATATTTCGAAGACTTTAGGGCATGTCTAGAGACCTGGCAAGATTGACATATCTCCTATGGATAACCACCCCATCCTCCTCTCTGATCTTGTTTTCTCCTACTCCTCTTCCCTTTTTTATTATGTGCCCAGATTGAGGGCAATGTGTGATTCAAGCATGGATGAGTTAGTCCTTATATTTGGCTTCCGATACTTATTTTTGGTTGGTGTGTTTTTGCTTTGTATATGTTTTTTTAGTGGTAGTTTTTGATTGTTTTAGTTTTGTTTTAGAAGTGCATTTAATTTTCTTCTAGGTTGCATTTTAGTTTCTTTATTTTATTTGTTTCCTTTGCGTTTTAGTTTGCATTGTTTATAGGAGCATGCATAAAAAATAATTTTTTTTTGAAAAGACAAAAAATAAATCCTCCGATGATGATCTCTATAGATTTGGTAGCTTTCTTTGGTTTAGTTTGATCATTTGATTCACCCAAATTATGCATAAAATGTTTGCGAATAAGTTTTAAAAATAAATTCCATGTTTTGACCACATGTTGGATGCGAATTGATTTTCCCCATGAGTCTTTAGAAGATTTTTGCATATGTTTACTAGTGAGCTAGTTTTGATCTTGGTAGATGTCCAGTGAGACTTTGAGCCTTTAGAGACTGTTTATTATTATTAGTCTCATATTTCTTTCATGTGTGACTTATCCTTGGCATCATTTCTCTAGAACTTGCTTAGATTCTCGTTCAAAATCACATTTTGCATATGCATTTAGGCAATATGATTGAGATATTTTTCTTTCTTTGATTTCTTTAAACCCACGACCAAATAGCCACCCTGATTGTGTATTGTATCCCTTGTTAGCCCCTTTGAGCCTGTATCCATTTTTCTTGATTTGAACCTCCTATTATAACCCATGGCAAAATACTTGTCTTACCTTTAAGCCAAGGCTAGAGAAGTGTTCTATTATTTTGCATCAATTTTGATAGGGCGTTAGTAAGATGGAATGATGTCTTTTGGTGTCATTTGGTTGTTTGGTGCAGGGTTGTGAGATATTTATTAATCCATTATTTAATTGCACAAAATTTAGAGAAGGGTTGAAATTTAAAGTTCGTTATGGATTTCCCCCTTGGCTATCCCTTTAAAAGAAAAAATAAATAATAAGTGCTTACGAAAAAAAAAGAACAAAAGAGAAAAATTTTCGAAAGAAAAAAAGTAGGAAAAAATAAAAAGAGAACGAAAAAAAAGAAGAAAGCGGTTAGCCCTGTAGGGAGTGCAAGTTATTTGTGATTTTTGACTCTTTCTCTGTTCATTTGGGAATTTATTTTGGATTGATAAGGTTTAAGAAGGATGTTGTCTGCTGTATTAGAATTGTTTAGCTGTTAGTCTTTGGCTTCTAGCTCCTTATTTCCAAAAACATTTGTTCCCTTTTTACTTTTATCCGTAGCCCCATTATAACCCTATTAAAGTCCTCATGATTGTGTAATGTGTTTGCATTTTTAGTGATGTCGAATTTGAGAATCTTGTTAAGCTTATGGTAGATTCGAGAGAACCTTCATAAACCCATACATTTCAAACACATAAATGCTGAGTGCCACATAACTATAGCGAGGTTCTACTGACCTTACTAGTTTCGCTTGTTCCATATGTTGAATGATTGAATTTGACCATTGGGGGAGATTGCTTTCAAGCTTGACATCGAGGTCTATTAAAAGTCTTTGAAAATTTCATTCCCTACCTGTTTGCCAATGACTTTTTGTATCTTTTTGGGCTATCTTTGGATCAGCTTCGCCATTTGAATGTTACCTAAATCTATCTCGAGGAAGCTGTGTATACTTCTAATCTTTGCATTGCTTGAGGACAAGCAACAGTTTAAGCATGTGGGAGTTTGATAAGTGCTTAATGTGTATACCATTTTAGGGTTATTTTGTGTCGTTTTTAAGAAAATATTGTGCTTATGATTAGTATCTACTCTCCTATTCTCGATTCATGCTTGGGTATAGTTGTTTGATGTGTTTTGCAGGATTTTTATTCTTTTTACCTAGCATTTTCCATTTAATGGCTATATTTTGACCTCTCCCACGGTCATCTATTTATGCCATGATCGTAGAGTAAAGAATGCGCAAAAGCCCGGTTCCAGAATAGACCACGGTTAGACCGTGGTGCACCCCACGGACCGTGGTGAGCCTGTAACTATTGCCTCTTCATTTTCTCTCGGCTGTGTGGCTGAGATTGACCGAGCTTCTCTATTAAAAGCGACGTTTTGCAGTAGGTAGAAGCAAAAATCCAAAATCATCCCAAGCAAAGCAAAAGTGTAGAGTAGCATAGATTAGTTTCTTTCTTAAATTTTTAGTTTTTAGTTTGGTTATTGTATTGCTGTGAGTCTTGAGTGTGAGTGTTTGTCATAGAGGTGGTTCTAAAACACTTGGTTGAAGGCTATCTTAGTCAATCCTCTTTTCACTTAGATTTCATCAATCATTGGTTAGTTGTTAATCTTTTACCATGTCTGAGTAGGTTTTTTAGTCTAGGGATTTAGTAGTTTGTGAAATTGTTATGGGATCATGTTTTAATCCATACAATTGTGCTTGTCTTCATGATTGGCTTGATTTCATTTTGTCAAGTGTTTGGATTGTTGTGAGTTGATTTTTGGCCGAAATTTACTTGCACAATTGAAACAAACGAATGAAAAACTGAAAGGTGATATTTGGTTGTTGGACTGCTTGATAAGGCCTAACGTAACTTCGTCTCGAAAAAGAGATTTGTACGTTAGGAGGGCTAGTAAGTAATCGAAGACATTGAACTTGAACTAAGGCAAATTAGTTTGAAAGAACGACTTTTGTTTAGTTTAGGCAAATTTAGTTGATTTCGAAAGAATAGACTGAGTTTTTTAAGAGAATACAATTCCTCGAATTTGACCAATTAGAAGAAAGAACATGTTCATTATTTTTGATCCAATTTTCTTTCACAACAACGAGAATTCCTAGATGTTTTCCCTTATTGATTCAGAAAAGTTTATTTGCTCTTATTAAATCAAATCCACTTGAACCAGAATTCTACTCAGCACATTCTGATAGGCTAGACTTAGTAAGTTATGATTAGTCCTTGTGGAACGACATCTTTTATCTATACTATGACTATCCGTGCGCTTGCGGCAGTTGATCAGCCGGCAATCGCATGGTGGCGTTGTAGCAATCAATGTTGATCCCACAGAGACTAGGTTGATCTATTGGGCTATATTCTCTCAAGATATGCTAAGCGAATCAAAACTTTACATTGATAAAAATTCAAAGATAAGGAAACAACTATAACTAATTCAAGTGGTTTCAATTTAACAACTTCTAATTCACTAATTTTAAAATCAATTAAGGGGGCATGCCTACGAATTTATGTAGTTACGAAAAGTGATTGGATCAAAATGAAAAACATGTGCTTTTTCTCTAATCGGTTAATCTCGAGGAATTGCAATCCATCTAAAAACTTGGCCTACTCTTTCGAAATGAACAAAATTTGCCAAAACTAAGCAAAAGTCATTCTTTGGAACTAATGTCTTGATTCAAGTTAAAACATCTTCGATTACTTTCTAGTCCTCCTAACATGCAAATCTCTCTTTCGAGACGAAGTATGTCATGCCACCTTGAACTCAATTATTCTCAAAACCACCCAGTAGATAGATGAAGTGATTCTCCATAGACTTAGCTTAAAGGTAGGAAT
>JACYFF010010365.1:40154054-40178909 GCA_017589665.1 Selenicereus undatus | reverse complement strand
TCTGTATCCAATGTAGAGTTTAGTTCTATCTTGTTCTAGTTTGATTCTCACGGTTACTAAGTGAAGTAATTAGCTTGGATTCTTAAGTTAATTCATTTCACTTAGCTTATCTTCCATACTCCTCCATACTCCCACTTCAAATACTTCCATTTCCATCCATTTTCACAACTTACACATCACAAAAGAGAGCAAAACCGAAGCTAACTTCAAGAGCATCCAAACCGTGCTCTTTTAGCACCTTCACGGCTTTGTGACCAGCAAAGTGGCACGGTGTGGCCGTGCACCTAAGCACGACCGTGCCACCCTTGGCCGTGAATAAGTCTTGAGTTTTTTCCTTCCTTTTGATATGTGTTTTCTTGGGTAGTGTTTTCCCTTAACACATACATCACACACGGTGGCGATGTAGCATTCAAGGTCGATTTCACAGAGACTAGGTTGATCTATTTGGCTATATTCTCTCAAGATGTACTAAGCGAATCAAAACTTTAGATTGATAAAAATTTGAAGATACGGAAACAAGTATAACAAATTCAAGAGGTTTCAATTTTACAACTTCTAATTCACTAATTTTAAAATCAATTAAGGGAACATGCCTAGAAATTTATGTAGTTATGAAAAGTGATTGGATTAAAATGAAAAACATGTGCTTTTTCTCTAATCGGTTAATCTCGAGGAATTACAATCTATCTAAAAACTTGGCCTATTCTTTCGAAACCAACCAATTTGCCTAAACTAAGTGAAAGTTGTTCTTTCGAAGTAATTTGTCTTAATTCAGGTTAAAACATCTTCGATTACTTTCTAGTCCTCCTAACATGCAAATATCTCTTTCGAGATGAAGTTACGCGAGGTTTTATCAAGTAGTCCAACAACCAATGTCACCTTTTAGTTTTTCACCCGATTGTTTTAAGTGTGTAAACAAATTTTGGCAAAAAATCTACTCACAACATGATAAACACTTGATAGAACGAAATCAAACCAATGACAAAAATATGCACAATTCTTTAAATTAAAACATAATCCAACAACACATTCATAAACTACTAAATCCCTAGATAAAAACTAAACTACTAACACATGATTAAGAATTAAACAGCAAAGCAACGTTTTGCGAAATCTGAGCTAGAGGGCATGACTGAGAATAACCTTCAACCTGAGGGTTTCAAAGCCGCCTCAAGATGAAACACTCACACTCAAGATTTCTCACAAATACATATTCCAAAGTAAAAACCTAAAAACAAAAATTTGAGAAAGATAAACTAATGCTATTCTTGTTTTTTTATGCATCTCCTTGGCCCCCTCTACAGCTGCCTGAACGAGGCCTTTTATAGGAAAACTCGAACCATTTCAGCCACACAGCCAAGGGAAAACGAAGAGGCAACAGTTTCACCTCTCACCACGGTTCCTGGCAGGCACCACGGTCCGACCGTGGTCTTGGCTGGAACCAGTTTTCTGCTCTTTTCTTGTTCCATGGGCTAGCAACTCATAGGTGTCTGTGGGGGAGGTCAAAATACATCTATTAAGGGTTAAATGCTAGCTAAAAAGGCCTAAAATTTTGCTAAACATATCAAACAACTATACCCAAGCATAAATCGAGAATAGGAGTATAAATAATAACATTAAGCACATAATTCTCCTAAAAATGAAGCAAAATAGCCATAAAATGATGTTTACGTTAAGCACTTATCAAACTCCCCCATGCTTAAACCGTTGCTTGTTCTCAAGCAAATACTAGATAAAACCGACAAGGGGAGATGCATCTAGAACTCAAAACATAAAACCTCTTTAAAGTAGGCAAGTTATAGCATATCAGAAGCAAGAATATCAATCAACAGCAACCCCAAATAGTGCGCAAAACATTTCAAAATCAGGAGGAGGAGGTTTTCAAAGAAGTATAAGACCACAAGCTCAATATCAAACTTGATCACCCCCAAAGAACCACAAAGTATGTCATCCAAGCACATGGAATCGAGTAGAGTCAAATGGACCGGTAGAACCTCACTTTTGGGAAATGTGAATCACCCTTGCTCGTGTGTTTAAAATATAGCATAGGTTCACTCAAAACTCATTCCAAAGATGCATCTACCATATACTTGACAAGACTCTCAAATTCTCCACCACTAAAATGCAATGTGCACAAGAAAATCAAGAGGACTTTATATGGGTTGTAATGTTGGCTAGAAAGGTTAAGGGAAAGGAGTTGACGAATGAATTTGGGACAATATGGAGTTACTTAGCTGAGTGACTACGGAGCAACCAACAAGACAACAAGAAGCCTTGAAGTTCACTAACACTCCAAACTTCAAAATACAATAAACATACCCCAATCAATTAAGAAGGAAATGAGTTGGCAAAGAAAGGAACAATAGCTATATACTTAGCCAATGCCAATGTCTTTTTTTTTTTGCTTTGTTTTTTCACAACATGACTTTATCTTCTTTTTTTTTCCCTTTTCCTCAAAATATTTTTCTTCTTCTTCTCTTTTTATTTTTCTTTTTTCTTGGGGAAATGAAACAAAAATTGTAATTATTGAAAGGCATAACATCACTAACTATGAACTTACATAAAGCATACAAGGCGGAGCCAACACCGAATGCTCAATATCATCAATTCCTCAACAAACCAACATACCAAAGCCACCGTAAACTCAATTATCGTCAAAACCACCCACTAGATAGATGAAGTGATGCTCCATAGACTTAGCTTAAAGATTGGAATATGTGTTTGGTCGAGGGCTAAAATGAAGGCATCACAACAAAGATGGATTTAAGCTCAAAGGGGCTAGCAAAGGGGAATAAACATGTAATACAAGGGTAGGCTGTTTGGCTATGTGGCTAAAATAAATGAAGAAAGAAATGCCTCCATTATATCATCAACTATGCACATGCTAATGTGGTTTTGAACAAGAATCTAGTCAAGTTCAAGAGATGCAACATGGAAGGGTCACACATCTTAAAGACACATGAGACTAAATATGATGAATTAGTTTAAATAAGGCGCAAAATCTCATGGGATATTTGCCAAATTCTCATTAAGCTCACAAACAACTATCATGTACAAACAGTGGTGGCAATGACTCTAAGGGGCAACAAGGTTCTTAAACAAGACAAGGGTCAAAATAAGAAATATTTACAAAATCTTCAAAATTTTCGCACTAAAAGGTATTACACATCAAAAGATGCTCAAGCTCATAAAAGTTATTTTGCCTAAAGAATCATCATTAGAGGTTATCTCAAACCAATCACACCATCCTAATATGCAATCCTCTATGTAAACCTAAATGGAACTGAATGCAAAACTCTAATGCAAACAAAAAGAAAGCCTAAAACTATATGCTCTAGCATGTATGCAAACTAATAACCAAAATAGAAACCAAACTACCTTTCCCCCAGGAAACTTAGAGAACAGGATGAAAAGAAAACAATCTCACCAGGTTAGGTGCAGAATACACGTAAGTTATGCGGCCTCGTAATAATTGGGGCTCATGAAGCATCAGCCACTCCATCAAAATGTCAAGACTTGGCCCTTCAAATCCTACATCTTCAAGGCACGCAGAAGCTTGTCAAACTCCTCAACATAGAGTTTCCAAACATGGCAATAAGAGAGCACGAAAATAATCAAACAAGAAAGTTATTGCTCTCTTCAACAAAGCAAAACCAATAGAAAAATCAAAAGAGAAAGCAAAGAAAGTGTTCTACATGCTTTTTCTATGCTTATCCACTAGGTACACGCAATATGGGACAAGGGAGGCATCATACCCATGTAAGTATCCTAGGGAAAGAAAATTATCAACATTTCCACCAAGCATATTAAACATTTTAACCTCATGGCCCAAATCAACATTAGAATCACAAATCTTAGGATTATCAATGGGCGCATCTAAAGAATACTCAAGGGAAATAGAGGATTGTGAACACATAGGGGAAACATGGGAATTATCAAGGGGACTGGGGAAAGCATAATGAAAACAAAAGCTAGAAGTGCACATACTCATAACGACACCCCTCTAAAGGAGTGTTAGCTAGATTATGCATCGCATCAAGAGTATCTTCCGACGCATAATATGAATCACCCACATCAAATTGAGCAATCAATCCAAAGGCTCACCCACCTCAAGCTCCTCGCATTGAGCTAAAGGAAAGGATGAATCAGGTTGAGCATAGCATGCATAGAAAGGACATGGAACAATATTATGGTCAGAAAAACTGCACAAGTCACACCAAAAAGAAGCGTAATACGATCTAACATAAAATGCACAACGATCAGGAAAAGAATAACCAAAAACACAACTAGCCTGCACAAACTCAAATGAATCCCAAGCAATGCACTCAAGCAAATGCCATGCATCATCAACATTTTTACCATGAAAATCCCAATACTCCAAAAGAGTTCGGGTCACAATTCCCACCATCATCAACAATGTCTAAAATTTTCCATTTACCCACACAATAACCACGTTGAGCAAGAAAAGCATCTAAACGCTTAAAATACCTCTAAAATAATTCATGCTCGAATTGGGGGTAATGGAAAATGGCCATTGTTTTTTTTTAATCTCAAATTTTTTTTAATTTTCAACTTCTTTTTTTTCCTAATTTTTTTATTTGAATATTTTTTCTCAAAGAAAAACAAAGTGCTTAGTCAAACCTATCAAGAAAAACCCAATATTCGATGCTAGTCCCCGGCAACAGCTCCAAAAATTTGATAGGCCCGTAAGCGCACGGTTGCGTTGTAGCAATCAAGGTCGATCCCACAAAGACTAGGTCAATCTATGAGGCTATAATCTCTGAAGACAGGATAAGCGAATCAAAACTTTATTTTGATAAAAATTCAAACATAAGAAAACAACAATAACTAATTCAAGGGTAGACCTGGCAAAATTGACCCGAGACCCAAAACCCGAACCGAACGACCCGGACCCATGCCCGACCCGACACCCGGAATATGCTCACCCGAAAGTAGACTCGAAACCCGAATTGACCCAAACTGAACCATACTCGACTCGAAATTTTCTACAAAGTTGTTTGTTTTGGCATGACGAGCGTATTTGACCAAAAATTGGTTGACCCGAAATCGACCTGACCCGAACCATACCCGACCTAAACCGAAACTACCCAAAATGTCACTTAACCCGAACATGACCCAACCCGAACTAGACCCAACCCGTACCCGAACCGAATGACCAATTTGCCAGGTCTATTTAAGGGGTTTTAATTTGACAACTTCTAATTCACTAATTTTAAAATCAATTAAGGGAACGCCTTAGGAATTTATACAGCTACGAAAAGTGAATGGATCAAAACGACAGACATGTGCTTTTTCTCTAATCGGTTAATCTCAACGAATTGCAATCTATCTAAAAACTTGGTCTATTCTTTCGAAATCAACCAAATTTGCCTAAACTAAACAAAAGTCGTTCTTTCGAACTAATATGTCTTAATCCAAGTTAAAACATCTTCGATTACTTTTTAGTCCTCCTAACATGCAAATCTCTCTTTCGAGACGAAGTTATGCTAGGTTTTATCAAGCAGTCTAATAGCCAAATCTCACCTTTCAGTTTTTCCCTCGATTGTTTCAAGTGTGCACTCAAATTTTGGCCAAAAGTCTACTCACAAAATGATAAACACTTGACAGAACTAAATCAAACCAATCATGAAAATAAGCACAATTCTTTAAATTAAAACATAATCCAACAATACTTTCATAAACTACTAAATCGCTAGACAAAAACTAAACTACTCACACGTGATTAAGAATTAAACAACTAACCAACGTTTTGCGAAATCTGAGCGAAAAGGTTTGATTGAGAATAGCCTTCAACCTGAGGGCTTCAAAGCAGCCTTAAGATCAAACACTCACACTCAAGATTTCTCACAAATACAAAGACCAAACTAAAAATCTAAAAACAATAATTTGAGAAAGATAAACTAATGTTATTCTTGCTTGCTATGCATCTCCTTGCCTACCTCTGCTGCTGCCTAAACGAGGCCTTTTATAGGAAAACTCGAATCATTTCAGCCAATAGCTGAGGGAAAACGAAGAGCCAATAGTTTCACCTCTCACCATGGTCCATGGCAGGCACCACGGTTCGACTGTGATTTGGGCTAGAATCGGTTTCCTGCTCTTTTCATGCTCCACGGGTGTAGCAGCTCATAGGTGTTCGTGGGGGAGGTCAAAATACTTCTATTAAGGGTCAAATGTTGGGTAAAAAGGCCTAAAATCCTGCAAAACACATTAAACAACCATACCCAAGCATGAATCAAGAATACGAGTATAAATAATGATATTAAGCACATAATTCTCCTAAAAATGAAGAAAAATAGCCCTAAAATGGTGTATATGTTAAGCACTTATAAAACTCCCCCATGCTTAAACCGTTGCTTGTCCTCAAACAAGTACTAGATAAAACCGACAAGGGGTGATGCAAC
Organism: Selenicereus undatus; assembly: GCA_017589665.1. Taxonomy (NCBI): domain Eukaryota; kingdom Viridiplantae; phylum Streptophyta; class Magnoliopsida; order Caryophyllales; family Cactaceae; genus Selenicereus; species Selenicereus undatus. The sequence goes on along the minus strand of JACYFF010010365.1, from coordinate 40,172,487 downwards.
TAGGACTCAAAATATAAAAACCTCTTTAAAGAAGGCAAGTTACAGCATATCGCAAGAAAGAATATCAACCAACGGCAACCCCAAATAGCGTGCAAAACATTTCAAAATCAGGAGGAGGAGGTTTTCAAAGAAGTATAAGATCACAAGCTCGATGTCAAACTTGATCACCCTAGAAGAACCACAAAGTATGTCGTGAAAGTACATGGAATTGGGTAGAGCCATATGGACCAGTAGAACCTCACTTTAGGGAACTGTGAATCACTCATGCTCATGTGTTTAAAATATAGCATATGTTCACTCAAACCTCATTCCAAAGATGCAATCTACAGTATACTTGAAAAGATTCTCAAATTCTCCACCACTAAAATGCAATGTGCACAAGAAAATCAAGAGGACTTTATATGTGTTGTAATGCAGGGTAGAAATGTTAAGGGAAAGGAGTGGGCAAATAAATTTGGGACAATGTGGAGTTACTTAGCCAAGTGACTACGGAGCAGCCAACATGACACTAAGCAACCTTGAAGTTCACTAACACTCCAAACTTCAAAATACAATGAACATACCCCAATCAATTAAGTAGGAAATGAGTTGACAAAGAAAGGAACACTAGCTATATACTTAGCCAATGCCAATCTCTTTTTTTTTTCTTTTTTTTTGCTTTATTTTTCATGACATGACTTTATCTTCCTTTTTTTTTCCTTTTCTTCAACATATTTTTTTTTCTTCTTCTCTTTTTATTTATCTTTTTTAGGGGAAATAAAACAAAAATTGCAATTATTAAAAGGCATACGATCACTAACTATCAACTAACAACCGAATATATTTACTTACATAAACTAGACAAGAGGGAACCAACACTGAATGCTCAATATCATCAATCCCTCAACAAACCAACGTACCAAAGCCACCTTAAACTCAATTATCCTTAAAACTACCCACTAGATAGATGAAGTGATACCCCATAGACTTAGCCTAAAGGTAGGAATATGTGTTTGGCCGATGGATAATATCAAGCGATCACAACAAACAAGAATTTAAGCTCAAAGGGGCCAACAAAGGGGAAGAAACAAGTAATACAAGGGCTATTTGGCTATGTCGCTAAAATAAATGAAGAAAGAAATGCCTCTATCATATCATCAACTATGCAAATGCTAATGTGGTTTTAAACAAGAATCTAGGCAAGTTCTAGAGATGCAACATGGAAGAGTCACACATATAAAAGAAACATAAGACTAAATATAATGAATTAGTTTAAATAAGGCTCAAAATCTTACGGAATCTCATTAAGCAAATAAACAACAATCATGTACAAACAGTGGTGGCAGTGACTCCAAGGGGCAACAAAGTTCTTAAACAAGACAATGGTCAAAACAAGACATATTTACAAAACCTTCAAAAATTTTCGCACTAAAAGGGATTACACATCAAAAGATACTCAAGCTTATGAAAGTTATTTTGCCTAAAGAATCATTATTGGAGGTTATCTCAAACCAATCACACCAATCCCTATATGCAATCCTTCGTGCAAACCTAAATGCAATTGAATGCAAAACTTTAATGCAAAAAGAAGGAAAACCTAAAACTATATTGTCTAGCATGCATGCAAACTAATAATCAAAATAGAAAACACAGAAACTACCATTTCCCCATGCTTAGATAAAGCATTATTATCTTAAGGAAGCTTAGAGAAGGGGAAGAAAAGAAAACAATCTCACTAGGTTCGGTGCAGAGTGCATGTAAGCTATGCGGCCTCGTAATAACTAGGGTCATTGAGCATCAGCCACTCTATCAAAATGTCAAGACTTGGCCCTTCAAATAAAACATCTTCAAGGCGTGCAGAAGCTTGTCAAACTCCTCAGCATAGAGTTTCTAAACATGGCAATAAGAGAGCATGAAAATAATCACAACAAAGAAAGCTATTGCTCTCTTTAACAAAGGAAAACCAATAGAAAAATCAAAAGAGAAAGCCAAGAAAGTGTTCCACATGATTCTTCTAGGCTCAAGCACCAGGTAGATGCAATATGGGTAAAGGGAGGCATCATACCCACATAAGTATCCTAGGGAAAGAAAATTATCAACATTTCCACCAAGCATATTAAACATTTTAACCTCATGGCCAAAATCAACATTAGAATCACAAATCTTAGGATTATGAATGGGCGCATCTAAAGAATACTCGAGGGAAATAGAGGGTAGTGAACACAGAGGGGAAGGAAACATGGGAATTATTAAGGGTACTGGAAAAAGCATAGTTAAAACAAAGGCTAGAAAACTCCTCATGCACATACTCATAACGACGCCCCTCTAAAGGAGTGTTAGCTAGATTATGCACCGCTTCAAGAGTATCTTGCGACGCATAATATGAATCACCCGCATCAAACTAAGCAATGAACCCCAAAGGCTCACCTACCCCGAGCCCCGTGCACTGAGCTAAAGGAAAGGATGAATAAGGTTGAGCGTAGCAAGCATAGAAAGGACATGGAATAATATTATAGTCAGAAGAACCAGACAAGTAACACCAAAAAGGAGCATAACACGATCTAGCATAAAATGCACAAGGATCAGGAAAAGAATAACCAAAAACACAACTAGCCTTCTGAAACTTAAATGAATCCCTAGCAATCCACTCAAGCAAATACCATGCATCATCGACATTTTTATCACGAAAATCCCAATACTCCAAAAGAGTTCGGGTTTCACTATTGACATCCTTATCAACAAAAATTTTCGATTTACCTACATAATACCCATGTTGAGCAAGAAAAATATTTAAACGCTTAAAATACCTCCAAAATAATTCATGCTCGAATTGGGCAAAGTGGAAAATGTCCATTTTTTTTTATCTCAAAAGTTTTTTAATTTTCAACCTCATTTTTTTTATTTTTTTGTTAGAATTTTGTTTTCAAAGAAAAACAAAGTGCTTAGTCAAACCTATAAGGAAAAACCCAATATTCGATGCTAGTACCCAGCGGTGGCGTTGTAGCAATCAATGCTGATCCCACAGAGACTAGGTCGATCTATTGGGCTATATTCTCTCAAGATATTCTAAGCGAATGAAAGCTTTAGATTGATAAAAATTCGAAGATAAGGAAACAACTATAACTAATTCAAGGGGTTTCAACTTAACAACTTCTACTTCGCTAATTTTAAAATCGATTAATGGAACGTGCTTAGGAATTTGTGTAGTTATGAAAAGTGATTGGATCGAAATGACAAACATGTGCTTTTTCTCTAATCGGTTAAGCTCAAGGAATTGCAATCTATCTAAAAACTTGGCCTATTCTTTCGAAATCAACCAAATTTGCCTAAACTAAGCAAAAGTCATTCTTTTGAACTAATATGTCTTAATTCAAGTTAAAACATCTTCGATAACTTTCTAGTCCTCCTAACGTGAAAATCTCCCTTTCTGGACGAAGTTATGCTAGGGTTTATCAAGCAGTCCAACAACCAAATGTCAACTTTCAGTTTTTCACCCGATTGTTTCAAGTGTGCGAGAAAATTTTGGCCAAAAATCTACTCACAAAATGATAAGCACCTGATAGAACGAAGTCAAATCAATGATGAAAATAAGCACAATTCTTTAAAATAAAACAAAATCCAACAATACTTTCAATAGCACTAAATCCCTAGACAAAAAGTAAACTACTCACACATGATTAAGAATTAAACAACTAACCAACGTTTTGCGAAATCTGAGCGAAAGGGATTCACTGAGAATAGCCTTCAACCTGAGGGCTTCAAAGCAGCCTCAAGATTAAACACTCACACTCAAGATTTCTCACAAATACAAATACCAAACTAAAAATCTAAAAACAAAAATTTGGGAAAGATAAACTAATGCTATTCTTGCTTGCTATGCATCTCCTTGCCCCCCTCTACTGCTGCTTGAGCGAGGCCTTTTATAGGAAAACGCGGATCATTTCAGCCATAATTGAGGGAAAACGAAGAGGCAATAGTTTCACCTCTCACCACGGTCTGACCGTGGTATGGGCTGGAACCAGTTTTCTGCTCTTTTCTTGCTCCACAGGTGTAGCGGCTCATAGGTGTCCATGGGGGAAGTCAAAATGCATCTATTAAGGGTCAAATGTTGGGTAAAAATGCCTAAAATCCTGCAAAACACATCAAACAACTATATCTAAGTATAAATTGAGAATAGGAGTATAAATAATAACATTAAGCACATAATTCTCCTAAAAATGAAGCAAAATAGCCCTAAAATGATGTATACGTTACACACTTATCAAAATCCCCCATGCTTACACTATTGTTTGTCCTCAAGTAAATACTAGATAAAACCGACAAGGGGAATGCATCTAGGACTCGAAACATGAAGCCTTTTTAAAGCAGGCAAGTTATAGCATATCACAAGTAAGAATATCAATCAATGGCAACCCCAAATGGTGCGCAAAACATTTGAAAATCAGGAGGAGGAGGTTTTCAAAGAAGTATAAGACCACAAGCTTGATATCAAACTTGATCACCCCCAAAGAACCACAAAGTATGTCATGCAAGCACATGGGATTGAGTAGAGCCATATCGACTAGTAGAACCTCACTTTTGGGAAATGTGAATCACTCCCGCTCATGTGTTAAAAATATAGCATAGGTTCACTCAAAGCTCATTCCAAAGATGCAATCTGCCGTGTGCTTGATAAGACTCTCAAATTCTACACCACTAAAATGCAATGTGCACAGAAAAATCAAGAGGACTTTATATGGATTGTAATGTAGGCTAGAATGGTTAAGGGAAGAAAGGAGTGGACAAATGAATTTTGGACAATGTGGAGTTACTTAGCTAAGTGACTACGGAGCAACCAACAAGACACCAAGAAACCTTGAAGTTCACTAATACTCCAAACTTCAAAATACAATGAACATACCTCAATCAATTACGTAGGAAATGAGTTGGCAAAGAAAGGAACACTAGCTATATACTTAGCCAATGCCAATCTCTTTTTTGTTCTTTTTTGTTTTGGTTTTTTTTTCCACAACATTACTTGATCTTCCTTTTTTTTCCATTTTCTTCGCCATATATTTTTTTTCTTATCTTTTTATTTTTCTTTTTTTTGTGGGGAAATGAAACAAAAATTGCAATTATTGAAAGACATAGGATCACTAACTGCCAACTCACAACCGAATATATTTACTTACATAAACTAGAGAAGAGGGAATCAGCACCGAATGCTCAATATCATCAATCCCTCAACAAACCAACACACCAAAGCCACCTTAAACTCAATTATCCTCAAAACCACCCACTAGATAGGAATATGCGTTTGGCCGAGGGCTAATATGAAGGGATCACAACAAAGACGGATTTAAGATCAAAGGGGCTAGCAAAGCGGAGTAAACATGTAATACAAGAGTAGGCTATTTGGCCATGTGGCTAAAATAAATGAAGAAAGAAATGTCTCTATCATATCATCAACTATGAACATGCTCGTATGGTTTTGAACAAGAATCTAGGCAAGTTCTAGATATGTAACATGGAAGGGTCATACATTAGAAAGAAACATGAGACTAAATATAATCTCACGGGATATCTACCAAACTCTCATTAAGCTCATAAACAACTATCATGTAAAAACAGTGGTGGCATTGAATCCAAGGGGCAACAAAGTTCTTAAACAAGACATGGGTCAAAACAAGAAATATTCACAAAACCTTCAAAATTTTCGCACTAAAAGGGATTACACATCAAAAGATACTCAAGCTCATGAAAGTCATTTTGCCTAAAGAATTGTCATTAGAAGTTATCTCAAACCAATCACACCATCCCTATATGGAATCCTATGTGCAAACCTAAACGCAATTGAATGCAAAACTCTAATGTAAAAAGAAGGAAAACCTAAAACTATATGCTCTAGCATGTATGCAAACTAATAGCCAAATTAGAAAACATAGAAACTACCATTCCCCTATGCTTAAATAAAGCATTATTATTTTAAGGAAACTTAGAGAAGGAGAAGAAAAGAAAACAATCTCACCAGGTTAGGTGCGGAATGCGCGTAAGCTATGCGGCCTCGTAATAACTGGGGCTGATGGAGCATCGGCCACTCCATCATAATGTTAAGACTTGGCCCTTTAAGTCAGACATCGTAAAGGCACACAGAAGCTTGTCAAAATCCTCAGCATAGAGTTTCCAGAATGGCAATAAGAGAACACGAAAATAATCCCAGCAAAGAAAGTTACTGCTCTATTCAACAAAGTAAAACCAATAGAAAAATCAAAAGAGAAAGCAAAGAAGGTGTTCCACATGATTTTTCTAGGCTTATCCATTAGGTACATGCAATATGGGTCAAAGGAGGCATCAAACCCACATAAGTATCCTAGGGAAAGAAAATTATCAACATTTCCACTAAGCATATTAAACATTTTAACCTCATGGCCCAAATCAACATTAGAATCAGAAATCTCAGGATTATCAATGGGCGCATCTAAAGAATACTCGGAAGGAATAGAGGGTTGTGTACACGTAGGGGAAACATGGGAATGATCAAGGGGACTGGGGAAAGCATAATTAAAACAAAGGCTAGAAGACTCCTCATGCACACACTCATAACGACACAGCTTTAAAGGAGTGTTAACTAGATTATGCACCGCATCAAGAGTATTTTCCAACGCATAATATTAACCACCCTCATCAAACTAAGCACTAAACCCAAAAGGCTCACCCACCCCGAGCCCCGTGCACTGAGCTAAAGGAAAGGATGAATCAGGTCGAGCATAGCAAGCATAGAAAGGATATTGAATAATATTATGGTCAGAAGAACCAGACAAGTAACACCAAAAAGGAGCATAACACGATCTAGCATAAAATGCACAAGGATCAGGAAAAGAATAACCAAAAACACAACTAGTCTTCTGAAACTTAAATGAATCCCTAGCAATCCACTCAAGCAAATACCATGCATGATCAACATTTTAGCATGAAAATATCAATACTCCAAAAGATTTCAGATTTTACTATTCACATTCTCATCAACAATGTCTAAAATTTCCCATTTACCCACACAATAACCACGTTGAGCAAGAAAAATATTTAAACGCTTAAAATACCTCCAAAATAATTCATGCTCGAATTGGGGGAAATGGAAAATGGGCACTGTTTTTTTATCTAATTTTTTTTTAATTTTCAACTTCTTTGTTTTTTGATTTTTTTAATAGATTTTTTTTTTCAAAGAAAAATAAAGTGCTCAGTCAAACCTATTAGGAAAAACCCAATATTCAACAATAGTCCGTGGCTACGGCTCCAAAAACTTGATAGGCCCGCAGGCACACGGTGGCATTGTAGCAATCAAGGTCGATCCCACAGAGACTAGGTCGATCTATTGGGCTATATTCTCTCGAGATATGCTAAGCGAATCAAAACTTTAGATTGATAAAAATTCGAAGATCAGGAAACAACTATAACTAATTCAAGGGGTTTTAATTTAACAACTTCTAATTCACTCTTTTTAAAATCAATTAAGGGAACGTGCCTAGGAATTTATGTAGTTATGAAAAGTGATTGGATCAAAATGACAAACATGTGCTTTTTCTCTAATTGGTTAATCTCGAGGAATTGCAATCTATCTAAAAACTTGGCCTATTATTTTGAAATCAACCAAATTTGCCTAAACTAAGCAAAATTCATTCTTCCGAACTAATTTGTCTTAATTCAAGTTAAAGCATCTTCGATTAGTTTCTAGTCCTCCAAACATGCAAATCTCTCTTTCTAGATGAGGTAACACTAGGTTTTATCAAGCAGCCCAACAACCAAATGTCACATTTCGGTTTTTCACCTGATTGTGTCAAGTGTGCAAGCAAATTTTGGCCAAAAATCTACTCACGACATTATAAACACTTGATAGAACGAAATCAAACCAGTCATGAAAATAAGCACAATTCTTTAAATTAAAACATAATCCAACAACACTTTCATAAACTACTAAATCCCTAGACAAAAACTAAACTACTCACACATTATGAAGAATTAAACAACTAACCAACGTTTTACGAAATCTGAGCAAAATGGCTTGACTGAGAGTAGCCTTCAACCTTAAGGCTTCAAAGTAGGCTCAAGATTAAACACTCACACTCAAAATTTCTCACAAATGCAAATACCAAACTAAAAATCTAAAAACAATAATTTGAGAAAGATAAGGTATTGCTATTCTTGCTTGTTATACATCTCATTACCCTAATTTGCTGCTGCCTGAACGAGGCCTTTTATAGGAAAACTCGGATCATTTCAGCCACACAGTCGAGGGAAAACAAAGAGGCGATAGTTTCACCTATCACCCCAGTCCGTGGCAGGCACCACTGTCCGACCGTGGTCTGGGCTGGAACTGGCTTTCTACTCTTTTCTTGCTCCATGGGCATAGCAGCTCATAGGTGTCCGTGGGGGAGGTCAAAATACATCTATTAAGGGTCAAATGTTAGGTAACAACACCTAAAATCCTTCAAAACACATTAGACAACTATATCCAAGCATAAATCGACAATAGGAGTATAAATAATAACATTAAGCGTATAATTCTCCTAAAAATGAAGCCTAATAGCCCTAAAATGATGTATATGTTAAGCACTTATCAACCGGTAGCTACAAGCTCAAGCAAACTAGCGATAAAACTCTCAAAATTAGACGATATTAATTGTTTTTTTTTTTAGCTTTATAAATATGGATTTTTAGGGTTTAAAAGACTGAATCGTCTAGTTTTAGCCTGACCTTTGGTCCTTAACTTAAAAAATGTCGGGTTTTTGAGTTAGTTCGGTCCCAGCAGGTATTTTAGTTAATTTTAGTTAACTTCTGCATGCCTAGATTCTAGGCCCAACTTAGTAATGTTTATGACAAGTAGCCATTTGCAAGCTAGTGAACTATTCTATATAATCAAATTCAAGTCTCCCACGCTTCCTTTGAATTTGAAGCATATATGGTCATCTATAAGACATCTACTTCTATTGTTGACTTATTGTTTTTAAAAGTTTTTTGGACAACATGTGTGAGGGGCAACATTGAATCGGTCCCATTGGTTCGGACCGGTTTAGGTCGTGCTAGTTTGGGTCTAAACTAATCTGAGTCTAGATATATTTCAATTTGTCTCAGTCCACACTTTTAAAAGTTTCTGTCTTTAATCTTATTCAATATTGTCTAGGTCTTGATTGATGCATACCTGTACTTAGCACTCATCGATGGCCTAGCTTAAAATACTCAAGTTAACTCCAATATTTGGAAACACAACTCTCAATGAACATGACCTATACTTGCCCACATAGTTGCAGTTTACTTGAGCATTTGAGGTTAGGTCATTTACCCCAATATGAGCATGAATTATCTTGGATACATAGTGATAGATTACATGAATTTCTTGCTCATTGTGGTCATTGTATCGAGAAATGAGAGATAGTGAACATGGTTTATGAAAGGGTGGATTTTGAAATTTGCGCTCTTGTATAGTATTGGAATTTCATGTTAGAAATGTTGATGAGGCATGGGATTTTCTTAAATGAGTGTATTGGGATACATATGAATTTGACAAGGCTAACTATGCTTCGAGGTGTACTTGTCCCAACCCTTGTGCTTATTGCGCTAGACCTTACATCTAATCACCTTACGTTAGTCACGATTCCATATTATGTGAAATGTGAAATTCTTCTGATCATGATATCAATGCATGTCCTTGTTATGATATTTTTGATTACTATTATGCTAGACATGAGAAATGATAGCGACCATGAATCATTGACTTGAACGGTTTGTTAGCAAGAAGAGAGTACATGGCCTATTGCATGACACTACCTTAATTTAAATTTGTATACGGTTGAAGTTAGTTTCTGTGATGATGGTGAGTCTTCCCTTCCTCTCAGGTCCAACCTTGTAGTTCATATAGATTTTACCTCCATAGAGGAAGAGATTGACCCTCCATTTACTCCTTTACCACGTATTACACCCGCTTTACCTAGCATGTCTGGGGACATTCTTTCTTTGGTTGTCAATGGTTTTATTAATGAGGATGATACATATTGTGAGTCAAAAGAACACTTTTATTCAAGAGCATTTGCTAAGAAGAAATGTATGGGTGATTTGGCTAAGGGTATACCACTTAGTTGGTGCCTATGGCTTATAATTTTCTTTGGTAGCTAGATTTAAACTTCTGTCATCCCCATTGTTCCCCTCTACCCATTCAAATGTTGACTCTCCCACAGACAAGGGGGTGAAAGTGTATGCCATCATTTTAATTTAACTTTTTTCACTTGTTTGATGGAATTTGGTCTTGCTCCCTTTCGTCTTTTGGAGGGGCTGACCCACGATCTAAGCATATGTCCCATTCTTGATCAGTTTCTTACGTTTACATTCATATACGTACACCATGACCCTATTTGCTTTCACATACTAGGCATGCTTGTTGTTGTCCTGGTTTAGCTAGTTGAATCACCCTGGAGATAGGTGAATATGATGATGATCAAAGTCGCGAAGAAGAAAGAAATAGGAATGCAAAAAATAAATGTGGTTGAAACACGATATTAGTAGACCTTCGGCCATGCCTACTTCCTCCACCCTAGAGGAGTCCTTTGCCAATGGGATTTTGAACATTTTCTTTCATGAGGTCAGTTGATTAAACAGAGAATTCCCTAATCGTACAACCTACGACTTGAGCTTACAACTTTAGGTGTCCCAATGTACATGTTGCTTCTTAACCGTACTTAGGTAGTCAACTCTTTGACTAATTAACACAACCCAATACAAAAAAGTGCAAGACATACTTTATAAGAGATTGAACAATAAGCAAGTTAAAGCTCAATATAATTGTAATTGTGGCTCTAGCTCTTGTCTTTAAACTTGGGTATGTCCGTTTGCTTCACTTGCTCCTATTTACAAACTTTTGTTAATCACTAGTTGTTGCACACTATCTTGTATGATTTAGCCTATGTGAATAATATACAAACTAGGCGTTGAAACTCCACTTAGGCATGGCTAATAATATACTCTTCAATCATCCAAATCGTGTTATGGATCTTGACGTGATTGTGCTCATTCTTTAATAATATTCTGATTTGCATTGTGATTAGGAGCTTGATATCCTAACCACTTCTTGGTCTTCCTCGCCTTATTTGTTTGCCACACATTCTCTTGCCGAGCAAGATGTGAAATGCATGTCAACATAGTTACTCATATACTAGTAAGATGATCACATAATATAATCAAAAAATATACAAAAGGTACACGAATAATATAATCAACATTTTGAGCAATAATGAGGTCCAAACAAAATAAGAAAATCTTACACCATAAGTATAAGTAATAATCACAATATTATTACACTAATTCCTCTTTGTCTTTCATCAAAACAACAAACATAACATATCACAATAAGATGCAAGGAGAAAGTCATGAATTTCCCCTTTTTTGATGATAGACAAAACTCGATGAAATAGTAATTATAAACTTAATGACGTATTAACCAAACAAATTAGCTAACCATTGTAATTCTCCCCTATTTTGTATGTCATCAAAAAGTTTATATAAGAAGGAAAAACCCAAAATACGAAATACAATAGTTAGAACCGTTAGACTTAATATATTCAAAATTACTTAATAAGAGTGTTAGTACTAAGAGAGAGAACTCCTCTTAAAGAATTAAACATATAGCTATGGTAGGCTTGGTAGCATTGCAAGATCATATCTCAAATTAAGCTAACTCCTCTTAAAGAATAATAACAACATTGTGCGTAAGGTTACCAAGAGATGTCATAACATATAAAATATAAGCCAATTTGATACACAACATAACTCCCATCTTCTTAAAGACAAATATAAATAACAAATTAATACATATGGCTCCTACTTAACACATTGAAAGAATATAGAGATGCTCTACCTCAATATAGCACCCATAAAAATATATAAGGGATTAAATGCTAACAACTAAGTCAATTAAATATTCCCAACATGCATTGACTTGAGATTCTCACAAGTAACATATAGATATAAGAACGAATTTACATTTAAGGACACTATTATAAAAATTCTCCCATCATCAAGAATAAATCATGGTTATTGGAAATCATCAATAAATATAAGTGTCCCCTCATGAAACAAGTAATATCATTTGTGTACATATTAGGGATCATAACAATTGTAGACACAAAAATTGAGATCATACACGTGATGTCATCCATGCATAAAGATAATCATATGTTAGCTCAATATAGAATATGATGGATTATTAATCATGATCTTCCCTAGATAATTAAGAAAATTGAAATTCAAAAATTCAAAAAGCAGTATGCCTCAAATAGGAAGAAAATAATGCAAGATATCATCACTTTTCCTTTACTTAAAATCAAATTTTAACTTCCATCTAAGATCCTATCATATACTTTCACACTCTTGATTTATAATCACTTAGTAACAACCAACATCACGACTTCTAGACTACTTTCAGGGCCTTCAATTGCTTTTAGGGTATTGAAATCTACACGGTGAACAAATTAAACAAGATCTCAACCTGTAAGGCAAAAAAAGTTGATTTACCTCATTTTTACTTTGGATAAACCACAACTTACCATATCTCACTGTGAAGCTTTGATTTTTTCATTTCCGCTTTAATTTTAAAGTGGCATGAATGATTTTGGAAATTGATTACTAGTACAAAATGAAGATTCAATAACTTCCAACAAACATGTGCATTCTTCGTTGATTTCTACAAAAAATAAGCTTCTCAACAAATCTGGATATTTCTTGGATTCAAAAGTGTTAGAAGTAACAAAAATTAATGAGATGAAATGTTTCTTTCTATCAATCTTGGCATATTTTCTTGATTTAATGCCGTAATGAAAAAATTTTGTAAGTTGAAAATTTGGTTTAGTATTTGAATGATCAATATGTGAAAGTTGGAGGAAAATTACCATGAGAAAATTCAAGCATAGATTTTACCTCGTACTTGCAACTTTTAAAACTAGATAACTGACAAAAATCTTTGTTGTTTACACCACTTTCAAGCATCTCCTTAATTTGGGCATGTTTGACAACATTATGTAAAAGGTCTTGAATTGGATCACCACTTCGATGTTTTTGTTCTTCACGTAATTGTTGATCCTTTACTTGCTTAACTATTCCACCCATGATCATTTCATCCTTTGCCACAAATTCATTTAGTACCACATTTTAATTAGTACCATATAAATAATAAAGATTATCCCAAATCTCCTTGGCGCTATCACAATGTGAGATAAACTCATAAATATCAACAGCGGGAGCACAATATAAAATGTTTAAAACTTCAAATTTTTTTGGATACTTTCTTGTAATCATCCTTAGTATGTTCATCTTCCAATTTCTCAACAATGATTGGACCTTTGACCATAATTTTCCAAGATTGAAATCCTTGTGCTTGATATAAAGTTTTATTGTTTCTTGCCACCGAAAATAATTAGTACCCTTAAAAAGCGAAGGATAATAAGAGTCTAAATTGTAACTAGCCATGGGATTGAACTATTAGACGGTAAAGTCTCAGAAAATAGTACTAGCCCCTATAATAATTGTGGGCCTGCTTTGGCTAGTTGCATCACCATGGAGGGGAACAAAGTGATGATCAAAGGCACAAGAATAATCAAAATATGAATGCGGAAAAGTAAATGTGGACAAATCAAGATCTTTATAGAGGTTTAGACACACATACTTCCTCTACTCATGGATGCCTCTCACCGATAGGATTTTGAACCTTTTCTTTTATTAGGTCAGTCGATTACACAAATGATTCCCTAATTGCACAACCTATGAGCTGTGCCTCCAACCCTAATGTCCCAACATATGCATCGCTCCTTAACCGTACTTGGGTAGTTGAGCCTTCGACTAATAAGCCCAACCCAATACAAAGAAAATATAAGACAAAATTTTTGAGAGATTAAATAATAGATAGGTTAAAGCTCAATACAATTGCAATTGTAGCTCTAAGTCTCGTCTTTGATGCTAGGTATGTCCCTTGGCTTCACTTGCTCCTATTTATAAACTTTTGTTGATCACTAGTCATTGCTCATCATCTTCTTTGATTTAGCCAAAATGTATAATATCCGAACTAGCCTTTGGAATCCATTTAGGCAAGGCTAATAATCCATTCTTCGATTACCAAATCTTGGGGTACATCTTGACCTGATTGTGCTCCTTCTTTGATAATATCCTAATTTGCACTTAATTTGAATTGCGATTTGAATTGGTTCTTGGTCTTCTTTGCCTATTTTGTCTGCTAATACATTCTTTTCCCAAACAAAAGATCAAGTGCATGTCAATGTAGTTAGTCATATACTGATAAGATGATCACATGATATAATCCAAAATATGCCAAAGACATACAGATAAGATAATCAACATTTTGATTAATAATGGGGTCTAAACAAAATAAGAAAATGTTATGCCATAAGTAGAAGTGATATTAACAATATTATTGTAACAATTCCTGTTTTTCTTTCTTCAAAACAACCAAATATAACAAGTCACAATAAGGCGCAAGGAGAAAGCTCACAATCTTCCCTATTTTGTTGAAAGGCAAAACTCCATCTTCATGGATTGACCAAATACACAAATTAGCTTACCATAGTATTTCTCCCCTTTTTCTATTTCATCAAAAAATTTGTATAAGAAGTAGAAAACCAAAATAAGAAATGCAATAGTTTGAACCCTTAGACTTAGTACGTTCAAAATACCAAATAAAACTATTAGTATTAAAAGAAAGGATTTCCTCTTAATTCATGGCAAAATTCAATATCAAATGAAACATATAGCCATGGTAGGCTTGGTCGCATTCCAAGATCATAGCTCAAATTAAAATGAACTACCCCTTAAAGAATAAATAATCATGATAGTGCATAGGCTTAGCAAGAGATGTCATGACATGTAAAATATAAGAAAATTTTGATACAAAACATAACTCTCTTCTTTTTAAGGCAAATACGAATAGTAAATTAATACATATGGCTCCCTTTGACACATTAAAAGAATATAGAGATACTATCCCTTAACACATCACCCATAAAATACATATCACCTACAAAAATATATAGGGTATTAAATGATAACAATAAAGTTAATTAAATGTACCAAATATATATTGACTTATTATTCTCATAAGCAACATACAAATATGATAGAAATTAGCATTTAAGAACATGAACATTAATGTAAAAGTTCTCCCCGTATCAACAATAAATCATGGTTAAAAAACATCAATAAATATAATTCTCTGCTTATAAAACAAGTAATATCATTTATCCAAATGTTAGTAATCATGACATCTGTGGAAAAAAAATTATAGCCATATACAAGATATCAGCTATGCATAAAGATAATCAAATGTCATAATAGCATAAAATATGATGGAATAGTAATCATGCTCACCTTCTAGAGATAATTAAGCAAATAGAATTCTGGACCTTGTTCAAATTACCCAAGATCACAACTAGTAAGATGAAACAAGTGGACTGACCTGATTTTTACTTTTGACAAACCATAACTTGCCATATTGTAATGACCCGCCATCCTCGGAACCTATGCTGGGTTGCAGTCCCCCATGAATAGTCAAACTTATTTGCTGGGTGTTTTTATTTATATTTTTATGAATTTGATTTATTTTTTTTTTCTAAAAATGGATCAGACCATCGGATTGCACATTTTACCGGGAGAACTGGGTGGGCCAGAAGCAGGTGTACTTCTCTTGGTTGGATCTTGGTAGTAATGCTAGCCTGACCAAGGAATCAGGGGATGAGGCATAATCTAGGAAACTAGTCGGGTTCTTAAGCTAGAGTTAGGCCTCAAATCCTAGTCTGGACAGTGTTATTGTCGAGATTCGAACTAGTATCCCGCCCAATCCAGAAATAAGGTAGAAAAAAATAAATGAAAAAAAAAGAAAAATATGAAACTTTAACCTATAGAGTGGCTAATGAATTTTAGGGAAAACACAAAAACTAGGTATACTTTTTGAAGCGAATTATAAACTAATAGGGGCCACCAAAAGGGACACAGAAAGGGAGAAGTGATTCACTATAAAGAATTTTTCAAAAGGCCCCTAAGTAATCATTGGTGTAGGGACCATCTTGACTCCATGGACTCGAACTAAGGATCTAGATTTGGGGACAATGGTATAGTGATATGATGGGATGCATCACATTTGTTACTTATGATCACTGCCAGCCTTTCCTATTCAATATGGAAAATCAGATCTTAATTAGACTACCATACAAATATGCATCATATTAGCATCAATCATATTAATTAGTATAAAAGAGTGTAATTTTTTTTCCAACAAAATCCAAAACAAAGAAAATAATTACAGCAAGTGGGGAACAACAGAAAGGTTACATTTTGGGCAATTTGACATCAAAAATCATAAAAAGAAATGAAGCAAAAGGATAAAGGGGGGACAGAGTACATCCTTATGATAACCCACTTGATTTGCCTAGGCACTAGCAAAGTGATGCCTTTTTGATGATAAGATTTCTCCTTAATTCTTTGAGTATATCACTCGAGATTTTGCCTCTCTAATTTCTAATACTATTCTACCAGAAATCTCTTACGATTTTGTAAAATTCTCTAATTCTGGTGTCTAGCTAATGTTGAATTGATGCCCCTAACCCTGGGTAGGCTTCTTTTTATGGTGGTGGAGGGGATAGTCTGAATCAGTCTAGAGAAGGGACATCGAATCTTGGTCTTATTATGGTTAATCGAAACGAGTACACTAATTCAACCAGAAATATGATTAACTAGACACGGTAAAAACCATGACTAATTAATCCCATTTAGGCATACCAGCAATCGAAGGGTAGAAAAATTATGGAACCTACGCCGGGTACCTTGTTAGGTAAATCAGTCGGCTTCTCGAGTTGGGTTAGGTCCACTGGGCCAATTCCCTGGGCTCTCTTCTTTTATTGTATTACTGTGGACCCTTTTTTTAATAATCACTTTAATTTGCTGGACCCCGAGTAAATAAGTTGGGGTATTATTTTCGTAATCGAGCAATTAAAATAAAGATGCCATTTCTAGGCATCTACAATTAGCTCCTATTTTGATCGAGGCTGAGCAAGGCAAATGTTAAAGTAATGGCCTTCACTTGTAGCTGCCTACTTGGCTTGTTGATATGATAACTGAGTGTGGTCGTTGAGGGCCCATAGTCAATGCTTGCTAACTTTCATTGTGACGGTGTCCTCATAGTGTGAAATGCAAACCTGGCTACTAGGGGTCTTAAGATTTGGTGCCTGTCAACTTTCAACGTGATGGTGGCTGATGATATGGGATCCAAACCTAGCCACTGAGGGTCTTAAGATTTGACACCTACCAACTTTCGTCGTGACGGTAGCATGGTGATGTGAAATCCAAACTTAGCAGCTATGGCTCCTTAGATTTGGTGTCCGATAAATTTCTTCTTGATAGTGACCTGATGATGTGAAATCCAAATATGGTCATTGAGGGTTCTGAGATTTGGCTTCTTTTAACTTTTGCCATGACAGTTGTTGATAATGACCTATTATGTGGGGAGTGAACGATTTTGTTGAAATATACTATTATGTTGGGAGCTAACAGTTGTCCAAATGTGCCTAGAGTTAGTGATGTTATTGAAATGTCACATTATGCTTGGAGCCAGCGGTTGTCCCATTGTGTTGGGCACCAGCAATATCGAATTGCCCTATTGTGCCAAGAGCTAGTGGATTTTGATGTTATTCTTTTGTTGGTTTAGCGAACCTTTCGCCAGTCTAGCGAATCTCAATCTTTTGTTGCTTTAGCGGACCTTTCACCAATCTAGCAAATCTTGATGTTAACCTTTCATCGGTTTGGCGAAGCTTTTACCCGTCTAGCAGATCTTGACTGTTCACTAGGTTAGCAGTTCTTCGTTTTGATTTTTGCTGATCTAGCGGTGTTGGATTTGGTGGAGTGAGAACTTAAAGACCTATAGCTAGGTCCCAATGAACTTGGTGGTGTCTGAGCCTAAATACTTGTTGCTAGATCCCAATGAACTTGATGGAAGATCCTTATGAACTTAGTGGCATGGAAGCTTGAAGACTGGATCGCCAAATCCCTATGATAGTATTGTGCCATTTTGATGGGAGTTTGCTGAATGTTGAAATGTCTTGGACGTGTGGATGTTTAAGGATAAAGAGGATGAGGTGTCCTCTATGGCTAGTTACCTGATAGTGTTAAGTTGGGTTGATGCCTTTTCTATAAGGATATGGATAAATTGCCCAATGGCAATGATGATTCTGTAGAGCCCCACTTTGACTGAACCTGATTAAGGTGAGGGATAAAGTATAGATGTCTTCTGTGATAGTTGTTGATGTGATCTTAAGAACCTTTAATGTTAGTTCATAGTAGACCAGGCTTGCGTGCCCTTCCTGTAGGCTTCCTATCATGCCCGAATGATTCAGGGTTCCTAAGTGATCAAGGCAGAGGGTCTTCTAAAAAAAAA
>JACYFF010010365.1:40098551-40154044 GCA_017589665.1 Selenicereus undatus | reverse complement strand
TTTTTTTTTTGTGAAGTGCAAGAGAAACAGAGTGTACGGAGAGAGAGAAAAAGTTTCTCCAAGATGAAAAAATTGTGTCCCTCGTCCTTTGAAAGTGAGAGGTGAAGGCCTTTATTTATAATGCTCGCAAGACAGCCTCACTAAGCAAACTATAACATCAAGAACCACAACCAGATCAATTTTATTAACCAACTTTCCATAAAACGTCATACAATTGCTTGACTGACATTAATTATGCTGAAACTATGCTAATAAACACAATTGCAACAAAAAAAATAAGTAAATTATGTGGATTTATAATGTGGGGAGATAGGAAGGACCCAATGGCAGCTACCAAATAGAAGAAAAATGGCCGCCAGCTTTGTTTTCTTGCTTTAAGAGAATTGTTTGTGAGAGTTTTATCACGAGGAAATGTGTCGTGCGACTGGCCACATCTCAATCACTCATGTTCGTTGTCATGAGTTCATGTGCCCAAGCTTGAAACTATGCAAACCCTAAGGATTTAGTAGTTTGAGATTATTTTTGAAACTTTTGGGTTTTGAAATGCTTTTAAAATTTTTTTTTCAAAATTTTTTCCATAAGAAATATTTTATTTATGGACTACTTGTTGGGAATTCAAGTATAAATATTACTTTACACATAGTGGGTTAGTTAATTTTAATCGTAGGGATACAATGGACATTAAGGCATGCGATCACTTTAGAATCCCGGTGGCACCAATTTGGTGTTCATGGGAGCCTCCTCTTTGGCTAAAGCCACTATGTCGAAGGGCAAACTCACACAATGTTATGCACAATGAATGTAGATGCAACGGTGAAGACAAGAGTCTATTTTTCAAGGTCTAAAGCCTTGCCCCAAGAGCTCCAGTCCGATTGAGATAAAGGTGTTTATACTATTTCTGAAATATTCAATGACCATGCCTCATGCTAGGAGTTTGAATCCCTATCGAGAAAAAATGATTTCAAAATATTCGAGCAGTATGCCTTGTCTCAGGGGTCAGAATCTCGTTAGGAAAAATTGGGGACTATGCCTCTCGACTGGAGTTATTGAGAAAAATTATTTTAAAAAAATGGGAGACTGCTTCTTGCCTCACGAGTTGAAACTTGTTGAGAAAAATGATTTTAAAATATTTGGAAACTATGTGTTGCCCCCAAGAGTAGAGATTCTATTAAGAAAAGTGATTTTAAAAGATTCGGGGACCATGCCTCACCTGAAGTATTAAAATCCTGTCGAGAAAAATGATTTAAAAAGATTTAGGGACTATATCTCACCCTTGGAGTTGAATTCCGATTGAGAAGAATGATTTAAAAAAAAAAATTCGAGGATTATCCCTTACTTCAGGAGTTAAAATCTAGTCAACAAAAATGATTTAAAAATATTTGAGGGCTATGGCTCACATGGAGAGTTGAAATCCCATTGAGAAAAGTTGATTTTAAAAGATTCAGAGACTATGCATCACCGTAGGAGTTGAAATCCTGTCAACAAAAATGATTTGAAAGAAAAAAAGAATTGACAACTATCCCTCGCCCCAAGAATTGAAATCTTATCCATAAAAATGATTTAAAAAGAAAAAAATTTGGGGACTATCCCTTGCCTAGGAGTTGAAATCCCATTAACAAAAAGGTCTTAAAATATTCCGATGATTGAAAGCCTCACACCTTTTCCTTTTTTTGGGTTTAAAGGCTCTAAAGTAGCGAAGAAAATTTGAAGGGTGCTCGCCATTTTTGCTTGATTGTGGCGCCAAGTTTGTCGAAGGGTGAGTGTTACTTGTGCCTAAGCAAACAAATTGGCTAAAACCAGACCCAGACGACATGATGGGACTGTGGATAAGTTGGCTGCTAAGGTGGCGACATGATTTGGCATGCTGCCAGTAGCCGACTGCATGTTTTATGACCTAGTAGCGTCCATTGGACCTATTTGCCTGCTACTAAGTTGTTCAGATCATAAGATGCCAGTTGCGACTGGCCTCTTCATTTCCCACTATTTTTTCAACTCTTTCTTTCTCTAGAACACAATAGTCAATTCCTGTAAGCTTCAAGAGCCTTCTTTTTTCCATCAATTCAAGAGGTAATTGCTGCATTCTTACTTTTATTTGCATTATTTGCTTGAACCTGAGCATTTTAGGTTGAAATTTAGCATTTGATGCCCATGTGGAGGATTTGAGGGTTTGCATTGTTTGGTTGTATGAACCTCCATCATGAGATATTTAATGGAAAAATTTGTGCATTTAGGGTGATTCTAAAAAAGAAATACTAAGAATGAAACTTGGACCTCGCGTTTTGCTCCTTGGTTGTTTAGCAAATTTTAATTTTTAATTCTGTCGACTTCCTACATAAATGCAACTCAATTTTTTTGTGAAGAGTCTTTGTATATTGTAAAGGATTTGAACTTCTCCTTCCTAATTTGTGGACTAATTGCGACGTCCAAAAATTCTAATTCATTATTATGTTGACCTTTAGCGTATTTAGTGCAGCGAAATAATCTATTTGGGCATCACCGTGTATTTCATTAAGAAATATAGGGCGAAAGGGGAACTTAGTGAAGTTAGCCAAAAATATAATCCAATGTTAATAGTCAAATGCCCATGGTCAAACAATCAGCTAAAAATCCAACATTTATTAAACTAAGAAATGTTTAACTCGAAGAAATCTTCTAAATGGCCTCGCTCACATCCCATCCCCATGCAGCACATTGATACCTAAAATCAAAACATTTCGAACAATGAGACGAAACTCAACGATGTCTACTCTTAATTGTAAACATCTACTTAAATTCATTTCAAACATTTAGGGGTGAGAGGAAAACAGTCAAACAATTCGAAAATGATTTCATGCTAGATCAAGATCTTTAAACAACATACATTCACCATTATTCAAAACCAAATACATTCAATTTTATTGGTAAGCAACCCCACCAAAGGGTCTCATGGTCTTCCGTAGAGCAACTTCATGGATTACCAAAACCCATCTTGGCATAGGTCCACTTATAATGGCACATACCCGAAAGCCGCATGCAATAACCCAGGGAGACTAACTTGTCTCTATATCAAGGTAAACCTGCTCCTATCTCAGAAGATATCCTCCCTCAAACTCGCCTTAATATTTCACTTAGGATTTAGTATCTTATGAACATATTCATTTAGCTCCTAGCAAGCCGATCCCATCTCAGCCAAAAATTCTATTAACTTAGTAAAATCATTTTGAAACACGAATTACTTAAGTAAAAACATTCCATCACAACCACATATTACACATTTAGAAATACATCATATCATGAGTTGTAGTTCAAGTTTTACACATAAGGTCCCCTAGGCATAAAAGTTCACATAATCAACTTATAAACATCCAAACACATTTCAACAAAGCAACCAAGGGGAGTTAGGGCAGAGACATTACCTCGGAGACTTGTGAAGTACCTAGCTTGAACTTGAACTAGAGTATTGCGCCTAAAAGATAAAATTAAAATGTCAAAACATGGACTAACTTAAGGGTGTACTTGCACCTAAAAACCAATCTTTTGTAACCCAAAAGTCAATCAACCATTAGGACTACATGAATATGACTAATACCCATAGGTATTGACTTTTTAAGAACCCAAACAATTTATAAAAGCTCATTTCTAAAAAAAAAATCAATTATTGATATTTACCCCATTAGGGTTTGGAAATAGTTTTAGGTTAGTTTAGTTTCAGGTTAGTTTCCTGAACTAACTTTCAGAGACCATAACTCCATTAGAAAACTTAGGTTGAGATGATTAAACCCAATATGGGAAGGTCTATTTGTCCAATATAACCTGTAAACACAAATTTCGAGCCTAAAATAAATTAGACAAGAAATTGAGAAACAAATTCAATTTTTTTGTATTTATATCAAAGAATGGATACAATCTCTGTATAATTGTGACAAGAACAAGTGTAATAAATCATCTAATTCAATCTCCTTGAATAATCTTGAATTGATTGATCTTGAGAGAGGGCCTAATATACAATCTCAATCAAGATATGAGTTTGATCTCCATGAGTAGACGACACATGTTTAGAGTCCTTGTTGTCTTCTTCTAGAGAAAATTCTTGATCTCTTATAAGCTCTTCTTAATGCCCCCTCTCATGAGGGGGAATAGCTCTATATTTATTGAGGAGAGGCACCACATCTTCCTCTAGGGTTTTAAGATTAATAGTTTTCTTGGGTTGATAAATGGACCTTGAATTTGGGCCGATGACTTGAAAGTCTATTTGGGTTGATGACTTGGGAGTCCACTTAATGGGTTGTTGACTGAAGACTTTATTAGGACATTGAGTTAGTAGTCGTTTGACCCCAAAAAGTTAAATCAAGTAATTAGACTAGCCCAAATTAATTAACTTAAATTACTTTGTGATGTAGTACATATTTATTTATTATTATTATTTTTTATAGTGCCTTCAAATGGCCCCTTCGAGATTAGGTTGCATATGACTTGAAGTGCTAAGTGCAACTATCGTCTTGATTTTCTTGACCTATCTTGAAAAGGGTATTGACTTGCTACGTTGCCATATTGTGAACTTACGTATGATGATCTCACATAGCTATTCATGCAATTTGCAATGAATAAATTTTCTTTCCTTAAATGTTATCCATCAATAGATGCAAAATCTCAGAGATCTTGATAGAGTTTGCCAAATTCCTTTTAGCAATACTTATCCCTTTCCCTTTTCCTTTTTTTTTTCCGTTATGTGATATTTTCATGAAGCCAAAGCACAAAACAGGCTGTTTCGAACACCACTTTTTATAACCCCTTAACCCAGGCATGTAGATGTGTACTCTAGTACATCTTCCATGTTAATTAGAGGTATGCAGTTTGTCTTCATGTTAACTGTCTAACCGAATTCCACCTATTGAAATATTTAGAATTTATTGTGTCTTTGCTTTTGGTCTGAGTGATATGCCATTTCAGGTAAGCAAAATCTGAATTTTTGTTTGACATTTGATTGCCTTGATGAACTCATAACCATTTATTAATTAGGCGGGGCCGTGTTAATCCTTTCTTATAAAGTGGCTTTGTCGTGACCTCACTTATCCAATATAGACAAATAGCTTTTGTTTGTTTTAGCCTTCCCTTTTCCCTTCTTTTCCTTAATAATTTCAGAAGAAACATGTTGTTCAATCTTCAAATGGGCAGTTTTTTCTAGCTTTGCTTCACATGCGCAGTTTTTCTAGATTTGCTAGACTTACAAACTATAATTAGTGACTACAGACACTATTCCTGTATCGACGTCTGGGCAGACATTAAGGAGTACTTCATCACAAGTAATTTTACCCACGGACCCTCCAGATCAATTTTGCTATCCCAAGATGTTCTGCATTCTCTCGTTTCCCTTCTTTTTGTCTTTTTGGATTTTATTTTCCTTTTTTTGACCTTTTTCTGGTAGTATTATTTTTCTACTTCTTTCGCCGTAAGCAACTTTCTTGGTGCTACTTTATTTTTTTTATCAGTCATATTTTAACATTAAGAAGTTGGCTATGTCTCTAGTCCTCTGTTTCATATTGACCATGCAATAATTTATTTTGGCTAACCTTTGGATGTGACAACTATACGGGTACATCAGCGGGTTAGACTTAAATTCACTATTGAAAAACATTTGCCAAGGAAAAAATTATCAAAAAATTAGCTTTTGAATGTTAGTTAACCTTTGAATGTCTAACCTTTGTGGTACATCAACGGGTTAACTTTGAAACTTCTTAAAGTGAGCTTTTCTGAGGGTGAAAATTCTCCACAAGGTGAATTTTGAGATAATATCAGTTAACCTTTGAATGTTCAACCCTTCTGGGTATATCAACAGGTCAACCTTGAATTCTCCTAAGGCGAACTTCCCAAAGGTGAAAATTCTCCACAAGCTAAATTTTGACTTAATATCAATTAAGCTTTGAATGTCTAACCTTTTTCGGTACATCAATGGGTTAACCTTAAATTCTCCTAAGGCAAACTTCCCAAACGCACAAATTCTCCACAAAGTGAATTTTGATGTATAACTCTTTTCGGTATATTAACGGGTTAACCTTGAATTCTTATAAGGTGAACTTCCTCAAAGGCAAAAAAATTTCGAAGAGGCGAATTTTAGTTAATTTTAGGTTAACCTTTGAATGTCCCAAACCTTTTATTTCCTGATTAGGGCAGGTAGTATGAGTGTTTGTAAGGATTGTAAGGTGCTACCTAGTGAGTGTTTAGGAACTCAGCATAGATTGCTAATGTTGGATGTAGAGCTCAAAGGATCAAATCGGAAGAGGAGGTGTGCTGGAGAGCCTAGAATTAAGTGGTGGAATCTTACAAGGGAGAACGCTTTGGAGTTAGCAAGGAGGATTTCTGAAGAAGGTGTTTGGAAGAAGGCAGAGGATGCAGATGTAATGTGGGAGGCAATGGAAAATTGTATTCGAAGGTTGGCTAAGGAAATCCTTGGAACATCTAGAAGAGGTGGGTACCAAATGAAGGGAGCCTGGTAGTGGAACGAGGAGGTAAAAGAGAAAGTCAAGGAGAAAAAAGAAGCATATGCTGCTTTCACAAACAGTGGAACAGATGAAGAGAAAGAGGTTAGTAGAGTTAGATATAGGGTAACAAAAAGGGTAGCCAAGAAAGCTTTTGCTGTAGCAAAGAGCATGGCTTATGATAGGTTATATCAAAAACTAGAGACAAAGGAAGGTGAGAAGGAAGTCTTTAAGCTAGTGGGCTAGGGAAAGAAGAACAAGGAATTTGGGTGTTGTGAGGTGCATCAAAGATGAGAATGGTAGGGTGCTTTGTGAGGACGCAGGAATCAAGCAGAGATGGTAGATGTACTTCTCTAAACTCCTTAATGGTGAAATGATGGAACATTATCGAAGTAGAAGTAGCGAGAGTACTAAGAGTCAACTTGACCCTCGTTTTTTTTGAACCTATCAGCAAGGATGAGATTAAAGAGTCCCTAAAGAAGATGGGAAGGGGAGGGTAGAGGGACCAGACCAGATTCTGGTGGAAGTGTTTGGGTGAAGAGGGATTGAAGTGGCTAGCAGAGCTTTTTAATGTTACTTTTAGGTCTGCTAAGATGCCAAGAGAATGGAGGTTTAGTACAGTCATCCCATTGTACAAGAACAAAGGTGATATTCAGTATTGTAATAATTATAGAGGCAGAAAGTTGCTCAATCACACCATAAAGTTGCGGGAGAGGGTGATTGAGAAAAGGTTAAGAAAGGATATCACGATAACAGAGAACCAATTTGATTTTATGCTTGGTAGGTCGACCACAGAGGCGATTTACATCCTGAGAAGGCTTATGGGATTATACAGAGATAAAAAGGTAGATCTTCATATGGTATTCATTGACCTGGAAAAGACTTATGATAGAATCCTGCGTGAGGTGTTATGGAGATGCTTGGAAAAGAAAGGAGTGTCGCCGGCGTATACCCGACTTATTAAGGACATGTATGAGGGAGGTAGGACGAGTGTTAGGACGCTAGGAGGGGTTACTAACGACTTCTACATTGGAATGGGCCTGCATCAGGGTTCTGCTTTTAGCCCTTTCCTTTTCACTCTGGCCTTGGATGAACTTACAAAAGGGATTCAAGATGAGTTACCCTGGTGTATATTATTCGCAGATGACATTGTTCTTGTTGATGAGACCAGGGAGGGAGTTAATGGAAAATTGGAGCGGTGGAGACATGAACTAGAGTCTAAAGGCTTTAGAATTAGTAGATCGAAGACTGAATACCTTCATTGCTGTTTTAGTGGAAGGGAAGATCCGAGGGAAGAAATCACCATTGAGGGGATGCAGATACCAAAGGTCGAGAAGTTTAAATATCTAGGCTCGATCATTCATCATGAAGGGGACATTGACGAAGATATTAGCCATTGCATAAAAGTGGGCTGGTAAAAATGAAAGTATGCTTCAGGTGTGCTATGCGGTAAGAGAATGCTTGTAGCTCTAAAAGGCAAAATTTATCGTATGGTAGTTAGACCTACCGTGTTATGTGGATCGGAGTGTTGGCCTACAAAGAAGACTCAGGTTCAAAGGCTAATGGTAGCAGAGATGAGGATGATTAGATAGATGTGTGGTTACACGAGAATGGATAGAATTAGTAATGGAGTGATCAGAGACTTGGTTAAAGTGCCCCCCATCGAAGATAAGCTGAGAGAAGTAAGACTCAGATGGTTTGGCCATGTGAAAAGAAGGAGTGCATACACTCCAGTGAGGAGATGTGAGAGGATTAACGTCCCAAGAGGTAAAAGAGGGAGGGGACGACCAAAGAAGAGTTTGGACAAGGCAATGAGAGAGGACTTGTAAGTTGTAGGGTTAACGGAGGACTTGGCTCAGGATAGGAGACTATGGCGGGATAGGATTAAGATCTTAGAGCGCAAAGAGTTAGCCTCGTAGTTGGTCGCTCGGTCGCAGTAGAATGAGTCTGGCTACAGTTTCTTCGTATGTATTATTTGCATGCAGGTAGTTCTTACGTCTGGGAAGAGACATTGTTTGCCTGCTTCTAGTTATTAAGGTACAGTATCTCCCTCTACTTTGTTGCAGTTATGGTCACATAGTTACTGCCACCTGATTTTTTCGTATTTTTTCACTCATTCCCTGATAATTAACCTTAGCTTTCCCTATAAAATATTTTCTCAAAACCTTTCTTCTATAAAATGTTTTCTCAAAATCTGATTTTTGTGGGTCTCTTGGAATCAGCCTCTCTATGGGCAGAAATGCTGGTAGAGGTTAGGTTGTCTACATCTGGATCTCCCCAGACCCCGCGAAAGCAGGACCCAGACTGGGAGTTCTTGTTGTTGTTTTGAATGTCCCATATTTTGGATACATCAATGGGTTAACCTTGAACTTCCTTAGACAAGCTTTCTTAAAAGCAAGAATTCTTCAAAGGAGAATTTGATTTAGTTATCGGTTAGCCTTTGAATGTATGAGCCTTTGGATACATCAACAGGTTAACCTTGAAATGTCCTAAGGCAAACTCTAACCTTGGAATTTAACATCCTTGGTCAAGAGCTCTTACTTACATTTGCTCATATTTGTCTGTCCTTTTTTTTTGTCATGATTTTTTTCCATCCTCATTTGATTACTGAATTGTACTGCTTAAGCAACAAGTCTTACAACTCAATTTTCTTTATTTGTTGCTATTGCTACGGGTTCTATTGTAAACGATTACTTTTATGGGCAAAACCACTAGCGATCAACGCTATCTACATATCCAACTAAGTGAGAATAACGTAGATGAAGAAGAAACAAATTTGCCCATTTGCAACTCTATAACGTCATTATACAAGTCCAATTGTGTTAGAGGTCCTTTAAGCCTTCCTTCATCGCCTAAGGAGAATTCGAAGACAGGTCAAATATTTTTGTTGTCTAGTCACTTAAAGCAAAAGACAATCTCCCCTCTTACCAACTATTATGTCATGACACAGTGTTCGGGCACAAATCATGGGTTAGGAGAGGTTACCAACTATTACGTTAGCTGCATAGGCCCTGGCATTTTTAGCATCGCATCATATATGGCATCGGGAGTAGGGTATTGCCTTCCTACGATAATCTTTGTGAGTATCTACAAGGGACTCAATGAGATTTCTCGTTCTTTACATCCTACAGAGGTGGGGGCCATTTTTCTACCCATTTCCTTGATGCTTGGTTAGCCAAAAACTTTGATACATACAAGCTCGATGGTGAGGCTTCCTCCAGTCCATGCATGGTGAAGTTCAGTGGCCTTGGTCAAGCCAAGTAATTTCAGCTCGAAGAGGCTCTTGAACTCATTGGTTCTAGAATAGGCTTTTGTTGACATTCATCCATCATTAATCCGCTTAAGGACACTCTCTTGGATGACAACAAGCTATCGAGAGTTGACTTTGCTTACTTTGTTAGCAATCTTTTGAGTTTGTCTCTTATCGTTGTGAGGATACCCTTGTCATGGATGACTACTTCCCTGGTCGATTCAGTAGATAATTCAATTTTCATCAGGATGTTCCTGCAGATCTAGACTTCGATAATCTTCCTGATCTGGAAACAATGCTTTGACATCACAATTGCTCACACGTTATAGAACCGGGTCCCAAGTATTACTTTCTGGGTGATGCAATTTCCTCAAGAGAAATGCCACTCATGCATTTCGTGAGTGGTGCTCTAAGAAGTTCATTTCCTCAACTTACAGTCCACATGCTAGTGACTCCAAGAGGAAACAAAGTGATTTTTCTAACACAAATGTTTCAAAGGATGATGGTAAACTTGGGTCTAAGCCCAAGTTGAAGATTGTTCATTCTAGGACGTAGTTAGAGCCTTTTATTTCACCCAAAAAAAAGATGGTTCTTCGCGTGTTAAGATCCTAGGAATAGATGTTGCCATCCCAACAACACCCATCCCTGCAATCCCTATTCAAAGCATTGCTCCGTTATTACAGGTTACAAATGAGATAACAGAGCATTTCAAATCTTCACATGTTGAGATATGAAGGCAAAAGTCTAAATATATGATTAATCCTAGTGTTAATGGATATGACAAGCTACCCATCGGAGTTTGTGAGCCAAGTACTAAAAAGGTAATCAATCTTTCCTTAGAAGATGCTCAGAATATCATAGATATCCTCGATGATGAACCTAATCCTGCTAAATGCATTGTACTCCCACCTTCCCTTTTTTTTTTCTTTTTTTTCTTTTTTTAAAAACACGCTTTCTTTCCATATGCATATCTCACTTTTATCATCTCTCCATATTTTTTTCAATACGGAGAAAGCCACGATGTGAACATCAAAAAGGAATCGGCACACATTCCTCTGCCATCAGGAAGTTAGTGCTTTCAATTAATTGAACGAATACTGTCATTTGGTAATGATTTATTTGACAGTGCGTTAAGCCTAGATGGTTTAAAAGGTGTTTGGTCCCTGAACGACAATAAGGTCAAGTCCATTCGTAGAGCCAATGCTCCTTCACTAGTACCCCTGCCCAAAGCATCCTTTGAGAGCTCCACAAGGGGGGATTTCCGTCTTCAGTGCTAATGCTATTGTAAAAGAGGTGGATAAGAATGTTGGAGAGGTGTTCGATAAAGCCATACTCAATAAGGTGTCTCACATCCCTTTTGATGGACTTGCTTCTCTTAAAGGTGATTTTGATAGCCTTTATGCCACCATCATTCAAAGAGGTGTCGATGCCACTCCTTTAGAGAGCAAGGTTGAAGGGTTGATCAAGCAAGCATGTTACTTCAAAGACATGCAATAAAGCTACTCTGGTCAAACATTTGCTGAAGAACAAGATAGTCATTGCATGGAGGTGCAACGTAAGCTTTATAAGGCCTCCTATCGGCTGAACACAGAAGGCGCCCATTATCAACTTTTGGAAGATCAAAACGAAGATCTTAGTTCTCAGGTAGCTGCCAGTGAGCATTTGCTTCTAAAAACTGAGCAGGAAATTATTGATTTGCAGGGTCAGATTGACATAATTAATGCCACTAAAATGATGGATGCAACTACAAAAGTTAGTCTAGAGAAGACTGAAGCCTTCATAAAGGAGTCTTTTGAAGATTTCAGGAATCTCCAATAGAATCCATAGTTAACTTCTTTTTTTTTTTTTGCAACGGACATATAATGCACTTTGCACTTGTGTGATATAAGCTTGATATCTATTGAATAAAGCACATATGAAGATTTTCTTTTATTCATCGTTACACATGTGTCTTAGTTCATTTTCCATGTGATTTGGATTTCACTATTATCAACTTTATGACAAGAGATGAGTTTATACCAAACTAAATCTCTATGTTTCTCCTTTAAACTCACAAGTTGTACAAAACTCACAATCAGATGAACCTATAACTAGACTAAATGAACCTCTTTATTTAGCATCAACCAAGTTCTTTTTTTTTTCATGATTGTACT
The DNA here is from genome assembly GCA_017589665.1 of Selenicereus undatus. Classification (NCBI taxonomy): domain Eukaryota; kingdom Viridiplantae; phylum Streptophyta; class Magnoliopsida; order Caryophyllales; family Cactaceae; genus Selenicereus; species Selenicereus undatus. The sequence goes on along the minus strand of JACYFF010010365.1, from coordinate 40,142,186 downwards.
CGAGGATATACCAAGGTTGCCTATGTACCTGAAGGGAACACTAAAGGGTCAAGTCATACGTAGTTCAAACAACAAGATATTTTTTTTTGGTTAGCCCATTCATAGTTTATACTTTTGCGGGCCAGGGGTAGTACAATGGAGTTTGATTTGAAAGAATGAATAGTTTAGGCTCATGTTTAGGAGCTTACACATATCAATACATTAAGGATAGTAAAGCTTTAGGAACTTGCAATTTATGGAACTAATTTGCACTCCATCAATACCGACTATCCTATATGCACCGTTTATGTAGACTTCTTGAATCATGTAAGGGTCATCCCACTTGGAAGTGAACTTGCTTCTAGTCTTGTGTGTGATAATAATTGTTTTTCTTACCGCGAGCACTTGATCTCCAACCTGAAATGAACACGGTTGTGCCTTTTTGTTGAGCGCTAGTGATAAGCGAGCTTGATAGCATTCCAAATTTTGTTGTACTCGAAGTCTTTTTCCATCAAGGCCTCGAGCTTAGCCAAGCAAAAACTTGTGATTTTCATCTTCGATCAAGTCTTCCTACATAGCAATACCGAGTGAAGGGATTTGAAATTCCTAAGGAAATACGACTCCTACCCCATACACCAGAGCGAAAGGAGTCGATTGAGTTAGCGTCTTGCACGTGGTTCTGTTTGTCCGAAGTGCCTCTCCTACCCTTTTGTACCAATCACGTATTGACTTCGCCACCACTTTCCTTAATAAGTTGCAAAGCATTTTATTGAAAGCTTCTGCCAACCTATTTGCAGGAGCATTATACATTGAAGATTTGTGCTGGGTAAACTTAAACTTTTTGCAAAGGTCAATAACCAGTTTATTAACAAACGGTTTTCCATTGTCAATGATAATGTATAAGAGCACGCTATACCAGAAGATATATGTTCGAATAAAGTCAACAACATTCTCTGTTTTGACTTCTCTTAGCGGGATTGCTTCTGCCATTTGGAAAAGTAATCAGTTACCACTAAGATGTACGAGTGACAAGTGGAAGATTTCAAAGTGATAGGACCCACAACATCAAGCCCCCAAGCATCAAATGGCTCAGATGTCATAGTCAGATAAAGCAGTTCTGGGGGTTGATGAATAAAATTCATATGGAATTGGCAAGCCTCATACCTTTTTGCATAATTAATGTAATCTTGCATCATATTAGGCCAATGGTAACCTTTTATCAATTCACACAATGTGGTTCTTACTTGATGTGCACCGCATACTCCTGAATATGCTTCCTCCATTCTTTGTATAGCTTCTTCGCTATCTAAGCATCACAACCAAAGGTGATGGAAGGAGCATCAATACATCGTCCAATTAAAATAAAGGATGCAAGGAGCTCTTTGTTGAATTTCTATCTTATGCCGCAGATCATTAGGAAGTTTCCTATGTTGTAAATAATCAATGAGTGGCTAGCGCCAGTCTTCTTCCTCTACTTCTTGAGCACTAACCACATTGACCCCTTCCTCATGCTCTTCATCAAGTGGTGCAACAACCCACCGGTTACAAACAGGGGCATTCATTCTTTCTTCTGCCCCCAGTGCTAACGTGGCTACAAGATTGGCAAGCGCGTCAACCATCTTATTGGCACTTCTAGAAATGTGTTGTAACTTGACAGTTTCGAGCTTATCAAGCAATTTTAAGGTATATATATAGTATAACACAAGGTCGTTCTTTTTGACTTCATATTCCTAGAGAAGTTGCTTGATGATCAATTATGAACCACCATGAATGTCAAGGTCTTTGATTCCCATTTCAATGGCCATTTGAAGGTGTAAAATCAATGCTTGATATTCAGCCACATTATTAGAACATAACTGAATTAGCATGAATGAATAAGTGAAGACATGTTTTTCTAGGGAAACGACAACTAATCCTGCACTAGCACCATTGTGTCTTGCAACTATGTCGAAGTAAATTTCCTAAGGTTGTAGGATATCAACAAAGAACACATCTTCACCACGCAAGTCATCATTTAGCAACCAAGTATCGGAGATTGGGTGATCTGCCAAGAAATCTGCGAAAGCTTGTCCCTTAACGGTTGTTTGTGGCACATAAATAAAGTCATATTGCTTTAAGATTACAACCTACTTTGCAAGTCGCCTGCTTAGAATTGTCCTTGACTAGATATATTTGATGTAGCCAGCTTTAGAAATCATCCGTGTTATATGAGCTTGTATGTAATGCCTTAATTTTTGAATGACAAACTTGAGAGCCAAACACATCTTTTTAATCAGAGAGTAATTCAGTTAAGCCCCAACAAAAGTGTGACTTGAGTAATCCAGAGCTCTTTCTTTGCCTTCCTCATTTCTGTGGGCGCATAATGCCCCCAAAGACCTGTCTTGAGCTCGAATGTAGAGTATAAGAGATTTTTCTAGGATTGCTACCCTCAAAATTGGTGAATTTGACAAGTATTTCCTGATATTATCGAAGGCTTTTTGGCATGACTAGTCCCATTCAAATTGTGCAACCTTCTTCATGAGGTCGTGGAATAGGTGGCAACGACTGGCTAGGTTGGATATGAACATTCTGATATAACCTAAATGACCATGAAGACCCTACAATTCTTTAAGATTTTTTAGGGTAGGCATCTCTTGGATTGCCTTAATTTTGGCCTTGTCAATCTTGATGCCTTTATGCCAAACTATAAAGCGTAAAAATTTTCCTGAAGTTACACCAATTGCACATGTAAGTGGATTTATTTTTAGTACGTTGATATCTCCTCATCCTATCAAAAATTTAACGAAGGCCTGGTAGGTGGTCTGATCTCCTTTTGACTTGACCACAAGATCATTAACATAACACTCCGCTGTTTTGTGCAACACGTTGTTAAAGATAGTTTGCGTTGCTCTTTGGTAAGTTGCTCTGGCATCTTCAAACCAAATGGCATTACTTTATAGTAGAAGATGCCTTTGGGTGTACGGAAAACTCTGGCTTCTTGATCTTCTGGTTCCATTTGGGTTTGATTGTACCTTACAGTACAATCCATCAAAGGATAGGGCTTCGTGTCCTATGTTTGAATCAATCATGAGCTCAGTGATGGGCAATGGGAAGTCATCCTTTCGACAAGCATTGTTGAGATCTCGGAAGTCCGCGTAGATGCAAAGTCGCCCATCTTTCTTTCTTACAGGGACAACGTTTGGAATCTAAGTAAGGTATTTTACGTCACGAATAAATCATGCCTCTATGAGTTTGTCGACCTCTTTTTTGATTTCAGGTACTAATGCCAAATGAAAAAGTTGTTGAGGCTTTGCGCGAGACACCCCTCCTGAGGGATAAATGATGGACTGTGACTTTGGGATCAAGCCCTGGCATTTCCCTATAACTCTATGTAAATACGTTCTTGTACTCTAAGATGATATTAAAGTACTCCTTTTCTTCCTCGGGAGTAAGCAATGAACTTACATAGATAGGGGGGTTCCTCGGCTGTTCTGAGATTCACTTCCTTGAAAACCTCGACTGTAGCTTACCCCCGTCTTCAAGGGCTTAAGGAGTCTCCACAAGTTATATTTCTGACTCTTAGTCTTCACATTCTTAGACTGTGATATGATTAGAAGAAATCACCTCTTCTTGCTCATCTCCTTTGTTGATATTAGAATTGCCTTACTTATCGGTAAAGGCTAGGGTGCGTCTTTTGGCCCTTAGTGAACCATCAATCTTCACATCAAGGGTTGAAAACCACTTCATGCTAGAAGGGAAAGAACTTTGTCCTTCGTTTCCATAACCGAGTCGATTGAACATCGAATCCTTTTGTTCTTGGGGTGGTGGATTCGACGATTCTCGATCTTCCTTTTGTGATTATGTTGAACACTGAAGGGTTTGGTTGTGTATGATTCTTTAATCTGCCGAACATGGAAGACTTAGGACTAGTGAAGATGGATGGGTGTTTATTCTCACTCTTATCTACTTCTTCAGCAGAGATATGTTGAACTGCATACTGCTTGCCCTTGTGTCACACTGATATCCTGATTGGTTGCAATGGTGTGTAACCAAGACCCATTTTTGGGACTTCTACTAGGCCTCCTATTTATTGAATCTTATTTTGTGTTTTATTGAGGTCGTAAGTTTCTAGCTCCACTACTTTCCCTCATACAACAGGATTGTTAAAATCATAGTCAGCCTTCTCCATAAGCTTATATGGATCGGATCAAATCCTTCCTTTGTTCGTACATTTGGCAAGTTCTCTTCTTCGTCTAATAAGGTGTTAGAACAAGAAACAAATCTAGGCAAAGGAGGTTTGCTCACCTTCGACTGATACATGTTTCGCATTGGCAATGTGACCCTTTCTTTAAGGGTGCTCGGGCTAGTCATGTTATCCTTCTGGATATCCTTGCCCCCAACATTTCCACTTGTGTACCCACTGAAGGGTGTTCCCCCCTCCTTGTGAAGAGCTTTGGGAACATATCTTAAGACCGGTGGCATGTGATTTGTGGAGACCACCACTTGCTTAGCAACTTGTTTAGCACATTGAGTTATGGTCTCTTGTTGAACATACCACCTGGGAATTCTTTACAACCTTCGAATTGCCCCTACCTGTGGAGGAAATTATATAGGGCATAGTCTCCCTTGTTCAAAGAATTTAGAACTAAAAAAATGCGATTTTGTCTTTGTAAATTGGTTGACATCATCGTCAATCTTCTTCTCACCACCATGGTAATACTTAAGACATTAATGGAGTGTAGAAGCTACTACTCCATGCTCATGGAGCCAAGTACATCTAAGTAACAATTTGTATGAAGTTTTAGAGTCAATTACAAGGAAGATTGAAGATGTTTATAGATCTCTCATTGTTATCTCTCGGTGAATGATGTCGATCGCACGCTGACTTCCTAGGCTAAACTCTTGAATTACCATACAATTCTTGGAAAGCTCTTTCACTGTGATTCCCAGTTCGTTCATTATAGACTTAGGCATGATGTTAATAGCTAAACCTTTGTATACCAAAATGCACATTATTTTTTGCTCCCTGACATAACCGGTCATAAACAAAGGACAATTGTGCAGTTTGGAGCCCAACAAAAGGTCATCATCAGTGAAAGTGATAGCTGTGTTGCAAGTGGCATACTGGGCAAGGCCTTGTGAGGATTCTCTAACATCTTTGACCTTGTTAGCATAAAGCTCTGGGTGGTGAAAGGTAGTAGCAACACACTGATGCATCTCTCCTGGCAAGAGAAAATTTTGTCTCCAACCTATTTGTGCTGGTAAGGCCTCTAATATAATCAGATTTTCATCATCACCTTTTGGAGAATCTTCCTACTATTCTTCTTCTCCATCTTCTTCGTTGTTTGAACAAAAAATGTGCTATTTTTAAGGTACGTTTACACCTATTTTATGCTCGTTTTATTCGTATTTTTAAGGTTTTTAACTGACTTCATTTTATTTTGCAGATTTTTAATAAATGTGAAAAAATGGCCAAAAAGGCGAAGAAAATTGTCAAAAATCGGTTCAGAGAAAAAAAACCCGGTCCAAAGCAAGTGAACCCGGTCCAGTCTCTCCAGCCCGCCATGTGCCATTCACGTGACTTCGCCATACCCCCCTTCCTTCTTCTTCCCCTTCACTTTCTCTCTCCTCACTCGACCCCCAGACCCCGAAAGCCAGAACTCGACCCTCATCTCTCTCTTCCTTATCTCTTCTTTCTCCTCCAAAACCAGCCCACCGAAACCCCAGCCCACAGAAACTTCCAATCCCAAACCTCCTCACTCCCAAACAATCCCAACCCACAGAATTCGAAACCCACCTTCGTCCTCTTCATCCTCATCTCCCCATCTCATCCACCCGTGAATCACGAAGTAAACACCACGACATCACCTTCACTGGCTTTCATCTCCGTCATCCACGCTAGCAAGCAAATCGACGACTGAGGTTGAAGAGAGTTTGGGTATAAAGGGTTGAAGAAGACGCCATTAAAGGTAATTAGGAAGTAGGTAATTTTAGGCTAGGTAATTGCTAGGTAATTTTAGGGTTAATTTAGTTTTAATTCCAGTTTTAGGGTTAGGTTTAGGTTAGTTTTGTTTTCGTTTTTGCATTTCAGAAATTTCGGTTAGGGTTTCGAATTTGCAATTGCTTTTAGCATTTAATTCCAAGTAATTTAGCTTTGATTTCGAAGTCCTTGGTTGTAATTCAAACTTTGGGTTAATTTCATTCAATTTGAAATTCCTCTTCCCCTGATTTTTGTTCTGTTCGTGTTCTTCTCTAACATTCCTCACCGTTCTGGGCTGTGAATGGTGGTCCTGGTGACATCCCTTGTGGCTATCAACGTTGAAGTAAAGCTAGGTTTGCATTATACCCCCTTCCCTGAATCTGCCCTGCTCGTTGTTTCTCTGTTTGTTAATTCGGTTGCTTGATTGATGATGAATGTTGTCTGGTCTAGCTTCTGCTGCTTTCGTTTGCTTTCAATATATTTCTCCCCTTCCCTGCTGCTTGGTTCTCACATTCTGCCGGTCGTTGATGATAGCTGAGTGATGGTCATGTTGATTTTGATTTAGGGTAGAATCATTTATGGTCAATCGAATGTTGTGAGGTTTATATATAATGCTCTGCTCCTGTTTTTTTTTTTTTTCCCTCTAGGTTGGTTCGAATAGTGTGGTCAGTTGCTAGGTTTTGAATCATGCTTTGATTTTGATTTTGGTTGTTTGATAGAAAGCTAAAGTTTAGTTTATTTGAATTCAATTGGTTTGCATGCCTAGGTTTAGTTAAATGTTGAGTTGAATACTTAGGGTGTTAGATTGTTTAAATAATATCACGTAGTTTAGTTAATTAGTTAAATCGTTTTGTCTTAAATGACCATAATTTCAATGTCGTCCCTATGGATTGACCCTCAAAGTACTACGATGACAATCATATGCTTGAGGTTTTCTCTTTCAGTTTTTCTCCCTCAAAAATCACCTATAATTTTGGCGGCGTTGCTGGGGATGGCAGCATGAGATTTGGTCATTGTTTTTTGTTTTCGTAGCTACTCTCTTTCGTTGCTTTGTTTTGTTTACTTCTTTAGTAGTTGTGAATTGATTAATTAATTATCATGCTATGTCTTGGTTGATTTCTTTATTTTGTTATTAATTGTTACTTTGTTTAATCGTTTTGTTTTAAAAAAACCCAAAAATCCAAAAACATTTGAAAAAACCTTCAAAAATCCAAAAAAATGAAAAAGCTTAAAAATTCAAAAACATTTGAAAAACTTGAAAAATCCAAAAAAAATAGAAAATTCTAAAAATCCAAAAAAATTAGAAAATTCTAAAAACCCAAAAAAATTGAAAATCCAAAAAAGTTGAAAGTTTTGAAAAACTTTAAAAATTTTAAAATGCTAGTTTTCAATTTCCCGCAATTTGAGCGCGAATCTTTTTAGAATTATTTTTCAAGGCTTAATGATTATCGTGCTCAACTGAATTGTCACTTTCAAAAATGGAAAATTTGTTATTTTATGCTTTAATGGGTTTTGATTTGAATAACAGCTTGTAATTTGTAATGGAGTGGCTGATGCTCCATAAGCTTCATGTTGCATCATCTTCGTGAGGCATAGCTTAGGTGTACTTCAACACCTAATCTGGTATGATCGTTCCACCCTTCTTTTCCTTTCCATTTCTTTTTTGTACTTAGTTGTAAATATTTAGGATTGTGAATATATGGGTGTTTTAGTTTCTGTGTTTCGTTAGTGCTTTGTTTTGTTTCTTCAGTTTAGCAAGTTTTGCTTTTTCTTTGGTTTAATTATTGTTCAATAGTTTCTTCGAGTTCCCTTTTTGATGTTTTAGTGACTTTGTTTTCGTCTTTCCTTTTGTTTTTCTTTTCTTTTGTCTTTTGTCCCGTTTTAGGTTTCTTTTGGTTTAGTTTGGGGTTTAGTAGGTCCTTGCCTTTTTGGTTTTGTGTTTGTTTTTGTAAATATGTGTGTTTCCTTTGATTTTAGTCTTGATTTTCATTTTATTTTGGTTTTATTTGGTTTTTGGTTTTGTTTTTGATTTTCCTCATGTCTTAGTTGTATATATATATGGTTTTACGGTTGTATAGCTGATGTGCTTGCTTTTTAGCGCCTTAATTCCCACAATGAGGACATTGTGAAGTTTTGGTGTAGGGGTGAGGTACCCATTTTTGAATTTTTTTTGAAGATTTTTCGTTCTTTTTGGGGATGTGTGTACCTTTTCTGATTAGTTTGAATCCCCTGTGTTTTAGTCGTTAGCTTGTATATAAATAGGATGTGCATGATAAGTCTCCGACCTTAAATTTGATATTCTAAGTCCTAATTCTAACTCCAGTTGTTCATTATGGGTTGTGTAATCCATTCCTTATTTATTCCTTCATCATTATCTTTAGGTCTTAGGTTTCCATAAATGATTCTCCTACTAGCTTGTGACATGATTACTTTGAAAAAAAATTGAAAAAAATTGTATTATGAATAAAAGAATGGAAGAAAAAGAAAGAGAATAAAATTTGGAATGACAAGTATCCCTTTGAGACATGCGCTACTGGGTGTTACCCTTTGAGGCACATGCTACTGGGTGTTACCCTTTGAGGCAATATTGCTACTGGATGTTACCCTTTGAGGTAATATTGTTACTGGGAAAGCTTGCTTCCAAAGTCAGTATGATAATAGTGTAGTTGTGTCAGCCAAGTGGGATTGAGTCTAATTCTAGTCAACCTAAGCCCTGGGATGATGATACACTTGCACAAGAGCACCAGGATGGATTCAGCATCTTGATGTTCAATGGGGTAAACAATTAGTGCTATGATGTCATTTAAGAGGTAGAGGGCTTTGAAGTACATTTTATGTATATGCAGGTCAATAATTGAGTACATGGGTGATTTAGCTGATTAGGATTTGTGCATATTTTTCCCAAATTTTATACATATCAGTTTTGAAAAAACCCAAAAAGATTTTCTTTTACTTTTATTTTATGGGTATTTTCACTTTGAAACCCTCACGAGACCTCACTCGTCCAGTTGGGAGTCCAAGGGATTTAAAGGGCTTGTTGCATACGCTAAATGCAATCGTGATTCCTACAAGAGTGAGTTAGGATTTTCTTCTCTTATTTTTCATTTTCTTTTAGTTAGTTTAGTTTGTTTTACTCAAGGGCGATCAAAATCTTGGTGTGGGAGTATTTGTTCAAACCAAAAATGTGCTATTTTTAAGGTACTTTTACACATATTTTATGCTTGTTTTCTTCGTATTTTAAAGGTTTTTAACTGATTTTATTCTATTTTGCAGATTTTTAATAAATGTGAAAAAATGGCCAAAAAGGTGAAGAAAATTGTCAAAAACCGGTTCAGGGAAAAAAAATCCGGTCCAAAGCAAGTGAACCCGGTCCAGCCTCTCCAGCCCGCGATGTCCGATTCACGTGACCTCGCCATACGCCCCTTCCTTCTTCTTCCCCTTCACTTTCTCTCTCCTCACTCGACCCCCAGACCCCGAAACCCAGAACTCGACCCTCATCTCTCTTTTCCTTAACTCTTCTCTGTCCTCCAAAACTAGCCCACTGAAACCCCAGCTCGCAGAAACTTCCAATCCCAAACCTCCTCACTCCAAAACCATCCCAACCCACAGAATTCGAAACCCACCTTCGTCCTCTTCATCCTCATCTCCCCATCTCATGCACCCGTGAATCACGCAGCAAACGCCACGACATCACCTTCGCTGGCTTTCATCTCCATCATCCACGCTAACAAGCAGATCGACGACTGAGGTTGAAGAGAGTTCAGGTATAAAGGGTTAAAGAAGACACCATAGAAGGTAATTAGGAAGTAGGTAATTTGAGGCTAGGTAATTGCTAGGTAATTTAGGAGGTAATTTTAGGGTTAGTTTACTTTTAATTCCAGTTTTAGGGTTAGGTTTAGGTTAGTTTTGTTTTCGTTTTCGCATTTCAGAAATTTCGGTTAGGGTTTCGAATTTGCAATTATTTTTAGCGTTTAATTCCAAGTAATTTAGCTTTGATTTTGAAGTCCTTGGTTGTAATTCAATCTTTGGGTTAATTTCCTTCAATTTCAAATTCCCCTTCCCCTGATTTTTGTTCTGTTCGTGTTCTTCTCTGACATTCCTCACTGTTCTGGGCTGTGAATGGTGGTCCCGGTGACCTCCTTGGTTATCAACATTGAAGTGAAGCTAGGTTTGCATTATACCCCCTTCCCTGAATCTGCCCTGCTCGTTGTTTCTTTGTTTATTAATTCAGTTGCCTGATTGATGATGAATGTTGTCTGGTCTGGCTTCTACTGCTTTTGTTTGCTTTCAATCTGTTTCTCCCCTTCCCCTATTGCTTGATTCTCACGTTCTGATGGTAGTTGATGATAGCTGAGTGATGGTCATGTTGATTTTGATTTAGGGTAGAATCGTTTATGGTCAATCGAATGTTGTGAGGTTTATATGTAATGCTCTGCTGCTGTTTTTTTTCTTTCCTCTGGGTTGGTTCGAATAATGTGGTTAGTTGCTAAGTTTTGAATAATGCTTTGATTTTGATTTTGGTTGTTCGATAGAATGCTAAAGTTTAGTTTATTTGAATTCAATTGGTTTGCACGCCTAGGTTTAGTTAAATGTTGAGTTGAATACGTAGGGTGTTAGATTGCTTAAATAATATCACATAGTTTAGTTAATTAGTTAAATCGTTTTGTCTGAAATGACCATACTTTCAACGTCGTCCCTGTGGATCGACCCTCAAAGTACTACGATGACAATCGTATGCTTGAGGTTTTCTCTTTTAGTTTTTCTCCCTAAAAAATCACCTACATTCGTCTTCTAGCACAGTGTATGAGGTCATGTTCACTATGAATCTATCAAAAAAACCTATTGGGAAGAACTCCTCCAATGTGACAGGAATAAGCGACTTCTGCCTTACTTCGTGTTTGTTATCTTGCTCCTCCTACCTCATACACGCTGAGGCTTCTTCTTCTACCCTTGTCTTTTCCTCAGGCACAGGGTAGTTTTTGGTTCCGCATTTCGTTCCTAGGCCTTCACTGAGTAACAACAGTCCATCACTCTTCATCATCCTCTAGGATATCAACAGTGCATTTGATTTTTGGATGAGACGCTTGAACTACCAGCGGTATAACAACTAGCTCTAAACTTCCGAACTGAATTGTGAATAACTTCACCCTTAGCATAGGAGTCAAATCATGTTTTCCCTCCTGGTAAAGTTGGATATGACTTTCCGTTCGTAAAGGCGATGGCTCCAATTAAGCATAAATATAGTTGGCTTCAGTAGTATCATCCTAGTCTAGTATGATCCTCCCATCCTTGGATAATTGCATGATACGCTCTTTAACAATAGTGTATTTTTCTAAAGGGTGACTACCCTTTGATAACGACAGTACTTTTGGTCATTTGTCCTTGCAGCCTCTTCTGGTCACTTAGGTTCAGGGAGTTTGATGATCTTGTTTTCAAGCAAGTCATCTAACATTCCCAACAAGTCTAATAGTTACTTCCTCTCTTAAAGCTCCTTCAATATAAGGCGCTTCTTTGTTGTCTCTTTTGAGAATGAAGTCTTTGTCCGCTCTTGCCTAGACTTCCCTGAAATCCTCGTAGGCTCTCAAATGGAAAAAGTCATAGTTTCCTTTATTGTGGCCTTAGGAGGCTTAGAACTCTTCTTGGAATTGCCTTTGTCCTTCTTAAGCTCATATAAAGAAGATGACTTGCTACGATGGTTTGCTATCATTATTTCCATGTCATATGCCTTCATAGCCAACTCTTGGAAGGTCCTAGGCTTGCACATCTGCAAAATATAAAGCAAGTCCTACTTGATACCCTAAGCACACATCTTAACAACAGAGGGTTCACACAAATGATCTTTGCACTCAAGCCTAAGAGATATCCAACGATTGATGTAATCAAGGACTAGCTCAGCCTTCCACTGCTTAATATTTGTTAGCTCCATCATACTAATAGTATGATGAGCACTGTAGAACCTATTAAGGAATTCATGGTCCATTTTTTCCCAATTGTTAGTGATTCGACTCTAAGTCTGTATGCCAATCGAAAGCGATGCCTTTAAGAGATCGAACAAACTGCTTCACCAAACTATCTCCCTCTGTGCCAACATTACTGCATGTCTTAATGAAGTGAGTGATAAGTGCTTAAAGCATATATCATTTTAAAGTCATTTTGCAGCATTTTTAAGGAAAATTATATGCTTTATGTGATAATTTATACTCATTTTCTCATTTTACACTCGTGTATGGTTCCTTTATGTGTTTTGCAAGATTCTGGACCTTTTTGCCTTGCTTTGACCCTAAATGAGTATAATTTTGACTCACCACAGATGCCCCCAGTCACCATGCCCATGGGAGGAAGATAGGATAGAAGAACACCGAGGCAGTGGACACCACAATCTGCCCGTGGTCGATGCCACAGTCCGTGGTTGACCTCTTTCCCACGAGACTGATTGTTTTCTCATGACTTTTCAACTTTCAAGCAGTTTTTAATGCCATTTATTCGCATGGCTGTGTGGCTACCGTCAGCTTTGCTATGAAAAGGGGCTCTCACCCTCATTTCAACGTCCATCATCCCAATCCAACATTCTTTCCACCATGTAGTTAGATTTAGATTTCATTTTAGAGTGAGGGAGAGCAAGTAGAAGAAGAAGATTTGCGAGGAAGCGGGATTGGGTCCTGCAATCGAGAGATTCAAGCACTCATTTTGGCTGAGCAAACTCTTCTCTCTTCTCTTCTCTTTTCTCTTTAGATTTATCATTCTAGAGTAATTAGATGTTTAATTTAATAGTGTATAAGTAGTTTAATTTTTGTCTAGGAATTTAGTAGTTTATGAAAGTATAGTTGGATCATGTTTTAATCTAAGAATTGTGCTTATTTGCAAGATTGGTTTGATTTTGTTCTATCAAGTGATTATCATGTTGTGAGTAGATTTTTGACCAGAATTTGCTTACTGACTTGCAACAAACAAGTGAAATACTGAAAGCTGACATTTGGTTATTGGACTGCTTGATTAAACGCAACGTGGAGTTGTCTCAAAAGAGAGATTTGCATGTTAGGAGGACTAGAGAGTAATCAAAGATATTTAACTTGAATTAAGGCAAATTAGTTCGAAAGAACGACTTTTTCTTAGTTGATGCAAATTTGGTTGAGTTCGAAAGAATAAACTAAATTTTTTGAGAGATTGCAATTCCTCGAAATTAACCGATTAGAAAAAAGCACATGTTCATTATTTTGATCCAATCAACTTTCATAACTACATGAATTCCTAGGCGTTTTCTCATTAATTGATTTAAAATTATTGAATTAGAAGTTGTTAAATTGAAACCCCTTGAATTAGTCATAGTTGTTTCTTTATCTTCGTATTTTTATCAATCTAAAGTTTTGATTCACTTAGCATATCTTGAGAGAATATAGCCCAATAGATCAACCTAGTCTCTGTGGGATCGACCTTGATTAGCTACAATGCCACCGTGCACTTGCGGGCCTATCAAGTTTTTGGCGCTGTTGCCGGGGACTAACGTCGACTATTAGGTTTTTCCTGAAAGGTTTGACAAAGAATTTTTTTTTTCTTTGAAAAAAACAAAATAAATTAAAAATTAAAAAAATAAAATAAAATATGATCAAAAAACAATGGCAATTTTCCATTTATTCCAATTCGAGCATGAGTTATTTTGGAGGAATTTTAAGCGTTTAAATGCTTTTCTTGCTCAATGTGGTTATTGTGTGGGTAAATAGAAAATTTTAGACATTATTGATCAGGGTGTGAATAGTGATACCCGTACTCTTTTAGGGTATTGGGATTTTCATAGTAAAAATATTGATGATGCATGTTATTTGCTCGAGTGGATTGCTTGGGATTTATTTGAACTTGAGAAGGCTAGTCGTGTTTCTAGATATTCATTCAATCATTGTGCATTCTATGCTAGATCTTGTTATGCTCCTTTTTGGTATGATTTATATAATTCTTCTGACCATGATATAAATTCATGTCCTTATTATAAATGCGATGGGCAACATGACTTTGTATTACCTTGAGACAATACTGATGTTGTCCTATCCTTATATGATTCATCATTCCGTTTAGCTCATTAATGCATGAGGCTCGAGGTGGGAGAGCCTTTTGGGGTTGTTGATAGGTATAGTGTTGTTGATGCAAGTTTTGACTTAGAAGATACTTTTGATAAGGTGCATAATCTAGTTAGCCACTACTTTAGAGGGGTGTCGTTATGAGTGTGTGCATGAGGAGTCTTCTAGCCTTTGTTTTAATTATACTTTCCCCAACCCACTTGATCATTCTCATATTTCCCCTATGTGTTCACAATCCCCTACTTCCCCCGAATATTCTTTAGATTTGCCCATTGATAATCCTAAGATTTGTGATTCTAATGTTGAGTTGGGACATGCATGCAAAATGTTTAGTATGCTTGGTCAGAATGTTGTAAATTTTCTTTCCCTAGGACGCTTTTGTGGGTATGATGCCTCCCTTGACCTGTATTACATATTCCTAGTGGCTGCACCAAGAAAAATCATGTGGAACACCTTCTTTGCTTTCTCTTTTAATTTTCTATGGCTTTAGCTTTGTTGAAGAGAGCACTAACTTTCTTTGCTTTGATTATTTTCATGCTCTCTTATTTCCATGCTTGGAAACTCTATGCTGAGGAGTTTGACAAGCTTCTACGTGCCTTGATGATGTCTAATTTAAAGGGTTGAGTCTTGACATCATGATGGAGTGGCTAATGCTCCATGAGCCCCAGCTATTACGAGGCTGCATAGCTTAGGTGCACTCTACATCTAACTTGGTGAGATCATTATGTTTTGTTTCCTTTCCCTTCTTTTACTCTCTTTCCTTTGAATAATAATGCTTTATCTAAGCATGGGGGAAAGGTAGTTTATATATTTTCTATTTTGGTTTTTAGTTTACATTCTTGTTAGAGCATATACTTTTAGGTTTCTTTTTGTTTTCATTTTGCATTTAGTTAATTTTTAGGTTTGCATTTTAGATTTGCATATAGAGATGGTGAGGATTGGTGTGAGTTAACCTCCAATGATATGTTTGTTAGGCATAATAGCTTTCATGAGTTTGAGTAGCTTTTGATGTGTAATCCCTTTTGGTGCTAAAATTTTTGAAAGTTTTGTGAATATTTCTTATTTTGACCCTTGTCTTATTTTAGAACTAAGTTGCCCCCTAAAGCCCTTAGCACTAATGTTTGTACATGGAGTCATTTTATGAGCTTATTGTGACGTTGGTAGATATCCCGTGAGACTTTGAGCCTTATTTGTATTAATCATTATATTAAGTCTCATGTTCCTTTCATGTGTGCGACTCTTCCATGTTGCATCTCTAGAACTTGCCTAGACTCTTGTTCAAAACCACATTAGCATATGCATAGTTGATGATATGATAGAGGCATTTCTTTCTTTGACCATTTTAGCCACATAGTCAAATAGCCTACCTTTGTATTACATGTTTTTTCCCCTTTACTAGCCCATTTGAGCTTAAATCCTTTTCTTGTTGTGATCCCTTCATATTAGCCCTTGGCCAAATACATATTCTAACCTTTAAGCCAAGTCTATGGAGCATCACTTTATCTACATAGTGGGTGGTTTTGGAGATAATTAAGATTAAGGTGGCTTCGGTATGTTGATTTGTTGAGGGATTGATGATGTTGAGCATTTGCGTTGGTTCCCTCTTATTTGGGTTATGTATGTATATATATTCGGTTTTGAGTTGATGGGTAGTGATCCTATGCCTTTCAATAATTGCAATTTTCATTTCATTTCCCAAAAAAAAACCAAAACAAAAAAAACAAAAAAGTTATGTTGAAAAAAAAGAAAAAAAAGAAAGATAAAGTCATGTTGAAAAAAAAAAGCTGAAAAAAGCAAAAAAAAAAAAGATCATCAATAAGTGATTGGCATTGGATACGTACATAGCTTCAATTCTTTCTTTGTCAACTCATTTCCTACATGATTCGTTGGGATATGTTCATTATATTGTTGGGTTTGGAGTGATGGTGAACTTATTGGTTAATTAGTGGTTTGTGGGTTGCTCCTTAGTCACTTGGCTAAGTGGCTCCACATTGTCCCAAATGCATTTGTCCACTCTATTCCCTTAACCCTTTTTGGCCCATATTACAAGCCAAATAAAGTCCTCTTGATTGTCTTGTGCACATTGCATTCTAGTGGTAGAGAATTCGAGAGTCTTGTCAAGCATATGGTAGATTACATCTTTGAAATGAGTCTTGAGTGAACCTATGCTATATTTCAAACACATGAACGGAAGTGTTCCACATTTCCCAAAATTGAGGTTCTACCTGCCTTTGGCTCTATTCAATTCCATGTGCTTGTATGATGTGCTTTGTGGTTACTTAGGGGTGATCAAGTTTGATGTTGAGCTTGTGGTCGTGTACTTCTTTGAAAAACATTCACCTTCTTCTGATTTTGAAATGTTTTGAGCACTATTTAGGGTTGCCGTTGATTATCACCCTTCCTTGTGATATGCTACAACTTGCCTCCTTTAAGGAGGTTGTTTTATTTTGAGTCCTAGATGTGTCTCCCTTGTCGGTTTTCTATAGCGTTTGCTTGAGGACAAGCAACGGTTTAAGCATGGGGGAGTTTGGTAAGTACTTAAAGCGTATATCATTTTAGGGCCATTTTTCTGCATTTTTAGGGAAAACTATATGCTTTATGTGATCATTTATACTCCTTTTCCCATCTTACGCTCAAGTATGGTTCTTTTCTATGTTTTACAGAATTCTGGACCTTTTTAGCCCTTGCTTTGACCCTAAATGAGTATAATTTTGACACACCACTGATGTCCCAAGTCACCATGCCCGTGGATGGAAGATAGAATAGAAGAACACCGAGGCAATGGACACCACGGTCTGCCCGTGATGGATGCCACAGTCCGTGGTTGACCTCTTTCCTGCGAGGCTGATTCTTTTCTCACGATTTTTCAACTTCCAAGCAGTTTTCAATGTCATTTATTCACATGACTATTATGTTATCAGCAGCTTTGCTATAAAAAGGGGCTCTCACCTTCATTTCAACATCCATCATCCCAATCCATCATTCTTTCCACCATCTAGTTAGATTTAGATATCATTTTAGAGTTAAGGAGAGCAAGTAGAAGAAGGAGATTCGCGAGGAAGTGGGATCGGGTTCTGCAATGGAAAGATTCAAGCACGCATTTTGGCTGAGCAAACTCTTCTCTCTTCTCTTCTCTTTTCTCTTTAGATTTATCATTTTAAAGTAATTAGATGTTTAATTTAATCGTGTGTGAGTAGTTTAATTTTTGTCTAGGAATTTAGTAGTTTATGAAAGTATAATTGGATCATGTTTTAATCTAAGAATTGTGCTTATTTTCAAGATTGGTTTGATTTCGTTCCATCAAGTGCTTATCA
Organism: Selenicereus undatus; assembly: GCA_017589665.1. NCBI lineage: Eukaryota > Viridiplantae > Streptophyta > Magnoliopsida > Caryophyllales > Cactaceae > Selenicereus > Selenicereus undatus. Next base: position 40,124,865 of record JACYFF010010365.1, on the reverse strand, counting down.
TACTGTGAGCAGATTTTTGGCCAAAATGTGCTGCTAACTTGAAACAAACAGGTGAAAAACTAAAAGGTGACATTTATTTGTTGGACTGCTTGATTAAACATAACGTGGAGTTGTATCGAAAGAGAGATTTGCATGTTAGAAGGACTAGAGAGTAATCGAAGATATTTAACTTGAATTAAGGCAAATTAGTTCGAAAGAACGACTTTTGCTTGGTTGAGGCAAATTTGGTTGAGTTCGAAAGAATAGGCTAAATTTTTAGAGAGATTGCAGTTCCTCAAAATTATCCAATTGGAGACAAGCACGTGTTCATCATTATGATCCAATCAACTTTCAAAACTACATGAATTCCTAGGCATTTTCTTCTTAATTGATTTAAAATTAGTGAATTAGAAGTTGTTAAATTGAAACCCCTTGAATTAGTTATAGTTGTTTTTTCATCTTCATATTTTTATCAATCTAAAGTTTTGATTCACTTAGCATATCTTGAGAGAATATAGTCCAATATATCAACCTAGTCTCTATGGGATCGACCTTGATTAGCTACAACGCCATTGTGCGCTTCTTGCCCTATTAGTGGGCGATATGCTGTTTGGGATTGTCCTTACCATCAAATTGGTTGAATTTGGGGAGTTGGTAGCCATGGGGCATATGAAGGACATCAATCCTTTTTGTATAAGGCTTTGTGTACAACTGTGTCTTGCGAGATCCTCCCCCCATTTGAGCCTTAAAAGCGTTCATGATTAGGTTTTGAATATGTTCAACAGACATCAAGCCCAATCAGGGCTCCTTCTTTTTTATGTGTTCATCATCAAAGTCTTCACTGCGATTGGACTCCTTATCAGACTCTTTGCCATCCAAGCCTTTGGTAGAGGATTCGAGTGGTCACTTTTCCAGCTTCTTTATTAGACCAACAATCTGCTCACTTTGGCGCTTGATTTGGTTGTCTTTCTCTAGACTCTCCTTAGCGACCTCCATAATGTTGCCTTCATGTTTACGAGTTGTTCTTCTGTGTTGGTTTCCTCCATCACCATGACTAGCATAAGGACAGAATTAGAGGGCTCGGTCTCCGATTGTGTAACTGAGTCCGTTGGAGATGCTTATGAGGAGTCACTGCTAGTTTAGCCACGATCTTCTGTACCTAAAGGTAGGAAGGCGAGTTTGGCCTGAGCTTGGAGCCCTCCATCCCTTAAGGAATTATTGCTACTTTTTAAAACCAGTAACAGATCTTTGTTTTGAAGGATGCAAAGTGATTTTGTTGACCCGTTTAGGCAGGTTGGAGCCAAGGCTTTGGATCTTACAGACTGTGACGGTATAGTCCCAACCGATTGTTTTATGGCAATTGTGTAGCAGCTTTTGCAATACTTCTAGTAATGACTCTGCTAGATGTAAATCTAGCGGTTGTTGACCCTTGAGATGCAGATCGGACAACTTTCCTTGAAGATTGAGCGATGAAGTTTTTTAGGGGCCATGCTATCTTCCAGGGAACGCAAAGTTCATGCTTTGGAGAAAGAGATGAGAGGCAGAGCATGTCCTATCAAGCGTGCCAAAAATTTGTAAACACAAACTTTGAGTATAAAATAAATTAGACAAGAAATTGAGAAACAAATTCAATTTTTTTAGTATTTATATCAAAGAATGGGTACAATCTGTGTTCAAGTCTCACGAGAACAAGTGTAACAAATCATTTGATTCAATCTCTTTGAATAGTCTTGAATGAATTTGATCTTAAGAGATGGCCTAAGAAGCTTAATCTTAATCAAGATATGAGTTTGATATCCACAAGTAGATAACATAGGTTTGGAGTGCTTGTTGTCTTCTTCTAGAGAAAATTCTTCAGCTCTTATGAGCTCTTCTCAATGCACCCTTACATGGAGCGGGGGTAGCTTCATATTTATAGAGGAGATGCACCATGTCTTCCTCTAGGGTTTTCAGATTAATTGCCTTCTTAGGTTGATAAATGGACCTTAAATTTAGGCTGATGACTTAGAACTCTATTTGTGTTGATGACTTGGTAGTCCACTTAGTGAGTTGTTGACTTGAGACTTTATTAAGACGTTGACTTAGTAGTCGTTTGAGCTCAAATAATTAAATCAATTAATTAGACTAGCCCAAAATTAATTAACTTAAATTATTTTGTGATATGGCACATATATATATATATATATATATATATATATATATATATTTAGTGCCTAAGCAACCTATGTTTTATGAGTATTCATTAGAAACCACAATCACTGCGTAAAAATATTCACGTCTTTCCATCCAACCAATTTCAGGTCAGGATTGCACTTTCTTGGGGGAAACTTTATTTCACACTCGCTTTAAGCCCAAAGTTAGTGATTCAAAATTTCTACAAAAATAGACTCATAGATCTACATCACTGAATTTGTTCATTTTTTCCTGATACATAAAAGTAGTTTACTCTTCAAAGTTGCATCTAGTGCAGGTTCGTTTTTGGTGTCCAATTGCTTCACAATTTTATGACTCTTTCAACATACCTATGATCTAACGACCATGAAATCAATCTCTAGTCATCCTAATAATTAATTACTGCTCTCGCTGAATGTGAAGAATCCCGAACAAGCATAATGAATGGAATAAAGCAAGGGGAAAATTGGTTTTACCTTCAATGGTCTCAATCAATGTTCTAGAGCAACGAAATTCTTTATCATGCAGTCTAAGATTTGGAATTTAATTCAAAAACATGAGTTGAGATAATTAATTAGGGGCTAGATGATTGAATCAAATTTGATTCCTTTAAATTCAAGTTTATGAGGAGAAGGAGAACCCTTGTTATGCTTTTACTCAATACAAAGAAGACAAGGAAGAGGGGAAATAGTGTGGGCAGTAGTAGAGGCGGTTGGTCAGGAGAGATGAAAGGGAGAGTGAGGGTGAGGCTTGTGTGAGAGAGAGAGAGAGAGAGAGAGAGAGAAACATGAGATGGGGGTAGGGAGTTGTTTCACGTGGAAAAAAAAAGCACAAGCAATTCTGTTCTCTCTCTTTTTTTATAATTTATTTTGGGTTGAATAAAATTGAAGGAGAGAGATTTGTGAGGGAATTTATGGGCAAAGGGAGAACTTGGGGGATTTTTTATTTCCTACAAAAATCCCAAACTTTAAATTTCCATTTTTAAGAGGGACAACTTTATAATAAAGTTAAAAAACTCAATCTTCATCAAATGAAATCAATATTTCAGAATCTGATTTTTTTTATAATCAATTAATATTAAAATCAAAATTTTGAAATTAATATTTTCTTTATCAAATATTTGGATTGGGTCAGCGATGGGAAACTTTGGTCTCAGTCTGAACTCCTAACTTATATAAGGGCCCAATGCCACAGTACTGCCTATGAGCTCAAGCAACTAAAAATCACTTTAATCATTCTTTGAGAATTATAAATATGAATTTTGGGGGCTTTGTACTGATTTTAGCTACTTGCATGTAGACCATAGCCAGTGAGCAATCTTGCCATTCATGTCATTATGGCGACGGTAGGTTACTAGAGGATGAATATGAGGTTAGGTCTTCGATTCCTGTTGACTTAGACTTAGGAAAACAATCACCAACACATGTATGCCATCGCTTGGTGGGGATTTGTATGTTTTCTACTAACTTAGTACCCTTATTAATTTATAAGTGTTATTTAGTTTTGACTCGACGACTTACGATTCCTTGCTTATTATTTGCGACTCTCTTCTTTGCAAAATTAGGAATTTATGAAAGGTTATAGAAACCTGAAGGATATCAAGCGTATCTATCGAAAGATCCCTGATGCCGTTAAGGATATGGTGGTACGCTCTAGCTTTAACCCTTTGAACAAACTCTACAGGGCTTGCAAGGCGACTGATTATTTCTCCTTAAGGATCTTATGAAGAGGTTTTGCAATATCACTAGCACCTTTCATTTTCCTCCATGGAGATGATGATCACCCCTACAAATTTTCACCTACTGAATGGGGTTCCTTTTCATTTGAATATGCTAAAATATAAGCCAGACTTCAAATTGAACGGTATAGGCACATCGAGCTTTTTTGATATCCAACTGAGAGATGGCTTGTGATGGCCAGCTCTTCCTCTTTGATCAAGAAGGTCTTAGCGGGCTCATTGGATGGTATATCTCATAAGCAGTTTTTTTGCCTCTTCATGGAACATTGTTCGGTGGCACCATCTTTGCCAAGAAGGAAAACTGGTGTCACTTGTATTATCCGACGAACCTAAAAGACATAACATCGAGATGCAATATTGACAAGGACACCAAAGCTTTTGCTACCCTCTTAAGCACATGAGAGCTATCTCAAGTAGGATGGCGAGAAGTTCCCCGTGGTGACCATAAGGGGTTTTTGGAAGGTTTTTGAGGTAATTGTTGTTTATTTACTCTATTTGCTTTTGTGCATTGAGATATGTCATTTTGTTGGCCTTTGCATTGCATCCTTGGTTTTTGGAATGTTTTCTTAAAATTGCTATGAACATTAAGGCTACTAAGAGCGTTCCTTTGATGATGCAATGGACTTAAGGCAACCGTTAAGTGAGGTCCTACCCTTAAGCACATCAACCTCTTTCGGGTGGCCTTGAATGCTAGACCATCGAGGATGTAAGCATCATTCTCTTTGCTTTGTTTTTTTATTCCCCCTTGATGTCTTGAAACACTCACTTATGTTTGACTTTAAGTGGCTTGGAATCTATGAGTTGATGTAAGAGGTGTCTCTTCTTGCATTAGGACAGCACGACTCCTTTCTCACCAAGGATTATTATAAAAGGTCATTTCAGTTATGCTTGGCACCTTAGAGAACGGATGAACTTCTAAGCAATCTCAGGCTCGTTGGCACCTCAAAGGTCAAAGCCTTCAAACGATAGATCACGTTTCACTTCTCCACTTACTCTAGAGGAGATCACTGAGTGCTTAGTCGGAGAAGATTGTGCCTAACTTTTGGAGGAAGGGGATAAAGGCGAGTTCATTACTGAACACCTAATGCCTCATATTGTTGAAATGTAAGCCCTCCATTTGCTTCTCACCTTTGTTTTGCATTTCATTCCTTGTTTTTGAATATACTGACTGACATTTTGTAGTACTTGAAGGATGTCTCGATGATGGCTCCTAAGATGAGGTATACTGATGCCTTCAAGTTGCACCACTCCGAGAGGTTGAAGAGTTAAGGGATGTTGCTATTTCTGAGTTACAGAACATTCATCTACGATTACCTATGTCCTTTATAGGTTTAATCAGGAGAAGAGCATAGCAATAATTTAAGCGGTGGCTATACTTAAGGCCACTATTTTTCACAGTAGGCAATAGTGTAGTTGTCGCCGTGGAGACAATACGACCGAGGTAGAGGTGCCTACCTTGGCTTCTCTTTTCTTGTTTTATGAAAGCATTTTTACTAATCTAATGTATGTTGAAGGGGTTTCTCGTCATCCTTGCGAACAAGCTTCCGCTACTCAGGAGTCACAACCTTTACCTAGCTCTTCAGGGCAAGCAATGGTGTTAAGCCCTTATTCTGAGGCCCTGAGGATCTCTCTAAGTGTGTCCTTGTCTTCTACCACTTACATTGGATTACAATGGAGTTTGATTCCTTTTGTAAGTTGGCAATCAAAGGCACCTTTCCATTGGGGTTCTGATGCTTTTCCTTGGGGGATGCCGAATAGAGAGCGTTATTCTTCCCAGACTCTGCTACAACAAACTTACGATACTTTTTTCAGTAAGGATAACAACGGGTCAGATTCAGATAAGATGTATAGACATCCAAATTTGATCCAATTAGTAATTGAATTTGAAGATTTGATCCAAATTCGACTTCATCGGAGAAGATGATAAATTGGATTAAGATCGAATTAAATTCGGATACAATCGAGTATAATTTGATTATGCATTTTTATTCAATATTTGCATAATTTTTTATTTCTAACTTTGTTTTTACTCACTTGTAAATGTAATGTTAAACACCTCTTTAATATCAGATAACTTTTCATAGCAAACATTTTAATATGCCAAAGTAAAAAGTGTTAGAAACAGATAATGCGAATTTACTTTAGAGGGAAAGGAATAGGCACTAGCACAATAGTTGGAAGGAAAAGGGGAAAGTACAACTATGATTAACAAAGAGGAGATCTAGAAGAAGATCAGGAGTAAACAGAAGATTAGTTAACGAAGAATACTGGATTGCAAATATAGTGTGGACCCTATGTAGTTTTTTAAGGATACGATATTAGAAATTCTCTATCTTCCAAAAAACGTGAAATTATTAAAAAAAATGTCAGATTAAATGTTAATTGAATCAGATGGACCCTCCTCTAAATTCGATTGGATCAAAATCTTAGTCGGATTATTTTTATTAAATTTGAATCAGATTATTTTTTATCATATTGGAATTGGATAATTTTTCCTCAATTCAAATCAAATTTGCATCGAATTCGAACTATACTATCATCCTTGTTTGTTAGGCTGTTACAGGGGATGGGATTCCCACCATTCTCTGGCCAGTTTAAGATCCCCCATTATTCATGGGTGCGAACTCATCAGTTGATTGACCCTACTTAGTATTACCTAGCTTGCCAAGTTTTTTTGTACTACTTGGGGTTCAGATTGTGAAAAAGCCACCCAATGAAGAAGATGATTACTTTGGAATTTGTTTTATTTGAATGATATTTTTTTCATAGAGCAAGGTTAAGATGGTATTTCATTCCAAAAGCAAACACATAGTTTTTCAGCTCCTGTTACATGTTAGACCTAGAAATATCTCAGCAGGGGCAACCGATAGCAGGCCCCCAGCTGCCTCATGAAACTAAACTTAAACAACGCTCACTAAGCTTCTTACGTACTCTGGCACATATAGTCTACTAAATAGACCAAACAATTGCACTAGCAGACTTATATTTATCTTAAAACTTCCGAAGGTTCCTTTCTTTCTAAACTTGATAAAAGAAATCATAGAGGCAAGCTTGAAGCACTCTTGATTTAATATTTTTCCCTTGAGCTTTCCTTTTCATCCAGGGTAGGATCTATTTCAGTCAGTGTCCTGGACTTGCCACCTCCAACCAGATAATTACTGCAGACCAAATCTCAGCAGCAACTCTACATTTAAGAAACAAATGGTCTTGGGATTCAAGAGTGGCAAAATAAAATTTGCATAAGTTAGGCTGTTTTTCTGCCACAGATGTTATTCGATCTTTAGTTAAAAGTTGCCGCTAAATAACCAACTCGGCACAAAATGCCTTTGCAGGACCAATGTCATATACCATAGGAGCCCACAACACATTACTACCTTGCTCTTTGAAAAACTAATATGCATAATCCATTTTGAACCTACCTAAGCTAAGGGTGCACAGGCAAACAAGAACTCTTTTCCAGACACAACAGTTCAACATTTAGGCAACGTTTGATCTCTAATTTAAAGGAGTTTCCTCTAACTACATGATTTATGGACTTGGCTTAGATTTTTAAATTATTGTAGCTTGATAGGTATTATGATATCAACTATTCAGCCCATAAAGAGGTTTTAGTAGTTTGGATATTTGAAAATAGCTTCAAAGAAGCCCCTTTATTCCAAGCAAGACTCTCCTTGAAAGCCATCCCGCTAATAACTGTTACTAACCCTATCTTAGCGAATAAGAGTAATTCCTATTTTTTCATCCTTACCACCAAAAAGGAAGTTTCTAAAAGCGCTAATAATCTCATGGAGTAGACGAGTAGGAAGTGCAAAAAAAGGCACACCAAAATACTTGCATACTAAATAGTACCGCTTTAATGAGTTGTTTCCTCCTACAAAAAAATAACATTATAATGGATCAATATCGTCTTTAGGAGTGGTTGGCACATATGATAAGTTATTTAGAGGATGCCAAGGGAAGACCAAGCTATCTAAAGGGCATTTGTCCCTTGACGAACCTAATAGCTTCTAAAATCCTCTACTGCTCAAAGTTAGACAGGCCACTAAAATATATACAGACTTAACAAGATGATGGTGTTGGAAATGTCACACATGAATGAAGAGTCCCACATCGGAAGTATGAAGAGAAGGACCGTGATATATAAGCCAAGGGCTACGCCTCCTATTGTTAATTGGTTTTAGGATGGAACCTCACTTATACTTGTTGCCATGGACCTTGATTAAAGTGGGATCCCTCCTTGGTTCTCCCCAACAGTGGTATCAGAGCTGATGGTGCATTCGGCTGGGCGAAAAAGGTGTGGCATGGCGGACCCCATGGACGAGCTTGGTGAAGTGACACACAGGTGTTGATTGAGTATAAACACGTGTGCTGCACCGTGGCTCGATGGCATGGATAGCTCTTGGGTGGTATTATCAAAAAAATCACCATGGACAAGAGCTGAAAAAAACACATGGAATGCACGGTTGGTACTCCTGGAGTAGAGTGGATAGCACAGAGGCTCGGGTGAGAGCAGTATCTAGACTCTATGGAATAGAGTGCGGGTGTGCTTTTGATGGTGGCTTGACACCATGGTAAATACTTCTGCTCGAGGGGGAACTCGCGCATTGATGTGGTTCAGAAGAGAAGGACCATGATATATACTACTCCTCCTATTACCAATTGGTTTTAGGATAGAACCTCACTTGTACTTATTGCCATGGACCTTGATTGAAGTGGGCTCCCTCCTTGGTTCTCCCCAACGGACGAAAAGGCCCACTAAAATCCTCTTCTGCCCAAAAAAATAAAAAATCAAGAGTCTAACTCGTAGTTTGAATAGAAAGTAGATCACTCTTAATTAAATGAGCAAGCCATCCGTAAAAATCAACTAGGTGATACCCAATTTCTTATATTTAGGATGACAATAGAAAAGGCTCACCTTGATCCTTTACTGAAATAATCTCTGGGGACCTCCATATAGATGATAAAAAGGTAGGAGAATCAAGGATCCCCTTACCTTAGTCCCCTCTTTTCGAGGAAATAACTCTTCAGCTTATCATTTATAGTAAAGAAAAAAGCGATAGATGTGATACACATTACCTATTGGATAAGCACATCACTATAAGCCTAAAATCTTCAAAGACTTCTCAGCAAAGGTCCATTAGACCAAGTCAGTCTTTCATATAATTATGACTCGAGGATAGATATTTTTCTGCGTGTATTCACAAACCAATTCATGAGCAAGAAGCACATTATCTTGTAGCTATCTTCCTCAATAAAGGTTGCCTGTTCTTTCCTAGTAGGATCTTCCAAGGCAGTTTGTAGTCTGTTCACCCATAACTGGGATATAATTTTATATAGAATGTTGCAGTAAGCTATCGATCAATATTCCTAAGTAGAAGTAGGAGAATCCACTTTAGGTATCAAAGTGACAGTAATTGAGTTTCATGTATTTTCCCTGTAGTACAAAACTCCTTGATAGCTCTACATATGTGTGGCCCAATGATACCCTACTGATCCTGAAAGAACTGGGAATTGAAACCATCTGGCCCGTTGGCTTTGTAACCTGGAGTATCGCACACTACTTGCTTAATTTCGTCCTCTATAGGGAAAGTCAATTTGATAACAAACTTGATGGCTAATTTTAGAAAAACGATCACTTCCCTTGAAATAAGGGAGGTGGTGGCTATTATTAGTGGGAGGAGGTTATGCAACTGTGTGCTACATAGCCCCCATAATATGAGGGAATACATACACTGATTAAGTATGAAAAAACTACTAAGTGCAAAAATCACCCAAGAGCATCATCACTTAAAACACTCCCTCTCTGTCTAACGCAAAACCATCGCCTCTGTTACTTCGATGGGTTTGAGACATGGACATTCACCGGGACTCTAGTAGCCACCGGGACACGATTCGTGGAACAAAAGACGACAAGTACTCAGTTCGCTTCTGCCTGATTTGGGTATGTCCTAAACCTCTAATTGTTTTACAGTGGTATCAGAGCCAAGTTTGTCGTTTTTGTTCTCAAATAAACAGATGCATGCTTGATTTTTGGGTTAAATTCCTGCCTCTGTTTCAAACTTCTATTACATGAAATGTGCTTGTGTGCCTCTGTTTTTTTTTTCCGGTATATGCTATGTGCATCATGTCAATAAAATAATTTAGAAATAGGTTTTTGGAAAACACACGTACCATTAGCCGTCGCTATGACCGCCCAGAAGGGTGGCGCGTGGGTGCCACGCGTCGCCGTGACAGTGTAGTTTTCTCTCTTTCTTCCTCGATTTGACCTCCACGTCCCCCGATCTACCGTTCGCTATGCAAAACACCTTTAGAAGCACATAAGGGGCGGCGCATGGGATGCACGCGCCACCGCCTAAGTGGCGCATTTCGAGCGTGCGCAATACCGGCGAGATCACTGTCGGCTGATCTATGTGATGGCGATGGTGGTTTCAACATAGGGGCATCGGGAAGGGGGATCGAGAGCTTTTTTTGAGAGGGGGGCGACGATGAACATCATGTGTTGTTTTTTTATGGGTGTCGTAAAAATCGGGAAGACCAGGTGAGAGAGAGGGGTCGAGCTTGGTGCTCGAAATCCATGGCGCCAACACCTGGTGTTCTCTTTCTTTTGAGTAGAGAAAGAGAGAGAGGAGAACACAGATAGAAGATTGAGAGAGTGACAAAGGCAACGAGAGGCAAGCAAAGAAGAGAGAGAGAGAATGCTTCGAGATCTTCAGGGGGGTCCATATTAAAGGTGGGGCACGACCCCTTACCCCCTCATATATACAAAAAAAATTTGAGTGTCCATTTTTTATATATATTTTTTTTGTTGTTGAGTTTAATTCTAAATATTTTTTTTGTGTTTTAAGGCTTGAGTAGTTTAACATGGAATTAAACTCATGTCTAGGCCACAAAAATGTGTTTATTTGTTTTATTATGGTCGAAATTTAAATTCTTTATGATTGTGTGTCGTATCGTTTTCATACATGCCTAGTAAAATATATGATACATGAATAGGTTTCATGTAATTAAATATGTAAGCTTGTAAGGTAGAATTTATTTAATTCTCAGTTGTGAGTTTATGTTACAAATGTGTGAACTTTATGCTTACGAATTGGCATGTAAAGTAATACATATATATATGTTTCTATGTATTCGATTAATGATGAAAGATTAGTTCTTTTTCATTTAAACTTGAATTAAATACGTTTTATATTTCGTTTGTGCAATTGTGTTTTGCATAAATTTTTAAGCGTCTTTGTGATGTTAAAATATAGAATGTTAATATGATTAACATTGAATCCATGAAAATGTGTTTATTATGGGTTATTAATAATCAAATTATCTCAATTCTTGATTCATATAATATGTGATGATTATGAGTTTAGCGAAATTTTCGAACCTATGACATGAATGATAGTTTTGAGATATTTTTGATTATGTGCGACATATGCCTAACGTCCATTTTCTTAATTTGTAGATATGGCTTCTAAGACTTCTATGATTGGTGAGTTGTCCACCAATGAAAGGTTGGATGGGTCCAACTACGACATGCGGCACCGGAAGGTTCAGTTTCTTCTGGAAGAGTGTGAGGTGTTAGAACACCTTACGACCACATTGTCTGCCCCTACGACTAGAGACAAAGATAACAAGGACATCACCACTACTGAGGAATATAAGGCCAGCTTGGTTGCGTACCAAGATTGGTGCAAAAAAAGGTCGTAAGGCATGCTATACTATGTTGTATTTCATGCATAATGATCTTATTGGTGAGTTTGAGATTTATCTCACTGCTGAGGAAATGTGGGATAACATCTGCTTCAGGTACGGCCAAACTTCGGAGACGAGGCTTCGTGCATTGCATCTTAAGTGGATGACTTACACTATAGACTCGAGCCGAAGTATAACCGATCATGTCCGAACTTTGCAGGCCATGATAGAAGACCTGAAAGCTGTTGTGTGGACATTTCCGAACGTGAACAATGGACGAATGTGCTTCATGCACTTCCCGCTGTGGACAAAAAATGGAAACCGTTCATCACCATGATGACTCACAATGAGAGCATCAAAACTTTTGCTGAAATCATCAAGCACCTTGAGCTAGAAGATGAGCGCTTGAAGGCCTGCGCTCCTCCCCCTATAGCGTTAGTAGCTAGGGTGGATAGGCCCAAGGGCAACAAGTTTAAACAAGGGAAGAAGAAGAGTCTTCATCCCTCCAAGAAACTTGGCCTTAAAGGCGATATTGCTAAGAAGCAATTAAAAACCAAGGGTAAGGTGGCGGAGAAAAATATGGCACGTGTGACGTGCTATAACTGCAGGAAGAAAGGCCATTTTGCTCGGGAGTGTCCCAAGCCTACTCAGGTACCTTCTTCATTTCCTACCAGTGAACTGCTTGTTCGTTCCCATGCATTTGTTGCTAAATCCTTTCCTAATTGGATTGTATACTCGGGAGCCAGCAAGCACGTAGTTGAAGATCGAGTTGGGTTTGTAGACTTTCACCCTTGCCCAGTGGGGTTGCAAACCATAACTCTTGGAAATGGCACTGCAGAAGACGTTCTAGGAATTGGAACGTATCGGCTTAAGTTGCGTGGAGGAAATTTGTTACTTCTTCACGACACTCTCTATGCGCCTGGAGTCCGATGTTCCTTAGTATCTTACGTTTCTCTAATGAAGTTAGGTTTTCAGTTTGTTTCTCGTATTGACGGTTTCGACATTTTGTATGGTGGCAATTTGTTTGGCCACGCATCTTTAGTAGATGATTTCCTTGTTTTAGACTTGGATGACAAGTATTATAGTAGTGATACGTCTTCTATTTTTGTGTCATCTGTTGATTCAAATCATGATTCTGTTGTTTGGCATGCTAGACTTGGCCATATTGGCCAAGATAGAATGGCTTGACTAGCTAAAGAAGGTTTATTAGGCTCGCCTACTAAGTTTAGGCTACCTAGATGTGAACCTTATCTAGCTGGTAAAGCAACCAAGAAACCTTTTGGTAAGGCTTCTAGGGTGCTTGGTACCTTAGTACTCATTCACTTGGACATTTGCGGACCCATGAATGTAAAGACACGTAATGGTGCTGCTTATTTTCTCACATTAATTGACGATTACTCAAGATATGGATATGTTTATCTATTATCACATCATCATGAAGCTTTAGATGTGTTCAAATGCTTTGTAGCGGAAGTAGAGACCAAGTTAGAACGAAGAGTTAAGACTCTTCGGATCGACCGTGGTCACGAATACCTCTCTGATATGTTCAAGGGTTTCTGTGAGGAAAAGGGTATAATTAGACATCTAGCGATTCCTTACACACTGCAGCAAAATGGTGTTGCTGAGCGTAGGAACCGTACATTACTTGACATGGTTAGGTCCATGATGGCTCAAGCTAATCTTCCAATTAGCTTTTGGGGTGATGCGTTGCTTTCAGCAACTTATATCTTAAACCGAGTACTCAGCAAGAGTGTTTCAACTACTCCATATGAGTTATGGAACGGTAGGAAACCTCTTTTGGACCATCTATGGGCATGGGGGTCGGCAGGCTATGTGCACAACCCAACTCATAGATATGGCAAACTTGGTCCAAGAGCCACAAAGATGGTGTTTATTAGATACCCTGAACATTCAAAGGGTGTACGGAGAACATCCTAATGGCAGTATGAAGGAAGTTGATTCCCGAACTGTCGACTTTCTTGAGGATGAGTTCCCAAGTATTGGTGAAGTCAAACAGGACTTGCAGTTGTATGAGTTACAACAAGACCTATCTCTCGGTGAGGGGGAGGATATGTATACTAACCGTGTCACCGAGGATAATGAATTTTTCCCTGGTGTTAGAGATAGTCAGAGTATACCCACTATTGATAATGAATTTTTCCATGATGTTAGAGATAGTGGGAGTATACCTACTATTCCTCCTGAAGGGGGCCTGTCTGCTTAGGTTACCCAACCCAAGAACGAGGAAGACCCTCAATCTCTGGTTAACGGAAATGGGGATAGCCCTCATACTCACCAACCCAGACCCTAAGGGGTTAGTGGGAGTGATACCTCTCCTATTCAAGGTTCTGTACCTCGAAGGACTTCTCCTATTCAAGGTTTTGTACCTCGAAGGAAAAGGGGGAGAAAGCCTAAGCTTGAACTGGCAACGCAACCAAGTCCTAGCTTAACTCAAAGGAGTGAGCGCGGAAGAGTTCCTCGCAAATTTTTCCAAATCGAAGAGGACATTTTCTTCTCCATGCCTTTGGAAATAGAAGAGCCAACCTCTTATGTAGAGGCTGTAGACTTACCCAACAACAAAGAATGGATGGATGCCATAAGGGATGAGTTAGACTCAATGGTAAGAAATTAAGTTTGGGATCTAGTCGACCTTCCTCCCAGACAAAAATCCATTGGAAATAAATGGATTTTCAAGGTAAAACGTCGGGTGGATGGGTCAATTGATAAGTTCAAAGCCCGTTTAGTGGCGAAAGGCTACACCCAAGTTGAGGGAGTAGACTATGAGGAAACCTTTTCTCCTGTGGTGAGATTAGCCTCTATTCGCTTACTTCTAGCGCTAGTTGTCCATTTGGATTTAGAATTGTTCTAAAAGGATGTCAAGACTGCTTTCCTAAATGGAAATCTTGAGGAAGAGATATATATGGTACAACCTATTGGTTTCGTATCAAAAGGGCAAGAAGACAAAGTTCGTTGTCTTAAAAAATCCATATATGGCCTCAAGCAGTCTTCAAGAGCGTGGTACTTTAGATTCCATGAAGCCATCACTGCATTTGGCTTAACCATGGCCTCATAAGACCACTGTGTATATGTCAAGAAAACAAATGTAGGAATTATGTTTCTTACTTTGTATGTCGATGGCATTCTACTAGCTGGAAGTGACTTAGAGATGATTAATGCCACCAAGCGGTGGCTGTCCTCTGTCTTTGAGATGAAGGACATGGGCGAAGATAAGTATGTCCTAGAGGTGGAAATAATCAGAGACCGTTCTAGGAAACTTCTCTGTTTATGCCAGAAGGCATATATTGAGAAAGTCTTGGAGCGGTTTCGAATGCATTATTCGAAACCCGCTGATACTCCGGTCAAAAAGGGCTTGACTTTAAGTCTAGAACAATGTCCAACAACAGATGATGAAAAACAGAAAATGAGCAATGTCCCATACGCTAGTGTTGTTGGAAACCCAATGTATGCCATGTTGTGTACACGGCCTGAAATTTGTTTCATGGTTGGTTTGGTAAGTCATTACCAAAGTAACCCTGGAATCACTCATTGGCAAGCCGTCAAAAGGATAATGCGTTATCTTCGAGGGACTACTGATTTGGTACTTTGCTATCAAGGAGGGGACCTAAAGTTGAGGGGATATACTGATGTTTACTAGGGTGGTGACTTAGATGAGTCTAAGTCAACCTCTAGATATGTCTTCACTCTTAGTGGGGGAGCCGTATCTTGGTGCAGCAAGAAGCAAGATTGCATAGCTTTGTCAACTATGGAAGCGGAGTATCTTGCTTGTTGCCTCGCTGCTCAAGAGGCGATTTGGCTAAGGAGTTTTCTTTAGGATCTTGATCTTACGCCGAGAGTTGATGATCCTGTGGAAATGTGGTGTGACAATACTGTCGCTATCCAATATGCTAAGGATCCTAAATTTCATAGGAAGGCCAAGCATATTAAAAGGCGTTATCATTTGGTAAGAGATGCCATAAACTTGAAAGAAGTTGTTGTAAAATACTTATCTACTAATAAGATGATTGCGGATCCATTAACTAAACCTACTCCAAGAGACGTGTTCAAAACTCATATGATGAGTTTAGGTCTCCGTAGAGTTTAGCCAGTTGGAATATCCTGATTTTTGTTTGGACATGTATGTAACGAACATTTTATTATAATAAGATTGATGTTTCTTTTTCTAAAGTGTTCATTATTTTACTTTGGTTGTTTGATTAGGCATATCTAAACGTCACTAGGCTTGTGATTATCTTGCCACACGGATAATCAACCCTAACGCTGAAGTAGCGGGTAGGATATGACTTGATCATATTGACACTAGGTGTGCAATATTGATTATCATAGTACCTATGGTGATACGAATGATGTTGAGGAATAGTCGCCCTAGTAAGTCTAAGATGAGATTTTGAGTAAATCGGATATAACACAGCCTTATATCAAAGCCTAAAGTTGAATTTTGAGTATTGAGGTTACGTTTTGTACGTTAGCCAAGTAACTCGAGTCAGTTTTGAGGAGAAACTGGACTTGTAATTCGCATGGTATACATAGTGACAGGCTTACCTCAGTGGGAGTTATACCATGACACACATTTCATACTATGTGTGCTCAAGCCGACCTAGTGGAGTGACAACTGATTTCTTTCCTTGTCACTGTGTGATCCCTGAAACATGGGTGTTTCATATAACAATTCCCTTGGACTTAGGGCTATGGCATGAATTCTCAGTTAGATGTTGCTAC
The DNA here is from genome assembly GCA_017589665.1 of Selenicereus undatus. Taxonomy (NCBI): domain Eukaryota; kingdom Viridiplantae; phylum Streptophyta; class Magnoliopsida; order Caryophyllales; family Cactaceae; genus Selenicereus; species Selenicereus undatus. The sequence continues at coordinate 40,108,553 of JACYFF010010365.1, read as the reverse complement.
TTTAATGTGCACTCCAAGAGCTATAGACCTATGCATCTCAGTATAACGCATTAGGAAAGCAATCTTATTGAGACGTAATGTCATGAGTCGCTAAGGAAAACCATTGCATATTCACCATATCAGCCCGGGCGATTATATTTGGAATATAACCACATGATATATCAACAGGAATAAAGGGACAGTGTGTGCCTCAGGTGATTTCTTGAATGGGTTAGGTTGTTGTCAGCCTTGAAAGTGTTTTTGTTAGTTTGACGGTGTCTTAATGAAACACTACCTGCTATTTTTGGGTCACACATCTCAATGTCAGCTCTGGTCTCATGCTCATGGAAGACAACATCTCTACTTCTTACTGTTTTTCTTTTTTTTGGATCCCATAATCTGTAGCCAAACTCCTTATCACCGTAGCCCATGGACACACAAGCAATGGCTTTACTATAAAGTTTCAATCTCTGTTCCCATATGTTAAGCCAAAAATCATGCATCATTTTTATAATTATTTCGATTATATTATATATATTATTTCGTTTAATTTGTTTTGTTTTATATATTTTTTCAGGGTTAGTGTTAATTTAATAAAGAGGAGAAGAGATGACGTCGAAGCTCGAGTTTTACACACTTGGTTACAAGACGGTCCTAAAATAATAATTATGGAAATTATTATTTTTATAATTATTATATTGAGCTAGGGTTTTAAGAGTTGGTGAAAAGTTAGAAGTCTTGAGCAAGAAGAAACCTAAGAAAGAAAGGAGAAGAAAACCCTAAGCAAAAAAAAAAAAAAAACCCCTAAACCCTCACCCTACTAATAGAACCCACGATCATCCCTTTCACCTCTTCCTCTCATCACCCTCTTCATCATCTTCTAACCTCTCACGCATCACCCTCAACTCCTTCATCATCATCATCTTTCATCACCGTCGTCAAGCCACAACACCATCCTCACGCTCCCTTCTTCCTTCCCACGCATCACTTACACCTTCACAGCAGCCCTTCATCTCCATCTTCCATCTTCACCACCATCATCAACTCCTTCATCGCATCATCTCACCGTGATCATCGTCATCAGCTCGTCACCATCATCTACTCCTCTCAAGCACGGCTACCCTTCATCCCTTCCACCAACCCATCCTATATCATCACCTTTTCATCTCACCACCATCCTCACGCTTCCAAAAGGAAGCCACGGCTGCCTTCAAAAAAACCCTTAACCACGAGCTTCTTCTCCACGCTACCCTCCATTGCTGCTTCCCATAATCACCATCATCATAGGTCATCATCACCATCTTCAGCGTAGGGTTATTTTTTTTTATTTTTTTTGTTGTTTAGATTATTAATAGTGTTAAACATGAATTATTTGGGTAAAGTTTGTGATGTTAATTTTAATATGAGTGAGTAATTTTTTTTGCTTAGTATAATATTTTTGAAGCCGTGCTAAATTAATTATTTTGAAACAAGTTTTATGCTTTAATGCCTGGTTGATTTCTATTTATGATTCTTTAGCGATTACCGTTTATCGTTTATGAAATTTGTGTTAAATCAATTAGAATGCATGCTAGTTGATTAAATATCGATTGATAGTTTAGAAGACTATACAACAACAACAACAACACTCCCAGTGTGGGTCCCGCTTACACGGGGTCTGGGGAGATCCAGCTGTAGGCAACCTTACCTCTACCGGTATTCCTAGCCATAGAGAGGTTGATTCCATATGACCCACCAAGACGGTTTTAGAAAAAGGGTTATAGGGCAAACTTTTGCGAAAACCATTTACTGAATAAACGAGGGAGGAGGAAAGGGGAAAGGGGGGATAGGAAATAAAGAGGGAGTAGAGACATACCTGAGCAAACCAAGGGCGCTTTGTGCCGTCACAGCCCAACAAAGCAACGACCTGCAGATCAGCACACACAGAAAACCCTGCCCACCCTAAACGCCGCCCAGACTACAGCCCCCTACGGCGGCGGACCCCTACAGTCCGAGACCTTAATCCTTGCTCGCCACAACTTCCTATCCTGAGCCATGTCCTCCGTAAGACCGACAACTCTCAAGTCCTCTCTAACCACTTCTTCTAGGCTCTTCTTCGGTCTACCCCTCCCTCTCTTACCACCGGGAGGGTTGATCAACTCACACCTACGGACGGGGGCGACCACGCTTCTCCTCTTCACGTGGGCGAACCATCTGAGCCTCGATTCCCTCATTTTCTCCTCTATGGGGGCCACTTCCGCTAAACCCCTGATTTCTTCATTCCTTTTTCTGTCCAATCTCGTAAAACCACACATCCACCTGACCATTCTCATCTCAGCGACCATCAACCGTTGGACCTGCGTCTTTTTTAGAGGCCAACACTCTGATCCATAGAGAACAGCCGGTCTAACTACCGACCGATAGACTTTGCCTTTCAAACCCATGGGCATTCTCTTGTCACACAGCACCCCTGACGCTGACTTCCACTTTTGCCAGCCCGCTCTAATCCGCTGGCTAATATTCTCATCTATGTCCCCATTTTGCTGGATGATCGAGCCCAGGTACTTAAATTTTGCGACCTTCGGTATGGCCCTCCCATCCAGGACGATTTCTCCCCCCTCTTCTGTCCTCCCGCTGAAACAACAGTGGAGGTATTCTGTTTTCGACCTACTCAACCGGAAGCCCCTAGCCTCCAGCGTGTGCCTCCACCGCTCCAACCTGTCGTTCACCCCCTGTCTAGCAACATCAATAAGGATGATGTCATCTGCAAAAACCATGCACCAGGGTACCTCGTCTTGGATTCCTCTAGTGAGTTCATCCAAAACTAGAGCGAAAAGAAACGGGCTTAAAGCGGAGCCCTGATGAAGGCCCACACTAATAGCGAAGTCATCGGAGACCCCTCCTGGGGTCCTAACACTAGTCCGCCCTCCCTCGTACATATCCTTGATTACGCGAATGTACGCGGGCGACACCTTTTTCTCTTCCAAACACCTCCACAAAACCTCCCTTGGGACTCTATCATACACCTTCTCCAGGTCAATGAACACCATATGCAGATCGACCTTTTTGTCTCTGAATAGACCCATGAGTCCTCTGAGGAGGTAAATCGCCTCAATGGTTGACCTGCCTGGCATGAATCCAAATTGGTTCTCTGAAATCTCTACTTCCTCTCGCAGCCTTCTCTCAATCACCCTCTCCCACAGTTTCATAGTGTGGCTGAGCAGCTTGATACCCCTAAAGTTATTACACTCTTGAATATCCCCTCTATTTTTGTACAGTGGGATGATCGTGCTGGCCCTCCACTCTCTGGGCATCTTGGCGGTCTTGAAAATAACATTGAAAAGCTCTGTGAGCCACTGTAGACCCTCTTCCCCCATGAACTTCCAAACTTCTACTGGAATCTGGTCCGGACCTACTGCCTTCCCATTCGCCATCTTCTTCAAGGCCTCCCTAATCTCCTCCTTTGTTATCCTGCCACTTGCACTCTGAACGCTACATTCTCCACCCGACCTATAGTCGTCTCCCCCCCCCTTCTCCGTTGAGGAGTTTAGCAAAGAAACTTTGCCATCTCTCCTTAATATCCGCATCCTCAGTCAAGACCTTTCCCTCTTCGTCCTTGATACACCTGACGACTCCTAAATCCCTAGTCCTTCTTTCCCTCGCCCTGGCTAGTCTAAAAACCTCCCTCTCCCCTTCCTTCGACCCCAATCTATGGTACAGTCTATCAAACGCTTGACTCTTTGCCACTGCCACCGCCCTTTTGGCTACCTTCTTGGCCGCCTTGTATCCAATCCTCTTGTGCTCCCTCTCTTTCTCCGAACTGCTACTCATGCACTCCTCGTAAGCCTCTTTTTTTGCCTTGACTTTCTCTTTTACCTCTTCGTTCCACCACCACGCGCCCTCCATCCGGTTGCCGCCTGCCCTTGAAAGACCTAGGATTTCCCTCGCCGACCTCCGAATGCAATCCGCTACCGCATCCCACATCTCGTCGGCGTCTTCGGCCCTCCTCCAAGCTCTTTCCTCGGCTATTCTTTCTGCTATTAATCTCGCCTTCTCCTTTGAGAAGTTCCACCACTTTATTCTGGGTTCTCCAGCTCTCCTCTTCAACCTCTTAGGATACTTGAACTCCGCATCTAAGACCAACAACCTGTGTTGGGTTCCCAACAACTCGCTGGGGATCACTTTGCAGTCTTTACACGATCTTCGATTTTCCCTCCTCGTTAGGAAATAGTCAATCTGGGTCTTGCAAGAGCTGCTCTTGAAGGTCACTAGGTGGTCCTCCTTCTTTTTGAAAAAGGAGTTGACCACCAACAAATCAAAAGCCACCGCAAAGTCCAGCACAGAGGTCCCTCCCGCATTTCTCTATCCGAAACCGAAGCCCCCATGGACCTCATCATAACCCGCTAGCTCCGCTCCAATATGGCCGTTAAAGTCTCCGCCTATGTACAGTCTCTCGGTGTGAGGAACCTCCTGGATGACCTCATCTAGGGCCTCCCAGAAGAGCTTCTTTGATTCCTCCGGCAAGCCTACCTGAGGCGCATACACGCTCACCACGTTCACGAACACTGAGCCTACTAAGACCTTAATAGCCATAATTCGGTCGCTCTTACGCCTCACTTCGACCACCTGGTCCGCCAAATCCTTTACAACCAGGATGCCGACTCCATTCCTCGCCTTGGATGACCCCGAGTACCAAAGCTTGTACCCATCAATCTCTCTAGCTTTCGCCCCAACCCACTTCGTCTCCTGGACACACGCTATACTAATCCCCCGCTTACGCAGAGATTTAACTAACTCTATCGACTTACCCGTAAGGGACCCAATGTTCCAGGACGCTAGGCGCACCTTTCGCAACCCTGAACCCCTCCTAACCCCAAAACTCCCCGGAGGACAGGCTGAAGCAGCTACATGGCCCGCCACAGACGCAGACGCCTACGGGGCCAAACGAACACCCTAAACGATCTACAAACTTAAAGGGTTACAACAGAAAACTAAGATAACACCAAAAACACTATTACACCCACCACACCCACGAACACCCCCGCTCACGACTAACCACTGGCCGCAGCAACCCACCCGATCAGCACAAGAAAAAGCGCTACTAAAAACTAATAACTAGAAATAAAAAAAATAAAATTAACAATAAAACTAAAATAAAAATAAAAATATACAATAATAATAAACAATGAAGGGCCACTGATCAAGCAAGGAGTACCACACAAACAAGTGCAATTGCTCAGGCTTGGGGTTACAACAAAGAATAGACAAAACAACAGTCGTGAAGCAAGCGAGCTAAAACTAAATAATACCAACAGAGTACTGGCAATAGGGGAGACGAAAAAAGAGCCAGAAAAACCAACAAAATGCTAACACAAAAGCTACTAATACTACCAACAAAATACTGGCAGAAAAGAGCCCTACCAACTCAGTAATGCTACCAATAATCGAAACAACTAGAAAAGAGCCCTACCAACAGGCAAAAAAGCTACTAAAATTCTGACCAAAAACCAGAGCCTACTAATACTACCCAAGAAACCAGGGCACTGCCCAGCAAAAACACTGACCTGCCAATGCTGAGCAAAACCGAGGTAGTCACGCGCCGACAGAAAACAAAGGATAGTATCTTAACACACTGACCGGCAAATCAAGAGGCCCAGCAGATACCAAAAACCCAAAAACAGAGCACTACAGAGCAGGAACAGGTGCTATAACGCAAAACAGGCACTACAAAGCAATAGCAAACAGGGCACCGTGGGACCGAGCAAGCAAAACCAAAGAAAACAGGTGCTAGGAAATAGTCAAGACAAGCACTACAAAGCCGAGGGCCACTTAAACAACACCCGGCACAAATCAGCCCACCAAAAACCACCAAGTCACTGACCAGAGAACCAAACAGCAGCTGCCGAGCACTCTTAGCTCGAAGACAGGGCAAAAATACCAGAGCAAAACAGGAAAGACCAAACCAGGAAACACAGGCACAAAAACGATGGCACGAAAATAGATCAAATTAGATCAAAAAAACGATGGGGAGAGACCAAAATTAGATCAAAATTGGACGAAAAACACGAAACACGGCACGGAGCAAATGGCACGAAAGCGGGAGAAGGAAAAAACTCAGCTTGAGGTAGACCAAAGTAGACCAAACACTGGCCGCGACGCCAACAACGCTGCCGGTGACCACCGTCTGCCTGACCCACACAAACAGAAGACGGGTTGTACCAAACCTGGCCTTATGTCCAAAAACGACGGCGGCAAGGAACTCAGGGCCACCCGAAGTTAGCTCACCGTGTACCTCCGGAGGGACTCACCGCCGGGGACCGCCGACCGTCGACTCACCGTTCTGTGCTAGACCCAGGTTACCGTTCTGTGCTGTCAGTTATGAGCGAGCAGCGGGCTAGAGAGAGAGAGAGAGAGAGGAGTTTTTAGAAGACTATAATACGTAAAATTTATAGTCTTTTGGGCTTAGGTATCACCCTAATTAATCATGGATGACTCAAACTCATCTCTTTTAATTAGGTAATCGCTTTAGATCTTTGTTAAATCGATTTGCTGGTAAATTGGTTACAAAGTGTTAAATGATGTTTTTCTAATTCTTAATGCTCTAATTTGATTAAATTTTTGCGCTGGTGTAAAGATTATCAAATTAGTAGGGTTTATATTATGGCTGGACCTAAGTAAACTAGAATCTAAGGAAAAATGAGAAAGAACTACTGGTGGATATCTTCTACAGTTTAACTCATGAATGAAATTAACTTGTGTGTTGATGATAAATATCAATTTGTATGGTGGATTGAGATTATACTAAGTATTCTTCATAAATTTGACAACTTTGATAATTATTTGTTGCCTAGAGTTAATTTGATTAGTTTGTTAATTTTTGTTCTATTTTTGTTAGCTTTAATATAATTTCAATCGACCCCCCCCTTAAAAGTATAATCTTTTAGGAGTGTCTAGGTAACTTTAGATAGCTTAGATTTTGATTTTTAGAGTGGTTATAATTTTAGATTGATTTATATTCAGTTTTAGTATTTAATTACCGGTTTGATAGAACTTAGACTAAAAATAGTTATTTTTGTTATTTTTCGATTTTAATTAAATCCTAGGGTTATATAGTGTCCTAGTCTTCTTATATTCAATTTTGTAATTTTTGGAAATTATTTGACAATTTTTAATAATTATTTTGTGAAATTGATAAGTGCAGGTTTTTAGGTTATTAATTCTGAAATTTTCGATTTTTAATTTTAATTCACAACTATTAGGTATTGTTAAGTCCAGAAAGCTGTGTCCTAGAATTAGGGTAAATGTTTTCATTATTTTCGTATTTATATTTACGCAGATTATTTTATTTCTAATTTCAGATTTATTATTCTGCTTGATATTCAGTGCTAATTTTCTGATTTGATTTTTCTGAAATTAATTAGATACAATTTAGAATTTATAAGCTTATAGACCTGAAGAATAATATTTTAAGTTGCTGTTTGAATTTTTTTAACATTTATTTTCTGACTATTATTTGTTGTTATTGATTTTTAATTAGAATTTCAGTTACTATTCTGTTTTTATTTTTCTAAATTATTTAGGGAATCTTTTTACTATTTTATTTCCAGAATATAATCCAAAATATTTAGGGGCATCATTGGGTGTTTTTTTTTCCAGATTTTTATCCATTAGATTTTAATTATTTTAGAACTATTAAGATTAACTTTAATAAATTGGATTAGTAAAATCATTTAGGATTAAGCTAGCCTTTTTAAAACAATCTTTCCTCGTGGATCAATCCCTACTTTCCTACGCTATAAAAAGTATTCAATAACCAAAGTAGTGGTTAAATTTATAACTCTCGACAAGCTTTACAAATTTTGGCGCCGTTGCCGAGAAAAGAAAATTAAATTGCTAGTTTACTTCTATTTAATTTTACTACTTTTATTATTTTGTTTTTATTTTAATTTTTGCAGATTGCCAGTAAGTCTTAAACTTAAAGAGGTAAGAATGCCTACTCTTCGGGAATTTGCTGCCCCTAAGCTAGAAACCCAACCCATGTCCATTACTTATGCTCTATTAGATAAACCCTTGAAACTGAACTCTGGATTCATCAATTTATTACCTAAGTTTCATGGATTAGCTGGAGATGACCCCTATAGACACATTAGTGAATTCTTTATTACCTGTTCTGCTATGGTGCCTGAAGGAATTCTTGAGGACCAAATTAGACTAAGGGCATTTCCCTTTTCTTTGCTTGGTAATGCTAAGGATTGGTTATATTATATGCCTGCTGGATCTTTTTCTCCATGGACTGCATTGCATAAATCGTTTCTGGAAAAGTTTTTTCCTGCATCCCGTATTGGATCTATTAGGAAAGATATATGTGGAATCAAACAAATAAATGGGGAAACTTTTTGTGAGTATTGGGAAAGATTTAATAAATTGTGTGCTAGTTGTCCCTAACATCAAATAACTGAACAACTATTGATTCAATATTTTTATGAGGGTTTGCTTCCTATGGATCGTAATATGGTAGATGCTGCTCGCGGAGGGACTCTAGTTAATAAAACGCCAGCAGAGGGTAGAAATTTATTTAATCTAATGGTCCAAAATACTAAGCAGTTTGGCGCTAGGGAGTCACAAGTCAAAAGGGTCAATGAGATTGGTTATAGTTCATCTGTAGAGAATCAGTTATCTTATATTACTGCTATGTTAAATAAGATTGTTACTGGGGGTATTCAAAAAGCAGTAATATGTGGTATTTGTTGTCTAGAGGGGCATCCTACTGATGCATGTCTTACTCTACAAGAAGGTAATGTTAATGCTCTTTACTCTAACTAAAATCAAAAGAGGCATGATCCCTATTCGAATACTTATAATGAATGATGGAGAGACGACCCTAACCTCAGGTATGGCCCTAAGCCTAATCTACCTAGTTTTGACCAACCCTCTCGTCAACCTTCTAGTCAAGATAGGACCAATTTCCTTCTAGAACAAGTCCTCAAGAAAATGGATGATAGGTTCCAAATTTTGCAGACAACTCTTAAGCAGGTTCAAGAGAAACAGACTGCAACTGATATCATAGTTAACAACTTGCAGGCTCAAATGCAAAATAGATTACCATCTCAGCCTTATCCTAACCCTGAGGAGAATGTTAGTGCCATAACACTTGGGAGTGGGAAAGAGTTACAAGAACCTAGGAAGAGTAGAGACGTTGAGCCTGAGTTAGGGGGCAAGGGGGCTGTACCAGAATTAGATACAAAGTCTAATCAAACTACTTAGGAAATAGGAGAGAAGAAAAAAGAACCTTATAAGCCAATTCCACCCTTTCCTAGCAGATTTCGAAGCCCTACTTCTAAGGTGAATGAGGCTAACCAAGAGATCTTAGAGACATTAAAGAAGGTAGAGATCAACATACCTCTCCTTGATGCCATTAAACAGGTGCCTTGCTATGCTAAGTTCTTGAAAGAGTTGTGTACTACCAAAAGGAAGTAAATAGGGAATGAAAAGGTAAGCGTGGGGGAAAATGTATCTGCAGTTTTTCAAAGGAAACTACCCCCTAAGTTCAAAGATCCTGGTGTATTTTCTGTTCCTTGTAAAATAGGAAATCTTTACTTTAATAAGGCTATACTGGACTTGGGTGCTTCCATTAATGTTATGCCTAGGTCTGTTTATGACAAATTGAACTTAGGAAAGTTAAATAAAACAGGTGTAGTGCTTCAGTTAGCTGATAGGAGCAGTATTTACCCAGATGGAGTGTTAGAGGACATTTTAGTCCAAGTGAATGAACTTGTGTTTCCTGCTGACTTTTATGTAATGAACATGGGTGAAGCATGTCATGATATTCCCATCCTGCTTGGCAAACCATTTTTCAAAACAGGTAGGACTAAAATTGATGTGCATGAAGGCACATTAACCATGGAATTTGATGGTGAAGTGATTAAATTTAATATTTTTGATGCCATGAGATTCCCTGCTGATGTGAGTTACGTGTATGCACTTGATGTTATTACTGAATTGCCCCATGATATGTATGACTTATCCAATGAGGATGAATTTTTG
>JACYFF010010365.1:40035037-40053416 GCA_017589665.1 Selenicereus undatus | reverse complement strand
AAAACCCTAAGCAAAAAAAAAAAACCCTAAACCCTCACCCTATTAATAGAACCCACGACCAGCACCTTCACCTCTTCCTCTCATCACGCTCTTCATCATCTCCTAACCTCTCACGCATCACCCTCAACTCCTTCATCATCATCATCATCTTTCATCACCATCCTCACGCTCCCTTCTTCCTCCCCACGCATCACTTACACCTTCACAGCAGCCCTTCATCTCCATCTTCCATCTTCACCATCATCATCAGCTCCTTCATCGCATCATCTCACCATGATCATCGTCATCAGCTCGTCACCATCATCTACTCCTCTCAAGCACGACTACCCTTCATCCCTTCCACCAACCCTTCCTATATCATCACCTTTTTATCTCACCACCATCCTCACGCTTCCAAAAGGAAGCCACGGCTGCCTTCAAAAGAACCCTCAACCACGAGCTTCTTCTCCACGTTGCCCTCCACTGCTGCTTCCCATAATCACCATCATCATAGTTCATCATCACCATCTTCAGCGTAGGGTTATTTTTTTTATTTTTTTTTGTTGTTTAGATTATTAATATTGTTAAACATGAATTATTTGGGTAAAGTTTGTGATGTTAATTTTAATATGAGTGAGTAATTTTTTTTGCTTAGTATAATCTTCTTGAAGTCGTGCTAAATTAATTCTTTTGAAACAAGTTTTATGCTTTAATGCCTAGTTGATTTCTATTCATGATTCTTTAGCGATTACCGTTTATCGTTTATGAAATTTGTGTTAAATCAATTAGAATGCATGCTAGTTGATTAAATATCGATTGATAGTTTAGAAGACTATAATACGTAAAAGTTATAGTCTTTTGGGCTTAGGTATCACCCTAATCAATCATGGATGGCTCAAACCTATCTCTTTTAATTAGGTAATCGCCTTAGATCTTTGTTAAATCGATTTGCTGGTAAATTGGTTACAAAGTATTAAATGATGTTTTTCTAATTCTTAATGCTCTAATTTGATTAAATTTTTGTGCTGGTGTAAATATTATCAAATTATTTGGGTTTATATTATGGCTGGACCTAAGTAAACTAGAATCTAAGGAAAAATGAGAAAGAACCGCTGGTGGATATCTTCTACAGTTTAACTCATGAATAAAATTAGCTTGTGTGTTGATGATAAATATTAATTTGCATGGTGGATTGAGATTATACTAAGTATTCTTCATAAATTTGACAACTTTGATAATTATTTGTTGCCTAGAGTTAATTTGATTAGTTTGTTAATTTTTGTTCTATTTTTATTAGCTTTAATATAATTTCAATCGACTCCCCCCCCTTAAAAGTATAATCTTTTAGGAGTGTCTAGGTAACTTTAGATAGCTTAGATTTTGATTTTTAGAGTGGTTATAATTTTAGATTGATTTATATTCAGTTTTAGTATTTAATCACTGGTTTGTTAGAACTTAGACTAAAAATAGTTATTTTTGTTATTTTTTGATTTTTATAAATTCCTAGGGTTTATATAGTGTCCTAGTCTTCTCATATTCAATTTAGTAATTTTTGAAAATTGTTTGATAATTGTTCAGAATTATTTTGTGAAATTAATAAATGCAGGTTTTTAGGTTATTAATTCTGAAATTTTCGATTTTTAATTTTAATTCACAATTATTAGGTATTGTTAAGTCCAGAAAGTTGTGTCCTAGAATTAGGGTAAATGTTTTCATTATTTTCGTATTTATATTTATGCATATTATTTTATTTCTAATTTTAGATTTATTATTCTGCTTGATATTCTGTGCTAATTTTATGATTTTATTTTTCTGAAATTAATTAGATACAATTTAGAATTTATAAGCTTATAGACCTGAAGAATAATATTTTAAGTTGCTATTTGAATTTTTTTAACATTTATTTTCTGACTATTATTTGTTGTTATTGATTTTTAATTAGAATTTCAGTTACTATTCTGTTTTTATTTTTCTAAATTATTTACTGAATCTTTTTACTGTTTTATTTCCAGAATATAATCCAAAATATTTAGGGGCATCATTGGGTGTTTTTTTTTCCAGATTTTTATTCATTAGATTTTAATTATTTTAGAACTATTAAGATTAGCTTTAATAAATTGGATTAGTAAAATCATTTAGGATTATTCTAGCCTTTTTAAAACAATCTTTCCTCGTGGATCGTTCCCTACTTCCTTACACTATAAAAAGTATTTAATAACCGAAGTAGTGGTTAAATTTGTAGCTCTCGACAAGCTTTACACGTTAGCATGTGTATGAAGGCCTTGCACCTAAAAACCCTCAAATGTTCGTAAGAAGCATTCTTTCCAATCCAGACTCGCTCTGGAATGTCAAACTGCAAAGGAACTGATGGAGCTCTATTGATGATATAAACTGATGTATGAACAACTTTACTGCAGAATGCCTTTGGCAACTTAGACATTCTGAGTATTGATCTCACCTTCTCAACAATAGTTTTATTCATCATTTCTGCAATGCCATTGTGCCAGGGTGTACCAGGTTCAGTCTTCTCATGATGAATGACATGCTTCCTGTAGTACTCCTTAAACTCATTGGAGGTGTACTCTTTTCCATTGTCTGTCTAGAGAGCCTTCAACAGCATGCATGGCTCCCTCTCCACCATGGCATGAAAGTACAAAAACTTCTGGAATGCCTAACTTTTTGCTTTCAACATGTACACCCAGGTCTTACATGAAACATCATTACAAAAAAGCTATCACCATGCCACGACTCTATCTCAGTGGGACCACACACATTAGAATGTATCAATTCTAACTTGTTTTCTTTCCGCTTTAGGTGCTTGAAAAAAGAAACTCTATGATGCTTAACAAATAAACAATAATCACAAGGGTTGAGAATTTTACCTTCTGATAAAGAAATAAGGGACTCCTTGGCTAGAATCTTCAACCCTTTCTCACTCATGTGAGCCAGCCTGCGGTGCTAGAGATTTGGTGAAGCATCATCCTTAACTGCATTAATCTATCTACACACACACCTTCACATGTGTCTTATAAAGCATACAACAACGCTCGCCGTTAGCCACAAGTAAAAAACCCTTGGTGAGGTTTCAAATCCCCCACCAAGTTGATGCTTATAACCTTCCTTGTCCAGAGCACTCATCGAGATCATATTCAGGCGCAAGTCTAAAATATGTCACACATTCTTTGGAATGATTGTACAACCAACATTGACCTGAATACATATATAACCTATTCCAACAATATCAGCAACACTTTTGTTGCCCATCTTGACACTGCCTAAATTTCCAGCCCTGTAAGTGTTGAAGTATTCTCTCTTAGGAAGACAGTGATACGAAGCTGCTGAATTAACAACCCAATCAACATCAGAATCAATGATATGGTTACACTCTTCGGTTGCATAAACTAGTGCAACGACATCATCATCTGAACAATGACATGAGATAACCGATGCAGTACTTTTGTTATCGACCCTTTGCTGATTCTTGTCGTCACTTTGTCTCTATTTCTATGAGTTGTAATATTTTTTGATATGCCTTGGTTTTCCACACCTCCAGCGTGTAGCTCTCCCCTTACTTTGGGATCTGTTATTACCTTTTCCTTTTCCCTTCAGTCCTCTGCTCTTACTTCGACCTCTTCCTTCAGTAAAAAGAGCTTGGTTGATATCAACACTCTCTCCTTTCTACGAGCTTTTTTGTTGAACAAGCAATCTTTGACTATACTCAAGGATAACTTATTGCCTGGAGCTGAGTTACTAACAGTAACCACTAGGGTTTCCCAACTATCTAGCAAAGAACTCAAGAGAAATAATGCCTGCAACTCTTCACCCAAAATAAGCTCTAAAGTAGACAACTGATTAAGAACATCTTGAAAATCACTCAAGTGCTCAGCAATAGTACGTCCCCCTTTCAGTTTCAGGTTAACAAGATTCTTAATCAAGAAAACTTTATTTTAGGCAGTTTTTCTTTGGTACAGACCTTCTAACTTAGTCCATATGTTATGAGCTTCAGCCTCGTTGGCTACGTGGTGAAAGACACTGATATCTACCCATTATCTAATTGTACCAGCAGCCTTCTTACTTAACTTCTTCCACTCTTTTGCCCCTGTCTTATTAGGTTTAGTACCTTGAAATTCAATGGGATTGTGCAAGTCCTTGCAATGACGTAAGTCCTCCATCATTGGTTTCCAAATCAAATAATTACTAACAACTAATTTAATCATCGAGGTACTACTTGAACTCTCCATAGTTCTCACAACTAGTTATACCACCCTAAGCTCTGATACCACTTGTTGGGTCCAAGACTACGCGCAGAAACAATTAGTTGTAGCCTAATAATTATGTAACACCGACAAGCCAGCAATATGCAAAGTTAAATGCAGGAAATAATTAAATGGGACACCAAAATTAATGTGAAAAACCCTCCAGTGTAGAGGAAAAAACCATGGGGCAAACCAATAGAAATATTCCACTATAAGAATAGTAAACAGTACAATAAGTGACCGTCTCAAATTAATTACCCTAATTCGAGGCCCACAACAATTCAGAAACAGTACATAAATTACCTCTAGACTCGAACACAACTGAATAGCACCATCAATTGATTCCACACCGCCTAGATAACCACCCAAGTTGTGGTAATCACCACCTGGTTGCACACCTCTACCACGCCCTTCTCACATATACTTAAGCTCTCACAATTCACCTTTCCGTGATTAATTAGCTTGTGACTGTGATGATTCTCAAGACCATGAAAGCCTTAATTTATAGTGCTCCTTAGCTTGGCTAGCAAGGCACAACTTGCCTTAATTCAACTTTCCATAAAGTCCACACTTCAATCGACAAAACATGATCACCACCCAAAAAAAAAAAGAAAACCTTCCTTTTTTTGTTGAGTTTTCCCAACGTGAGATTAAACACCAAGCCATGATCATAAAAAACTTCCTTTTTGATGCTAATTCAAATCCATGACTTGCCAAATTAAAAACCAAGAGTCTTTTTCCTTTTTTTTAATTTTATTTGTTAATTGGGCTGGACCCTAAACTAACAATAGGCTTCCTCATATTAAAAGTGAGAAATGAGCCGAAGTCAAGTACCTTTGGTGTGTCCACCCCTACCATTGCATCTCTACAAACCTATTCATTGATTTGGACAATATATATGTTTTTTTGGACGTTTGTCTTTTTTTTTCCATATACACATTTTATTGTAATTGGCTCAAGACCATAAATTTATTTTTGTAGTTTAATTGAATTCTTGTTTAGCAAACATTGTCTAAATTATGCTCAATGACAAAGGATTGATACCAGGTGTAGGGTCAAGTAGGCCGACAATAGAGTCCAAAAAATTTAAATTTTCTGAAAGAAGGTAAAAAATTTGAAAAGGAAAAGGAAAAAGAAAGAAAGGGACATGTGTAAAGGGATGTCCATAAAAGGTAGACCTTTCCACCCTGGTTTTGATATGGAAGTTTTATAAACAATTATTTAGAAGGGAAATTCAGAAGTAAACAAAAAAAAAACGAACAAGAACTAGAAAAGAACAAGGTATTCTAAAACTTTATGGCAGAATATTTGCAAATTAATGTGACAACCCTATACTGGAAGTCGAAATATCATAATGTTGGGCCTTGGTGTAAAAAGGAAGGTAAATCTCATTAGTACGGGGTTACTAACTATTTAACCCAAAATTATTACATTTTATGCCCTATTACTATCTAATATTTGCTCACAATAAATTAATAAATTAGGATTTTAATAAATAATTTGTATATTTTGTAGGAATTTGAAAATTTGAAGAAAATGGGTTGCCCAAAGCAAGAAAAGATTCATCGGATTAGGAAATGGGAAGGAGCAAAAAAGAACTGAGCCCAGCCCATGACGCATCTGACCTAAATTTGGAGCCCATTCCTACACCTTGAGCTGCCCACTGTCTCCCTTTTTTTCATCTCACGACTGGGTCGTGCCCAGCTCGGTAGCATCCCCTTGTTCCCTCTCTCTCATCCCTCTTCTCTCTCTCAGGCCAGCAGCGTTGAGGCCCAAACACCCAGCCTCCCCATTCCATTTATTTCCCTCGCATATGGCACATGAGCTTGGCTTTCCTCCCCCCTAACCCTTTCATCGTCTTCTTCTTTATCCCTCTACACAGAGAACTTAGAAAAGAGTAGGGCAACCCTCTCGTTTTCCTCCCCATCTATTACTCTCTTTGTCCTCATTATTTATTCTGTCATCAACACCATCATCCAGCTGGCGGTTACAAGAATTGGAAAGGCTTGATTAGGGATTAATGAAGCAATCAAGAGGGGAGAAGGGTTGCGGTTTTCAGGACTAAAAAGGGGGGTTCATGGCAGAGATGAAATAGGGTAGTAGAGGATAGATGAGCTTTTAATGTTTTCATTCTTCTCTTGGTTTTCATTCTCGTTTTGAACCTGAGATTGGGTTGTCTAGATTCCCAAAAAAAAATAAATTAATCGCTCAAGCTCTTATCAATTTAAGACACACATTTTAGGTTTTGGGGTGGGATTAGGTTTAAGCATTGTCGATATTTACAGCTCCCTTGCTTCAATTTGTCATACTTTGACTTGACTACTGATGTTCTCCCTGCTCTTCTACCCTAGACTGTGAGTTTAAAGCTTTAGACAATAAAATTCCTCCAACTCATATTATCTGTATGTTGATTGATTGCAGTTTTCATGAATGATTTCCATTTTGCTCTCTTGAAGTTCGATTTAAGTGTAAACAGAGCTTGGTAATGAGTAGTTTCAGTGGTCATTTAAAACTTCAGTTTGCACTTTTACAAAAGCCAAAACAAAAAAAAAGATTACATTAGCTAATAATGAGGGGTTAGCTATTGTTTCATCAATATTAGAATGATAGCCCTTGATTAGCAATTTAATTTCATACACTATCCCTAAGGGCGACACCCGTAAGCACTATGATGATAAACCGTACACTAGTGGAATTACATAACTCGTTTTTGGCACCATTATGGGGGCGATTTTGTGAAATTTAGTTGCGTCGAGTCATAGTTTAGTTACTAGAGTCCTTTAAGTCATTTTCATTTTATTTTTTAATTGTGATTTTTGGATTTGGTTGAGTTTTTGTTTAGTTTTAGTAATTTAGTTTAGATTATTTTGATTTTTGAATTACGTTAGTATTTCAATTTTTGTTTAGATGAATTTTATTTTTATTTTTAGAGGTTATTTACTACTAAAAAAATCGTACTAATGAAGTCTAGTTTATGTGCAGCTAAAAGAAAAGAGGCATAACTAAATAGAAAGAAAAAAAAGGCAACATTAGTGCAGGATTTTCATAATTTTTTAGATTTTATTTGAATTTTTCAGAGTATTTCTGGTGTGATTTTTGCTATACTGATTTTTTTCATGGATTCGGCATAAGTTTTAGAGTTTATGTGAATTTGTCACGAATTTTTAGGAATGTCTAAAATTTTGTTTGAATTTTGCAATTAATTATCTGCTTGCAGTATTTTACATAGTTCAGGGATAGAAAAAATTTGAAAAAAAATATATTCATATCCCTTGTGATTGTGTTGAATTTACTGTATATAGAGTTCTGATTTTAGGAGTTTTATTTTTTATTTTAATTTTATTTTTAGATTTGGTTTGATTAGGTTTAGTTTATTTTCTATTTTCTTTTAGTTTATTTGTGATTTTCTTTTCGTTTTTATGATTCTTCTAGGGTTGGATGACTTTCTGTTTTTATTTTATTTTAGTCTTGATTCACTTTTTAATTTTGTTTTGTGTCTTAAAAGAAAAGAAAAAAATCAGGAAAATCAAAATCCAACAAAATTAGAAAAGATAAAAAGGACCAAAAATATATCCTTTTGTGATGCTGTGAGATTTTTATAAGCGGTTGGGTTAGAGACTCTGAGAATAATAGACTTGTTAGGAGTAAGCCCAACCCTGAGCTTGAGCCCGATCCTAAACCCAAGCCTGAATTAGAAGTGCAGGAGATCGCATAAGAAAAATCTTTGAATGATATTTTCTATCCTCCTAAGACTACTTTGTCATCTTGCTTTACTATACCTAACCTAGGACTAAATGTGACTTTCGAATTGAGACCTCACCATTCTCAAATTCTCCCTAAGATGCTATTTTTTTTTTAGGTAATTCGAAGAAGTATGTTCTATGATGCATTTTCCTAATATCTCTATTGATGTTGTGTGAATGAAATTGATTCCTTTTGTCTTGAAAGATTGAGGTAAACGTTGGATGAATGACTTGGCTGCTAATTCTGTTACTTCTTGGAAAGATTTTGTAAGATTGTTCTTAAGAAAATATTTTCCTAATGCCAAGACTGTTAAGCTAAGGAATGAGATCAATCAATCTATGCAACTAGACAGAGAATCATTTTGGAAATACTTTGATAGGTTCAAAAATTTGTTGGTCTAGTGTCCCCATCATGGTTTAGACTAAGTGCGTTTGTGCCAGATTGTATATGAAGGACTTGACCAAGAGACTAGAACCATGGTAGAGTCCATGTGTCAGGGTGGCCTTCTTTCCACAGGTGCCACTGCTGCTTGGGAATTTTTAGATGACTTAGCTATGAAGAACATGCAGTAGAAAACCGCTCGCGATGACATTCTAAGTTCTAGGTTTGCAAGGGATGGGTTACATTCTATCTCTGATGTGAGTCACTTAATGTCTAAGATTGTTGTTTTGGAAAACATGTAAAGGGGTTATCTCCCTAGATGCCCCAGTTATCTCAGACTTCTATGGTTACATGTTCTCATTGTCAAGCCTTAGATCATTCTTTGAGTGCTTGTCCTTATTTTGCTCACCAGTTAGCAACTGGACAAGAGCAAGTGAGTATGGCCTTTTAGAGACCTAAGAACGACCCATTTTCCCCTTATCATAATCTAAGGTGGGGAAATCACCCTAATTTTTCTTGGGGTAATGGACCAAATGTTATGGTTTCTAAATCACATCCAGGAGTGTTTCCTGGAAACAACTCTTAGCCCATCTCTCATCTCCCATCTCTCCAATTCTTTTCAGAGACTGACTTTTCCAGGTGTTCCCAATGCACCTAGACCTCCACCTCCTGTAGCTTAAATTCAACCTCCGCCTGGTTATACTGATATTGACAAAATTGAGAGAAAAATTAATAGTAATGTGGAGGGAATGATTAATGCTAATATGGAAAAAATGATGAGAATGATGACTGAACAGTTTTCCCAATTAACATCATCTTCTAGGGAACCAAGTACTTTTCCAAGTCAACCTAAGGAGAATCCTAAGGGTCACACCTCCTCTTCTTCTAGTGCTAACCTTATTAAGCCTGTGAGGAAAGTGAATGCAGTTATAACTGGTTCATTCTATAAGTCAGGGGATGCTACTGTTGGTGTCTTTTATGATTCTCCTGAGTCACCTTCTAACAAAGAGGATCTTACGGAGAAAGATTCCTCTTATTCAGTTGACCCTTCACCCCCTACGGATTCTTTTACTCGATGTTATTCAGTAAATACCTCCATATGCTAGATTTTTAAAGGATATGTGTACCACCAAGAGAGCTATTAGTATCCCTCAGAAGGCTTTCTTAGCCTCTGGTGCTAATTCTATTCTTTCTCACCGAATCCCAGTGAACCATAAGGACCTCGGTTGCCCTACTATTTCTATAGTCATAGGGCACCACCTTATTCATATAGCTTTTCTTAATTTAGAGGCCAGTCTCAACTTGATGCCTTTCACTGAGTATGAAAGGCTAGGGTTAGGTGAGTTGAAACCTACCAAGATGGTCATTTAATTAGCTGATAGATCGATCAAGTTGCCTATGGGTATAGTTGAGGATGTTCTTGTGAAAGTGGGTAAATTCATTTACCATGTGGACTTTGTTGTGATTGAGACTGAAAAGGTGTCCAATATTGCAAGTCAAGTCCCTGTAATTCTAGGGCGTCCTTTCTTGGCTAGTGTCAATGCCCTCATTAATTACATGAATGGTATGATGAGACTGTCTTTTGGCAGCATGAACTTAGAGTTGAACATCTTTAACATGTAAAGACAGCATTTTGGTTTTGATGATATGGAGTTTTCTACTCTTAACTGGGTAGAAGATTTTGTATTTGATGATGATTTTGATGATATGTTTGCTGCTAAGTATGAGTCATTCTTTGTTAATGATGAGCCTGAATATGATGTGTTTGAGTTTAATGACTTGTGCTCTTCTGCTGACTGTCTACTTGCTTCTATTTCTGAATCTGCTCATGAATTTGTTTTCCCTCCCGCTCTTGAATTGAAACCTCTTCTTGACTCTCTTGAGTATTCATTCCTAGAACCCGATGAATCATTACCTGTCATTATCACTTCTGACCTAGATCAGGACAAAGAGGACAAACTGATTGCCCAACGTAGAGAGAGCAAGGAAGCTATAGGTTGGACTTTAGGGGATATTATAGGGTATTAATCCCTCCATTGTGCAACATGGAATTCATTTAGATGACAATGCTAGGCCCTATCGAGATCACCAAAGGCGTTTGAACCCAACTCTACAGGAAGTAGTTAGGAAGGAAGTACTGAAGTGGTTAGACCATGGGATTATTTATCCGATTTCTAATAATGAGTGGATTAGCCCTGTTCAAGTTGTTCCTAAGAAGACTGGTATTACCGTGATTATGAATGATAAGAACGAGTTAGTCCCTACTCGAGTTCAATATGGGTGGGGTGTGTGTGTGTGTAGATTATAGAAAATTGAATGCTACCATAAGAAAAGACCATTTTCCCCTTCCTTTCTTGGACTAAATGTTAGAGAGATTGGTTGGACATTCCTTCTATTGCTTTTTAGATGGATATTTCAGTTGTACCCAAATCTCTATTACTTCTGAGGATCAGGAGAAGACTACTTTCACCTATTCATTTGGGATTTATGGCTTTAGAAGAATGACTTTTGGACGATGTAATGCCCCTGCTACCTTTTAGATGTGCATGATTTTCATTTTCTTAAATCTAGTTTAGCAATGCCTGGAAATTTTTATGGATGACTTTTCTGTGTTTGGATCTTCCTTTGATGATTATATGTCTAATCTGAGAAAATTTTGGAAAGGTGTAGGCAGAAATACTTCACTTTGAACTGGGAGAAGTGTCACTTCATGGTTAAAAAGGGGATAGTCTTAGGCCACATTATTTCTAGAGATGGGATTAAGGTAGACAAGGCTAAGACTGATATAATTGTTAATCTTTCACCTCCCACTTGTATGAAAACATGAGCTCTTTCCTTGGACATGATGGCTTCTATCGTCATTTCATTAAGGACTTTAGTAAGATAGCGAAACTCTTGACCAACCTGTTAGCTAAGGATATGCACTTTCACTTCTCTGAGGAGTGTCTTCTGGTATTTACTGAGCTTAAGGAATCCTTAACCTCTGCTCTCGTTCTTCATCCTCATGTTTGAGGAGAACCATTTGAGCTGATGTGTGACGCATCTGATTATGCTATTGCGGTTATTCTAGGATAGCATGTTAATAAGAAGCCCCATGTTATCTATTATGCTAGCCACACTTTGAATGATGCCCAACTAAACTATATTATTACTAAGAAAGAATTGGCTGTGATATTTGGTTTTGAGAAGTTTAGAGCTTACCTGATTGGGTCTTATGTGATTGTCTATATTGATCACTCTGCTCTTAAGCACTTTGTTTCTAAGAAGGATGCTAAACCTAGACTTGTGAGATAGATCTTGCTTTTGCAAGAGTTTGATTGTAAGATTAGGGACAAGAGAGGTTTTGAGAACCTTGTAGCTGACCATTTGTTTAGAATTCTCTATGATAGAGTGAGTGAGTCAAGTACTTCTGAATGTTTTCCCGATGAGCAATTATATGGTGTCCACCATGATCCTTGGTATACTGACATTCTGAACTACCTAGTTACTAGTATGATTCCTGAGGGTTGGACCAAGAATGACAAAGATAAGTTCTTCCACCTCATTAAATTCTTTATTTGGGATGACCCTTATTTGTTACAGATTGTTCTAACCAAGTTTTTAAGAGGTGTATTCCCGACAATGAGCTGAGGAGTGTCCTTTCTTTTTGTCATGACCAAGCATGTGGGGGGCATTTTAGTGGGAAGAAGACTACAGCCAAAGTTCTTCAATGTTGTTTTTATTGGTAGACCTTGTTTGGGGATGCTTTTGAGTACTGTAAGAATTGCCCTGGCTACTAACAGTTGGGCAGAATAAGCAAGAGAGATATAATGCCACTTAATCCTGCCATTGTGGTGGAGATTTTCGATGTTTGGGGTATAGATTTCATGGGACCATTTCCATCATCTTTTGGGAATGAGTACATTTTATTAGCTGTGGGCTATATTTCTAAGTGGGTTAAGGTCATCCATTCTAGGACCAATGACACTAAGGTAGTTGTTAAGTTCCTTAGGGAGAACATATTTGCTAGATTTGGCATGCCACGTGCGATCATCAGTGATCAGGGTACCCATTTTAACAACAGGTCTTTTGATGCCTTACTGAAGAGGCACTCCATAGTCCACAGACTTGCTACCCCCTATCATCACCAAACTAGTAGCCAGGTTGAAGTGTCCAATTGGCAAATTAAGCAGATTCTAGAGAAAATTATGAGTAAGAATAGAAAGGATTGGGCCGACAAGCTTGTAGAGGCTTTTTGGGCATATAGGATGGCTTTCAAAACTCCCTTAGGTATGTTACCTTGTAAGGTTGTTCATGGTAAGCCTTGTCTTCTTCCTGTTATGATTAAGCATAGATCTTGGTGGGCCATTAAGATGCTCAATTATGGCTTCATTGAGGCCGGTGAGGAGCATAGACTGTAACTAAGTGAGCTTAATGAGATACAAGGTAAGGCTTATGAGAGTTCTCGATCTAACAAAGAGAGGGCTAAGTTGTTTCATGACAAACATATTCTTAGGAAAGAGTTTGCCCCATGAATGAAAGTACTCTTATATGGCTCTAAGCTCCATTTATTTATAGGGAAAATAAGGTCCTGATGGACGGGTCCCTATATCATTTCACATGTTTTTCCCTATGGTGCAGTTGAAATTCAAGATCTTGAGAGTGCTGCCAAATTCAAAGTGAATGGACAGCGAATGAAGAAATTTTTGGAGCTTCCAAGCAAAGAAGATGTGGAGTGTCTGATGCTCCGCGAGCCAAGTCCTGATCGGTGATTGTGATGCTGAGATAACTCAGGTGTACTTAGCACCCGACCTGCTTTGCTTGAAATTTCTTTCCTTCTTTTCTCTTTCTCACATTTTTCTTTTCATTTTGTTTTGTATAGTTGGTTGCTTTTCTTTCTCTTTTGTGTATATATGTCATACGTTTGTTTTTTAGTCATGTCTTTTTTGTTTTTGAGTCTTGTTTTTGTATTTATTTTTCTTTTTAGTTTTTATTTTCTGTTTTATGGTTCCTTTTATTCCCAATGAGGGCATTGTGAGATTTAGGTCTGGGGGTGGGGAAAATTGGAAAAATAAAAAATAAAAAATTTGAAATTCCAAAAAGATTTTTGTTTTATTTTTGGGGAATATATGTGCTAGTTCTGGTTGACTATGTTATCTTGTACCATATGTGCGTTGATAAAACTTAGTCCTAAAGTGTGATGTTTGCATACAATCCTAAGCCCCAACATTACTTTTAAGCAAGCTTGACTATGATAGATGAACCCGTGAGAATTTGAGCCTTATAGACTAATTCACCATTTTTAGTCTCACATTTTTCTTTCATGTGTGTCTCTTGCATGAGTACATCTCTAGAACTTGCTTTGATTCTCTTTGAAATCACATTTAGTATGTGCATTATGATAATATGATAGGGGCATTCATTTGTTTTGGGAGCTACATAGCCAAATTGCCACCCATGATTTGAATATTTTTACCCTTTGTTAACCCCTTTTGAGCCTTGACCTTTTTGTTGTGAGCCCTTCATTTTAGCCATTGGCCTAAACATAGTTTCCTATACCTAAGCCAAAGCTATTGGGGCAACACTTCATTATTTCGTGGGTAACTTTTGGGTATTTTATGAATTTGGTAGTTGATTTTGGTATATGAGGGGATGTATCATGGTTATCATTTGGAAATTCAGTTGTATTGCTCTTGTACAAACCATTCATTCATTTTCTTCTTGAAGAAAAAGGAAAAAAAAGAAAACAAAACAAGAAAAAACATATGAAACAAAGTTCAATTTAAAAAAAAAATGAAAAAAAGTCAAAAAAATCTCAAAAATTCCAAAAAAACGAATTGTGAGTAGGAGTGTTTGGCATGAATGTTATCATTGTATATGCTCATTTCCAATGGTCAATTTAATTGGAGTGTCTTCTTATTTTGGTTTTGGGAGAATGTGCTCATTATAATCAGTATAGGTGTTGGTTCCTCACTAGCTTTTGCTTTTAGCTCCTCATTTCCCAAATCATTTGTCCATCTCTTGCATTTTACCCTTGGCCCCTTTACAACCCGAAAATGTCCTCTTGATTATTATTTTGCATTTCACATTTTAGTGGTGGAGAATCGAGAATCTTAGCAAGCCTTTGGTAGTTTCTTTGATTGGAATAGAATTGAGTGAACCCTATTATATTTTAAACACATGAGTGGGAGTGTTCTACATTTCCCTAAAGTAAGGTTCTACCACTTACGCTTGTACATAATTTTTAAGTGGGATGAAAGATTGTGTATAGATGTCATAAGTGGGGATTTAGGATTTCTTGATGAGTACATTACGCTTATATGTGATCTAGTGGTTAGGTTACTTGAGTGATGTGGTTAACTAGAATATGTATATATTTTTCCCCGATATTGTATATACTTTGAAAATTTTCAAAAGATTTCCTTTTTATAGATTTTGTAGGTATATCTTCTACGAACCCTCATGAGACCTTTCTCGTCCACTAGGGGTAACCCAGGGGTTTAAAGGACTTGTTGCACATGCTAAACGCAACCATGATTTCTACGAAAGTGAGGTAGGATTTTATTTCATTTTCTAGGATTTTTTTAGTTTATTTTACTCGACGACGAGCAAAACTTAGGTGTGGTGGTATTTGTTGAACCCAATATTATTACATTTTATGCCCTATTACTATCTAATATTTGCTTACAATAAATTAATTAATTAGGATTTTAATAAATAATTTGTATATTTTGTAGAAATTTGAAAATTTGAAGAAAATGGCTTGCCAAAAGGAAGAAAAGATTGATTGGATTAGGAAATGGGAAGGAGCAAGAAAGAATCGAGCCCATCCCATCACGCGTCTTACCCAGATTTGGACCCCATTCCCATGCCCCGAGCTGCACACTATCCCCCTTTTTTTTCTCATAACTGGGCGCATCCAGCTCGATAGCATGCCCTTGTTCTCTCTGTTTCTCTCTCTCATCCCTTTTCTCTCGCACGGGCCAGCAGCGCTGAGGCCCAAACACCTAGCCTCCCCATTCCATTCATTTCCCTCGCATATGGCACATGAGCTTGGCTTTCCTCCCTCCCCCCCCAACCACTTCATCGTCTTCTACTTCATCCCTCGACATAGAGAACCTAGAAAAAAACAGGGCATCCCTCTCATTTTCCTCCCCATCCGTTACTCTCTTTGTCCTCATCATTTATTCCGTAAACATCACCATCATCAAGCAGGCGGTTACAAGAATGAGACAAGGCCTGATTAGGGATCAATGAAGCAATCAAGAGGGGAGAAGGGTTGCAGTTTTCAGGACTAAAAAAGGGGGAGTTTGGGGCAGAGATGAAATAGCGTAGCAGAGGATAGATGAGGGTTTAATGATTTCGTTCTTCTCTTGGTTTTCATTCTCGTTTTGAACTTGAGATTGGGTTGTCTAAATTCCCAAAAACAAAAAAATTAATCACTGAAGCTCTTATCAATTTAAGAGATACATTTTAGGTCTTAGAGTGGGATTAGGCTTAAGCATTGTCGATATTTGCAGCTCCCTTGCTTCGGTTTGACGTACTTCGACTTGACTAATGATGTTCTTCGTGCTTTTCAATCCTCGACCGTGAATTTAAAGCTTCAGACAATAAAATTTGTCCAACTCTCTCACTAATATTTGTATGTTGATTGATTGCAGTTTTCATGAATGATTTCCATTTTGCTCTCTTCAAGTCCGATTTGAGTATAAATAAAGCTAGGTAATGAGTAGTTTCAATGGTCATTTAAATCATTAGTTTGCACTTTTACGAAAGCCAAAAAAAAAGATTATATTAGCTAGTAATGACATTTAGGGTTAACTATTGTTTCATCAATATTAAAATGATAGCCCTCCAGTAGCAATCTAATTTCATACACCATCCCTAGGGATGACACCCGTAAGCCTATAACGATAAATCGTACGGTTGCGAATTACACAATGCTAACTTAACGACATGATTGGGGCCTAGTGGAAGTCCCTAGTCCTTGAATCATGCCATTGCACCCAAAGGTCCAGCTCATGACATATCGTTACTCAAGGCATGCCTAGGCGTCTATATGAAAATGCAGGACTTAGGTTGCTGCTTGTGGCCATAGGATCTTGCTCTAGTACCATCTATAAAATCCTTATTCCCTAGGGTCAAGGCCATCAGTGATTTTAAAATTTTGGGGCAAAACGGATAGAGTTTTGTCTAAAAACTGACTATAACCTAGGCTTAAAGACTTACATTAGGTCCCTGCAATAATAAAACATAAAAGATATTTCTAAACAAGCTTGACGGCTACAAGTCAGAGACTGCAACTCTTTGGACGAAATGCTCAGAGTAAACTAAGAAGAAAGTTCAATAAAAAGAAAGAAATAAAAGATACAACCCAACGGATCACATATCTTGATCACTAAGGTTTGCTTCCCAAAAATACTTAACTCCAACTAAACCAAACAACCGATTGCACCAATTGTTGGCCTACACAACCATTAAGAGATATTGTTGTTCTATATGAAATATACAAACTATAATAATTAACTTACATATGCTCAAGAACTTAAAAAAATACATCACTTTACATCATTTGACTCATAAATCTACGTGTGTATGTCTATATATATATGTGTGTGTGTGTGTGTCTATGTGTGTGTGTGTGTGTATCTATTTGTGTATGTATGTATGTATGTATGTATATATATACACACACACACATATACATACACGCACACATACATACATACATACACACATATATACATACATACATATAACTCCTTTTCCAAAGCAAAAGGAAGGTTTGGACTCGGTTTACGTGAACCGATTTCTACCTGTCACATCAAGAACCTAGGAAAAAGGGAAATACAGAGGGCATGTGTTACCACACACTCAACGAGTGATTCTTAACCCCAAGAAAACAAAACAGTTGCACGTAATACTTTTAAGTAGCAATCACACACAATTTGATATTAACTATCACATAAAAAGCATACAAGGTCTCTCATATCCACCAATACCTCGATAAACTCCATAACTTAAATGGCATCCTTTCTCTTCCTCTATTACACACACAAAAGTTCTCAACTTGTCCAACCTATGACTCTTGTAACTTGGTGACGACAACCACTTGTTACACTTGCTTAACACTACATAATAGGCATACATGACTCAATAGCAAACCGCCTCATGCTAAAATCTAGGCATTGAAAAAAGTAAACCATTTCGTTCACACATAAGCATGTACCATGAAAGAGTTCAATTAGAATTGTCAACTGGAGTTCCTTTCGTAAGAAGATGGAACTAATACACAGACAGGCAAGGACCTTTACTTGGATCACATTAAACATTTATACAAGAAGCAATCCCTTTACAAGGAAGTCATTGAATCTGTATATAGGCCTTCATAAAGGACAATTGTACATTTTCAACATTATGCTAGCATAATCCTAAAACGAGATCAACTCATAATGAGTATAAAATCAATTTCTCGGCACCAAATTCACACATTTGTTCTCTCTTCAAGTGAGTTTCATAACTCACGACTCATGATATCACATAGGTCTCACATAATCAGTGAACGTTTATCCTTATTAGGATCTTCTAGGGTTCCCACTTTTGTGTCTATGCCCTAGGAATTAGGGTTCCTGCATACCGAGTATGCTCCCTAAATTTGTGTTCTACCCTCGCTAGGGTCCTCTGGGTTCCCACTTTTGGGCCTGCTCCCTAGAAATTAGGTTCCTATTTACCAGGTCTGCTCCCGAAACTTACATCTTACCATCGTCAGGGTCCTCTAGCATTCCCACTTCTAGGTCTGCTCCCTAGGAATTCACAAGCACTATTCTCTTAGCCAAAACAATTCAAATATATCTCATGTTAAACACGTTTGTGGTAGCTTTTCCATTGGATCATGACAATGGCATTTCCAGTCTTATAAATACTCAGTTTGACAAAGCATACTTGTAAATGCCTTAACAGTTAAGTCAACCTTTGACAAGCATATAAATACTCATTTTGACAATGCACTCTTGTAAATGCTTTAACAGTCAAGTGACCTT
>JACYFF010010365.1:39996062-40027136 GCA_017589665.1 Selenicereus undatus | reverse complement strand
ATATAGATATGTACATATATATATGTACATACATATATATATATATACATATATATTTAAATATTTTTAGATAGATAGATATATAAACACACACATATGCTGTGCTAGGGCCGCATGTGCTGTTTTTGCATATTACGTTTTTTGTGGTTGGGCCATAGAGCAAAAGAAGACTTAAATCAATGTTGCTGGCTCTTGCGTGCTTTGCCCAATCTTTGCTTCTCTCATGCGTTGACTTCGGCTTTATTCAGCTTTGGCGTAGACTGCAGTGTTTTTCTTATGCTAAACGTGCTTGTGTTCCGAGTGGGCTCTGCCAGTCATTTTTGGGCCAAGCAATGTTCCGTGGCCGATTGTGGCTCTTGGGCTGCTCTTTTTCTGATCCGTTATTCTTGTAATTATGTTGGAGCTAATGGAAGCTTTTATAGTAGTTAATTTCAAGTGGTTATTACATGGAGTATTAATCTTTCATTGTGGATTTTTTATGAGCTTTTCATCTGCGTTTATCCACCCAATATTTTTATTTATATTTTCTTAACTATAAATTCATTATTTCTAGTAGTGATGATACATCTATTCCACTATTTTCTTATCTAGGTTGAGTGAGTTTTATCTTTGAGAATTTTATTTTCTTAATCTTTACTCTCTATTCTATTAATCTTGTTGTGGTAGTCGCCCCTTGAGATCATACTTGTACTCACTCCAACATTATGTCGAATTTTTGGATTCTTCTACTCAGGGTTTTTCCCACTTGTGGATTTTCTATGTAAATCTTGTGTTAATTGATTTGTTTACTTATCTGTTTTTGTGTTAATATCTACACATCTTTTATTGCTTCCACGTCTACTTGCTCGAATTATTAGTTTTTATTTTTTACGAACAAGTGATACAAGAGCTCTGGCCATCGAGGATGTGTATCATTATGAAGTTTGATATTCTAAAGTTTAATGGCAAGATAAGCTTTAATGTTTGGAAGGTCTGAATGATGGTCATTCTGATTTAGACGATTTGAAGAAGGCTCTTGGTGGTAAAACTAATAACTCTGCATCCATGACCGATGAACAACGGGAAGAGCTTATTAAGAAGGCTCTTTTAGCTATTCAACTATACTTAACACCTCATGTCCTCCGTGAAGTGGTTGACAAGACCACTACGGCTGATCTTTGGCTTAGTTTGGAGACATTATACATGACCACAAGTCTTGTAACAAGATCCATATCAAAGAACGTTTGTATATGTTCTCTATGGCTGAAGGTGCTCCCATCCCAATTGATGAATTTAACTTTGTTATTATTGATTTGGAAAGTTTGGATGTGAAACTTAAGTATGAGGATAAAGTTACATTGTTGGTTGTCTCATTGCCTACCTCTTATTAGCATTTCAAAGAAATTTAATGACACTTTGTCTTTTGAGGATGTCAACACCTATTTGTTGTCCAAACAGAAGTTTGACCTTGAAGTACTTGCTGAAAAGGAGAAGGCTTATTTGTGAATATTGAATCCTTTGATAAAGGGAACAACACTAAATCAAAGTTTGAGAGTCGTAAATTCAACAAATATTGTCATGTTGTAGAAAATTTGGACATGTAATTTCTGAGTGTTTTAAGTTGAAAAACAAGAGCAAGAGAGAAGAAAAGAATAATCAATCACACCATTATGAACAGGCTAAAGCCACTTTAGTTGAGTGTGATTCTGATGATGGCATCTTGTTTGCTACCTCAACTGAAAAGAGGAGCATTTCTGATTGGATTCTTGATTCTGGGTGTACCTATCATATATGTCCTCATAAAAACTGATTTTTAATATATGATTCAGTTGACTCAAGTGTTGTTCACATGGCCAACAATACCTAATGTAATGTTGCTGGAATCGTTGCTATTAAAATCAAGACCCATGATGGTGTTATTAGGACTTTATCAAAACTGTTCATTAAATTCTTGATTTGAAGCGTAACCTCATTTCTTTAGGCCCCATTGAATCCAGAAGGTGCAAATATTCAATTGAAGGTGGAGTTCTGAAGGTTCCAAGGGCACTTGGATTTGGTTCAAGGGTATGAAACATAGAACCCTCTATGTCTTGTAAGGATCTACTATGATAGGCCCTATTATTGCCTCTCCTTCCTCTCATAATGACATTTTCACTTATCTATCTCATAATTGGTCAAACTATATGAGAGAAAAAAGTATATCCAAGTCATTGACT
Source organism: Selenicereus undatus (assembly GCA_017589665.1). Lineage (NCBI taxonomy): Eukaryota > Viridiplantae > Streptophyta > Magnoliopsida > Caryophyllales > Cactaceae > Selenicereus > Selenicereus undatus. Next base: position 40,024,941 of record JACYFF010010365.1, on the reverse strand, counting down.
GGTACTAAGTTTAAGCATCTCTTGAACTCTACCAATGTTCGATTCGCTTGATTGCATATCGAGGCTTCGCCTCACAGGGCTCTACCCTTTGGAGTTCTTTAGCGGTTTTTTCGATTATTGAATACTTTTGGTCTGAAGTGAGGATTGTTGGGTAAAGGTGGCCTAAAACTAATGCATGGGACTTTGTTTTTATTGGTCCATTAGATGGAGTTCATGATTACACACACACACACACACGCACACACATATTCTAGGTGTCCATGTGTTGTTGCTTTGCATATTACATTTATTGTGATTGGGCCAAAGAACAAAATAAGACTTTAGCCAATGTTGCTAGCTCTTCTGGCCATTGCCCAAGCTTTGCTTCTCCCACACATTGACTCGGTTCTCTTTAGCTTTCGTGTTGACATCAGCATTTTTGTTATACCCAACGTATTTGTGCTCCCAATCGGCTCCACGGACCATCTGTTGGCCAGGCTATAGGCCGTGGCCCATTGTGACTCTTGGGCTACTCTTCTTTTGATATGTTTTTCTGTTAATTATGCTGAGCTTAACAAAAAAATTTTATGTTAGTTACATGGAGTATTAATCTTCATTATAAGCTTGTGATAAAAAAAAAAAACTTCACTATGAGTTTTTTTATGAGATATCGACCCATTATTTATATTCATCTTTTCTTCACTATAAATTCATCATCTCTTGTACTAGTGAAGATACACATATTCCACTGTTTTCCTATCTAGGTTGAGTGAGATTTATTCTTAGGAGTTTTATTTTCTTGATCTTTACTCTCTATTGTATTGACCTTGTCGTGCTAGTCATCTCTTGAAATCATATTTGTACTTAATTCAATATGATAGTGTATTTTTCGATCTTCCATCTGTGGCTTTTTTCATTTGTGGGCTTTCCACGTGACTCTAGGGTTAATTGATTCACTACAAGAGACTAGAATTTGTGAAAAATATTGGGTAGTGAGAAATTTCTGACCACAGATTAAGCAGTGTGAAATGTAGTCACATTTTGTGATTGATTTTGACTCCACTATAAATTCGGTCATAAATTTCAATATTTTAAAATTCAATATAGTTTTTCCTTTTATTTTTAAGAATGACTCTGATTTATAACCATAAAAAAAATAATTTGTGGTCACAAATTGGTAAAGGAACAAAAAAAAAACCGCTCATTGTAAAGCTTCTCACTTTCTTGGTCTCTCCTGCTGTTTTAGCCGCTCTCTCTACCCAACTTCTCCATCCATGCCTCCTTCTCTCTCCTCGTGACTCTAGGGTTAATTGATTCACTACAAGAGACTAGAATTTGTGATAAATATCGGGTAGTGAGAAATTTCTAACCACAGATTAAGCAGTGTGAAATGTAGTCACATCTTGTGACTAATTTTGACTCCACTATAAATTCGATCATAAATTTCAATATTTCAAAATTCAATATAGTTTTTCCTTATATTTTTAAGAAAGGCTCTGATTTATAACCATAAAAGAAAATAATCAGTGGTCATAAATTGGTAAAGGAACAAAAAAAAAAACCCTCGTTGTAAAGCTTCTCACTTTCTTGGTCTCTCCTGTTGTTTTAGCCCCTCTCTCTACCCAGCTTCTCCGTCCACGCCTCCTTCTCTCTTCTCCTACCCTGCGACAATTCCTCCAATGCTTCTCACTTCATCTTTCTCCTCCCCAACGACGATTCCATGAATGGTTCTCACTTCCTATGTCTCTCCCGTTGCGACAATTCCACCAATGCACCAAGTAAGTTCTTGCAATCCTCGCGCTCAGCAGCTCAAAGATCTCAGACAATAATTCTCTAACTCTCTCTCTCTTTCTCTCTCTCTTTCTGGTTTGATTTTGTTGTTTGTGAATTAGGGTTTTGGTGTTAATTGAATGATTTCTTTGAATTTCTTTCTAATTTGTTGTCGAAGATGGTATTCTTGAGATTCGAATTTGAATTGATTTGTTTATAACTAGTGAGTGATTGTTGAGTTCTTGAAGTTGGTCAAAGTAGAGTGGAATTGTGCAATTAGGCTACCTAAGGTATGTGGTTCTAGTTTAGTGTTGTTTGACGAATGAGCTTTGCCCAAATTCATTGGGGATCGAGGTTAGTGTAGCTTGTTAGTGCAAATCAATTTGTGCGAATAACTTCTTCTCTTCTGGGGGACGCTTAAATTTGCATAATAAAAAATGGCCAGCTTTTGTTGTTTCACATGTCTCATATCCGAGTTGGAGTACATGAGTGTGCCTTCTTAATCTCATGATAATCATCGTCTCTCCTAAGGCCTAATTTTGAGTCCCATCATTTCTTTCTCCCTTGGGGGTTTTTTTTTATATAGATTTGAGTTTTGTACCAACAATTATATACGTAGTTATGGGGAGCTCTTAGCATCTTCGTGCTAGCCTAGTTTCAATTGCATCCCTTGTTATGGGTGCAATACTAAGGGTGTGTTTGGTAGGGGAAAAAATCATTTTCATAGAAAAATATTTTCACAAGAAAAATGATTTTTCACTTACATTTTCAGCAGTTTGGTAGAATAAAAAAATATTTTTTTCCACTTCATTTTTTGCTATTTGATAGAATGAACCCCCGCACTCACTTCATTTCTTTTTACCATTAACCCCCTCCCCTACTCACTACTTTGATTCGACCCAACCAATGAATTTTGTTTCTCTCTCCTCTTCAAAATCGGACCCAAAATATTATTAACAAATATACCCAGTAATAAACCCCAAAAAAGATAGAGTCAATACTAATGAATCTCAATTTTTTCACTATTTCCAAGGATTACACAGTTGACTTTGAGTGATATTAAATTCAGATTAAAGAAAATAGCGAACGGGGAGACGACAGGTGTCTCAGATTGTGAAGTTCTCAAAAGGGCAACGGTAACAAGGTTAGAGAACTCAAGAAATAATTGCAGATATTGACGATGGAAGTCATCAATGAAGATGATGAATATGAAGAAGAGGGGAAGAATGAGAGACAAAATGAGAGTGAAAATAGAGTGATTTTAGGCACAATTAAAAGAAAATAGAACGATAGACAAAATTGAAAAACAAAAATTGGGCTTGAAAAATCATTTTCCCTACTTTTTCAAGGGAAAACAATTTCCTTCAAATGGGGTAAAATGATTTTCCCCTCCTTGTTTTATCAAACGACGTAAAATGGGAAAATTATTTTTCGAAAAAATAATTTCCTCCCCTACCAAACACACCCTAAGTGAATTTGTCTACCAAACTGATGATCTTGACCTCTACTTGAAAACTGCTTTCAGTTCTGCTTTGTTTGCTGGCTTATTTCAGGCCTCCTTGGGCTTATTCACGTATGGACAACTTTTGAAATCTCATCTTAATCTAAATAAAAATTAAAAATATTCCATTTTCTGGTTGAATTATGTGGGTTAGTGTTGATCCCTTAATGGGTATTGTTCTATATAAAGTAAGCTTGATTCATCTAGGTTTAAGTAGCCATTGCTTTTAAGGATTTTCAATGTGCTTCGCACCTACTTGATGAAATGTCACAAAGAAAATTTACTGCCAATGATGATTATCAAAGTACTGTAGCAAATATTCTTGGTCGTTGATGCCTTATCAAATGATTCTAGGATGGGGTTTATAATTGATTTCCTATCAAAGGCAACACTTATTGGGTGCATGGCTGGATGAGCTGAATAGTTGTCTCTCTTCAGTAGTTAAAGGGGTTGCTTGTGATAACTCATTTCACTAGCAAAATGGAGATTATCCCTATCATGTATTATGTCTTTAGCCACAATAATGAGGTAATATGCCTTTGTAGGGTGTAAGTATTTTTTCGTGACCATGTGTCCAAGGTTTAAACCCTTCCACACCGCAACCCCTCTCCAAAAAAAAAAGGAACGCGTTAAGTTATTTGTTCGATAGTTAATTGTTCTAGCTACTTGGAAAGTGGACTTGAAATATCTCTAACCACTAAATATAAATGAGTTCTGTGTTCTGTAGCAAATAAAAAAAATTATAGATCATCATTACTAAGATCACAAACATTTTTTATTGGTTACAGTGGTCATGGCAAACCATTCTTATGGGATGGGTATCCTTGTATTTCTCGTGATAGCCAAACAGATAGTAAGCTCTAATAGACTAATACCCTACAAGCTGTGTTGTTTCTATCATGGGCAAATGTGAATTCATGATGGGTTTTCTTTTTGTTGTATTGTTTTTGTCTCTCAATTCTCATAACATGAAGAAGCCTAGGCTCGCGTATGTATCAATAGCTGCCCCTTTAGCATTTGCATTCATGTCAACCCTCTTAATTTTCTGCCTCAAATCCAGAGCAGGCCTGGTTCTAAAAGTAAGGATGATTTCTTCCCACCCATTGCCTTTTTGTTTGTTTTTCTTAGCTTGACAGTTCCACCTAGTGAACATTGTTCAACTTTTGCTCTGTTCCCATACCAGCTTGAAAAAGAGAATGAAAATGGAGGTTTGAATCTCATAATCAACTTTTCTCAAAAGATTTGGAATCTCCTTTTGTCTTTTGTTAAACCAAAGTATGTGCTACTAAACATTGGCCACGTAAATTTATTGGGTGGTCTGTTACCATGATTATCATTCTTTCACACATGTTTGTCACTACTTCCTAGTCCACTAATGTAAATTTTGGTTTCATGATTTTTGATGTCACTAACAGCTCCTCTCCCCCCCCCCCCAAAATCCGAGTGTTTCTAATAAGGTGTTATCCTAATGGTTAGTTAATGGTTAGTGCACCTAGGAAAAGAACTCAACTTAGACTCAAATTAGCCTTATTTTATTTTAAGTTTTGCTATTTATTTGTAATGTTACTATGATGTACTAACTCTTAGGGGGGAGGATTTTGTTGCTTATATGTTTAATATATGTTCTTGATTATATGGATTGGTCAACATGCTAAATACCAAAATTTGAACTTAGCTGATAGCTCAGACTAAGAATGTTCAAATATTGTCATGTGATTTTTATTTTCTGCTCCAGGCAGGAATTGCAATTAGATGAACATATGCTTCCTTAGGAAACTATCAAGTGGATGGGAACAAAGAAATGATGGCAATGGGCATTATGAATATTGTTGGTGATGATGATGGTGATCAAGAGGATGAGGATGAGGATGATGTATGATTGTTATGCAAGCAATGCTTGATGGTTTCATATGCTTTGTTTTGATTACTATGAATGATGTTGAACTATTGTAATTTAAGTTTGTATGTTGGGCACTAAACTACTTATGTTGGAACCCTATTTTGTTATGAAACTGTTAAGTTTGATTGTTACGTATATGTAAATATGTATTATAATTTTGTAAATCCATGATGTATTGTGATTTTGTAAATTTAGGGACACGACCACACTACAAATACATCTTTCAATCTATTACCAAAAAATCAGTCACAAAAATGGTCACAAATTATTTTTTATCCTACCAAATTCGGTCACAAATATGGTCACAAAAAGGCCGAATTTCCGACAAAATTGGTCACAACGAAGGGCGGTCACAAGCTTAGTCACAAATTACATGATTCATATTAGTCACAAAATCGATCACGATGACAATTTAGTCTCAAATATAGTCACAAGTCACTCTCAAGTTCTCATTGCAGAAGTCATTTGAAAATCGGTGTCAAAAACAAAGTGGTCACAAATTCAGTCATAAACAGTGACTGCAAAGTCAGTCATGAATATTGTCTCAATTTGTGATCAAGTCGGTTGAAAATTCAATTTTCAACAAAGGGTTTTGTGACCACCAAATTCAGTCACAAACATCATTTGTCACCGATTTTTCCAAATTTGTGACCGCTTTTTTGGTCACAAATGGACAAATTTCTAGTAGTATTTATTTACTTAAATTATTTTGTGAATATCTACACATCTTTCATCACTACCGTATCTACTCGCTCAAATTATTAATTTTTAATTTTTGCTAACAATTACTTTGACCTAGTCCACTATATGTTCGGGAGACCAAAAAAGGGGTGACAGCCCGTATTATTAAGCTCAAGTGAGGTACTAAGGCTCCAGCCCAAAATTAATAAGAGTCGCCTACTAAACTGATATTATGATGTGGTGCCGAATCCTACCCACGACAAGAATGATAGGCAATATTAAAAGGAAAAAAGAAAGCCAAAAGAAATAGAATTTGAAGAAGAACTGACTATAGTTAGATCCTCAAAATAACACCTACTTAATAAATACAGCTCAAGGATCTACCTCTAGTTGGCTTCTCGGAAAAGCTTATCAATGATCGGTTAAGGGCCTCTTCTTTTCGTTGGTTAATCCCATTTTATCAACATCAACCAACATCAACTAATTTCAACCTACTTCTATCAATTTTAACAAAAAAACTCAAACTTGAACTCAATTCAACCAATTTCACCCACTTTAACCCACTTCAACACATCTGCTTCAAATTTTCGCAATTTATAAATTATCATGTGAAAATTAATTATGTTTTCAACCAAAAAAATACCCTGCAGTAATTTTCTTTGTTGGTGTATTGAAGTAGTAATTTATAAATTATTATGAAAAAAATTATAGGTATAAAAGCTCTCTCATTAAATACATTAAAAAATATCATAACTAAATTTTTTTTGATGCAAAAAGTTATAAATAATTTAAAAGTTCCTAATGTATGTATTTACAATAATACTTATTAAATTATTCTCATTTTTTACATCAATCAACTTCTATCCATCATACTAAAAAAATAATATACCAACTTCTCCCAATTTCAACCCACTTCTATCCACTGAAACAAAAAAATAACCAACTTTAACCCACTTCAACTAATTTCTATCAATCTCAATCAACTTTACCTATTTACCAAACCTTATTTCTCATTGAAAAGAACAGATCCTAACAACGTCAAGGTGTGATTAGACAAATTGTCTTGTGTTACTGGCTTTTCACCAAAGCTGCAACTAGTGGGGCAGTTTTAATTTTGACTTTGATTTGTCTTAGCTCTCGTTTGACCTGTGTCATTGATGATTTTCCTCCCTTGAACGTTAATTGATTCTAGTCCATGATGATTTGATCGCATTTGGATATGATTTGAGGTGTCAATTTCAAATCACATTTCTCTAATCAGACCACCTTTTTCCCTTGTTAGATTCTAAAGCATTAGATATGTTCGTTTGGAACTCAATCACTAATTAAGAACCTGATACTTACGATCTTCCTACCAAGTTAAATTCTGCAGGCATATAATTTGTACATAGCACCTTTTCCATGTTATTTGAATTGAGCCACTATTGGCTCATATAAAAGATATGTAGAATTCTCCATTCATAAATTTCCTCTATTTATGAGACTTGAATTTGATACTTTGGGAACAAGAGTGCTAAATTACTTGAGTCAACATGTGTTTGTCAAATATCAGTTATGATCGAATTAATATTTATTAGGACTTTAATGTTGTACGGTTAATATTAATCCTTTGTATATTTGTCAAGGGCGCTTGTTCGGATCGGATTACTCGAGATCTCTTTGTTTCATTTTTGTAGGGTGAAGCTAATTTGCCTCCAGTTATAACCGTTGCATTTTCTAGAAAGCTCTGGCACTTTTACGTTTCTGCAATACTGAGGTGATTTCATCGGAGTCTGACGCGAGACTGAACCTTAAAATTAGGATAATATGTAATTAAGAAGCCCAAAACTAATATATTAGTACCAGATGAACATGATTATATAAAGAACTACAATTCGTGGCAACATCCTCATAACCTTTTACAAAATGAGATGCCGAACCAAGCTATAGAAATGGGAGCTTATTCTGACGAAGAGCGTAAGTCGAGCTCGTTCGTACAATATCATGATCATCGGCGACAAGGTTGCTATGAGAAACTTCCTGCTGGTGCTGCCCCAAACTCTGGTACCCAGCAAGAAGCTTGTCCAAGAACCCCCAATCACCGCCACCATTATTCACTAATCGGTCACCTGCTCCCCCCAAGAGCTGCTGGGAATTCAACATTGCAATACTCGGTGTTAACTTCAGCAAGTTGTCCATGGTGCTCAGAATGGTGGTTCCACCAGGTCGCATTGAATCTGGGCTTGACAATTGAGGAAGGTGCATTCCACCGTCAAAAGAGTGGGTGTATTTGTTGGCGTGCATTAAGAGTTGGATGTAATTGTGCTGCCTTGGTGGGAGCTGAGGGAGTGAAGTACTTGGGTTGCTGTTGATGTTGTTGGGTTTCATTATGTGCGTTGAGGTGTAAGTAGAATGAGGGTTTTCATAGTCTTCCTCTTGTTGTAGTCTCCTTCCCTGGTTCTTCTTCTTGAACACTCGGCACACCACCCACCCATCTTCTTGCTAAATTGGGAGAACCAGTTGCAATTAGCTTGCAATATAAGCAAACTTTGATTGTGAATAATTCTTTTGCAAAAAAATCTTGGTCCCAAAACAAGAAAACTTCAATTTTGATCTGAACCGTGACTGAGTCAATAGAGATGAGCATATTGAAGTGTAAATTCTGATCTGGACCCATCGTGAACCAAACAAAAAAATATTTTTATTAGAGTATAAATCTATTCTTAGGTTTTCAACCATCAGATTAAACTCTTGGTTGAATTGATATTTGAATATGGTATCAGATCATTTCTGATCGAGAAGTCTTGAGTTTGAATTTCAGCAACACTCATATTGATTTGTTACGCAAGTTAGGGAGGACCTTTGGCGCAGCCACGCATCAAGCCCAAAGTGCATTCGCGTGAGGGAATGCATTAGAGTATAAACCTATTCTTAAGTTTTGAACTATCTGTTTAAGCTTTCGGTTGAATTAGACTTTGAACAATTTTCTTCCCAGTAGTAACCACACTTTTAAATTAAATATGATCAGTAGACCAGTCAACTTCAAAGCTTGAATATTATTAAATGACTGAATTATGAAGTGATCAAACCCATATCTAAATGAAATAGAAAAATTTAAGCACTAACTTAACCATAATCGGAATATAATAGACGACATTGCAACTGATCTAGAGATAAATACTATCATAAACTTGAAGTGAGCTTGAAGTCATGCAATCGAGAAGCAAATCTGATTTTGAGACTATGAATAATATTCGTAATTGAACATATAAAGAAGTTGTATGGAAGAAGAATACCTGCACTTGGGAATCATCATCATTAAGTCGATACTCATGCATAATCCAATCAGTCTTTTGTCCATGAGGAGCACGTCCCGTGTAGAAGACCAAGGTTTTCCTCATTCCAATCCGCTTGGCATTGCCCAGGTAAATTGCTTTGTCTCTGCCGGTTGCTTTCCAAAACCCAGCTGCAGTGGCCCGATTTGTCCTTGTACCCGCCGGGTACTTCTTGTCCTTGTGACTGAAGAAGTACCACTCATTTTGAGGTCCTGAACCTATCCTGCATTTTTCTGCACGTACAGTATGTTCTATAATTTTAGCATTATAGACAATGCATGTCACTAGCTAGTAGCACTCCATTCTTCACAATTTATCCAATTCCAATGGAAAAATGTTTCCATGTATTTCCTGAGTCAAAATTCTGGTTATTATGTAGTGAGATCACAGAGATCCACAAACGTACGTCTTGTGCAACTCTCTAAGTAGAGGTGTTTAAGAAGTCAAGGCGTTCTTATCCCTAATAAACTTAAAAAGCTTTTCTTCAAAAAAAAAAAAAACCCATTACTGAGGGGGCCACCAATGGCTTTTGATGTAAAATAGTATTAGTGAACATCAGAAGCTGCAATCTATTTGATGAATAAACCACAATAGGCTTATGTAGGAGATCAAGACTTCCTAAGATTGACATGATGTGATATGTCATGGTTTGACCTTTGTCTTCAATTTTTACTTCCTCCCAGAATATGTAATATGAGCATTGCATTTGGAAACAGTACCTTGAATATCTTAAAACAACCTACAAGCATACACTAACTATGAATGTCACATAGTTTGACCAAAAGCCTAGAAAATCTACTGAGAGATTTTTGAGATATCATTATTGATTTTAACAAAAATGTGTGATGAACATACAATTCAAGAATCATCTTAACCAAAAAATTAAGCTAATAATTTAGAGGTTAAAAACTGTTTTATAGTCTAAAAATATATTTTACAATGAAATGGATGGTGTTGACCATGTAGGCGTATATGATTCTTTAGTTGGCAAAAGCACAACCAAGAAAGTTGCATGGATCCAACCTTTGAGATCCCAGGGCTCAAGTTTGTTGAGGTCAACTTCAATGATGACATCAAGGTCGATGGCTTGATTGGCTTCATAAGAAACCTTTCTCTTCAAGTAATAGAAAAGTAGCTCTTCATCTGTGGGATGAAACCGGAACCCCGGTGGCACCGAGAACTGTCCACTTCCGTGCATCATACTTTCTCCTTCTTCTGATGTATATTCAGCCTGAAATCACTCATGAAAATTAAAAAGCCACAAAATGTCACAAACATTTGATAGTTTTGCTTCTGTTTTCTTTGCATGACATGATCATCTTGTTACTTCAAAACAAAGCAATAAAAAAAAGGGCTGAAAAGGTGCACCGTAAGTTACCTTTTCACTCTCAATTTGCTTGCAAGGAGAAAGAGAAAGAAAGAGATGGGGAGAAGTGAAGAGGAAGAGAAGAGTAATTAAGGGTTGGAAGCAAGACCGAGGAAAGGGCACAGAAATAAAGGGAGTTAGAAAGCGGGGGAGTATGACAGTCAAACGAATAGAAGGAAAAAATTGTTATAAAAAGGAATATATAGAAGTTGAAAATTGTCAGAAAAGGGGGAAGGAATAGAAGCTAAAAAGTATTAAGAAAAGGGATTGAAGGAAGAAATGATTAGAAAATTTAGGAATCTCATGCGGAGTGATAATGAAAGAGTGGGAGATAGCGTACGGTGGCCGGTGCACAGCACACACGAAGATGCATGGCTGTGATGGATGGGGTAGTAATCTGACTAGGGACTGTGTCCGTTGAATGGCAGACCTCAAGCCTAACATTCGCCTCATTAGGGTGAATGAATTCTGCATTACTTTGTCAACAGATGGGATTAACCTCTTTCATACTTGTACAAATCACCCCTATCAATTAAGACGAATACTTCATTTTCCCCTTAATTACCCTGGTTCGTAACTATTGGCTACACTCTACAGATGTACTACAATCCACTTATAAGGGATAAAGGTTTTTCATTATATCTTTTATATTAACAAAATTCGAACTTGTTCAAACCTTATTTACTCGAAAGCCTTGAGTTACATTGATCTATAGCTGAATGATTAATTGAATTTTCATTGAATTGAGCGCATTTCTTGTGGGACTTTTTTTTGGAGGTTGCATTCGATAAGTATTTTTATCTATAGTTTGAGAGATATTGTAGTACCCCCCAAAATCCATAAGCTATGGTTAACTATTACGTAGATTTTTGAGCAAAAGAGAAGATATGGTTTTCCCAGCCTAAGAGTGAGAACATTTAAACCAACACCAACATCTTAACTTAGTCAAAAAGTCTAGTTTTCGGTCATATTTTGCAAATGTTATTAATTGTTTGCATTAACTATTAGCTATTTACCTCTTTGTATAATTGTTCATATTAGACGTTTATATTAATTATTTCTGGGAAAAATTGTTTGGCAAGTTAATTATTTCTTAAAAAGATACCAGAGAAAAAAACTATTTTGAAATAACTAAGGTAAAAAAGCTAATAGAAAGAGCTTTATGAGAATTGGCTTTTTGGACCAAGAAGCTAATGCATAACGTTCTTTCACTGTGCATACCGTCCAATTTGACCAATTTTGCTCCTGAAAGTTATTTTTGAGCAAAAGATCTTCATCAAACACCACTTAATGAGAGAAACTACTATTAAGAGCAAATCCTTCGAGATTTCAGGTTGAAATTATTGGCAATGACATGAGGCAGTCCATAGTAATTTAAGAATAATTAGGCATGACAAAAGAGGTCTTCAATTCAGATATGAATTAGGCTACGTCCAGAGCAGGTTAGGTTTAACCATCTCTCTTGTTACCATGAAAAATCTCAAATTATATACCAAAACATCGGTTCCTAATTCTAATTTTGGGAATTACTTTGGGAATGACGATTAAAATTATTAGATCAATACCTAACCTTTGAAAATTGAAACTGGAACCAGAACCGTTTGTCCCATTCCAATCTAGTTCTAGGGAATGCAAAAAACATGCTTACCTCTAGTTCAGTCAAATGGATTCATTCATTTAAAATAAGTTCATAATGCATTCGCCAGATAATGAGGCAAATCTATAATGGTTAAACCCATTTAAAATATGTTGAAGGCCGAATTGGGCCAGCCAATTAACAGATCATTTCATGACCTAATATATTTATCAATTTACGTATCATACTAATTTTCAATTTACATATCATACTAATTTACAGGCCAAATGCATCCTTAAACTTTTTTGTCAACTGTAGGCTATTGTAAGTAAAAACTATGTAGAATAGCTTCAATAAATCAGTTCAAGCTTTAAGTTTGATTTATGGGTTTAAATAGAAGAGATAAATAATTATTAAACACTTAATTTGAATTAAAGGTCAATATTAAAAATTCAACTTTTTTTAGATAATATAAAACTCTTACTTTTTAGGATCTTAGAGAACACTTTATAAGCAAGTGAGTTACAGATACTTATAAAGAAAGTAGAACACTCTTGTATTTTTTTCAGAGCACTTGCATTGGTAATTCATATTTTTGGATCACAAGTACAAGTAGGGGCATACACCATCCACATCATCCTAAAATTCAACTTTTTCTATCCCTTTTACATTAAATGGATTGCCCACTTGGATCACCAAATAAAGTATTACTCATGGACCTATATTTAAACATATTTAATTAGTTTTACCCTTTTATTTTGTATTATTCATTAATGTGCTTGCCAAAAAGAGAAAAGAAAGTTGCAAGCGGATCACTGCAAGGAGTCGGACCGCTGGGTGAACCATGTGGATCACTTATGCAGATGATGTTTTCGACTGTGAGCCACCCTTTTGGACCATAATCCAACCAATATATGTGCTCTTAATTCACTTTCGTTTTCCCCATTTTTAAGCCTAGCTACCAAATGTGATATCCACCTTAATTATATGGAGAAAATATTTATTAAACTCTCAACCTATATCACAAGTAAATATAAAGCACCTAATTTTCATTTGGATGGTTTAAGACTCTAGACTTAGTTTTAAGCTGGTGCATTACAAAGCATTTCACGGAAGTGAATTACTAATAACTATGAAAACAGTAATTAAAATAATTAAAAATATGTCATACTTCTAATTCTTTAGTTTTATTCTAAATATACGATATCATCAACTTAAATACAATGCAGAGGAAATTTTAAGGTTTTTTTTTTCTTGGTAATCACAACTACTTGTTCTTTTTCAAATTTACAAAGAACTCATTTTTAAAAATTAAATGGTAAGCTAACTAGATAAATAGACTTAATTCATAACTAGTATTTATTCATTTTATTTTCAATAGAAATTAATTTATTAAGATAATTTTTTTTGTCCATTTAGATGCAAAATATAACTCATTGAATTACAAAACTACTATTGATTGAGAAGTGAACTTCACACACCTCATTTTAGCTTTTAAGTGTTTTTAAATGCCTCAAATTGAAGGTTCACTACTTGATATTACCCAGAAAAAAGCTGGGTATTTTATATGGACGTTTGGTACAACTTGAGTGTTTAGTAATGAAAATGGTTGGATTTTGATAATTAACTTAGTCTATAATTCAAGTAAATTGAAAAGAAAACAAAGAGCCTATATACATATTAATTTAAGTGATTTGCTACATTTATTTTAAAATAACATCCATATTCATATCTTATGAATTAAATGGAGAAAATATATATTACCATAACTTCACTGTTATCAGCTATAGTCAATAATGATCTGATTTTTATTTTTTCATTAAGGGAGGATAAAAGCTTTTTAAAAAAGTAAACCGAATTACATGGTCAAAGTTATAGATAAGTGTATAAGAAAAAATTAAGGAACTTGTCAGAGCAGGTCCAATGGACCTCTCGTGGGCTGAAAAAGGGAGGGGACGTGTGCGCGGGCCATGTGTGAGTGCAACAACAGGCACGTGTCTTTTGGCCCGTCCGACAGCTCGTAAAGGTGGGTGGCCCGCCTTTAAATTTTTTTGTCATTTTGTGGCTAAAACAACGTTGTTTTACCTGAGGGCCCCTCTTTTTTTTTTGACAATGCTTCGCTGGATTTTTAAAAAAACGGAAAAATCTGATGCACATGCTAGCAAAGAGCCTTTGGGGGAAAAATCTGATCACCTATACAACTTGTTATATTTGTGAGTAATTTTTTTTTCAAATTGTTGACCTATTGTAATTTTTACATTCAAGCATGTGTAATCGTTTTAAAAAAACCTATGTTTTTTTTAAAAAAATTATACGTCTTTAATTACTTGTGTTATTAAATTATTATATTCCAACAAGAACAATCCAATTCTGACAATGTGATAGATGAAGAGGAATTGCATTGACAGAGAGAGGCTTGCAATTTGATTGATATTTGAGCAGTCTATTGTACTCTTTTTTTTTAAAACATTGAATGCCTCCTTCCTGGGAAAATTTCTTCAGTCTCAAATTCCCACCCAGTTTGCTGTTGATTGTTTTCATTGCTGGTGTTGAATTTGGCGGAAAGTGTGTGTGAAGAAGAAGACTCTTTGCTTCAATCCCTCACTATCTAGTTCTCTTCCTTTGAGTCTCGATTGTCGAGTCCTCACCATCTGCTTCTTTCTCATTTGTGGGTTTCTTGTGGGTCTTGGAATTCGTATGCATTTGATTTTGATTGAGGAAGATATTAACTCATCCAAGCTTAACAGAGTTTGCTCATTTGGGTTGGAAGTTGCAAAGCTCAGAATAAGTTGACGATCCTCAGTTGTAATTTGTCAGAGGGAGGAGAAATCGGCTGAATTGAAGCCCTAATTATTCACTCAGGGCTTTTAGAGAGTAGAAACTGCTTGAATCCATATCAGAGATTAGGTTGTGGGGGAAGCCGCTGCATCACTTCTCCATTCAAACCTGGTCGTCTCTGTTAGCACACAACCACTGTCCACCCCACAAGCTTAGTCGTTGTGTCTTGGGTGGGAGGCAGAGGAGGTGAGCACCTTCAGAATTGTACCGTTGGGGCCGTGCGCGTAGGCCATATTTTGCAGGTAGTAGGTCTGCACAGGCCTGCAAGGGTTGCGTTTGAAAGGTCCTGTGTATGCATTTCTTTTATTCCCTGGTAATTTTCTTTTATTCCCACTTCTTTTATTCCTACAATCAGGAACCTATTGCTGCTTTGACTTACATTGTTGTGACTTCCCCTTTGGTCTTAATTATTCTTTTTAATTATTTCTTTTTGTTAGCTTGGGAAAAAGGTCAAACCTTTTGTAGTCTTTTTATAGGATTGGATTATTAGGGTGTTCTCTTGCCTAGTAGATTCCTAGGCTTGTTCACTAAGTCACCCGGGGTTTATTCTGGGGAGCTTTTGCACTTGCTATTATTATCATCATCATTATTGTTATTATTTTGCTTGTTAGCTTTATTATTAAGGGGGGCCATTGTTGTTTTATCATACTTTTTTGTTAGGTTGGTTCTATCATTGTTAGTATTATTATTTTTATTTATATCTGCATTGCTAGTGGTACCTCTATTAGTATTAGTATTATTGTATAGTTTTTTTATATTTGTACTAGTTTTTTATTATCATTTACTGTATAGTTAGTTAGGCTTTATTAGTTTTGTTCACTTCTATCCTGTATTTTAGCTTTTTTACCATGTAGTCCTGCTGTAAATATTTCTTTTCTGGTGGTTGGAGGGTAGTTGACCAGCTTTTTCGGGTGTCTTTTAGTTTTTAGCTCTTTTAGGGTGTTCGTTGGCCTCGTAGACGCCGGCGTCTGTGGCGGGCCATGTAGCTGTTTCAGCCTGTCCTCCGGGGAGTTCTGGGGTTAGGAGGGGGTTAGGGTTGCGGAAGATACGCCTAGCATCCTGGAACATTGGGACCCTCACGGGTAAGTCGATAGAATTAGTTAAGTCTCTGCGTAGACGTAAGGTTAGTATAGCGTGTGTCCAGGAGACGAAGTGGGTTAGGGCGAAAGCTAGAAAGATTGATGGGTACAAACTTTGGTACTCGGGGTCAGCCAAGGCGAAGAATGGAGTTGGCATCCTAGTCGTGAAAGATTTGGCGGATCAGGTGGTCGAAGTGAGGCGTAAGAGCAACCGGATTATGGCCATTAAGGTTTTGGTGGGTTCAGTTTTTGTGAACGTGGTGAGCGCGTATGCTCCCCAGGTAGGCCTGCCGGAAGAAACTAAGAAGCTCTTCTGGGAGGACCTAGATGAGGTCACCCAGGGGGTACCTCAGAGCGAGAAACTGTTCATAGGAGGAGACTTTAATGGCCATATCGGCGCGGAGGCAGTAGGATACGATGGGGTCCATGGGGGCCTAGGTTCAGAGAAAGGAATGCGGGAGGGGTCTCTGTGCTGGATTTTGCGGTGGCCTTTGACTTGTTGGTGGCCAATTCCTTCTTCAAGAAGAAGGAGGACCACTTGGTGACCTTTAAGAGCAATTCTTGCAAGACCCAAATTGACTACTTCCTAACAAGGAGGGAAACTCGGAGATCGTGTAAGGACTGCAAAGTGATTCCCAGCGAGTTACTGGGAACTCAACACAGGTTGCTGGTTTTAGATGCAGAGTTCAAGTATCCTAAGATGGCGAAGAGGAGAACCGAAGAACCCAGAATTAAGTGGTGGACCCTCACGAAGGAGAAGGCAGGGTTAATAGCAGAGAGATTAGCTGAGGAGAGAGTTTGGAGGAGGGCAGAAGACGCCGACTCGATGTGGGATGTTGTGGCGGATTGCATTCGAAGGTCGGCTAAGGAAACCTTAGGTCTCTCCATGGGAGGCGGCAACAGGATGGAGGGCGCCTGGTGGTGGAACGAAGAGGTAAAGGGGAAAGTCAAGGCAAAAAAAGAGGCTTACGCGGAGTTCGTGAGCAGCCGTTCGAAGGACGAGAGGGCACAAAAGAAGATCGGATACAAGGCGACCAAGAAGGTAGCCAGAAGGGCGGTGGCAGTAGCAAAGAATCAGGCGTTTGATAGACTGTACCATAAATTGGGGACGAAAGAAGGGGAGAAGGAGGTTTTTAAACTGGCTAGGGCGAGGGAGAGAAAGACTAGGGATTTGGGAGTGGTAAGGTGTATCAAGGACGAAGAGGGTAAGGTGTTGACTGAAGATGCTGAAATTAAGGAGAGATGGCAGAGGTTCTTTGCTAAACTCCTCAATGGGGAAGGGGGGAAAGTCGATTGTAGTAGGGGCGGCGAGTGTAGTGATCAGCGTGCGGGCGCCATGATAACAAAGGAGGAGATTAGGGAGGCCTTGAAGAAGATGGCGAAGGGAAAGGCCGTGGGCCCGGACCAGATACCAGTGGAAGTTTGGAAGTTTATGGGGGAAGTGGGACTAGAATGGCTCACGGAGCTTTTCAATATTATTTTCAGGACCGCCAAGATGCCCAGAGAGTGGAGGGCTAGCACAGTCATCCCACTGTACAAGAACAAAGGGGATATCCAAGATTGTAATAACTTTAGGGGCATCAAGCTGCTCAACCACACTATGAAACTGTGGGAGAAGGTGATTGAGAGAAGGCTGCGAGAAGAAGTAGAGATTTCAGAAAACCAATTTGGTTTCATGCCAGGCAGGGCCACCATTGAGGCAATATACCTCCTCAGAGGGCTCATGGGCTTGTTCAGGGATAGAAAGGTGGATCTCCATATGGTGTTCATTGACCTGGAGAAAGCGTATGATAGAGTGCCAAGGGAGGTATTGTGGAGGTGTTTGGAAAAGAAAAGGGTGTCACCCGCGTACATTCGTGTAATCAAGGATATGTACGAGGGATGGCGGACGGGGGTTAGGACTCCGGGAGGGGTCTCTAATGACTTTGCTGTTAATTTGGGCCTGCATCAGGGCTCCGCTTTAAGCCCGTTTCTTTTCACACTAGTTTTAGACGAACTCACTAGAGGAATCCAGGACGAGGTGCCTTGGTGCATGTTATTTGCAGATGACATCGTCCTTATCGATGTGACCAGGCAGGGGGTGAATCGAAAACGGTTGAGTGGCATACACTTGAGGCTAGGGGCTTTCGGTTGAGTGGATCGAAAACGGAATACCTTCACTGTTGTTTCAGTGGAAGGATAGAAGAGGGGGGAGAAATCGTTTTGGATGGGAGGGTAATACCGAAGGTCGCCAAATTCAAGTATCTAGGCTCGATCATCCATCAGAATGGGGACATTGACGAGGATATTAGCCAGCGGATTAGAGTGGGCTGGCAAAAGTGGAAGTCAGCGTCAAGGGTGCTGTGTAACAAAAGAGTGCCCATGGGTTTGAAAGGCAAAGTCTATCGGATGGTAGTTAGACCGGTTATTCTCTATGGATCGAAGTGTTGGCCTCTAAAAAAGGCGCAGGTCCAAAGGTTGATGGTAGCTGAGATGAGGATGGTCAGGTGGATGTGTGGTTTTACGAGATTGGATAGGATCACGAATGGGGTAATTAGGGGCTTAGCTGGAGTGGCACCCATAGAGGAGAAGATGAGGGAATCGAGGCTCAGATGGTTCGGTCACGTGAAGAGGAGAAGTGTGGCCGCCCCGGAGTGTAGGTGCGAGAGTATTAACCCCCCCGGTGGTAAGAGAGGGAGGGGTAGGCCGAAGAAGAGCCTAGAAGAGGTGGTTAGAGAGGACCTCAGAGTTGTCGGTCTCACGGAGGACATGGCTCAGGATAGGAGTTTGTGGCGGGTCAGGATTAAGGTCCCTGATTGTAGGGGACCGACTCCGTAGGTGGCAGTAGCTTAGGAGGTGTGGGGTGGGGTGGGGTGGGTAGGGTTTTGGTTTGCTTGTCTGCAGGTCGTGCTTTCCCGGGATGTCACGACACCAAGCGCCCCTGGTTTGTTGAGGTATGTCTCCGCTCCCTATCTTTTCGCTTATCCGATACCTTGTCCCCCTGCCCCTTGTTCTTACGTCGGTCAATGGTTTTGCAATTGTTTTCTCTTCAAACCTTTTTCTCAAAGCTGTTTCATGGGTCTGATGGAATCAACCTCTCTATGGGTAGGAATATCGGTAGAGGTAAGGTTGCCTACAGCTGGATCTCCCCAGACCCCGCGAAAGCGGGACCCACATTGGGAGTTTGTTGTTGTTGTTATTAAATTATTATGTGTAAATTATTTTTTACATTGTTAGGAAATTAGAGCAAACTAATAGCGGAAGCAATAGGATGAAACAGATATTCAGAAACTTAAAGAAAGATAACAAGAACAAAACAACGACACACAAGATTTACGTGGAAACCCAATGCGGGAAAAAACCACGGACGGCGACGAGCACAATCAATCCACTATATGAGTAGGTAGAATACAAAACGATCACAATTACAACAAGTGATTTGATCCAACAGCAGAATTACAACCTCTCTTATAATATCTCTCACAATTCTCTACCTTTCAATGTGTTTAGGGATTTAGCAGTGATTTTAGATCCTAGGTATGACCCCCTTTTATAGGGTCTAGAAAACCAGGGTTTTACCCTTAGAGGCAAACCCTAGCCGCCAGGAGAAACTGCTCTTCAAGACAAACCCTAGCTGCCTTTGATTTTGGGCCATGAAGCCCAACAACCCAACAATCTCCACCTTGGACCGAAATCTCTAATCACCAACTCTGTAACACCGTCATGGCACCCCGAAGGGTGATGCCCCCCCCAAAGGGGCAATACCCCGAAGGGTGCTTAGATACTGTGAATGCCAACTAAGTCCAAGCAATGCTCGAACTTAGCTATAGGTAGAGGCTTGGTTAACATATCTGCAGGATTTTTCGAAATATGAACCTTCCTTACCACTATTTCTCCTACAACAACTGTATCTCTGACATAGTGGTACTTGACACTGATGTGCTTGGTCTTCAAATGGTAGGCATCATTCTTAGTTAGGTGGATAGCACTTTGACTATCAGAAAACACCACAGTGGTAGCCTTTAGAACTCCAAGCTCAGTAACGAGGCCCCTCAACCAAGTAGCTTCCTTCAGTGCTTCAGTAGCAGCAACATACTCAGCCTCTGTAGTAGATAGAGCTGCAATTAACTGAAGCGATGCTTTCCAAGAGATAGCACCTGTACACATAGTGAAGATATACCCAGATACGGACCTTCTCCTATCAAGGTCAGCAGCATAGTCAGAATCAACAAAACCTGTAACATCATTTGTAACAGCTTTGTTCCTATCAAATACCAAACCCCTTTTAACAGTACCCTTCACATAGCGAAGGATCCACTTCACAGCTTCCCAATGATCCTTTCCAGGATTATGCATATACCTACTTACCACACTCACAGCATGTGACAAGTCTGGCCAAGTGCATACCATGGCATACATCAAACTACCAACAACACTAGAATAAGGGACATTAGATATTCTATCTACGTCATCCTCAGATTGTGGACAACACTCAGCAGGCAATCTGAAATGTGTAGTAAGGGGTGTGGAAACTGCCTTACAGTTATCCATACTAAATCTGCCTAGTACTTTTTCAAGGTAGTGTCCTTAAGAGAAGTACATCTTACCAACCTTTCGATCCCTCTGAATCTCCATGCCTAAAATCTTCTTTGCTACACCCAGGTCCTTCATCTCAAACTCCTCACTGAGTTGAGATTTCAACTTGCCAATCAAGGATTTATCCTTAGAGGCAATCAACATATCATCAACATACAGTAGCAAGTAAATAACAGAACCATCATAATATTGTCTAAAATACACACAATAATCATATCGACTGCGTGTGTATCCTTGTGCAATCATGAAGGTGTCAAACCTTTTGTACCACTGCCTAGGAGCCTGCTTAAGTCCGTACAAGGACTTTTTTAATGTACATACTAGTTGTTCCTTCCCAGGAACTACAAAACTTTCGGGTTGCCTCATGTAGATCTCCTCCTCCAACTCCCCATGAAGGAATGCAGTCTTCACATCAAGCTGCTCCAACTCCAGATCAAACAATGCAACAAGTGCAAGAAGCACTCTAATGGAGGTATGTTTAATAACAGGTGAAAATACCTCATTATAGTAAATACCTTCTTTCTTATTGCAACCATGAACAACCAGGAATACCTTCCTTTTTCTTGTAGATCCATTCGGCAGTTAAGGCTCTCCGGCCTTTAGGTAGCTCACATAATTCCCAAGTCTGTTTCTTTTGCAAACTCTCCATTTCCTCTTGCATAGCTAGGACCCAATTAGATGAATTTGGGCAGGAGATTGCTTCAGTATAGCTAGAAGGTTCCACACCTTCAGGCACCTCCTCTGCAATTGAAAGTGCATATGCTATCAATCCCTTATCATCATTGTAGCGAGCAGGTCTCCTGATCTCCCTCCGGGGATGATCACAAGCTATAGAGTGAACAACCTCCACCTGAGGCTGATCAGAACTGATAGTGCCAGGTTCAGTACCCTAGGCTTCCCTGTTGGGGTGATTAGCAGCTCCACCTTGACTTGCAATGGTCTCCACTTCTATCTCCATACTGGTATCCTTCTAATCACCTATACCAGTAGAAGAAACAACAGAATCCTTCCCAGAAGATAACATAGCAATCTCATTGAAAGTGACATCCCTACTCTGATTAACTTTCTTAGACTCAGAACGCCACATGCGGTATCCTTTAGACTCAGATGCATATCCAAGAAACATACATTTGACAGCCCTAGGGGTTAACTTCCCATTATTCACATGGGCATACACAGGACATCCAAATATTCTCAAACTAGAATAATCAACAAGATTACCTGACCATACTTCTTCTGGAATCTAAAAATCAATGGAGGTGTGTGGTGAACGATTCACCAAGTAGCAGGCAGTAAAAATAGCCTCTACCCAAAAAGCTTTGCGATCCCAAAGCTCAGCATTTGAAAGCATGCATCGAGATTTCTCCAGTAGAGTCCTGTTGATTCATTCTACAACCCCATTTTGCTGTGGTTTACCAACCAAAGTCTTGTGCCTATCTATGCCATTCATCGTGTAGAACTCTTCAAACTCTGACTCAACGAACTCAAGACCATTGTTAGTCCTAAGTTTCTTGATCTTTCTCCCAGTCTGGTTCTCAACTAGAGCCTTGAACTTCTTGAACATGGAGAATGTCTCATTTTTCTGTCTCAAGAAGTAAACCCAAACTTTACCGTGAGAAATCATCAACAAAGTTAGCATCTAGCGCTTACCTCCAAGAGAAGGAACCTTCAAAGGACCCCACATATCAGAATGAATGTAGTCAAGGATCCTATGAGTACGATACTTCGCTTTAGAGAAACTCACCCTCTTCTCTTTCCCAAAAATACAGTGATCACAAAAATCAAGCTTACCCGTACCAGCGCTACCCAGACAACCTTTCTTACTTAGAATGGTCATCCCTTTCTCACTCATATGGCCCAATCTCATGTGCCATAACCTTGTATCATTAGCATCTACTGATGCTGTACCAATTGCAGCTACTCCTGTAACTGTAGTTCCTTGTAGGATGTAGAGACTGCCCTGCTGTAGTCCCTTCATTACCACCATGGCTCCCTTTGTCACTTTTAGGACATCATTCTCTATAACAATCCTACAACCATTAGTCTCAAGTGTACCCAAGGAGATCAAACAACGAGTCATATCAGGTATGTGACGAACCTTAGACAAAGTTCTAACTATATCATCATGGGTTTTAACATGTACAGTACCTATTCCTGCAACTTTGCACTCAACATCGTTGCCCATAAGTACAACTCCAGTATCAATAGGCTCATAGTGACAAACCAGTCCCTACGAGGACACATGTGATACGTACAACCGGAATCTAAAACCCAATCATCACCTAAACCCTTTTCAGAGGTGGTGGCCAAAGACATGGTAGCAAGCAATACATCACCATCAGACTCTGACTCTACTACACAATCAACTGTAGCAGTTTTCTCCTTTTTCCTCTTTCCCTTTCTTTTTCTTTAGTTTCCAGTAGTTAGCCTGAATATGACCTAATTTACCACAGTAATTGTAGGTCTCATTGGAATGAGGATTCTTAGACTTAGATCGGTTCTTTTTCTTATTACCGTTCCTCTTTTGCTCAGTTCTACCCCTAACAACTAATCCCTCAGCCGGATCAGCATGGATATCATGGTTAAATTTCTCCTTAGACAGCATATTAGACTTGACATCCTCAAAAGATATAGTATCATAATTACTATATAGCACAATCTCCTTAAAGTGTTTATAAGAAGGGGGTAGAGACACAACAAGCAGAATAGCTTTATCCTCATCGTCAATCTTTACATATAGACTCTCCAAATCAACCAGAATAGAATTAAATTCATTCAAATGTTTTTGAACAGGGGTACCTTCAGCCATACGAAAGGTGTACAACCTTTCCTTCAAACGGATCTTATTGGCTAGACTCTTCGTCATGTAGAGTTCCTCCAGTCGAGTCCACAGATTCACTACAGTTGCCTTATCGAGCACCTCTCGCTGGACATGTGGTGCCAGGCACAACTGAATAGCTGAAACCGCCTTCAACTCCAGTTCTTCCCATTCCTCGTCTATTAGCGATCCACGCCTCTTCTTTTGGTCTATTGCCCATTGTTCGTCAGTCATCTTCTTGGGTTTTACGTGAGGTCCTTGCAGAACCTTCCACAACCCATGCTGGATGAGAACTGCTCTCATCTGCACCTTCCAGAGATTAAAACTAATCTCCCCATCAAATTTCTGAATATCAACCTTCATAATTGAAGATATCCTAAACCAAAGCTCTGATACCACTTGTTAGAAAATTAGAGCAAACTAATAGCGGAAGCAATAGGATGAAACAGATATTCAGAAACTTAAAGAAAGATAACAAGAACAAAACAACGACACACAAGATTTACGTGGAAACCCAATGCGGGAAAAAACCATGGATGGCGACGAGCACAATCAATCTACTATATGAGTAGGAAGAATACAAAACGATCACAATCACAACAAGTGATTTGATCCAACAGCAGAATTACAACCTCTCTTGTAATCTCTCTCACAATTCTCTACCTCTCAATGTGTTTAGGGATTCAGGAGTGATTAAGTATGATTAAGTGCAAGGTCCATAGGTATTATTTTATTTGGTGAGTTAAAGCAGTGAGTGTTGCATTGGTGAGAGGGAGGACTGTGAGCAAAAAAGTTGGCTCACAAACTGATGTGACAGTAGTAGGCTCCCACTGGTGAGCCAAAAAATTGGCTCACCATTGGTGATGCTCTCATGTATCCCTATCTGAATTAGTTTAATTTAAGATAGTACTTCAAATACATCTTGTGTGATTTGACAATGTGTTCCTATCATAATAAGTTGGTAGACCGGTACCTGCTGCATTAGGTTAACATATTATTGCATCAGGTTTGACAAAGTTGCTCAAATTATCCATTGTTTACATGTAGTTACACGCAATATAGACAACCTCCCCCCCCCCCCCCAAAAAAAAAAAAATCAATGGCAGGACATCAAGTGTTTTTGTTTCATGGTAAATTTAAATGGTATGAGATTTAGTCAATTTAAATAACATGATGGATGTGAATTCTATAAATGGAGAATATTTGTATGGAAATGTTTCATACTTACGCCATTTACAATTTTTTTGTGGTGCAAGAGAGGGCAAAAATCTTTTATTCATTACGAATAGGCTGGGCCAACATATTCCAGGTACATTTTCAAGCAAAAGTGAAGAAACAGATTTAGGGAGTGATTCAAAAACAACAAGATGGAAGGTTTCATCAATCCTAAATTCGCTAAATGATCGCCCATGTGAATTGCTTCCCTATAGCAATGACTAATGTTGATTTCCCATATCTTGTTAAAGATCAACTCCTGATATTATTTGATGATGACGTAGAGCGCTTGATTTTTTGGCACAGTTCTTGGCTATTTGTCAAAGCAACTTGGGATTGAGTTCGTCTAACTCTCAATTTTAGGATGCCCAGACTCCCATGCTAGCTTTGTCCTTTTAATAGGGCCCTGATTTCAACCTTCACCGATGTACGCTAGCATAGATGCAGGCGAAGCCTCTAACCCAGATTCCATAGCGATCTAAATACAACACCACCTCCTACAAATATCCAGGGCTATCTTTTGATGCTTTATCAACATTGAGCTTAACCCAACCCTTAGTCATAGCATGCCAACGGATTAACGCTTCTCGACGTGGAGCAGTGGCTATCTACTTACCCTGTTTGGAAGGCTCTTCAAATGCCTCAACAATCTCATTAACCCTCAAAGCAATGAAATTCCATGGTTGAGGTTGTTAAAAGTTAGGATTTTTTAAGCTCCTCTTATTTCCCCACTTCTAGAGCCAGCAAACTATTATGGCAAAAATGGTAGACCAGTTGGCGTTCATGAAAAGTTCAGCTTCAAGATTGGTAATGATCCAGGTTCTCAGAGGCAAAGAGAAGTAAGTACTATACCTCCTAGAAGGAAGAAGTTTAAGCCAACCTCTCTTGCTAGTTTGCAGTCATGTAGCAGATGAATAATATTCTCCTCACCATTAAAACATCCCTTGCATCTTGGATCACCAATTAATCACCTAATAAACCCATTAGAGTTTGTCAGTAGTCGATCATGTCCTACTAGCTACATAAAGAACCTAATTTTTTGAGGTAACGCAACTGTCCAGATCAAGGGCCACACAGGTCAGTTTCTACACAGATATCCCTTCTAAAAATAGAAATGGACGTCTTGAAGGATAAGTCACCATGAGATGCATCCTGAAAGAAATCAGAAAAGAGGAATCGAGATGAATGATGTCTGTGTTTTTCTATTTATTCCATGAACTGAATATGCATGAGTATATATACAAGAGGAAGCCTCGTGGACCCTCACGTAGCCCTAGCCGTGTACTACCCAAACATAGCTACCAAGTTACCTAGCCTTGATACAACACTAATATGTATTTGGCAAGGAATAGAATCATACTTATACACAAAATCTACCATAATACAATAATTCTTTAATACTCCCCCTCAAGTTGGAGCATGCGGATTAGCGATGCCCAACTTACCTAGAAGAAGATGAAACTGTTTGTCGCCTAGTGCTTTCGTGAAGATATCGGCTAGTTGGTATTGAGAAGGAACATAGTTGACAATTAGCTCTCCTGACACGATCCGTTCTCTAACAAAGTGACAGTCGCTTTCAATATATTTAGTCCTCTCATGGAAAACAGGATTCTTGACAATATGTAAAGCGGCCTGGTTATCACAAAACAGTTTGATTGGATGCGCAATAAATACCCCTAAGGAGGCAAGAAGAGATTTGAGCCAAATCAACTCACTAGTAACCATGGCCATGGCATGGTGTTCCGCTTCAGCGCGCTGATGATCGAGAGACGGCAGTCTGCTTCTTTGTTTTCCATGAAATAGGAGATCGCCCTAGTGTGATGAAATATCCAACAAGCAAGCGTCAAGTAAGAGGACAAGCTCCCCAGCCGGCATCACAATAGGCATATAACTGTAAATCAAAATTGCTCCGAAGAAATAACCCTTGGCCAGGGTTGCCTTTCAAATACTTTATAACTCGCTTGGCTGCCTCCCAATGTTCTTCCTTTGGTGCTTGCATAAATTGCGACAAGATATGGACTGAATAGGATAGTTCAGGACGAGTCAAATCACTACAAAAGCGGTGCCGATCTCCGATGGAGAAAGCAACGACGCGACTACCCGTAGGAGGCAAGTCAGATTTTTTGACAGAAATTCCGACGGAACCTGCTTCCGTAGGAAAATCTGATGGAAATTCTGACGGAATTCCGTCAGATTCCTTCGGAATCTGTAGGAAGTTCCGTTGGAATTTCCTGGCACACTTTTCAAAAAATACTGGCTCGGGTTTTAAATGTTTCAGATGGATTTTGGAAGCATTTCAAACCGTGAAGAGAGAGAGAGAGAGAGAGAGAGAGAGAGAGAGAGAGAAAGGAAGAGAGAGAAGGAGGAGAGTGTTTATGATTTCCGATGGCCGGTGACCGGAAAATTGAGTATCGTCACTTGTAATTTAAAGGTAAGTCACTTATTTTGAGTTAATTTGCTCTTTGAAATTGGACTTTCTCTCTCTGAATTTATCTCTTTGCTCTGCTCTGCTCTAGTCGAGTGTCAGCCGCCCACCTTTCCCGTTTGCACAGAACGGTCACCTGGTGACCTCTGGTAGTGTCCACCAGCAAAATCCGATAGCTGGCGGTGGGTTAGTGTTCGTCGTCGACGGTAATTAATGCAGCCGAGTCCCGTCTTGGTCACTCGAAGAGCTCTCTCTGTTTTCATGGTACACTGACCCCCGAGCACAAGAGCCTGAAATCGAGCCCTGAGCCTGCATCCTTCCCCCCTCATCTGGTCATTGTTGCCGTTGTTGCCGCCCGACGCAGAGTTTTGAGCCTGAAGCTGCGTGCCTTTGGTCATTCCAGCTGTTGATTTTGGGGGGTCGTGGCGGAGCAGGAACTCATAGGTTTTGGGTGGTCGCCCTTCATCTCTTGTATCTCAGGTTCCCTCTCTCTCTCCCTTCTCAGCTTAATTGCTAGTTCTGTCGTATATTATTGCTTCCTCCGAGCAACAGGTTGGTCTTCTTCCCGATTGCAGGTTTGGTCGCCATTTTTGCTTCGACCATGTGGTTATTTTGATTTGAGTACTGAGTTTACTAACTGAGGGCAGTGTTTTTGAGTGTTTAGAGTTTAGAGTTTTGCTAGACTGTGGCCAGTGTGAGGGCCAGTGTCTTTGAATTGAGGGTTTGGTCCTTTTGCTAGATTGTTTGAGAGATTGATTTCATATTTTGGAAGTGAGGGTCTCCCTCAGAATTCAGGTTCAACGTTTAGAATTGGGTACTGAGGGGCAGTTGGAGAGTTTTGATTTGGGTGGCTTGCTTGTTTTTTTATTTTAGCTCTGTTAGTTCGTTTTCTAAAAACGCAAAGCCCTGAAAGAGGAGCGCTTAATCTTCTACGAGAAGCAACTCAGTCTTCAAAAACAACTATTTGGTATCCGTTTCTGATTTCCCTTCATCACCCCCTTTTCTGTTTCTCGACAGCTTTTGTTTGATTATAAAGCCCTTCTTAGTCTTCTGCGTCTCTTGCTGATTTTTTTTATTTTTTTTTTTGATGTTTATGCTTGATTTTCTTTTTCCTAGAAAATCGTTGTTTCATGCGGGTAAATGGCATCAAAGGTGGGCGCTTGATGAAATCCCCTGTTTCTGGCTTTTTTCATTTGGTTGTTTATTTGTTTGGGTTTCAATCTTTTTAGTTTCTCTCTCTGTATTTAGGGAAGCGGAGGAAACCCTTATACTCTAAACTTGAAGTAAATACCTTTGCTTTACTGCTATTTATTTCTATTAGTTCTTCATTTATTTATTTTTTTCTTTCTATTAGTTCTTCATTTATTTTATTTTTTATTTTTTTTCAATTATTGTCGCCTTTAGTAGTTTTTTTTCCTAATGTCTTGCGTGGTTGCCATTTGGTTTTTTCTGCAAGTATCGTCAGCGTCAGCTTTGGTTTGCTTTGGCTTTCGCTTCCATAGCCTTGGGTTCCTTTTGGCAATGCTTTTTTAATTTCTTCCTAGTGTTGCCCTATTTTTGGGTCTGATTTTCGGTGCTTTTTGGTCAGCTTTGTGGTGGTTTGTGTGGCCTATTATATTGTTTTGCTTCTTTACTGTGTTTCCTTCAGATTATATTGTTTACATATTATATTGTTTATATTGTGTGGCGTAAGATTATATTGTTTACTTATTATATTGTTTTTGCTTCTTTACTGTGTTTCCTACATATCGCCTTACTATTCCTTTTCGCTAGGTTGGTAGCATTATTATTATTATTATTATTATTATTATTATTATTATTATTATTATTATTATTATTATT
>JACYFF010010365.1:39972956-39984989 GCA_017589665.1 Selenicereus undatus | reverse complement strand
ATATATATAAATTTATTAGTGTCATTAGTGAATATAATATTTAGAGTAAATAATTTAATCTTTAATTTAATTTGTACTGTATGTTGATTTGAATAAATTAAATAGTTGTAAGTATGTAATCATGTATAATATGTTTCGTTTAGGTAAATGATTTAAGTATGTTAAGTATGTTTATTTGTTGTTTGATTTGTTGTGTATATTAAATTTTGGTGTGTATGTGAAGTATATTCTTTTTCTACGCATGGTTAATTTTCTGTATGATTTATTTGATTTGTTAAATATAATTATTTATGTGCTTTAACATTGTGATAATATTCGTTTAGAAGTTCATTATTGTATTCCGAATATTGAACAGGTTAAATAGATTTCTAAAAGATATTTATTGCAATTAATTGTAGTTTACATAACAATTAAGGCAATAAGATTAGCAACATATGGATGAGCCGTTGCGTCGTCAATGGATGTATAGGAGAAGAAATCTTGATGGACATGGGCTTAGAGATGAGTGGTTTATGGGAGTGAATATGTTTGATGAATTTGCACGAAATCGGGAGGAGTATAGAATTAATGGAGTTTATAGATGTCCATGTGTGAAGTGCAAGAATATGTAGTATTTTACACCTGACATTGTAAAGTTTCATTTGTAGAGAAAGGGGTTTGTGAAGAATTATTGGTATTAGACAAGTCATGCGAAAGAAGATAATTCAAAAGTAGTGCGTGCAAGTAGTTCACATTCTATGAATTTTGATTACGATCACAATGATCATAACCATATGGAGAACGTGCTTTATGCTGCTTTCCACGCTAATGAAATGAACATGAGTAGCCATGATGACGTAAATCCTGAAGCATTTTATACTATGCTTGAATCTGCCCAAAGACCGTTGTATGAAGGGTGTAACATAATTGAACTGGAAACGTCTGTGAGGCTACTTAGTATTAAATTGGGGCACAACATGTCTCAACGTTGTTTCAACGAAGTTGTTGGCCTGATGAAAGATATATGCCCTCCTAAAAGTGGCATTCTAAAAAATTATCATCAGCAGCTCAGAAAAGTGAGAGATTTTGGCATGGATGTTCAGGAAATTGATTGTTGTCTGAATGGTTGCATGCTTTATTATAAACAGGACGAGGGTTTGCCCGCATGCAAATTTTGTGGACATGCAAGACAACTTTTTTTTTGAGGGGGAGAAAATTCCGTTGGAAATTCCAACGGAATTTTCTCGCCCTAAAAAAATGGTCGTTGGGGCATTTCTGTCGGAATCCGTCAGAAACCGTCGGATAAGTTTCTGCGACGAGCTGAATCCCGATGGGGTAATTGGCGTCGTATTTTCCGTCGAAAAGCCATTTTTCCGTCGAAAAAAATAACTTTTTCCGTCGGTCATTCTGTCGCAAGATGGATTAGCCGTCCTATAAGCCGCCGGTATTGTGTCGAGTTAGGATGTATCTTACCTGAAGCGAGTGCCAGCTTGTGGTTGGTCTCCATAGGGAAGTCAACAGGCTTTGCACCTAATAAACCACATTCATCAATGATCTCCAATGCATACTTCCGCTGACTAAGAAACAGACCATCCGAATTCCGCGCAACTTCTATGCCTAGGAAGTATTTTAATGGTCCCAAGTCCTTGATATGAAAACAAGTGTTTAGATAAGTCTTGAACTGATCACAGAGTGCAGCATTGTTTCCTATGAGAATAAGATCATCCACATATACTAGTAATGCCATGTAATTATCTCCCTTTTTATAAGTAAAAAGAGAATAGTCAGCATAAGACCTCACAAAACCAGATTCCAGAAGTTTGGATGATAGCTTGGCAAACCACTGCCTTGGTGCCTGTTTCAACCCATACAAGGATTTATGTAAGCAGCAGACCTTGGTCAATGTAGGAGAATGAAAACCAAGAGGCAGGTCCATATATACCTCTTCTTCTAAGTCTCCATGTAGGAACGCATTGTGGACATCTATCTGATGTAAATTCCAACCTCTAGCAGCGACACCGGACAGAAAACGTCGAACGCTGGTCATCTTTGCCACTAAAGCAAAAGTTTCATTGTAGTCGAAGCCCTCAATTTTTTCATCACTGTGAATGACTAAACGAGCCTTGTATCTCTCAATACTGCCATCTGAATGGTATTTTACTTTGTAGACCCACTTGCAGCCGATGGGCTTTTTCCCAGGTGGTAATTCCACAAGACTCCAAGTATTGTTATGTTCTAAGGCTTCAATTTCTTTTTGCCATAGCCTCTCT
Organism: Selenicereus undatus; assembly: GCA_017589665.1. Classification (NCBI taxonomy): domain Eukaryota; kingdom Viridiplantae; phylum Streptophyta; class Magnoliopsida; order Caryophyllales; family Cactaceae; genus Selenicereus; species Selenicereus undatus. The sequence goes on along the minus strand of JACYFF010010365.1, from coordinate 39,982,740 downwards.
CCATTCATCATTTTTAACTGATTCATGAAAAAACTTGGGCTCCAGAATCTTAGAAATATTAGTCAAACAACATCTATGCGCTTTTGAAAAATTATTGCATGCAGCATAATTAGCTATTAGATAAGGCTTACCAGAAGGAACCTTTTGTGGTGACAATACCGAAGAAGAGGGTTTTGATGCTAGTGTTGTAGCAGACGTAGTCATGAAGATGTCACAGTGCTTTCTTTTCTCTTCTCGGTCTTGTAGGCTCAACTAAAGTGGGCTGCGTAGGCGTAGGCCCAGTCACGGCTGTTGGCTCGTTTTCAAGCCCTAGTGAGATTTCCCTGCTGGGCTCAGCTTGTCTCCTTTCATCAGACCCAGGCCCAGTTGGTAACTCAGTTAAGCGTGATCCGTTGGGCTACGCTCTCCCTTTGTCGTTGACCTTGGGAGCTGAAAACCCAGTCCCAACAGGCCCACTATCGGTAGCAGACTGTAGACCGGGCCCATCACCAGACAAGGATACATCCTAAGCCGCTCTGTTGGATTCTTCTTGCGGCCCAACCTGCCCAGATTCTAATTGTTGCCTCTCTGTTGGATTGTGCTCAGTTTGAATTTCCCATAAATCAACATCTATAAAATTCACTCCATCAAATGGAATATGTGCTGATTTTTCTGCCTGCTTGCATTCTGCAAAAGGGAATTTATCTTCCTAAAATATTACATCCCTACTTACAAAAATATCGCTAGTCTCAACATCGCATACCTTCCAACCTTTTTTACGATATGGGTACCCAATAAATGCACACTTCCTTCCTCGAGCACCAAATTTATCTTTATGCCTTCGATAATTATGAACATAACATAAATAACCAAAAACCTTTATATGTTCATAAGATGGTTTGACTTTGAATCAAACCTCATAAGGTGTCTTTCCTTTTAGGATTGGGGATGGTGTTCGATTTATTAGGTAAGCAGCTGCAAGGACACACTCCCCCCAAAATTCAATGGACAGTTTCGCTTGAAAACGCAAGGCTCGAGAAGCATTCAATATACGCCTATGTTTTCTTTCAACCCTACCATTTTGTTTTGGTGTATCTACACAACTGGTCTGGTGCACTACTCCTTTTTCAGTATTAAACTTTTTCATTGGTCCTTATGTGAAGTCACTTCCATTATCACTCCTAATGGTCTTAACTCTAGACTCAAATTGGGTTTCAACCATAGCACAAAAATCCTTCACTATTTGGGAGGCCTCGCTTTTTTCTTTCATAAGGTAGACCCAAACACCCATACAAGCATCATCCATAATAGTAAGAAAATATTGAGCACCACAAAACAATCTCGTTCGATATGCACCCCAATTATCACGATGAATTAGATCGAAACAATTGATAGCATTATTCTCACCAACAGGAAAGCTAGCACGAGTCTGTTTTACCTGACAACACACTTCACATAGACTATTCTTACTATTAGGAATGCTTTGAAAATTATAAGAAAAATTTGACAAAACTTGGTGTGAAGGATGTCCGGGACATCGGTGCCAAAGTTCATAAGTGGAGACCTTGTTAACTTGAGATTCATCAGTCGCTTCATCCTTGTAATAATGTACCCCCTTCTCGGCTCAGCCACACCAATCAGGTTCCTCGTAGTAAGGTCCTATATCACACACAGGTTTGGGGTGAATGTCACAGTGTAATAAATATCGTCAATTCATTGCGCAATAGATATTAGACTGCATTTAAGATTAGGAACATAAACGACATCTTGTAACGTTAACTTAGGATTTAAATATACCCATCCCTTTTTCATAGCTAACGTTTGTGTCCCATTCGCCACGGGTATTGGTTCAATGTTACATACACTATGCAAGAGATTTTTGATTCATGTCATGTGACAGGATGCCCTACCATCAAGGAGCCAAACACCATTACTTGAGAGTTTGTCAAGGTTAGGCTTTGGAGTCTCAATCAAACTTAAAAGCCTTTGTACCTACTCGGCGGTGAAGTTGGGAACTTTGTGCTCCTATGGGCCATGTTCGACGAGCGTTTGCACAGCAGATTGCACAGCATTGGCGGCTTCTCGACCACCACATCCACGGCCAGCTCCTCCGTGGCCTGCACCACGTCCGCTGCATGCCCGGCCTCGGCCACCTCTTCCTCCTGGCCACTCCATCCTGTGGGGTAGCCAACAAGCTCATAACAGTTATGTTCTTCATGCCCATACTTCCCACAATGTGTACATGTGGGTCTTTCGAGTGAACTTTGGGGCTTTGCTTGATGCGACACTGCAAACACAGCCATGGTGTCTTACTTGTTGTCTCGTCCAGTCATTACTCTTCTATGATTCTGTTCTTGCTGCATCATATTGAAAATTTTATCCAAGGAAGGAAGAGGGTCGAGGGCTAAGACCTGACTTCGTACGGTTGAAAAGGTGTCGTCATCCAATTCCATTAGGAATTGGTGTGCTTTGTCATCTTCAATAAATTTTGCGATTTTTTATGCTGCCCTCATACGTACATGCCAGAATTTTCACATAATTTCCAAGTTCATTCCATAACCCTATAAGTCTATTAAAAAACTCAACCACCTCTTCCTTATCTTGTTTACAAGAGGTGATTTGAGCCTTTAACTGATCTATTTTAGGCACGTTTGGCACCAAATAACGCTTATGAATATTTTCCCATAGAATTTGGGCAGATTTGACATAAGCGAAACTTGTATGTAGCCTTGGATCAATCATGTTCATTATCCAAGACGTGACCATGGAGTTCACCATGATCCATGCTCTCCCTTCGGGTGAGCTCTTATCTATTGGCTCAATTATGGTTCCATCTATGAAGCCAATTTTGTTTTTGGCCAACAGAGCCTTTTGTATGGCTTGTTCCCACAACTTGTAGTTCCTTCCATCAAACTTAATCGTGGTGATAATCGCTCCAAGTGAGTTTGAAGGGAGTAAGAAGTATGGTGATTGAGCATCTATAATAAAAGGTGGTTTCTTGCCATCATCACCCATAGTCTCGGTCCTTGACACAAGAGATTTTTTTTTTTTGAAGTGTATTTAATATGCCAGGATCGGCTCTAATATCATGTTAAATTTTTTTATATATATCAATTGGGCAATTAACAAAGAATCATGCATATAAACTCAAATGAGATTCCATCCCAAAACCAATTGACAATATGTGGAGTAACTCACAAGCTTATATACATGCTCAAGCCCTTCAATTGTTTTCATCAATGTGGGATAACAGCTACTTTCATACTCTAACATGCTTCCTCGCATGTGGACTACTAACAAGGCCCAACATGTGCTCACAATTTTAATCAAACGGGGATGGTGGCAACTCAAGATCAAACAACCTGCTCTGATACCATGAAACAAATCGTAAAAGAGGAATCGAGATGAATGATGTCTGTGTTTTTCTATATATTCCATTAACTGAATATGCATGAGTATATATACAAGAGGAAGCCTCGTCGTCCCTCACGTAGCCCTAGCCGTGTACTACTCAAATGTAGCTACCAAGTTACCTAACCTTGATACAACACTGATCTGTATTTGGCAAGGAATAGAATCATAATTATACACAAAATCTGCCATCATACAATAATTCCTTAATACATCCCAAACAAGTTGATCATTCGTTTTGTCACCTGGATTAATCTTACACTGCACCTTGCAATTTTCATTAGAACCTCCTCAGGCAGTAAATCTGCAAAGAGGCTCCACTTACATCCTAAGTTAGCGTCCCATAACTCATTACCAGTAGAGTCATGGATGTAAGGGGGTATTTCGTGGGCAGCATACGTACAAAGAGGGGTTGTATCTACTCAATTGTGATACCAAAACAAGGTCTTTTACCATTACCCACTTTAGTTCTTACACCCTGTTTAAGGTGTTTAATAATTTTCGCAATTTTGCACCACATATTGGAAGCGTATGCCCTATTTTCAAAAATATCAACATCACGATGGTTCTTGCAATATTTGGCTTGTAAGATTTGAGGCCATAGGTTGTCTTCTTCCACCAATAGTTTCCATCCAAGTTTAATGAAGGAGGCAATGCTAATCTCTCTCATTGTTCGAAAACCAAGACATCATCCAGGTTTAGGCTTTGTGATCTAGCCCTATGGGACATTATGAATCTTCATGGTTTGCTTAGTGCCTCCCCAAAGAAAGCATCTAGATTTTTTGTTAACTTCATCTCACAAAGATTAAGGGAGTCTATATGTCTGCATATCATAGGATGGGATGGTGGAAATTGTGGATTGAATTAAAGTAGCCGACCAGCCATCGAAAGTAACCAAGATTTCCAACCTGCTAGTCTTTGGTCAACTTTCTCAAAAGTAATCTGGAAAGTGTGTTTTGTGTCTCTACCATTTACAGTGGGTAATTTCAGGTATTTACCAAGATCTTCAGTTGCTGGGATACCAAGTTTTGCACTAACATGCTCCTTTATAACTCCACTAGTGTTCTTGGAGAAAAACACAATGGACTTGTTGAGACTCACACGTTGGCCAGACACTTCCAAAAGCAGTTAAGGCAACCTTGACTGTCTTTTTGCCTATTTGATTAAAGCTTTACCAAACATGATAAGATTGTCAACAAAGAAAAGATTTGAGCGCAAGACGTGTCCATTCACTAGTATACATGGCTTCTCGAATGAGGTGGCTGAGTCTCTTGGTACAGAGAACAAAAAGATATGGGAACAATGGATCCCCTTGTGTCACTCCCAATGAAGGCTTGAAATGAGGAGTTTGGGAGCCATTCCATGACACGCTAAAGGATGCGTTGTTCAAAGAGTTCATAATAACTTTAACAAGCCTAATTGGGAGGCAGAGGTCATTAGAGATTCATGAATAAACTGCCAATTTAGCCTATCTTAGGGTTTTTTGAAGTCTATTTTGATTGCCATAAATCCCTTGGACCCTTGTTTACGTCTTATGATAAGCAACATCTCTTGAACAATTTTAATATTGTTTGTAATTTGGTGATTAGGGACAAAACTAGTTGGCGTTGGCAGTAACACCTTGTCAAGAATAGGTTTCAGATGGTTTATAATTGCTTTTATGATCCCTTTATAAGCAATATTACATAGCCCAATAGGCCTTAATTGACTCACGATATGAGGATTCTCAATTTTTAGAATAAGCATCTAGAAAGTATCATCTATCCTCTGGTAAAGGTCTACCACTGCGTACATCAAGAGCCAATTGGATGAGTTTACCCCCACTGAGTTCCCAGGACCTTTGATAGAATAAGGCTTGAAATATGTCCGGTATGTGGGCTTTATAAGGGTTCATATCAAAAAGGGCTTTTTTTTTATTATCTCATCACCTGTAAACTCCCCATCTTGCTTATTCAGCTCATCATTCTTTAAACATGGATAACAATTTGTTGGGAGTATGAATGGGGAATAAGGTGGATTGTCATCTGTACAAATATCTATTAAGAACCGCCTCACCATAAGTTGAATTTCATCCTCATCATCAAACCAATTCCCTTATTGATCTTGAAGAAGTTCAATTCTATTGACTTCCCTTCGTATGATAGTGCAAAGGTTGTACAAGGGGGTGTTCATATCCCCATCACGAATGGCATCCATTCTAGATGTTGAAACTAGAATGTTTCAATTTGATTAAGTACCTCGTCAAACTCTTTCCAAGGAGAGCTTCCAATTTCAAAAGATAGCAGTTCTGGTCATGAGGCAACCTATTTTGTATGCCCTCTAATCTGGTCCAAAGTTTCCTTTTTTTTTGAAAAAGGTTACCAAACACATATTTGCTTGACTCACCAATTTTGATTTAAACATTCTTCAAACATTTCATGGGAGAGCCAGGCTGCTTGTAAACGGAAGGGGTGCGTCACTCTATGGATAGAAGCAAATCCGTTTGGAAAGATAAGGAGTGGGCTATGATCTGATTAGGTTTGAACCACATGCTTAATATTGGCTTCCTCAAAGGCCAAACACTATTGCTCATAATAGAGGCCTCGATCGATGCAAATGGGCATACTTTATTGTTTTGATAGAATTACCTCTAGCCCAAGTATAGTGAGGCCCAGCAAAGCCCAGGTCAAGTAGGTGGTTATTCTTGATCCAAAAATTAAAATTAGAGCATCTCCTTGACAGATCCTCACTGCAGTTAAATCTCTCCTCTATGTTCTTAGTTCCCTTAAAGTCGCCCACCAAAAGCCATGTAGTTTTGTACATTTGCCCAAAGCTGCTTAGCTCCAACCAAAGGTTCTGGCGTAATGTCTCATAAAGGCTTGCATAAACTACCATAAACAACTAGGGATGGTCATTGTTTCTCTTAGGTTCTGTTTGGATCTTAGAAATTTTGGTAAAAAGAAAAAAATTTGAAAAAGTAACTTTTTTTCTTGTGTTTGGTTTAGAGAAAATCACAAAGAAACAAACAGATAGAGGAAAATAAGGTGGAAAAATTGTTAGAAACAAGGCCGTCCCCATATAAAGACCTAAGTACATAGAGGAATTTGGTTCATGGATGATGGTAAAGAAACCTATTTGCAAGACGAATGCAAAACCAAACGACTGTGCAACTAATGACAACTCTAGGCAAAACTAGACTTGACTTGAGTCGCAAGAGGTTGAAGCCTGACCTGAGTCCAATAACCCTAGAGAAAGAGGGAAAACTCCAATCAAAAGGGAACCCCAATCAAAAGGGAACCCCTGATACTGGTCAAGGGCACATTGCAACAGGACCTCATTTACAATCCTCGAGGATTTCTCGAAGAAGAAAATCCCAAAGGATACTTCAGAAGATACTCCCGCTCTCAAAAGAGATATGATAATTGAGGAAGAGATGGAAACAACTATAATAAAAAATACTGAGCATAGTTTTGCTGCAGCAAATAAGGATGACTCCTTGATTGATGAACAAAATTTTGGAAGGAATCCTTTAGACAATAGTATTTCTATGGAGGTGGAAAGTATTATTTCTGCTGGAAGTGGTCAAACCAATGAGGCATGTATTACAATAGTCTCCTTGGGCCATACAACACTAATCCTAACAAGTACCATGTAGCCCTAGTAAAAAAGTCCCATCCACAAGCCGATAACAAAGCTAGACTCCCAAGGACCACACCCACATCTCCCCAAAAAGAGAATAACCTTTTCGCTATCTCCTAGCTAGCACCCCCAAGAAACCCTTCCTAAGACATCGTGCCCTCATAGCAGGCAAGACATTCCCCGACTCCTTGTGTGACAAGAAATGGTGGAATGTCTAAGAGCCAATCCCCCTTCATTCTGTTGATCCACTGGGCTTTGAACACCCAGTGTCTTACTTTGAAGGGCATGAACACACCCAAACCTGATGGTCATAGAGTACCAATGCAATCGGATGACCCTAATATTTTATCGAATGGAACAGGTAAGATAGACATGTTTGAAATGGATACTTCAAGCAGCCAAGTTGCCCGTTCTAGAGACTCTCGGAATAGAAGGTTTTGAAGACATAAGATTTTGTCCTCATATATATTGACAAGTTTAGGAACAATGCCATAGCACCAAATGATTCGCTATTCCTAATTGTATGAAATTGTCAAGGAGCAAGGATTATCTTTTCTCCAATACTGTACTGTTCGATGTTATAATCCTTTTGTCTTTGCACTTATGGAGACTAAGGATAGTGGCAGTACTGCTGATGATGTATGCACATGATCTGGATTTGACATGTCATATACAGTTGAAGCCCTAGGCTTTCATGGAGGGATTTGGGTCCTCTAGAAAACTGAAGAACTAGACTAAAGATTGGAGGACAATAATATGGAGTTCATCAACATGAACATTAAAGCCGACTTTGGTCCTTAGAAAATTTAGTGGAAAGAAAAGTTAAAAGGAAAAAATGTGAAGGAAAAAAAGTAGAGAGAAATTGAGTTTTTTCCTCTTATTTGGATAGAGAAAAAATACAAGAATTGAACAAGAAATTTGAATATTGATGAATTACTTAAATCACATTGATGTCATCTAAGTAGTGTAAGGTTGGAGGAGGTTACGAATTCTTTTGGGCACTTTTCCCAAACTTTCTTCACAATTTTATGATGAATATTGATGGCTCTCTCGTTAGTTACAGGATCTTGATTTTCCTTCATAGGGTGGATATGACAATTTTCCTCCCTGTAGCCTACCTTGCCACTCTTAAAACAAACAAATTTGAGACATCATACTGAATTCCCCACACTCGTCCCCTTAATATGGAATTCCATACTTAACCTGGAAAATGGACCTCTATCCATCTTGGTCGTGGTTTGGTCAATTCCAATTACCTTTCTTACCTTATGGTCTATGATCTCTAAGAATTCAAGATCAAAGTATTCAATGCTAATATCTGGTATCCGAATCCAAGCATTTCTGAACTTGATGTGTGCCTTATCCGGCACAAAATTCGGAACCCAATGACGAACGGTAGGGCTGAGCAGGACCAGGTACCCGATCCATTTTCATGGAACCGGATCTAAAAATTTGAACCTGATTCCGGCCTCGGTCAGAACTGGGTCCAGGATTTCTGGAGCCAGTCCCAGAATCGATTGAGACCAGGTCCAAAGCTGGGTACTCGGTTCCTAATTTTTTTTCCTATTTTGTTTTACTTTATTTCATTTAAATTTTTGACTTGAGGTTATGACTTTGATTTTGCGAGAGAACCAATACACCCAACAAGTTGGCTAATTGATCATTAAAAATCAAATTTAATAGAGGGACAGCTAGACATTTATCATGCATTAAAGTCGAATTGGTTAGCTAATAAATAGCATTTTATTTCATCCATGCAAAAAAAATTACCACCTTCTCATAGTATTATACATTAACAAAAAGCTTTAGTAATATTAACGAATAGCCGAAAATTATGGCGACATTGGTAGAATAATAGCTAATGTCAATGGGTAACCGGTTAACTCAATTTTTTTTTTTTAAAAAAACTTATTAGAACGGGTAACCGGGTAACGGGGCTAATTTTGGTTCCAAATTTTCAGGATCAGGCTTCGCACCCGATTGCAACCAGTTCCAAGATTTCGAAATTAGTCTTGGACCCAGTTCAACCGGGCCTGGGTATGGACCTAGCGGGTGCAAACTGGGTCCAAGTCCGGAATCGGTGCCTGATTTTTTTGCTCAGCCCTAACGGATGGTGAGATAATTATCCCGTATGAGCCAAAGTCCTTGAGGAAGCACATGGAGGTAATCCTCACTAGTGGTGAATCTAGTAATATAGAAATCACATCCAATATCAATTAATGAAAATTCACCTCGAAGCTGCCACTTTGATTTAAGGCTGTGTTGTAGGCGTAAGTGGCCAACACCCTTTTCAAACATCTTGATGATTAGGGCATCCTTCCATGGTTGTGTGAAACAATGTCTTTGGTCTTTTGTTAAATGGATTGTAGGGCATCTATGATCTTCGCTAGCCTCTTCGTCTTGTTAATCATCATCAGATGTGCTATAACTCTCTCCTCCAAGTTACAAATGAGATTGGAGTATGATGAGAGCTGAGAGCACCATGTTAGGATTATTCTTCACTAATGTATCCCTAAAAGACACCTTGGGAGGTTGTTGAGCATTCGCTTCTACTTCATACCATTGCTTGTCTCCTATTGTTGCAGCTTCTATATCCATATAAATTACGCCTACGTCATGGGTAATTGGATCTCCATTCGTGTATCTCTTGATTTTTGTTGGAATAATTGATAAGATTAAGCTCTTGAGGTGAGAGAATATTTTCTCGCGGAGAATTCAGTTAAAGAGTGTAAGGTCAAAATATATTTGCATTATTTACATAATTGAATATTTAATA
>JACYFF010010365.1:39883807-39949438 GCA_017589665.1 Selenicereus undatus | reverse complement strand
AAATATGCCCACTCCCATATCGAAATTTATTCACAGAAACATGATGTTTATGATTTTTGGTTTATGATAATTGCGCTCAGCAAATATAAAGAGCATGCTGGATAGTATTAACAACATTCTGTCAGTCACATCTATACTGAAAAACGTGCCTTTATTTGACGAACTAATAAGAAAGATTTAATCTTTGGTCAAAATCATAAAAAAAAAATATTTGACAGAATGTCCTCGCATGTTTATGATTTAATCTCTCAAACTAAAGATGTGATCTTTAAGTTGGTTCTGAATATTATAACAACACGAGCATGCTGTTAAATTATTAAGTTTGCATAATTACAAAAATCAAGCAATAAAACGCATAAACTAGCATGCTTTCAATAACTCAGGTTTAGCAAATTTATCAATTTATCAATCGGGACTAATCCGCACAGTCTAGGCTCTGATACCACTGTAGGAAATAAATACAGGACTAACCTGAATGCGGAAGTATACTGTTGGTGATAGTCCACAATAATAAGAATACCAGTTCTTCAGTAATAATAGGAATCCCAGTGACTACTAGAGTCGCCTTATAACATCCACGTCCTAAACCCGAATACCGACAAGGATGGTAGGGTAACCGTGAGGAGAGAGAGAGGGGAGTGTTCTATCGCTTACCCTTGAGGCTAACCCCCTAAAACCCCTTTATATAGGTTAGGGGGTAGCTAGGGTTGTCGCCTTAGGCGACTTAAGTGGCCGTCGGGCCTAATCTAATTAGGCCCGTCCAACAGGATCGGTTATATTTGTGTTACATATAGGTTTGGATTAAAATAAATTCATGTATAGTCCAGTTCTGACTCGGCCATGCTTGCGCAGGGTATAGGTTCAGTTGGGTTTGAAGCTCCGGTTAGATCAACGTCAAGTGTGCATTTAGTGTTGCGTCTGACATAGATTGGTTCAGGGATTCAATGCTCACGTCAATCCAGATTAGTTTAACTATCAAATGAGTCTCATTCCAAAACATGTTTAATGGAGTAACTTGATTTGTTCAATATTTCTTCATGTATAAATTAAATATTCATACTTCTATGTAGATTTTCTTCCGTGTTTTTCTTCCATTTCTCCAAAAAAAAAAATAATTCAAAATTCTTAATAAAATGTCAAATTCAGGTTACATTTTTCAAATTAAAAATTGTGACGGTATTTCTTTTGAAATATTAACGTGTTACAAATTTACTAACATACATAGAGCTCTCTAGTGGATGGATAGTGCGGCATGTCGCCTAGCTAATAGCATTGGAACAAAATATACGGTGAGCAATTTTGAGTACGTCAAAAAATTTAAAATTGGAATTAGAATCGGTCTGCCATATTAAAATATTGAAATTTTAATATCTAATATATTTGTTAGTACTAGGATGAGTTTCAATTCACTATTCGAAAAGTTCCCTAGTCTAGTTCTGATTATCGAGAACCATGCTAACCCTAACTAATTGTTACAATGTGTTAGTTACAAAGTTCATGTCTAGCATTAGGCAGGTTCTCCTCAAGACTTGGAAGCTCTGCCACACTAAATCAATGATCTTGATTCTTGAGGCTTATTTGTTGTCTTTTACCATGATAGCAATTATATGTAAAATATAAATATGTCTGAAGTACATTAAGACAACAACTGGGGTGAATTTGTTTCTTTTGCTTAAGTATGGCTTTTGCAGAACACTTAGACATTGAATTGTTTTTTATGAACTCTATATATTTGATGTCCAGATTTTCCAAGTCAGTTCATTAATTTAAACGAAAAAAATAATAGAAATAAAGTTTAAATGTTGAAAATTAAGAATGATATATTTGACAAGTCGGAGTAACGCACATATTAAAAATGGGTAAGTTCTAATCAAAATTGCATATCTTCCAATCATGTCATTTTCAAGTCATGGTTAACATATCGGTAAAACTATTCGTCAAATTATTAAATTTTATGGCCTTTAACCAGTTGGGGAAGTTACATTGCTTACCAATACATGCCAATATCAAATTTTAGTGGCGTTCATAACTTCATATTACGCCATTGTGTTGAAAGGTATTTCAAGAAGTTATCTAAAGACTGTAAAAAGCAGGCCGCACTTGAATTATACATACTTATAACAAATCCAAATCCAAGAACCAAGATGGTGGACGAAGGGCTGACCATTGCACGAATAGTGTTAGGCGCACTAAGTTGGATAAGGACTTGACGAGGACGAGAGTGCAAGGGTTATGGGCCCAGGACAAGAATGTGGGCAAAGGTCTTGGGCTTAGGTGGCGGTTGTCCACGACAACCTTTATTACGCGTTGTGACCAGCCCCATGTGCGGCTGAATGTGTGTGGCTGTATTTACTTCGTTTATTTATTTATTATCAAATTATTTTCATACATTTTTAAAATTTTGTTATTATCGCAATTAATAGAAATGCACCGTCCAGTAAAATAATAGCATCTCATAATTCCATTACAGGGAGATCGGAAGAAATAAATTTAGACACATAAGATATTAAGTGGATGGACACATTTTGAATAACATTGACCATCTGTTGTGTATAGTGGAATTTAGTAATTATGTTATCTTTAAAAGTATGAGGATTGACTTTTAAAAGTACATCTTTCAAAAACATTAGGGTTTTTGAGTGGAAGAATGCAGGTAACTTTTTCTGTCCAGGATTATCACGTAAGATCAAATTGACTAAAAATGCGATAATTATATTAGAAAACTGACTTAAGAAATAGAGTTAAAATGGTTAGAAGAGTATGAATCTTGCACATAGGTGGCTGAATGTTGCATTAAATTAAAATTTTCTTTTTTTTTTTGGATAGTGCGTTGGCAAAATCGATACATATGTAAATAACCAAACGGCTACTAATAAAAATCGAAAACATTAACTATCCAAAAACAATGTTAAGTTAAGTTTTAAGGCAATAAGTGAATGACGGATAAGTTGGTTAGAAATTATCAATAAATGAGCCATAAAATAGGTCAACTAACCATTCCTAACCAGTAACATGCCCAACGTATGGACTTTATATATTGTTGTTACATATTTTTGGTCTTTTCCATTATTAACTTCATATTTTATTGATCCTTTTTATCTATTTATCTATCTATTTTTATCTGTATAATCTATATATTTAAAATTGAGTGACTCTTTATATTGTTACCAAGTGTTATAGCTTTATTACTTGATATATTAACTACCTTTAGTTTATTTTGTCTTTTAGCTATGCACAACTTCTTTTTTTCTTTTTTTTTTTGGGAACCCCACAAGACTTTCATCTTAATCAGTTAGTTAGAAATTTCATTAATAGATATTTATTACAATATAACAAATGGCACATACATAAATCTAAAAGCCAAAATAATCAATAGATACAAAAAGTATTTTATTATAAAATTAATCTTAATATTAAAAAGAATATCATTGATTAAATACATTGATATATTATCTAATCCATCTTTTAAATCACAAGGAGAATAGTTCTTGGGGATATCCAAAACTCATTGTCATATCCATATATCTACTATGTAAGATATTCCATTGTACTGTCTAATTCAATTGTCCGACGAGACTTCTCAATTAGAGGTACTTTATATGAGCCTAAGGCATTTTAAGACAAGTACGAAGATTTCAAGAAAGATCTTCAATGGACTGGTTGGTAATAAGGCATCGACAATTTTCCTATGAAATTTGAATAGTGTTTTTGGACCCGTATTTCCCCTTTTTTTTTAAAGCATTTTTGTTTGCAAGAAATAATTTTAAACTACAAAATTGTTAACAGGAGATTCAATAGTTGTATATGATTGTCCCATATTAACATTTCGAGTTTGAAATTATTTTAAAATGACTGATGAAGGGAATTGAAGATGTCAGTGTCATAAAAAATAAATTCAAGTTTTCAGGAATATCTATTGGTACTAGAACATATTTTCATATAAAGGAGGATAATAGGCAATATGGTAGGAACTGCGAACACAGGTGTGTGTGTGTGTGTATTTGAAATTTATAATCTTTGAATATGCTCATATATTTGAATTAGAATTGTAATCTTTTGATTTGAGAATTCCGCAAGGACGTTGACATAATCACCTAGAAAGTTGCACCAAAAAGATCAAGGAATCACCAAACATGACAATTGACAATGGGCACAAATTGCATTCAGTCTCGAGCATAGGGGCTGCCATGAGTCCATGATTTGTGTAGCTCAAACGGGAAAGAATAATTGAGATTGTAAAGAGTAAAATCATAGTTGAGATAGCCCTGGACCACCTTAATAAGTTGCCCAGAACTTAGTTAAATTTTAACTGAGCCAATCCCAGAAATACCTTATTAAGTTGGCCCACAACGAACACACAGTGACTAGTTCCCAATCTCCAATTCTCTAATCTCTGGGCCTCTAGCTCGCACCTATGTATGGGCCTACATAAAGGGTTTACCTATGGCCCCTGTTTTGCAAGCACATGTTGAGAGTTTAACTCCAATCATACTTTTTTTAAAAAGGGGGGTGGGGGGGAGGGGGTTTGAGTCCTTTCCACTTTCTTATTTATATTATTTATTTCACATTTCTCTTATTGTTTGTAAACCAAAATAAAATAAAAACCGAATTTGTACACACACACACACACACACACACACACACATATATATATATATATATATATTATTTTATCTTATGAAAATATTAGCTCACTTTTTTCAATACAAATAGTTACTAGTATTTGCTATAATGTTTTATTGAAAAATGATGATTAAAACAAATATCTATATTGAAAACATAAACTTCATTAGTTTGATAACCCTTTTTAAGCTCGGAGAAAAGCATTATAATAAGTGTGTAGATGGTATGAAACATTTACTTTTTGTGTAGATCTACTACTTGATTGTTTGTACATAAGCAATTTTGATGTTTATAGACTACATTAAAATGGTGTATTTTGGGTCTTGATAGGGGAAGGGGGAGATTTAGGGTCTGTTCTATTTCACATTTTAGATAGATAGGTAGATATAAGGAGATGTAAGGAGCTGTAAGGAGCTGTAATGATAGATATAAGGAGCTGTTGAATTGTAGAAGAGTTGTATAGTATAATTTGTTTTACAATGAACGTTTTGGATGAAAAATAATAATATTAAAATGATATACTTATTGAAAATAAATAATTAATTAAGTTAATTACACAACAATAAAATATATTAATCCCCATAAATTTGGTGAATAAAATTTCGTCCACTTGAAGTGATTTTTTATATGAATATTAGTTTGATTGAATAAGCAAATTATAACAAAAAAAAACAAATTGTTTTTGACAAAATTGAATACAACTCTTCAAATAAATTACTATTTTATGTAAATAATGTTTAATATAAATAAATGTATGGTCATCTATAATAATATATATTTTATGTCAAAACTCAAATATAATTTACGTCGTTAGATTATGTTTTTATGTTTATGTAAATGTTGTGTTCATAAGATATTTATAAATTTTGTATATTGGTAATATCATTAAAAAATATACATATTTCTGTAACTAAAATAAATTAATGTTATAGAAAATCTATGAGATGTAAGAAGATGTATGAAGATGTGAGGAGATGTAAGAAGATGTAAGAAGATGTAAGGAGATGTAAGGAGACGTAAGGAGATGTAAGAAGATGTAAGAAGATGTAAGGAATCGTAAGGAGATGTAAGAAGATGTAAACCCTTAGCTAAATCATTAAAAACGTGAAATAGAACAGGGCCTTAGGCTGTAGATTATCTTTGTCAGATAGATGAAGAGGGTGGGTCAATTGCCCAAGATCCTACATTTCCTTGTCCCTCACTATGGTTCAAAGTTTCTTTCTCCTATAATTTCACTCATTTTTTTCCCCATTTGATTCGTTTTTTTGACTAAGTCAATGCTACATGTAGGTTGTCTTCTCCGATTCTCCCCTCTATAATAATGTCAAAGTTAGTGGTGAAACCATTATCAAATTGTTGTTCCTTGCGATAATTATCATTTTGGTATTTTAATGAACATCCATTTGTTAGTAATTCATCTTTTTTGTTCTTTTATTCTCAATTTCATTAGAGTCGAGTTATTGTTAATCCACAAAGGATACATTCCTTCCAATGCAATTTTTCTCCATTGATAAAACTCGCACTCAAGAACTTATTTAACACGAACAAGTTTGAAACCACTTGAACCAACCTGTGGTTGTGTAAATTTGTTATTAGCTAACCATTTTAGATGAGCATTTGTCTAATATCTAGATATTTTCACAAGAGCATTGAGGATTTTTTTAAGACAAGCATTATAAGTTTGAGTATTTTGACCCTTGGTATAGAGAGGAGAGAGATCTAGAAATTGTAGTTTGTGAACTTTATTAAAACAACCTATAAAAAATCGAAAAAGAAATGGCATAGTCTCAAACGGACTTCAAATTTAATGACAGTAATAACTATTATTATTTAACTTATTTGTAATACTAGGAATATTTCATTTGTTACCTCTATACTTTTGAGAAATCCATTCGATACACAACATGAAGATAATGATGTGTTTTATAAATTTAAATTGATGAATATTACTACTAGAAATTATATTTATTTTAACATTATGTACCAAATGAATTTTTAAAAAACACATTGGTGCTGTGGAACATTTTTTCAAATGAAAACTTGTAAAATATTTAAAAAAGGCAACAAAAAGAAGAAAAGTGAATAAGGCATAATACATTGGAGTCAATAATCTCACCTTTCAAGGTATCAGATGCAGGTACATCGATTTTTAAATTTAATGATCAACATGTCGATCATTTGGGGTATTTGTTTTGATATACTGTTGACAATTTAATGATGTTTTAACTTTACAATTTGATGACACGGTAGCTTAATTATTGTACATGAATAGTATATTTTCCCTTCACTATTTCTTGCACCATGATCCACATACAAGTGAGTTGCCAACTTATAACACCCTAAATTTTGAGGAGCATTTACTCTATCCATACCAGCACCGAGTTCTGACACTTTATGAATCAGCAAATGATACAAGGTACCATACCTATGACATGTAATATTGTATTCTCTTTCACTAACAACCATGGGCGAATAACCACATTCACATGTGACGAGTACGTGTCATGTAATGAAATTGGTATGTCAATTTTTTTTCTCACTGAATGGTGCAAAAATAAAATATAAACACTCCAAAGGCGTTCGAGAGCCTATATGAGACTATAGCTCCTTGCAATATCTATATGAAATTCTTATGCTTAATGGGTGTTGGAAACAGAGAACAATAATCACAGCAAACTCGGAAGATCTTACTTAAATAAATTAACACTAAGATAGAGAAATGAAGAATAGAAAATATGAGACAAACGACCAAGGTCTAAGATGAACAATATGGGTCTAAAATGAATAGCGGAAAACTATGGCGTGGTAAAACTATTGTCCTAAAACCAATTTTTCTAGGGTAGGGTTTCAAACTCTCCAACACCGGTTGCTCCCACGAATTACATGGTTCCTTCCACTCTTATTTAGTCTTAGTTAGCCGACTAGAGCTAAGATGATACTTGCCCAAACCAAAAAATAGTGGAGATTGGGCAATTTTTGTGTGTCTAATTTGAAGAAAAACATAAGCCCCTTGATAAACAAATTTGCAATAGCTGATGAAACTTGGGAAATCGAACCTTGGAAATAAAGAATCAACAGAACAAAAACCAATTTGAAAAGGTGGAAACTAGCTTTGAAAACATGAGATGTTTTAGAAACCACAATCGTCTCAATAAACTAGTTGCTAAAAGGAATTCTCAAGACAATTAATTATGATTTGCAGTAAAAGACTGAAAACTCATACCCTCAGTAGAGTTTGACTCAGGCGAGTCGGCATATGAGTGTGTGCGCATGAAGCCCACTCTCAACTTTCTTATTTATTTCCTCTCTTTACAAAGCAAGAACTATTTTTCAAGAGGTACAGAACTACCAAGCAATACCTCTTGTTCATGGGGTATAGAACCGCAGGCCTTCATAATCATATTTCCCAAAATTAGGTTTCCACACATGTTAGGGACTTGTAGATCATTAGTGAGAGAATTTTTTTTTCTAGAGGTAAGTTTGATAGAAATCTTCCCATTCCCTTGAATGGGAGTAGCAACTGAGTTCGCCATAAAGACATTCTCACCATCATTTAACCTTTTCAAAAGTTTGGAAGAGGCTTTGGTTGGTGCATACATGCTTAGTGGCTCCAGTATTACCCACCACTTATAAAATCTCAAAAAAGTTGGGTTTGAACACTATGATAACGTTGGACTCAACAAGATAGGCTTAGATTTTGTTCTTGCTCTTGCAATCTTTTGCGTGGTGACCTTGTTTGCCACATATCATGACAATTCATTTGTACTTCTTCCTTGGAGTCTTGATGATGTGAAGCTGCACCACTGAATCATCAAGGTCGGGGTCAATCTTGGTAGATTTTTGCTGTGAAAAAGGTGAAATGTTGTGCTCTAAGATGATGGGAGATTGGCATAAGTTTGTCTCAATTGTTAGAGGGATATGGTATGATTGACTAAACTACATTACTCTAAAGTGTAAATTTAGACTAGCTACACTACAAACGAGGACTCAAATTTAACACAAATAATTAAAAATTAAGCTAACCTTTCTATTATAAAACAATGCACACACATAAAACACTTAGCACGCAAAAAAGGGGTGATCGGGACTCGACATGACCATGGCATGACATGACAACCAATAATTCCGAACAAACCCTCAAAGATCACCTAAAAAAACAAAAGTGAATCTATCCTATGATCAACTATTCCACTTAATAATAAGCAATAAAAGTAAGGAGAGAGAAGGTTACCTACAAATCAAAGTCTCTTGAAGATGAAAATTTCATGATCAATGTTCTTCTAATCAACAACAAATCGCCATAAAACAATAATCAATGCCCAATTTAAGCTCTTGCTAATGATTCTTGAACCTTGTGGTGTCCAACTCAGAGCTGAAATGATGAATATGGAAATTGAAAAAGGAAAATGTAAAAGAAAGGATGATTAAGTTCTAGGGAGTAGATTAAGAATTAATATCCATTAGAATTGATTCAATGATATCCTCTCAACCTCTAATTCATCAAAACCCATGGTTTGGGGTGAGTTTGAGTTTACAAAAACAGAGATTTGTAAATAATGTAGGTGAAAGAAAGTAAGTTTAGAAGCTAACGAGAGAACAACCACACAAATTTGGTAAAAATCAAGCAAAGATCAACTTTCGTTAATAGAGAATTAAGAGTCTACAACAGCTAACTAGATAGAGAAAAAGCTGCTATTCTAAAGATTAACCCATTTTTTGTTATCCTAATCTCGATTTTTCTACAAACGGTTTTGTAAGTTGGCATGGGCATGCCATGTGGCATGACATGACCATGCGAATTTTCTGCTTCCTGTTGCTAAATCCTGAAAAACAAAGGTGGCATGACACCATCGTGCCAAAGCTCTAGTTGCTTTAGTTCTTGCTTATTTCTTGCTTTGGCATGCCCTAGACTCCTCTTTTGGCACTTCCAATCTTTTAGGCCTCAAAGTGGGTTGACAACTCCTCCAATTTGGAACTTCTTCACTCTTATTCCTATAAAGCACAAAAAATCGACAAATTACTACATTAATGATTATTTGTGAACTAAAATCAAGCATGAGGGATGTCAAAATTGTATCGATTAGAAACCGAACGAATAGCCCCATACTTAGATTTTACTTTTCCTTGAGTAAATTGCGAAGTACACACCTCTTCATAGTCGCAACTATTGCTTTTAGTACATGCAACAAGCTCTTCAAACCCCTTGGTTCCCCAAGTGGATAAGTGCGGCATCGTGCAGGTTTACGGAAAACAAACCCACAAAGTCTTTGAAGAAGAAAAAAGAAAGGAGGAAGAAAAATAGAAAATATTTTGTGGTTTTCGTAATCTTTCACAAAGCAACATCCATGGAGTAATCATGCCCTCCTCAAATCAACAATTCACCCTAATGCCAAAGAGATGCATAACATATGCATATGATACATTATCAAGATCATTGATCTTTTTAAATGACAATCATGCCTTTATTTCAACCTTTTTCAATGATGAGCAAGCAATGGTTCACGCACTCTAAGTTATGTGAATCTCTCTTCTTAAATGTTTTTGCTCATGCTTAACTCAAAAGGTGCACTCTACCATAAGTTTGGCCTAGTTCTCATTATCTATCACTAGAATTCACATGCAATTTGATGATCAAGAGGACTTTTTGTGGGTTGTAACGAGGCTTAGGTCAAGGATTGAGAAAGAGATTAACACTTTAGGAATGAGGGGCTAATTAGCCAAAACCAAGGAGGTACCACATCCCCATACCACCAATAACCATCTCTCCCACAACACACAACCTCCCAAAAATGAAGTAATGACTTGAAATGAACTAAACAAAAGGGAAATCTTCCATGCCAACACTTTTATGTCCTTTTTCTCTCCTTTTTCATTGTTTTGTTTTTCTTTGTTTTCCCTTTTTTTTCATTTTGATGGTTTTCTGATTTTTTTTATCACACACCAAAATTGCTATCCATCGCAATATTCCTCAACTCCTCATCAAGTGATACTTTTTAGTCTTGGCTTAGGTATTAAGGCCAAAGGCTAAAAGAGTGGTTCATAATAAGAATAGTGATGAGCAAGGTTCAAAAGGGTTAACTAGAGGTACAATTATGCACATAGGGAAACTTTTTAGCTAATGTGGCTTCAAGTACACAGAATGCCTCATTCTTCTCATCATTCATGCAAATGCAGTATGTGGTTTCAAAGAGTGTTAGAACAGATTCTAGAGAGTGACAACTTTTAATGAGCCTCATGGAAAAAAAAAACACACAATCACAAATGATGAAGTGGTCCATTTAGTCCCAAAACCTCACAGGTTCACATACCATACTTGCTCTCATCTATTAGGTCAAAACCAAGCACGAGTTACCAAAATTTGGACCTAGTATATGTCATATGCCATTCAAATCCAAGGCAAAAGAGATTATTACTGGCCAAAGTTGCACATTTCCCCCCAAAACTCACTATTTACAAGAAAAATTAGAATTCTTTTTTGATTTTTTGAAAATTTTCTCTCTTTTTTTTTCATTTTCAAAAATTTGGCAGAATAACCTCCACATTCCTACACTTAAATTGCACAATGTCCTCATTGTAGGAACATGAGTCCTAAAAGGAAAAGAAAAGGAATAAATAAAGTAAAAGCATGTGCTAACGAGAGAGTGGAGAATACCTTACAAGGTAGAGATGGCACAAGATAGCAATGAATGCATACATATTTACAATGCAAATGCAATAACTGCCCTAGATGCAACTATATACATAGGCTATACTCCTAAGAATCCATTAATGACATATTCAAAATCCACCATCTATGAAATTCGTACTCATAACCAATCCACACAATATCCTTACAATCATGGATAATCACAACCAAATTCCTCCTGTAGTGGCCTTCATATCATCACAATATCACAAGCATTGGAGAATAGGGGTAGGGGATACTGAGATGCACACAAGAAGACACCTGTGAAATATATACCTCTCATCAAGTATTCACATGCCACACCCCTCCCCAAAAAGTAAGATGTTATGAAGAGTAAGGGGGAGGTGGGTTATAAACCTCACAGTCAATGGGTCCTATAAGGCACTGGGGGTCGCCAAAGTAAAGAGGAAAAAGGAAAGAATGAGGACGAACTCCCTTGACTGCGTATGAAAGTTCGTTGCTACTCGTCTAGTATTCGTATGGCTTTTAATTACTGCTAAATGAGCTTAATCATCCTCTGTTACTCCTCCAATTCACGAGCCCCTCTTATGGCTCGCTCATCTTCTCACATTTTTCACCTCATTTATCTCTATTCTGGCAGTTAACGAAGCCTCTATAATACGTGACACCCTCAATGAAATCTATATGCCCGACCATACGGTGAATGTGTTGTGTCTTCTTTGTGTAACCCTCTTGGAGGCTGGTTACCTTAACTTGGAGGTTGGGGAATGATTAGAGGAATACACTATCAAGATGTGCTTGTGCCAAAGAAGGGGATCCCCTTATCTCAAATGAAGGTGGTTCTTAGAATCGGGGTTATTGAGTGGACTTATCCCTCACTTGCGTTTCATTTCCCTCTTGGCCTTCATGGTCCCTTTCTTCCCCTTCACCCTTATCACTATCATGCCCCTCATCATCATCTTGTCCCTTCCCTCATCATCTAGGCCCATTACCTCTTCATGGATAATCATCCCATCACATTCCAATTCCTCTTATTGGCTATCATTGTGTAGGCTATATTAGACAATTGAAGAGTACTTGTTTGTGGTGGGCGTATTTGCAGGTGCCTCCTTTAGTATCAATAATATTCAATGTGCTAAGGTGGTAATGTCGAGGTTAACCCCCAAGAAGTGGGGGTTAAGAGATCTAAACTTCCCACTATGATCTAATCCTTAAGCAATGGCAGTGATTGCGCCCCCACACCAATCACATTTTGGTGGGTAGTTTTGGCCAACTTATCTAAATGGAAAATAATGAAAGCACTATTGTCCACATGCGTACCCATCAAAGCACACTAACTAATAAACAACTGCACTTTCCTACACATGTTTTTGACTATCATGTCGCCCAAAAATAGTATTAGCCACCAAACGTTGTAGGTAACGGATGTTTATATTACATATGGTTGTGGCCTTTGCTTTCTAGGGTCATAAATTTAAGGCCTTCCCAACATATTTGTGCAATTTTTATGCTTAGAGCACGTGATGCTCAACCAAGTGGGTCAGGCCTCCATCGACTACAGACATTTCTCAAGGCATTGATATGCACCGTGAGGTAGAGAAGCTTATTAAACCCCTCAAACTCATTCTGTGGTTGGTATTGAATATATGGAAAGAGATTAACACTTCATTTCCCCGATAAGATCCAAGCCAATCCACATTAAGGGAGCTCAAGAACTCAAGCACAAGTTGATCATATGATACATAGTTCTTTTTCACAAAGTCAAGCCACCCTAAATTACCAAGTAAGGTTCCCATATCATCCAACATCCCGAAAGTCCTTAATGATTCCACAAGTCAATACTTTTGCTCACAAGTCATTCTAGTACTCAATTGCTCATAGTTCATTCTTTATTCATCATTAGCAAATAATTGAGTACTTGGAGAAAGGATTAAAGGAAAGGCATCGTGCTTACCTCAAGTCTTTGTGGGTGAATTTGAAGAAGAAGAAGCCCTTAATGACTTCTTGGGGAGGGAGGATCTTTTGGAGGTCTCATAGGCTCTCTTCTTGCCCAGGGTTAGAAAGCTTGTGTGGATGGAGTGAATGACCTTATGCAAATTGCTCCAAATTACTCTTTTCAAACTTGAATTATGTGGGAATGGGGTCAAGCAACAAGCTTCCTTTCTTTACTACCTTCAATCGTAACAATGGAGGTTAACGTTTTAGAGAGAGAAAGTGAGCAAATGGGCAGAAGAAGGGAATGAATTAGGGTGAAATCTTCACAGGCATAGGGATTTATGAGCTGAATTGAAGAATTTTGTGAGAAAATTAAAGCATTTGGTGAAGATTTGAGTGGAGTAAGAGTAGAGAGGAGCAGGATGTCATGTAAAAAGAGAAAGAGAACAGGAGATTGAAGTAAAAATGAAGAAAGGAGGAGGACATGTCGAGTTTTCAAATAGTCTGCAGGTGTAACCATGCCAAATCTTTGGTTGGGAGTTCTGAAATTACTAGTGTGGCACAAGCGAGCCACATGACACGTGGCCACCATGCCAAATCTCTATGAATACTTTTTTCTTAACATTCATGTGGCATGTGAGTGCCATACGGCATGGACTTCCAGTGCTATTTTTTCAACCTAAAATTTCTCAGCCTCTTTTCTTCTCTTTTTCTTGTTTTCCACATTTTATTCAACTCTTCTTTCCATCTCTTTGTCTTCTCTCTCTCTCTCTCTCTCTCTCTCTCTCTCTCTTTTTCACTTTTTCACTTTTTTTCACTTTTTTCATGTTTTTCTTTTTTCTCATTTCTTAGGTTTTTCAATTTTTTTTTAAAACACACATAATGCACATTTATTGAGAAATGTTCACTAGCATACAAGAAGATGAAACCTTAGCTAATCGAGTGAAGGTCGTTCATAGAGTAGAGGCACTCCACATCTTCTTCACTCGGCATATCCAAAAAGTGCTTTAACCTATGTCCATTGACCTTGAATGCGTGGCCCTTAGTGGGCTCATTAATTTCAACTACACCATAAGGAATACTTTCACCATAATAAAAGGACCGGTCCACCTAGACTAAGTTTTTCGAAAAACAGGTAAAGTCTAGAATCATATAAAAGAACCTTTTGCCTCAGAGAGAACTCCTTTCTATTGATGCACTTGTCATGGAGAATTTTGGCTCTCTCCTAACTCAACCATGTGCTTTCATATGCTTTCCTCCTAATGTCTTCTAGTTCATTTAAACTCAACTTCCTCTCTTCACTAACGACATTCAAATCATAATTTAGGATTCTAATCGCTCACCAAGCTCGATGCTCAAGCTCCATGGATAAATGACATGGACAACCATAGACTACCCTATAAGGAGACATGCCTAGGGGAGTCTTAAAGACCATTCGGTCGGCCCACAAAGCATCAATCAGTTTATCCGCCCAATCCCCCATATTCTTGGTCACAGACTTCTCCATGATTTGCTTAATTTGATGATTTGACACTTCCACTTGATCATTGGTTTGAAGGTGATATGGAGTAGTAAGGCGGTGGATGATGGAATACCTTCTCAATAAAGCATCAAAGGAGCTACTGTTGAAATGGGTCCTTTGGTCACTAATGATAGCTTCGGGCATCCCATAATAGGCAAAAATATTCTCCCCTAGGAATTTAGGGGCCACTCTAGATCTTTTGGCCTTTTGGGGATTGCCTTAACCCACGTGGACACAGGATCCAAATGGACAAGAATGTACTTGTTCCCAAATGAATTGGAAAACGACCCCTATAAAATCAATTCCCCATACATCAAATATATCAACCACAATAATAGAAGTGAGGATCATTATGTGTTTCCTACTATGTTTGCCTAATAATTGGCAACACATACATCGTTTTCCATACTAATGGGCATCCTTGGATAAGGTTGGCCAATAGGAACTGCATTAGAGAATTTTTACGACAGTTTTCCTCCCACTAAAGTGCCTCCCCCAACATACATAATCATGACAAAAGGTAAGGACACTATGAATTTGGTCGTCAAGCACACGTATCCTAATGATTTGGTCTTGGTAATGCTTAAACAAATAGGGATCATCCCACATGATGAACCTAACCATAGCAAAGAAACGTACCCTATCATCTTTGGTGTATTCCCTAAGCATTTGCCATATGACTATAATTGACAATGTGACATACTATGGCTCCACTTGAGCCCTAAAAAGTTATTTAGCTGGATAACATTCCAAGATGGGGTCCTCATATGCATCATCAATTACTATCCTAGAGAGATGGTCTGCTATAGAGCTTCCAAAACCCTTCCTATCCTTAATTTCACAATCAAACTCTTGAAGTAATATGATCCATCGAATTAGTCTAGGCTTTGTATCTTTTTTCTTGAAAAGACGTTTCAAGGTGGCATGGTTGGCAAAAACAACCACATAAAACCCTATTATGTAGGGTCCAAACTCTTCAAATCCAAACACAACTGCTAAAAACTTCTTCTAAGTTATAGTGTAATTCATTTGCGCTCCATCCAATGTATAACTCGCGTAGTAAATTACATGGGTTTCTAATCAATTCATTGACCCAAAACTCCCATGACTACATAATCAGATGCATCACACATGAGCTCAAAGTATTCTTCTCAAACAGGAGGATGCAAGATGGGGGCGCTAGTCAATGCCTCCTTAGGCTCTATAAATTCCAATCCACATACCTTAGAGAAGTGAAATGAGACATCCTTGGCTAGGAGTAAGGACAAGAGCTTAGAAATCTTACTAAAATCCTTAATGAAGCTCCGGTAGAACTGGTATGCTTGAGAAAAGATCTGATGTCCTTAGCACAAGTACGGAGAGGAAGGCTTACAATCAAATCCACCTTAACCTTATTTACCTCTATCCCCTTATTTGAATATGACCCAAGACAATCCCCTTTTTTTTTTACAATGAAATGACTTTTTTCCTAATTAAGGATCAAATGCTCGTCCCAACACCTTCTTAAAAACTTTCCCAAGTTAGTCAAGCAATTGTTAAAAGAATATCTATAAATGGAGAAATCATCTATGAAAATTTGAAGGCATTACCCAACTAAATTGGAAAATATGGATATTATACACCTTTAGAAGGTGGCATGTGCATTGCATACACCAAAGGACATCTTCCTAAAGGGATAAGTACCAAAAAGGCATGTGAATGTAGTATTTTCTTGATCTTTGGAGGAAATAGGAATTTAGGTTTAACTAGAATAACCATCACAGAAGCAATACAAAGCTCACTCAGCTAGCCTTTCCAACATTTGATCCAAGAAAGGTAAAGGAAAGTGATCCTTTTTAATTGCGGAAATTAGCTTTCTATAATCAATGCAAACCCTCCACCCGAATTTGATTCTTATAGGTATAAGCTCATCTTTGTTGTTCTTAATCATGGTGATATTGGTCCTTTAGAAATGACTTGAACAGGGCTCACCCATTCACTATCCGAGATTAGGTAAATAATCTTATGATCCGACCACTTAAGAATTTCTTTCCTCTACACTTTTTGAAGATTAGGGTTCAACCTTTCTTGCCTATCCCAGTAAGGTCTAGCATTATACTCAAGATGAATCCTATGTCGCACAATGATAGGACTAATACCTCTAATGTCTCCTAGGGTCCACCTTAAATCCTTTTTGTTTTCCCATAACAAGTCAAGCACTTGAGTTTCTTGGTTCAAGTCCTAATCATTGGCAATTATCATGGACAAAGATGGATTTTGACCTAGGAATGCATATTTAAGAGTGTTGGGAAGAGGCTTCAATTCAAGTGATGAAGATGAAGGCACACTAGGTGGTGTCTTATGCCATGGATACAAGAATAGATGCATGTAACCAGTCATTATATTGATCATCAAATGCAAATGCGTTGAGTTCGGGCTCATATTCCATACAAAAAGTCTCATACACACATGGTTTGCTTTGGTAGTTAAACACATTTAATTCCATTGTCATATTCTAGAATGATCAAACTCTATCTCTTCCAAAGAGAAGTCTCCAACTCAAACAAGAGTAGAGGACTCTACATCATCAAAACCCATGGTTTGCTTTGGTGGTTAAACACATTTAATTCCATTGTCATATTCCTGAATGTCAACTTCATGTTCCTATCCCTATAATTAATGGGAGCATTTAAAGTAGCAAGGAATAGTCAACCAAGGATTATTGGTATTTCATTTTTGGGACTTACCACAACCTCGGTCTCTAACACAATAAAGCCAGCCGGGAATATGAATTTCCCTACCTCGATCAATACATTCTTAACCATTCGTCTAAGAAGCTAGTGGAATGGTTAGCCAATTAACGGACCATTTTCGTAGGTTTGAGCTCCCTCAACCCCAATCTCTCACACACCATGAAGGGTAAGAGATTGACACTTACACTAAGATCAAGTAAGGCTCTACGTATATTTTGATCGCCAATGACAATTGAAATTGTTGGGTTTGCCAGGGTCCTTATACTTGATGGGCACTTTATTAGCAGTAATTGAACCCACATATTAGAGGCCAAAAAGGCTCTTTAAGGAAGTGAGCATATTGAGACATCAAGAAGGGAGATATTGATCTTGACTTAGGATAAGGTTTCCCTTATCTTGTCAACATGGGATTAAGATTTCTTCCCCTTCAATGGGTTAGGAAAGGGGAAATAGGCTTAACAACGACAAGAAAAGGAATAGTATATCCCTTAGAAGGTATATGGTTAACGGTATCCAAAGACTCATCCTTTTTAGGATCTCCTATATCCTTAGAAGGGGGAGGGTTAGCTGGAGAAATAGACACATCCTAAGATTCACATTCTTAGGAAGAGGAAAGAGAAACGGGTAAGGGACACATTCACATTATGTTCACCCACATAGGTGCCAACTTACTTACCTAATCACAAAGAGATCATGGTATTAACCTTCTTCAGATGATTAGGATCAAAAGAAGAAGATCCCGCTTTTAGGTTCACTTCGGATTGATTAGGAAAAGTTCCTATTTCCCTATTTGACATGGCAAGTTGAGCAAAGTGTTTACTCATTATCTTCATCATCCTCTTATTGGACTCTTTAAGTTCTCTCATCATCCTTTGCATATCACTCGCTCTCTTGTTCACTTTGTCAATTTGATTATATCTGGGACCAAGAAAAGATTAAATAACAACCGGTTGAGCGGGAGGCCCTCTAGGAGTATTGTATGCCCCTTAAAATGGTGACATTTGATAACACAAAAATGAGTTGTTTCCTTTGAAACCACCACCTTGGACATTAGGTATTAAAGCATTTTGTCCAATCAATGTAAAGTTGGGATGCTTAGCCTACCCCAGTTGTATGTAGGAGAATAGGGGTCAAACTAAGAGCTGTGAAAGGCTACATTCACTTGTTCTTGCTCTTGGCTTGTAGCCAATTGTTGAGCAAATAGAGAACATGCACTTAAGGAGTGATAAGGGGATTGGCATTTGGAGAATGAAATAATTTGGGAGGAGGATAATTGTTTGGTGCTTGAGAGATGACTATTCCTTTCAACATATTCTCAAGCACAGAAAAATGAGTGTCAACGTATGTGGTATACATGACTGCATGTATAGCCCCTTTTGACCACTAATCTGTGAACCCAAGCTCTCATCCCTTGTTGTCTCCCATTGTAAAGTCTTTTTCGTAAGTTCCTTTAACAACTCGTATGTTTCAGTCTCACCCTTGTTCCAGAATCCCACTTGACATATGGATTCGACCATGGTCCGGGTATTTTGGTGAAGGCCCTTACAGATGATTTGGCACAAGTGCCACTGTTCTAAGCCAGGTGGGGCATTTAGCAGGCAAAAGTTTACATTTTTCAAAACACTTCTAAAAGAACTCCTTTTCGAGTTGGACAAAGTGATTAATTTCATTCCTTAGCTTCACTGCTTTACCATTTGGCAAATATTTGATTAAGAAAGCCCTCACAAACGCGTATTGTGTGGACATAGAGTTCGCTGGGAGGATATGTATCCATTTTTTCACCGAATCTTTCAAAGCCAAAGGAATGAAACACAACCTAGCAATGTCTTAATGCACATTGGAGAATTGCATCATCGAGCATTCTTCCTCAAATTCACTTAGGAATAGGTAAGCATCCCCAGCTCCAAAGAATTTGGGAAGCATGGTCATGTATTTTGGACTAAAGGAGAATTGTACATCAGTAGCAAGTTCTCAAGCTCAAAAGCATGATGGATTAGTGGACCTTGGGGGATAAAAGATTTGGTTTAGACTCCTTTGGGGAGGAAGAGGACCTTGGGCTTGTTCGCTCACCATGTTTTCCAAATTAAGCACTAATGATTGGGGTATCTTGATAGGGGATTTGTGTAATTTCAATATGAATGAGTCCCCCACAACTCAGCGACCTATTTCAAGAACTAATTCATCATCCATTTTAATTTTTTTGAATTTTCAATTTTGGATTTTGTTTCTTAATGAACTACTAAGGTATGTACAACAATCTAGATTAAAACCAATCTAAATATAATGCCATGATCCCTGGTAACGGTGTTAATTTGTTGGTAGATTTATTTTTATTTTTTTTTAGTGAGAAAGGGAAAATGTCATCCTTTGGGATAATGGGAGAATAGCATAGGTTTGTCTCAATTATCAGCATGATTTAGTATGATAGACTAAACTAAATTACTATAAAGTGCAAATCTAGACTACCAACACTACAAATAAGGAGTCAAATTTAACACAAAAAATTGAAACTTAAAGTAACCTTTCTATCATCAAACAATGTACAAACATATAACACTTAGCGCATCAAAAGGGATGATCGGAGCTTGACATGACTCATGGCATGACATGGCCACTCCCAACAAATCCTAAAAGATCACCCAAAGAAAAGAATCTAAGCTAAAATCATCTACTCCACTTAATAATAAGCAATAAAAGTCAGGCGAGAGAAAGTTACCCACAAATCAAAGTGTCTTGATGGATTTTTCATGATCAATGTTCTTCTAATCAATACCAATCATCATAAAACAATAATCAAACACCCAATTTAGGCTTCATTGATGATCCTTAAACCTTGACATATCCAACTCAAAGTTGAAATGATGAATATAAAGATTAAAAAACGAGAATGTAAAAGAAAGGATGATTTGAAGAGTACATTAAGGGTTCATATCCATTGGGATTGATCCAATAATCTCCCCTCAACCCCTCATTCACCAAAACCCTTGATTTGATGGTGAGTTTGAGTGTACAAAAAGAGAGATTTATGAGGAATCTAATAGAGAAAAACTAAGTTCAGAGGCTAATGAGATAAGAGCATCAAGAATTAAAAATCAATCAAAGATCAACTTTCATTAATGGAACATCAAGATTTTGCAAAGGTTAACTAGAGAGAGAAAAGCTGCTATTCTAAAGATAAACCTTAAAAAATATCTTCCAACCCCTTTTCATTGGCCTAATATTGATTTTTATACAAGCGACTCCGTAAGTTGGCACAGGCGTGCCCTGTGGCCCGGTGCCACCATGCCAATTTCTGCTTTTTGATGCTGAGTCTTGAAAAGTAGGGGTAAACCTGCCATGTGGCATGGCGCCATCACGCCAAATCTCTGGTTGCTTCAATTCTTGCTCATTTCTTGCTCAGGCATGCCCTATACTATTCTTTTGGCACTTTCAATCTTTTGGGCCTCAAAGTTGGTTGATAAATGCTCTAATTTTGAAATTCTTCACTCCCATTCCTACAAAGCACAAAACACGGACAAATAAGTCCATTAATAGTTATTCTCGAGCTAAAATCAATCGTGAGGGAGGTCAAAATTGCACTACTTAGAAATCGAATAGTCAAGTGCCCTGAAATCTAAGATTAAAGTCTGGGACATAGGCTTTGACTGGAACTGAGCATAGTTCAAGGCTTTGAAAACATGTTAGGATGGAGAACCATGAACAAGAAACAAATAAAAAATTCTAAAGCAAGGAATTTCTTCCACCACTTTCAGAGCTAAAGACCTCTTAATCCCCTAAAATTTAAACCACCAAGGACTAAGATAAAGTTTAGACTCTAAAAACACTATTCAAAACGGGATAAAGTTTTGAGAGATTTTTGCGAGAGATAATAACATTCAGTTATATCATATTTAATACATCAAAATTTGATTACAAGAGAGAAAATTAGTGATTTAAAGAGTTGCAAATATCCTAGCTTATTTCCCAAGCAAGGAGTTGGCTAATAGAAAAACTGTCTCATTCGCTAATAAAAATATGACAAAAATCTTCTACGAGGACCAATAGAAATAAACTCCAAAAATACATGGCTAATAGGAGTGAGATAACTTTTTCTAACTTGTAAAAATTAATGAAAATAGCTCATTAGATTTGCAAATTCAAATTTGAAGAAGATAGTACAAATAATGCCACTATTTTTTTGTCTTTTTGTGTTGGAATTTGGTTGCACCTTAGCTGTGAGTAGAAGCTTCCTTAAAACTTAGAAATATTTATAAGATTTCTTTAGCATGATTTTATCTTGCCACATCCTACCTTGCTAGGCAAGTTCAGAATCTTTGAATACTGTTTTTAGAGTTCCTTTCGAAGGCTATGTAGCCAGTTATGAATTTGGGAACTCAAAATTTTTGTTGAATTTCTCTTTTAATGCTTGGGGTTACCAAAAGCTATTCACAAGGATAGAAAGTAGACTCAGGGAGATTTTCAAGAATGCCCAATATGCTGTATTTTGACTTTATTTGCTAAGTAAAACTCATATCATATTTGGCCTAAGCTTCTTAATATAAACTAGATAATGGATAAATTAGTCTAAAGGCCTTATTTATGGCTATTAAGTCCCTCTTACTGATTAGTGGCTTATGTACGGCCCCTTAAAGATCTCAAAGGAACAAAGACCCCTAAAGCCCTTTGATCGATTGTGAAAAGTAGAGATAGATGAGTCAAGGACTTCATTGTGCAAGAAATTGAACTTGGGCTCACCTAAGGGCATTGAGATAGTTCACTTCGCAACACTTGGAGGACTGGACTGAGCTTGCCTTTACTCCTGAGCATGCCATTATTAGAAGATTTCAATTCCACCATATTAGCAATAGATTTTTTTTTTTGATAACTCCTTTGTCCTTGAGTTCTTTTCCTTCATTTTCAAATGGCAACCCAGTACCTATAATGTTAGATCAGTCTCTTTATGCCTGGGTTGATTTCAATTAAAACAATCACTAGAGTGAAATCATAAATTTTCAAACCCTTTGAAGCTATGGTAGACACCAAATTCAAAATAGGCATAAATTTTTATGCTCATAAATCTGGTCAATTATAGTTCTATCCTATTCAACCTTGAAAGTAACCCATTTAATTATCATATACTTCTTAGAAACCTCACCATCATTTTCATATTTCTTTTCTAGAGCAAAGCATATACCATGAGCAGAATCAAACTTTATGTAAATATCAAACAAGGGATTGTTCATGTGGTGAGAAAACATTCCCTTGTAATGTCCACCTTCTTTGGCACATTGTTTCCTAGTACTCTTTCTTAACATTGTTATCAGTACTTTTATGAAAGGCCTTTTTTTTCATCCAATACATAACCAAGTCTAATTTGTTCCAAATAATTTGTTCCAATACATAACTACAAAAAAAAGATCGTTCAGTGATGGAAAAATGCAATTTAGTGACGGAATTTTGAACCTAGCAACAGAATTGGTGACGGATAAGTAGAGATCGTGGGAACAAAAGGTGCACAAATGGGTGGTGGAATCTTAATTCTGTCTCATCAGCAATGGAAATTCCGTCACTAATGACAACGAATTGAAGATGTCGTCACCACATCAGTTTTTAAAAAAATTTTGCACCACGCGGACTTTTCGTCGCCTATCTGTCACCTTTTTTAAATAAGTTTTTTGTTTACGTAACTGGCCCAAATTACAAGTACATTTCATTTCCGGCAAAAAAATATATCGAGGACAACCCCCTTGATACCAATGCTTCACTCGAAGCGCTTCCAACAAATCTCAACCAATAACAAAGCCAACCATCACTTACAAACCAAATTCTTTGAAGTGTCTCATCACAATTCATCACAAATTTGTACAATGCTTGAAAATATAAGTGTACTTAACAAACCATGGTTAATAGAGTAAAATATAGATGAAAATGGTTATATATGTATAAGCAAGGAATAGAGAGGGAAGAAGCAAGAAAGTCAGGGGTCAATTATCAACGTGAGTGTCATCATACTCTTCATCCTCATCCTCATTCTCTTCATCAAGTTGTAGGGGGTTAGTGAAGGGAGGTTGGGAGCCCGAATAGGAGGCTTGTTGCATTTGGAAAAAAGCCACCATATTTTGATTCACACTCATCATTTGTTGGCTCATCATTTGGTTGGACTTCTCTAATTGCTTACATCTCTCTATAAGCATTCGATAAATTTCAGCTTTTGCAGTAACATCACCCCATAAGTTGGTCACCATACCCCTTAAATCATTTAACTCCTGTTGGGATGACACCTAACATGTACCTATAAAACACCATGTATATAAAGTATACATTAGTGACAATGACTTAACTCAACCTGAAATGGCGTTACGTATAATTTTCCTATTAATGACTCGAATACAAATAGTGTTTAAATTTACTATATCGGCTCGCTGAGAGGGACTGAAGTATGAGGACTCCCTAATGTTGATAGCCTCATCTCCAACTATGTAAATACGACCCTTTTTGTTTGTATAGACCTTTAGGCACAACTCTTTTAGGTTTGGAGGAGATTGAGATGGATCTTGGGAACTGCCATCCGAGGTCCCTTGAGAGTTGATGATGTTATGAAATTCTTGCTCAAAGGATTCCGATGATATCACAACATTTGCAAAAAATCAAATATATTATGCTTAATAAAAGTGTATGAGCCACTAATTAAGTTTGACCATCGAGAATAACTTTTGTATGTTTGTTGTGATTTCTTATTAACTCAAGGTCCATCCTCTGTGCCCTGAAGTTTACGAGAGCGGGCGAATAACTCAACAATTGTTGGCTCTATACCAAGTTTTTCCCTTTACGTGTCAAACAAATTCTGAAAACCATGTTAATCACCACAATCAACAAAATAACTAGAAGAAGTTGTAAGATGTACAATTAGTCACCAGACGCCTCTTATGCTCCTGCATAGGGATCGAGCCACAGGTGTGAGGAGATGGTCCAAGACTAGCTGGGCCACCAAGCCATTTGTTTGAGCTTTTTGACATAATTTCTTGTACGATTCGTTTGCTCAATGTTGTTGGAGTCCTCTCCATTGCTCGTCATCGAGCTATGCGAGTTGCTTGTTGTACGTCTTGCCTTGCCAAGGAAGTCCCTCAAACGTGCATTGTCTCTGTTTTCAAATTTTTTCCTTATTCGATTCTCTTGGATAGGATCCTAGGTGAACCACTTTTGCACATAAGAACATAACAAATAAAATAATATAATAATAATATATCAAGTATATACAAAGGATTAATATGTAATAACTATAGTTACCTTGAACTCTCCGAACCGCAAATCTCGAACTTGTCTAGGCACTTTACCCCAAGAAGGCTAAGTGGCATCATATTTACTTGGTAAATTTGAGAAATCCTACCAACAACACCTTCGTTTGGGCGAAAACTATTCCAACAGAAAATGTCCAATTAACGATTACGCAAAATACTTTCAGTACAAAACACGTAACAATTTTACCACTTACCCTTTACCATTTGGCACAATATATGTCTTTGGTCGACTGCTCCTATGGCTAAACTGTACTTTACAATCCTCAGTTCCAATATTTTGTTTGGACTGGTTAGAGCTAGGGTCGACAGGTTGCCGAGTAGGGGTGATAGTGTTGGGATCAGAGGTGTTGGTTGGAATGTTATGTACAAATTGTTGGAAAATGAATGTCTGGTGAGGAATACATGGGATATAGGGAGTGAAAGACCCTGTAGGAACTGCCCCAAATTGAGTGGGGATTGTTCTTAGAGCACTTGGCGTGTGAGGTGTTTAGAAGGAAGGTGAATCAATGTCCATTGCACCGGGATGTGCACTGGAGCTCCTATGCCCTCTTCCTTGACTTCGAGTAGAGAACTTATCTCACTGGGGGCTGGAATCCACACCTGAAATAGTTGGCAACAAATACAAATACAAATAACGATGGTACAGATCAACAATTTTTTCACACACTATAATAGTTAGAACATCAGGTTTCAAAATTGACACATATAATAAAAGTATATTCATACACATTTGCATTACAATGATGGTAAGCACTGAAATATATAACAATTCATAGGCATTTAATTGTCTGCATCATCTTCCTCACCCCCAACGTCATCATCATTCTTATCATCGTCATCATCATCATCACCATATAAATGTAAATCTCCCTATTCTTCATCTGTCTCATTACCATCATTCTATTCTCCCTCTTCATCACCCTCATCCTCTTCTGCCTCATCTATGTCATCATTTACCTGAATAAATGAAAACCCCATATCATCATTAACTTCTTTTGGTGGTACACTATCGTCCACTAATGATGTAGGTATAACATCATTTACACGTTCAACGATTGTCGTCATGCCTATTTGTTGGTAAGCAATGGGTAGAGTGTATTGTGTATCCATTATGGCTCTTGGTTTGGTGGGTATGACAACAAGCCAATTGACCATATCCCTTGATCGATCTAAATGTGGCATGAAGCACACTTGTGATGTAGTGTTTGGAAAGATGAATGGATTGTACTTTTTGTACCTCCTTGGGCAAGGAGCCGCAACATGTTTGCTTAGTTTATGAGATCATATCCCACGATTCAATGTGGGATCAAACCACCCACAATTGAATAGAACCCATCTTTTAAGTGCTTTACCTACATACTTGATTTCGATGATATCTTTAAGTATGCCATAATAATAATTTTTGATATCAACTTCTCCAGTCTCACACACACCAACACCACAATTGTATGCATTTTTCCCAACACTGTGCACTCCTGTGTGGAATTTATATCCATTAGCTCTATATGCAGTCCACGTTGACATATGTTTGTTAGGATTTGTGGCCAATTGTGCCAAGTACAAATGTCTGTCACTGTTGAACTGTTGAATCTAATGCACCCATGGTTACAGAGCATGTAGTTTTAGTTAATACAATGCACGTAATTGTGTTTAAGTAATTTTAAGTGAATACGTTCAATTACTTATATTTTGACTAAGCCAATCTGTAAAATGAGTTTCAATGGTGGTATCAACATCAGCATCACTAACATTGAAATGTGTAGTTCAGACTTGTTCTATGAAAATTTTACGATATTTTGTACACATTGTAAATAAATAATTTTTTTTCAAGCATAGACTTAATTGCAGCTTTTTTTTTTAAAGGTAGCACTAAGCCAATATAAGGCTTAACTTCATCGCAATTTAATAGCATGTGAAGATGAGCAACAATATATTCAGCATGTGTGAGATACCTTGATCTTTCCTTTCCAATAGCGGTTCCTTGCGGCTCAAACACAGATAGAGTTGGGACATGGTTATTATGTTCATTGCCATCCTCATTTCTTCGACATCTATTGTGCCTGGAGGGCACATAAGGCCCAAAGTAATAGCTGAAAAAAAATGTCCTTTCAGCTTCTGAGTAAGCTTCTGTAGTTGAACATTAAGGATACGCTTGTTGTTTTATCTTTTTCTTTAAATGACCAAAGTACCTAACATAATAATATTAACCAAAGACTTGTAAGTGATTGCATAGTTTAGTTATTTAAATCCATTTTCATCAAATATAACCTATTTTACCTCTCAAATGGATACATCCATCGGTACTGTACTGGACCACCAAGTAGTGCCTCTTCTACCAAGTGTACCAGTAAGTGCTCCATCACATTGAAGAAGTCTAAAGGATCTCCTGGTATTTGAAAGTCACAATTTGTCATTACCATTGGATAGTGTTCCACCTTAGCATAAAGATGTTCTCTACATATGCGACGAGGAGGACCCCCTATAACAGTATTTCTTCCTTTTCTAAACGAAGTTCTATTTCTTCTCAATGCACGATTCCTTGGTAAGAAACACCGATGAAAATCAAACCACGAGAATTTACCTCCATTGTTGAGTCTCAAAGCCTCTATTATTTCATACATACTGGACAAGCAAATTGACCATTAGTGCTCCACGTAGGCAGCATTCCTTATACAGGGAAATCATTGATGGTCCACATAAGTGCAACATTCCTTTGGAATGTCTTACTAGTATATATGTCATACGTTTTAATTCCAACATCCCACAGCTCTAACTCATCAATAAGAGGTTGTAAATATACATCTATTTTGTTCTTCGAATTTTTAGGGCCCAGGATTACACAAGTGAGGAATATAAATGGTGTGGTCATACACATTTCAGAAGGAAGGTTATAAGGTGTAACCACCACCGGCCAAATGGAATAAGATCTTGAAGACAAAGCGTAAGGATTAAATCCATCTGCACATAAACCAAGCCTAAGATTTTGAGGTTATGTAGCAAAATAAGGGTACTTGTTATCGAAATGTTTTCATGTTGCCCCATCCCCATCTAATGGATGATAGAAAACACAATCCTCATGCTGATGTTCATAATGCCATATCATGTGCTCTGCATTGTTTCTTAATGCATATAACTCCTGGAGTCGATGTTTCAAAGGCAAGTAATGCATCCTTGCGTTGGCAATGGATTTTGATCCCTTTGTTGTGACCTTAGCCTCTTCCATCTCAAATGCCCACAAAACTTGCACGCATCTAGGTTTTCGTCATCTTTAAAGAATAGCATGTAACCTTTACAGCAACAGTCAATGTGTATCACATCTTTTTTAAAATCCTTAAGAACCTTCTTCCTCTGCCCATAGTTACTTAGTACACGGTTGTTAGGTGGACACATCTCTTTCACTATTTGAACAATTTTATTGAAACAGTTTTGTGGTACGTTATGGTCAGACTTGATACTCAACAGCCTAACAGCAGCAGATAACTCAATGTGGGTGGAACAACCATCATATAAAGGTTGTTGAGCAACTTGAACCATATTATAAAATGGTTATTCACAAGTGCTTGACTCCTCCTCCCTTACATTTTGATTTGTCATTATAGCATCACCAACCACATACTCCATACAATCTACCTAAGATTCATTGCAGTCACGATTAATATGATTTGAACCTCCACCTTCAGGCATTTCACTATTTGAATACCCAAAATCATATTGTTGAGATTCTACTTCTCCGTGGCTTATCCAAAACCAATACCCTTTCATAAAACTCTTATACAAGAGGTGCATCTTTACCTCATTAGGTGTTAAGTATACTCTATTTCTGCATTTAGCATATGGACATCTATATTTCCTCCCATTTTACAACTCTGTCTGCCTACGTGCAAATTCATCAAATTGATTTACTCCATTTAGAAACTCTGGTGTATAACCACTATAATCAAGCAATAATTTATTATACATCCACCTACGATGTGGAGGACCATTAATATTCAGCTCAAACACCAATAACCATGTAAGTTATTATATTAGAATTAATTTTAATTTAAATAAGTATAATTGTATAAATTATTCAATTATATGTTGCATATTTTTTAATACTCAAAGACAATATTAATTAGTCCACAAAAATACATACAAGTACATCCATTTATATACATATATATATATATATATATATATATATATATATATATATATATATATCATAAGAAACATGCATTATATAGCCTATATAATTGAATATGTAGACATATGCGATAACATGCTTGCATGAAACTTTTTAAATATTCATGTTTCTATAATTTCACATTATCATACAGCCCAGATTATAGCATCAACTTTATGTCAACAATCTCATTGAAATACATCATCCGATATTAACAATTATTTCTTTTAAAGCATGTCAATTTACATAAACTACTCATTTTAACTCCCTAATGAAGATGACAAATGGGAAGGTAGAGGGGCCAGATCAGATTCAAGTGGAAGTGTGGAAGTGTTTGCCTGAAGAGGGATTGAAGTGGCTAGCAGAGCTTTTCAATGTTATTTTTATAACTACTAAGATGCCAAGAGAATGGAGGTTTAGTACAGTCATGCCATGTACAAGAGCAAATGTGATATTAAGGATTGTAATAATTATAGGGGTATAAAGTTGCTGAGTCACACCATGAAGTTGTGGGAGAGGGTGATTGAGAAAAGGTTACGGAAACATATCTTGATAACAGAGAACCAATTTGGTTCTATGCCTGGCAGGTCGACCACAGAGGCAATTTACCTCCTTAGAAGGCTCATGGGATTGTACGGAGATAGAAAGGTAGATCTTCATATGGTGTTCATTGACCTGGAAAAGGCATATGATAGAAACCCGCGTGAGGTGTTATGGAGATGCTTAGAAAAAAAAGGAGTGTTGTCAGTGTATATTCGACCTATTAAGGATATGTATGAGGGAGGTAGGACAAGTGTTAGGATGCCAGGAGGGGTTGCCAATGACTTCTACGTTGGTATGGACTTGCATCAGGGTTCCGCTTTGAGCCCTTTTCTTCTCACTCTAGTCATGGATGAACTTACAAAGGGGATTCAAGATGAGTTACCCTGGTGTATGTTATTCGCAGATGACATTATTCTTGTTGATGAGACCAGGGAGGGAGATAATGAAAAACTGGAGCGATAGAGACGTACACTAGAGTTTAGAGGCCTTAGAATTAGTAGATCAAAGACTGAATACCTTCATTGTTGTTTCAATGGAAGGGAAGATGCGAGGGGAGAAGTCACCATTCAGGGGATGCAGATACCAATGGTCGAGAAGTTTAAATATTTAGGCTCGATCATTCATCATGAAGGGGACATTGACGAAGATATTAGCCATCGCATAAAAGTGGGCTGACAAAAATGGAATTATGCTTCAGGTGTGATGTGCGATAAGAGAATGCCTGTAGGTCTAAAAGCCAAAGTTTATCGTATGGCAGTTATACCTGCTGTGTTATATGGATTAGAGTGTTGGCCTATAAAGAAGACTCATGTTCAAAGGTTAATGGTAGCAGAGATGAAGATGACTAGATGGATGTATGGTTATACGAGAATGGATAGAATTAGTAATCGGGTGATCAGAGACTTAGTTAAAGTGGCCCCTATTGAAGATAAGCTGAGAGGAATAAGACTTAGATGGTTTGGCCATGTGAAAAGAAGGAGTGCGGATGCTCTAGTGAGGAGATGTGAGAGTATTAATATCCCAAGAGGTAAAAGAGAAAAGAGACATCCAAAGAAGAGTTTGGACGAGGTGATTAGAGATGACTTGAAAGTTGTAGGGTTAACGGAGGACATGGCTCAGGATAGGAGACTATGGCAAGATAGGATTAAGATCTTAGATTGCAGAGAGTTAACATTGTAGTTGGTCACTCGGTTACAGTAGAGTGGGTTTGGTTGTGGTTTTTTTTCGTATGTTATGCTTGCATACAGGTAGTTCATGCATCTGGGAAAAGACTTTGTTTGCCTACTTCTGTCTGCTAAGGTACAATATCCCCCTCTGTCTTGTTGCACATATGGTTACATAGTTACTGCTACCTAATTTTTCTTTTCATAATTCGTTTTTCATTTCCTGCGACTTATCCTTAGTTTTTCTTAATAAAGCGTTTTCACAAAATCCTTCTTCTATAAAAGGTTTTCATAAAAGGTTACCTGCATCTAGATCTCCCCAGACCCTGCGAAAGCAGGACCCACATTGGGAGGAGTTGTTGTTGTACTCATTTTAACTCCCCCTAATTTCACATTCGACTTATAAAATGTAATAATTTTATACATTTACTTATAAAATTCTATAAATATGCTTTTATTCTTACGAAATTCACAAAACTAGTAATTCATTGTAACTTGCGCATTTCATTCCACCAACATATCACATTTTAATTAAAATTACCAAGCCTAAATCCTAAATTACATTAAGCAAGGTGTTGAATCAAATTGGAGTAATAACTTCACACAAATTTCACAATTCAACAAAAACATGAACTAATTATAAAATTTTAACAATGCAATGCAAAAATTTATAGAAATTAAAACTACAAGAAGGAAGAGAAAACCACCTACTTGAAGGCGGTGTCTTGGACAGAAAACAGCACCGGCAGCGAGCGGTGGCAACACTTGACAACAATGGTGGCGGCGGTCGATGGCAGTAGTCACAAGGGGTTGCTTTCGGGCTCTCTCTCTCTCTCTCTCTCTCTCTCTCTCTTTGTTCGAATCACAAACTCGAAATAAAACAAGAACCAGATATGGTTCTTAAATGTAGGGTAGCAATGGAATGGTGACGAAATTTCAGTCGTCATTTTGAAATTTTTTTAATTTTGCTGTGCGGCGACAGATTTTCTGATGCTGTGTAATAAAAAAATTATACTACACCTGGCGACGAAATTTCCATCGCCAATTCAAAATAATGGTGACGAAATAGATATGCCGTCCCTATTTCGTCACTACGTCCGTTGTTGAATCTGATAAGTTTCAAATGCAAATTATCCGTCGCTATCTGATGCAAATTTTAATCCATCGCTAATATCCGTCAATATTCCGCGCTTTTTTAGTCTTTTCATCCAAACGTTTAAATTTAGAAATGTTATGAACAATGACCTTGTTCTTTGCCATGATAAAAGGACGAAATCAGTTTCAAATTGTTAGAGATGAAGAATAAGAATTACAACAACATGGGAAGATATTTCACGAATAAAAGAACACGAAAGTAGAGCAACGAATAGTTTAAAATCTAAAATGAATAGCCTAGGTCTTAGACCAACAAGAAAACATCATGGCATAGCGAAACCACTGTTTTGAAAGTAATTTCGCTTCAATAAGGTTGCAAACTCTCCAACGGCAGTTGCTTCCTAAGATTACGTGGCTTTGGCCAATCTCATACACTCTTAATTAACTGTCTAGAGTTAAAAGGATCGTTTGCTAACAACAAAAACAACAGAGAAGGGTTAATTATTCTTTGCGTAATTCGGAGAAAAATAGAACCCTTTCTATTAACCAATTTGTAACAGCTAATGAACTTTGGGAAATCAAACCTTGGAACAAGAGACTCAAAAGGAGATACATCAATTTAGGAATGTGGAAATCAGCTTTGAAAATGTGAGATGTTTTGGGAATCACGTCTTCAGTTCATTTTGTCGAACTAACTATTCAAAGCAATTCCTAAGATAATTAATCAAGATTTGTAATAAAAAGATTGAAAACCTACGTCCTTACCCAAGTTAATCCTGTTAGTTAGTGAGGCACACTCCTGTGGCTTACGAAGCCCACCCATGGCTTTGTATTTAAAGGAGGTTGAGAGAGCGCACATATAAAGAGTACACCTTCCACTTTGATATTTCAATATGGACATTTTTCTCTTTCTACAAAATGAGATCTCTTTTTTATGGGTTTAAAACTACGAACTTTAAAGTTTTTCTAGCAAAAAATTGCTAAACTTGCTTTTATCGAATTAGATATTCCTAGTAGTATTATATGTAGATTGTTATAGACTAACTTTAATATTTCATCAATGAGATTGCCACAGGCAAGCAGTAACAGAAAATTAATTTCAAATTAGAAAATTTGACATTATGTAGGTGGCTAATAATTCAAGTTGAATATGTATATACTATTTGAGGCCATGGAGAAGAAGATTAGATAGTGTGAATATTCGACAAATGAGTGAATACATCTAGAGCATTGGATGTGCAAAACTGAATACATTACTCCCAAAACTACTAGTTACCCACATCATTAATATCCCTATATTGATCCACCCTACGATTGATGTCTTTACAAGTTGGCAACATTGGTGGCTCTCATGGAATGGCCAATTATCTATAAAATAAGTCACATAGAATATGTCATGAGATTGACAGGAATTAGTTCCAATGCTTAAACTAGGAATTATTTCCAATGCTTAAACTTTTTCTATGATAAATCTACCATAATGACCCTCATATTAAAGAAAATATGGCGAAAAGAGACATGAACGTTAACCCTATATAGCCCTTATGCCTAGATCAAATAGAAACTATCGAATATCTCTTCCTACTATGCTCATTCGCAAGGAAAGCACAGGCATTGACAAAGATTTTCCTAAAAAACAACATTCCGATAGATGTTCGAGGAAATAAGCTCCATTGTCATGCGAGATTTTGAGTTTTGGGTGATCTGCCCAATTGTGAGCTTTGACTGTTATATTTATAATTTATAACAATTACATTCATTACCTTATCCTTTTTCATGACCCAACTCCTAGGACCTGACTATATCATCTTCCTCTTTTGGCATTTACACAAAGAGAGGAATGTTATAGTACACAATAAGCAAGTATTCAATCTCAATTAGAATCATCATCAAAGCAATGCAAGCAACAATTGAATGGAGATCTAGATGGTAACTTAATGATTATAATGGAAACCAACAGTCATATGCTTTTACATAAAACAAGATCGCTTTGTTTAATGGCAC
Organism: Selenicereus undatus; assembly: GCA_017589665.1. Classification (NCBI taxonomy): domain Eukaryota; kingdom Viridiplantae; phylum Streptophyta; class Magnoliopsida; order Caryophyllales; family Cactaceae; genus Selenicereus; species Selenicereus undatus. Next base: position 39,915,733 of record JACYFF010010365.1, on the reverse strand, counting down.
AATGCAAAAGGTAGAGTCATTAAGCTTGATTTTGGTGGCTCCCTCCTATAAGATAGTGCAATAAGAGGATTCGTTATAACAGACTAGATAGGTCACATGCTCAAGTAGGAACATGCACATTTGAGAAAACACCTAGGCTTATAGTCGAAGCTGCGTCATTGGGATTTGTGTTGTCATAAGTGACTTAACCAAGGTATCAAAATATTCAAATTGAAGGAGACTATCAGTATTATTGTCTAGGGAATCAAAGGAATAATTCATACAATGTGAAAGATTAACTTTACTACAAGCAATATCAAAGTTTTCATGAGTAGTTTCACCTATGACACGACCCATCATTTTTTAAAAGAAGAGAACCATGCAGTAGATTAGATGGCACACTAGGTTTCCTTATCCCTATTGCAAGACATTTGGATTTGTAGCCCTTTCCCCTCTTTTTCTTCCATCTTAGCTGATGACAAGTTCGGTAAGATCCTTACAAGAGGGATTGTCTAAACTATTATGTAGTTGTCCATACGCCGAAAAAAAAAGAGGTTGAATATTGCAAAAATAACTTGCATGTTATATTTTCCTAAATTAGATAAGTTCACTATGTGTTTCTCTTTCTCTGTAAATTAAAGATTATATACATCTTTTATTTTTTTAAAATTTTGGTAATTAACTTTGATAATAAGACTGTCAAAGTACAATTAAACATAGGGTCAATTTGTACATTGTTACACCTAGAGTTATATGGGTGTAATCGCATAATTTTGTGAGACAAATGCTTCCATCTGAGACTTAGTCATTTGTCTCTATGGTTAGGAATACATGCTCATTTTGTTTGCCAAATAAAAGTATTTGTCTGTAATATATGTAATGTAATCACTAACCATATATTAGATCCACATTGAAAGGGCGTGGAAAATTCAAATCATGCATATGAGTATGAGGTTGGTTTTTGTTGGGTGAAGTGTAGTCCAAAATTATTACTGTTGATAATGATTTCTTATGATTGGGCCAAAACATAAAAACAACTCATGTTGTTTTTTACTAGTAACAAGCCTGTGTGAGTCTTGGCCCAGAAAATCATCAGGCGCAGCCCAGTTTGCTCTCCCAACCATGTTAGACCCATGTTGACTAGGCTCTCCCACCAATTGACTAGCTTTGACCCACATTGACTTTTTTGACTTGGCCACTTTTTAGTCTTTATGTGGCCAGCTTGCATGGCGGTCCAGCCGTGGTCCAACCATGGCTCAGGGCAGCCTAAACTCTTGGGCTCCCTCATTTTTTGATTTTTTTTTTGTGTATCATTGCGGAGCTTAATACATGCTTTTATGATTGTTTATTGTTAGAGATTGGTGCGATGCTTTATATCAAGGGCATCAACCTTCATCATCATTATCAAGAATTATCCTCCATCATCATTCTTCCACACCAAAAATGATTCCATTGTTTTCTGAATTTGCAAGAGAGTGTTTGAGTGAATTTTTAATGACTTTTGTTAATCTCTTCCTTAGGCATACTGCTTGGACACCATCTATGTACGCTCCCATCTCATAGTGGATTTTTTTATCACAGTTGCTAGTGGTTTTTCCCAATTTGGGTTTTCCACATAAATATTTGGTGCTCTCACTATCATTTTAATTTATCTTGCATTATTGTCATATTTTGTGATTTGTTGCATCCACTCACGCCATATCGATCCTAACAAGTAGTATCAGAGTAAGGATCAAGAATGACAACCGTCACAAATTTTGATTGTTAGCCTAAATTTGGCTAGTTCAATTACCCTAGAGGGTTGAATAGGGTGATGATCAAAATACTAATAATTGAAATAGAAATGTGGAAAAATAAATGTGGACAAAATACACTATTTATAGAGGTTCAGCACGCCTAGTTCTCTACTGACAGGCTCCCCTCATCGATGGGATTTTATACCTTTTACTTTTGTTAGGTTGATCGATTATACATTATTCACTAATTGTATAACCTAAGAGTTAACCCGACAACTATAGGTGTCCCAACGTACATATTTGTAACAGCCCGACCCTAAAGCATATTTATTTATTTAATTAAGCCATGTTATTCATTTTTCAGATTTATTTATCTCATTCTTACTGAATCATCACAGTTGGAAAAATTTATGTCGGGCGCCACTTTGCAATTCGAGTTTCATTTACCAAAAATAATTTTTCGGAGAAATTGATATTAAGCCTCGATAATTATGATTTAAACGATTAAATTATTTTCCATGACATCATATTTAATTTCGAGCTTCGGAAAAATAAATTTAATTATCGCACCTAGTTTGACAATTTTTTTTATCCAACCCGAGCTCATTTAAGCCCAATTTTAGCCGAACAAGTTCCTAATCCCTTTTGTTTAGCTAATTACCATGATTAACCCTAATTATAATTAGCAAATATATTAATTTGGGGGTTTACATTTTCAGCCAAGTGTTTTACTTTAATTTTCATCCAAGTGTTTTGCTTACTCAAGTTAATGATCTTTTTATTTCACACAAGCAAGACTAGTCATCATCTTCTTTCATCCACTCACCTCTCCTTCTCCCTCTTACATGGCTGCCCTCTTTTCTTGGCTGATCCACCACCTTCCAGCCACTTTCCAGCCACCATCCGGCCACCCTCCGACTACCATCCACCACCCAAACACCTCCCACATCAAGCATCATCTTCATCTCTCTATTTTAATCACTAAGTGAGGTAAACCCTAACCTTATCTTGTTGGTTTGTCGTATTTTGGTTTTGATTCTGATTTTGTTTCTTGATCATGCTATTTTGATAAAATTAAGAGCTATTTTTGATGTGTTAATTTGTTTGTTAAGCATGAAAGCACGCTAATGGTGAGCTTGTTCTTGATCAAGCAAGTTTGAGTTTGAAGTGATGGATTTGGGTCATATTGTATTTGATTTGGTAATATTTATCAACATAAATGATTATGGTAATGTTGGTATGGTTTTGGATGAGTTAAAGCATGATTGTAGTAGGTGGTTATGTGAAGAAAAGATTGCAAAGATGTGATTATTAAGCTGTCAACAGACCTGAAACAGGGGTTACTTCGGGATTAAACTGGTACTGTTTGGCACATCCAAAATTCATAATTTTTGGTGTAGTGATATCTTTATGAGTTATCTTTCAATAGGATTTGGAATTAGTCAATTTTGAGTTGTGTGGACAAAGTTATGGCCAATTTACTCAAGACTATGCAGAATACATTGAAACTAGGAACTGAACTGGAACAGTAACTTTACGGAAAAACTGGTATTGATTGGGACATTGAAAAATTTTGATTTTTTGTGTGTGGATATATAAATGAGTTATATTTCAAATTCCTTTTGAATTGCCTTAGTCCGAGTTCTGTAGAGAAAGTTATGGTCGTTTTGCTACGACTGCGCAGATTGAACAGAAATTCTGCACGTTTGTGTTCTACCCTAATTTTAGGGACCTTACTATGTGAATCATGCTTTGTGTCCTGAATGAAAGTTTTAGTGGACATTATGAGCTTTACATATTGGAGTTTTATATCTCAATTGGAGGTCGGGAGTGAAAGATATGGATTTTCTAAAGTAGACCATCAAATGGTGGTGTACGAAGAAAGAAATCAGTATCTAACGAATCAAATTGAGGTTATTTGAGCTTTTTATGATCCTCACTACACTCCTCATAGCATTAAACCATTTGTCACCCATTTTAGAGGCATTAACCATTCTATTATCCATTTCAGACGCATCATACTTTCCATTATCTATTTTAGAAATATCCGAAACCCATACTTCATTTATATCAATTAAAATCTTTTCATTATTACCTCAATCATTTTCATTTGGTCTATTTTGCTTCAATTTGTATTATTTCAAGTTCAATAACCCTAACTGATTTATTATTCAAATCATTTTGGTTTAACTTGTCTTATATTGAACTAAAATCAGTTCAGTTTGGTTTAACTTGTCTTATATCGAATTATTGAAACTGTAAGAGTCTTTTTAAATAAATCATTTATGTCAGTGAATATGATTTACACGGTGAATATGGTTTCCTAACTACGTTTACCTATAATTACATTTCTTTAGCAGAATCGAGGCCTAGTGTATCGTTTCCATTGTGCATAAGTATTATCAAGTGAAATATCATTTGAAAGACTTCAGGTACGTCCATTGCCTGTATCTTTAGAAATCAGAGTGTATTTATCAACGTTGTCATGTTTTGGTAAGTACATCAATGATTCAGTTTACACAGTGATTTATCAGTTAATTAGTGACCCTGTCAGTTATCATCTATAGGGCATTCGCCCTTCAGTTACCCGCACGGCTTCAGGCCAGGTCCTCGATCGGCTTGGCAGGTGTACACCTATCCATAGATCGTAACAGTATCAAGGGGTTCACTATCAAATAATAACTAGCAATGCAGTTTTATATTTATCTCATTCACTGTTTTAACTTAAAATGAATTGCAAAGCGGGCCCAACCAGTGTTTCAATGATCATTTAACAATTCAGGAATGCATGTACTGAGCTTCGGCTCACAGTTCAAAATGTTTTTATGTTTTGTTTTAGGCAAATGCTGAGAGAGTTGCCCCCATGCTAACAAATCAGCTGAAGAGAATACATGAAGCAAGGAAATTCAGATGGATTAGAAGTAATGCAGTATATGCATACCTTAAAGATGTATATTGAATTCTTCTATGGATGAAGATGTAGACTATATAGTGATTTATTTTACTATGGTTTATAAACCCTTCATTGGTTAACACTTGATGTGAGTGTATATGTTTGAGGTTATGCTTAGCTATGTTATTTATAGCACTCATGTTTCAAGCTTTGTCCTTTTGGACGGCAGTAATGCCCCTATCATTGGGTTGTCTAGATTATAATTAAGGGATTTATTAAGGAAAATACAAGCAGTGAAACATGTCTAATTTGGGGGCGTTACAATATTGCTCCTCAACCGTACAGGGGTAGTCGGCCCTCCGACTAATCAGTCAAACCCAATACAAAGAAAGATAAAACTACAAGATACACTTCTTTGGTAGAGAGCAAAATAAATATGCCAATATAAGCTCAAACTCTTATCAAGTTTCTCCTATTGATTTGCAAGTGTAGACCTATCTTTTCCTCTTATGTGCTTCCAAGCTTCAAATGGTCCACCATTTATAGCCGATAAAATTTAGCCATTGATAAGTAGTCGTTGCCACCAAATTAGGACGTAGTATCTTCAGCCGATTTCATGGCCTTGAAAAATAGTTCAGGCCCTTCGGAATTCTACAATTTAACAAATCTGGCCAACAAAATCTGATTAGTGGATTCTCTAAGAATAAATTGCAATTGCTTTCCATAAATCAAGCAAGTATCAAACACCAATTTTTACCAAAACAATCGATGATCCCTAAAATCTTGTTAAGCAAATATCACGGTAAATTAAAATCTTGTCAAGCATATATCCCTAATAATGTAGCATATATTATCTCATAATCAAATAATATTATAAATATTATCACAAACTCTAATTTAATTCACAAATAATCACAAATCTCCAAAGTAATTTTAGCAAGTCGATATCCTCTTAAAAACATAGCATATTTAAACGATAGAATTACTAAGGTAATTGAAATATAACATGAGGAATATTACAATGGACCAATTCCTTTTTGTCTTTCATCAAAACATACTAATAAACACACTGTGAGGTTAAAGAAAGCTACCATTTGATATTCCTAAATTTGATGGCAGGAACAGTTTTAACATTTGGAAGGTCCAAATGATGGATGTTCTAACTCAGAACAGGTTGACGAAAGCTCTTGGATGTAAACCCAAGAAGCCCACTTCTGTGACCGATTAGCAATGAGATGACCGATTAGCAATGGGAGGACCTTGATAAGACGACACCCTTAATGATTTAATTATACTTGGCACCTCGTGTCCTACATGAAGTCCTTGACAAGACCTCTATATCATATATTTGGCTTGGGTTGGGCACGTTATATATAACGAAAAGTCTTGCCAACAAAATTCATCTCAAAGAACATTTATATATATTTTCTATGCTTGAAGGTATTCCTTTTTAAAAACATCTTGATGATTTTAATTCTATTATTATTGATTTAGAGAGTACGGATGTAAAAATTGAGAATGAGGATAAAGCTATTTTCTAAGTAGTCTCCTTGCCCCCTTCTTATAACCATTTCAAGGAAATCTTTTTATATAGTAACAATGATACATTATCTTTTAAGGATGTTAAAGCTACTCTATTGTCCAAAGAAAAATTTGATGTTGAAGTGCCTTCAAATGACAAAGCCAAGAGTTTGTTTGCAAGAGGTAAAACATTTAAAAAAGAAGGCCAAGTAGGAGAAATTCTCATTCAAAGTCTAGGTGACATAAATCTAGCGAACTTTGCAAGTATTGTAAAAAGCCAGGGCACATAGTTGCTGAGTGTTGTTGATTAAAAAAATAAGAAGGATAAAGATGAGAAGAACACACAATCTCAAAAATCCGCCAAAGCTTTTGTGGTTTGATTCTTAGTCTGATAGTGATTATGTTGTGTGTTACAACTTCTAATAAGAGGTGTGCTACTGAGTGAGTTTTAAATTCTAGTTGTATTATCGTATGCGTCCACATAGGGACTAGTTTCCAACAGATGAGCCGCTAAATTCTAGTGTCGTGCTTATGGGCAACGATGCTCAATGTAATGTGGTTGGTATTAGCACTATTCAAATCAAAATCCACGATGGCATTGTGAGGATTTTGACAATCTGCATCATATTCCTAATTTAATGCACAACCTTATTTCACTTGATACTCTTGAGTCTAATGGTTAAAGGTATTCAACTGAAGGTTGAGTTCTGAAGGTTTTCAAGGGTGCTCTGGTTCTTATAGAGGGAGTGAGATGTGGTAGTCTCTCATTCTGCAAGGCTCCATTGTGACAGGTTCTGTTTGTTGTCACTGCTACCTTATCTAATGTTGATCTCACTTGGTTGTGGTATCCACACCTGGGCCACATTAGTGAGAAAGACATGACCATCCTAAGCAATAGAGGTCTTCTTGGTAGCAAAGGTATGGTTTAACTTAACTTTTGTGATCATTGTGTTTTTGCCAAGTAACAGAAAATCAATTTTTCTGTTGCACAACATCGTACCAATGGTATTCTAGATTGTATTGTTTCTAATTTGAACATCAAGAATTTCTTTTTTTGGAGGAAAATACTATATGTTGGCTTTTGTGGATGATTACTCTCATAAAGGCTAGGTTTATTTTTTAAGGCATAAAATTGAAACATTCTTATGTTTAAAAAATCTAAAACCATTGTTGAGAACCAGACTGGTAGAACAATTAAGAAACTTTGGACTAATAATGGTCTTAAGTTTTGTGAATTAGATTTCAATGAGTTCTATGCCATCCATGGTATATTTAGACACAAGACCCTACTTAGGAAGCCTAAAAAAAATGGGGTTGCAGAATGTATCAATTGGACTCAATATGAGAGAGATCGTTGCATGCTCTCCAACGTTGGCTTATGGCATCATCATGATTTTTTTGGCCGAGGCAATTTCAATGGTTTGTTATCTTATGAGCCGATGTCCACATTCCTTCATTGACTTCAAAATTCTAGAAGAAATTTGGTCAGACAATCCTATTAACTACTCCATTTTGAGAATATTTGGATGTGTTGCTTATGCTTATATTAATGATGGGAAGCTAGCCCCTAGGGTTATCAAATGTGTGTTTCTTAGTTATGCATATGAGTCTAAGGGTTACTGTTTGTGAAGTCTTGGTTCTAAAAAGGTCATTCAAAGTCAAGATGTTAGTTTTAATGAAACTGATATGTTTTCTCCTGAGAAAGAATATACTGTTTCTTCTGCTAGTACAAGTGATCAACAAGATGCTAGTAAGAAGGTAAAGCTAGAGGTTCCTGCTAATGCACTTCAAGGTACATATTGATGAGCCCAATTCAAGCACTTCAAATCCCAATGGGCCTAAGGTGGAGAATACTTTATTGCTTGTGATAGACCACGAAGAACCATAAGAAAGCTTGCTTGTTATGGAATTGATGATGGGAGTTGGTTGATTGTATATGCTCTAGCCATTACATAAGAGACTCTTGAAGGTGTTGAACCTTCTACTTATTTTGAGGTTATTTCCTATCCTAACTCCTCAAATTAGCTCATGGCAATGCAAGAAGAGATGGAGAATTTACATAAAAAAAAGGGACTTGGGAGCTATATGAGTTACCTAAAGGCCATCGTGCTTTGACTACAAAGTGGATCTGTAAATGCAAAGAAGACATCCCAGGGTTGAAGATGCAAGTCGAAAGTATGTTTGGTTGTTTGTGGTTACAAACAACAGGAAGGTATTGACTTTGATGAAGTATTTTCTCCTATTGTTGATCATACCTCCATTCAAGTGCTACTTACTTTTGTTACTTTATTTGATTTGGAGTTAGAGCAACTAGATGCCAAATTAGCATCCCTTTATGGCGAGTTAGTAGACGATGTCTATATGAAGCAGCTTCCTAGAAAGGGAAATCTTGTGTACCGCTTGAAGAAGCCATTATATGGCCTTACATAAGCACTGCGACAATGGTAGAAGAGGGTTGATATTTTTATGAATGGGCAACGTTACACACGTTGTCATTATGATAATTGTGTGTATTTTCAGCAATTTGGAGGTTCCTTTGTTTATTTGCCATTATATGTTGATGACACGCAGATTATTAGGAAATTAAGGATGTGGTGATTAAGAGTTCTAGGAGGAAGAAGAGAAGCGTCAGAGATCCTAGAGTTAGATGATGGAATCTTACTACAGAGAACATAACTACCTTATCGGACAGGATTAAAGTAGAAGGCAGTTGGAAGCATGGAGTGTATGCAGGCAAAATGTGGGAAGCAATGGCTGAGTGCATTCAAAGATTAGCTAAGGAGGTCTTAGGAATTTCTAAAGGGGGTGGAGGCATAATAAAAAGAGCTTGGTGGTGGAATGAGGAGGTGAAAGAGAGAGTTAAGAAGAAATAAGATGCATATGTTGCTCCAATCCGTAGCAGATCGGACAGAAAAAGAGAAGTTAACTTTGTTGAGTATAAGGTTGCTAAGAAGATAACAAAGAAAGTTGTCACTATAGTAAAGAACAATGCGTATGAAAGGTTATATCAGAAAAAGAAGACTAAGGAAAGCGAGAAGCCTGTCTTCAAGTTAGCAAGGGCTAGGGACAAGAAAATAAGAGGCTTAGGAAATGTGAGGTGCATTAAAGGTGGTGAGGGTAAGGTATTAGTAGAGGATTCTAAAATAAGGGAGATATGGCGGAGTTAATTTTCCAAGCTCTTTGATGGCGAGTCCAGTGAATATCTAACAGGGCCGCAAACGTACGGTGGCGTTGTAGCAAATCAATGTCATCTCCCACAAGGATTAGATTGGTCTATTGGGCTTTTCCCCCACAAGATAGGCTAAGCGAATCCCAAATTTGCGAATGAAATTGATTTATGCTACTTACCTAATCTAATAGATAATCAATCAAGGAATTTAATCAAATCAAGTAATTTTTCAACCCAAGAATTAATCAACGCCTCTTCTATAGATGGACAATTCCAAAACCTATAATCTAATTATCAAACCCCTCTTTCAAGGTGGAATGAAATTCTTAAATCTAATCAACTACCATTTCTCAAGGGTTTTTAATTAATCTAAGATCATTAAGAATGTGATTATCAAATTTAGGGATTTCTTAAACAGTGAGTCTTTCTCAAGATCTCACTCACCTAAGTCGAATCTTAGTTTTCCAACATCTAGTTTCACCTTTGAGTTCATCACCAAATGTCTAAAACAAGCAAGAAATTGATCAAGTTTCCTACTCGCAAGTCGACGTCTAGGATTCAATAGAATAAAACCAACAAATCTGAAGCACTTTTAGATCAAAACAAGAATTGATTCAATCACAACAACATAACTCAATTTCAAGATTAACAATCCAAAACTTAACATAAAAATCAATACGAATATAAAGAGCATAAAAATCTAAAGAGAAAAGAGAAGAGAAAGGAGAGGAATTGTTCATCCGATACACGCTTGAACCGCCGTTGTAAACCCGATCCTTAATCCTTGCAATCTTCACCTTCAACTTGCTCTTCCTCTAATCTAATCTACAATCCTACTCTAGATAGTGGATTATAGAGAATGGAATGGGATGGGATGTGTCGAAATGAGGTTGAAAGCACCCTTTTTGTAGTGAACTCTCGAAAGCCGAACAACCACGAGAATTAATGGAATTTAAAACTGCCTAGAAGTCGAACAGTCACGAGAAAACAAAAAGCTGCAGGGAAAATGAGGACACCACGGACCGTGAGCACTACAATGGACCATCCGTAGTGAACTCTGCTTCGACACTCTTCTATTCTTTCTTCCTTCCATGGGCATAATGACTTGGGGGGTCAAATTCTCTACCACTAAAATGCAATGTGCACAAGACAATCAAGAGGACTTTATATGGGTTATAATGTGGGCTAGAAGAGTTAATGGAAAGATGTGGACAAATGAATTTGGGCAATGTGGGGCTACTTAGCCAAGTGACTATGAAGCAACCAACCAAAGCCCCAAGCAACTATAAAGTTCACTAATACTCCAAACATCGAAATACAATGAACATACCCCACATGAATGATGTAGGAAATGAATTGAAAAAGAAGGAACACAAGTTGTGTGCGTATCCAATTCTAAGCAACTTAGTCGTTTTCTTTTTTCATTTCTCTTTTTTTTGGCTTTTTTTCGCAACATGACTTTATCCTCCCCTTTTTTTCTTTTTCTTTAACATAACTTTTTTCCCTTTTTTTATAAGAAATGAAATGCAAATTGCAATTATTGAAAGGTGTAGGATCACTAACTATCAACTCGCAACCAAATACATATATACACAACCCAAACAAGAGGGAACCAAAGCAAATGATCAATATCATCAACACCTCAACAAACCAACATACCAAAGCCACTGTAAACTCAATTATCCCCAAAATTACCCATTGTATAGATGAAGTGATGCTCCATATACTTACCTTAAAGGTAGGAACACGTGTTTGGCCAAGGGCTAATATGAAATGATCACAACAAGAAAAGGATATAAGCTCAAAGGGGCTAGCAAAGGGAAAAAACATACGATACAAGGGTAGGCTATGTGGCTAAAATGACCAAAGAAAGAAATGCATCTATCATATCATCAACTATGCACATGCTAATGTGGTTTTGATCAAGAGTGAAGGCAAGTTCTAGAGATGCAACATGAAAGAATTACACACATGAAAGAAACTTGAGACTAAATATAACGATTAGTCCAAATAAGGCTCAAAATCTCAAGAGTCATCCACCAAAGCCTCAACTAACTCATAAACAACTGTCATATATCAACATTAGTGCCAACGACTTTAGGGGACAATGAAGTTCTCAATCAAGAGAAGCGTCAAAACAAGAATATTTATAAAACCTTCAAAAATTTTCGCACCAAAAGAGATTACACATCAAAAGTTACTCAAGCTTATGAAAGCTATCATGCCTAACAAAAACATCATTGGAGGTCATCTCAAAGAAATCGACACCATCCCTATATGCAATCCTATATGCAAGCCTAAATGCAACCAAACGCAAAACACTAATCTGAACAAGAAGAAACCTAAAACTATATGCTCCAACATGTATGCAAACTAATAACCAAAATGAAAAGCATGGAACTACCCTTCCCCCATGCTTAGATAAAGAATTATTATTCAAAGGAAAGAAAATAAGAGAAGGGATAGGGAAAACAAAAGAGAACAGTCTCACTAGGTTAGGTGCTTGATGCACCTAAGCTAAGGCCACTTTTCAAATTGGGCAAATGGAGCATCAGCCACTCCGTCATATCTTCAAAACATGGACCACCAAATCAGATGTCGTCAAAACATGCAGGAGCTTATCAAACTCCTGGGTCTATGATACGTCTACAAGCACATGGGTGTTGTAGTATAGATTAAAATATCATCCTCAGGGACCACATTAATCTATCGAGTCAACGTCCTATTGAAATTGCTAAGTGATCACTCTTTTCAATGAGTCAATTTAAATAAACTAATTATCTAACCGGAAATTCAATCAAAGTAAAGCATCTAAGAATTTGATTCGCCAAGTGAAGGGGTGGATCATAGAATTAAGCATACACTTTTAACAGATTGAACGATTCAAGGAATTGGTAATCGAGTTGAATTTAATCCTTTCTTTCGAAACAAATTAAATTGCCTAAACAAATTAAACTAACACTCTCTCAAGTGTTTTTGATTTAGACTATGTTAAGGATTTGTGAATGCTAAGTCTCCTCTTAACAAGCAATCATCCCTCGAGTTTCACTTAGTCAAGTTCTATCAAGTTAATCAAGGAGTGAGTTTCAGTTTTCAGTACTTCACGCAACTACCTAACATAAGCATGCAAAATTAGCCAAATTCTACTCACAACATACCAATCTCAAGATAGAAGTAAATCATTTCCATCATAAAATAAGCACGAGATTGTAAAAATAAAGGACCTAACTACAATACTATGGCTAACAAATCCTTAGATTGAATAAAACTACTGACTCATATTTCTAATTCAACTAAAACAAGAGTTCAAGAATAAGATTGAAGGAAGGAAAATTTTACAACAATGGCTACCCTTCAATTGTGCAACAATCTTCAAGTCTCCAAGAGAAAACCTTCTCCCTTCAATTCACCTTTTGCTCCAAAAATAAACTAAACTAAATTCTAACTAAAAGAGAAATGGATGTGAGAGAGGTAGTGAGATGGTGATGGGTGCTGAAATCTCTTTCTTAAGCCTTGGAACATGCCCTTATAAGCAGCAAACGGAGTATACTCAGTTGCACAGCGAAGGAAGATGAAGAGGATAGCAGTTACTAGCTCACCACGGTTAGTGGGGGACATCACGAGCAGACCATGGTCCTGGCTAGTTCTGAAATCTTTTGCTATTCTTTTGCTCCAATGGCATACGGCTTGGGGTACCTCTGTGGTGGGCCAACAAGCACTCAAATAAGGGTCAATTGCTGTGTCAAATGGTCTAAAATCCTAAAACAATCACTAAAGAACCATACCTAAGCATAAAACAAGAATATGAGCATAAATTGTGACACTAAGCTCATGAATTCCTGGAAAAAGTGCTACAAAACATCCCAAATATGAAGCGTATAAAAGCGCTTATCAAAATCCCCTATGCTTGAATCGTCGCTTGTCCCTAAGCAACATTAAGACCAAAATTTATTTACAACCTCCTCAGGATAGACATTGGTAGCAATCTCAATGGCAAAGTCGATAAAAAGTTAGCCCAAAAATGCAAAAATCATTTAAAAAACAGGCTAGGAAATGGAGTTTTCAAAATCATTAGATAGACTGCAATGTCAAGTTTGAATCAATCCCCCCAAATCATCAAATACGATCACATCGACACATGAAACAAATGGAGCTAATAATGCTAGTAGAACCTCACTATAGTCATGTCGCACTCATCACACATGTGTTCGAAAATGTACAAAGGTTCTCTCAATTCTCATTCCATAGACACAAATCTACCATAGGCTTGATAAGAGACTCTAATTCACCATCACTAGTATGCAATACACATTAGACAATCATGAGGACTTTATGAGGATGTAATAGGGCCATGGGTAAAGGTAAGAGGGGAATGAACATTTCGGAAAAGTGGAGCTAGAATCCATAGACTAAGAGCCAAATGTTTCTAATGCGCTTATGCAACACTCTCCTCCAACCAATACATTTCAACAACAAAATACAACCCCTTTTACAACCAAATGAAGGGAAAAAGAGTTGAAAGTCAAACATGCTTTTACAATCCAAACAAGGGCAACACTTCCTTTATTCCCTTTTTTCCTTCTTTTCTTTGTTTCGTTTTTCTCTTTTTCTCCTTTATTTTTTCTTTTTTTCTTTTTTTTTCACAAAAGATTTGGCTAAGGGAATACGTATCAAACTTGAATTTCAACTCTTCTGTAATCTTTGTACAACAAGACAAGGAATTTTTTATATTTAACACAAGAACACAAATCCCTTCACCAATCGACCAACTAAATACACCAAAAAGATCGTAATGCACCTTACTAACTCCCAACCAAATTGAATTATGAGAATGAGACACTCTTGTAGTCTTGGCTTAAGGGTTAGATAAATGTTTGGCCAAAGGTTATGTTCAAGCCCTTCAATTGTGCAACAATCTTCAAGCCTCCAAGAGCAAACCTTCTCCCTTTAATTCACCTTTTGCTCTAAAAATAAACTAAACTAAATTCTAACTAAAAGTGAGATGGATGTGAGAGAAGTAATGAGATGGTGATGGATGCTGAATTCTCTTTCTTAAGCCTTGGAACACGCCCTCATAAGCAGCAAACGGAGCATCCTCAGTCACACAATGAAATAAGATAAAGAGGTTAGTAGTTACTGGCTCACCATGAGGGACACCACAGGGAGACTGTGGTGCCGGTTGGTTTCGAAATCTTCTGCTCTTCTCTTTCTTTATGAGCATAGTGCTTAGGGTACCTCCATGATGGGCCAATAAGCACTCAAATGAGGGTCAATTGCTGGATCAAATGGTCAAAAATCCTCCAAAAGTCACCAAAGAATCATACCCAAGAATAAAACAAGAACAGGAGCATAAATTATAACATTAGGCTCATAAATTCCTGAAAAAGTGCTACGAAATTGTTAACTTCCTTAAGCTTATAATGTATTTTATAAATATATTTTGATGAAAGACAAAAAGAAGTTGGTCCATTGGAATGTTATACTGTATTCGGATCTTCTTTAGAATTATTGTTGTTTAAATGTGCTATATTTTTGAAGTGGATATTAGCATATTAATATTACTTAATTGATTTTATAGAAGGTGTCACAATATCTTTTAAATTGTTTAATATTCAAATTTGAATATGTAATCTTTATGATATTATAATGTGTGATTCAAGTTTGATTATGAGATTAAAGTGCTATACTTATCAAGTGTCTAGATTTGCTTACAAATGATATTATCTTGTGATACAATTTTTTGAAAAAGATTGTGCTGCAAAATAAGCAAACTTCTAAATGATTCTCTCAACAATATCATCCATTAAAATTAAGGGAACTAGCCATTGAAGATTAGAAAGAAATCGTTGAGCAAAACAGTGATATTCAAGGGCTTGAAATGCCAGGTTCAAGGCCTTGAAATCAATATGGAGAATTGCTTTTACAAAATTGGTGCAACGATCACTTGCCATTTTTCTCCAACCTCTTCAACATCTTTTGGCTATAAAAAGCAGGCGAATTAGCAGCTGAAATACATAGAGAAGAGCAAGCACAAACATCAATAGTTCAAAGTTCTAATTGGGTGGGATTATAGAGTTGAAGGGTAAACTCTACCAAGCCTCGTTGAAGTGTTTACCTTATGACTTGGAATTTAGAGCAAGGTATACTCTAGAATTGTATTTATCCTTCCTAATAAAATTAGATTAATCCTGGAGTTAGGGAACTCTAAGGTGGGACTAGGCCTGGTTGAGGCTAACCTCGTTAAAAAATACTTGTGCCTTGTCCACATTTACATTTTCCACATTTCGATTTTGATTATTTAGAATTTGATCACCACCCTATTCAGCCCCATCTAGGGTGATTAACTAGTCAAATCAGACCAACAATTGGCATAATTACTAGTACTATTTTTTAAGACTTTACCGTCTAATAGTTCAATCCCATGGCTAGTTATGATTTGAACTCTCATTGCCCTCCGCTTTTTAAAGGTATTAATTAATTTTTGTGGCAGGAAAAAATGAAACTTTATATCAAGTACAAGGGTCTCGATCTTTGGGAGATCATGGTCAAAGGTCCAATAGTTATTGAGAAGTCGAAAGATGAATATACTGAAGATGATTACAGGAGGATGTACAAAAATTTTAAAGTTATATAAACATTTTATATTGTGCTCTTACTGTTAATATTTATAAGTTTATCTGACATTGTGATAGTGCCAAGGAGATTTGGGAGACTCTTTATTCTTTGTATGGTACTAATCAAAATGTGTTGATAAGAAATTTTGTGGCAGAGGTTGAAACGAATATAGATGGAAATGTTAAGGAAGTGGATGATCATCAACTATACGAAGAGCAAGAATATGAAAGTGGTGATCCAATTCAGGGTGTCATACATAATGATGTCAAACATGCCTGAATTGAGGAGTTGCTTGAAAATGGTGAGAAAAATAAAGATTCTTATTGTTAATCCATTGTCCAAAATGGTAAGTATGAGGTAAAGTCCATATTGAATTTTCAAACTATAGTTTATCTCCAAGTTATAATATTTTTAATGATTTTAATAGCACACCAAATTTTTAAATTTTAAAAATTCTTGATTGTGGCATTAAATCAAGAAAATGTGCTAAGATTGAGAGAAAGAAAAACTTTACCTCATTAATTTGTCTTACTTCTAACAATCTTGAACCCAAGAAGAAAAAAGCAGCAAAATTTGGTCGAAGAGCATCATTTTTGAGCATTTTTGAAGAAATCAACAAAGAATGCACATGTTTGTGGGAAGTTACTAACTCTTCATGTGGGTACTAATAACCAACTTCCGATAGCATTTAATCCTCCAAAAAATTCAAGTGGACAAGAAAAAATTGGAGCTTCGCCACGGCATATGGTAAGTTATGGTTCGTTAAAAGTAAAAATAAGGTCAGCTCACTTCTTTTCTCATCGCCCGGATTTCAAGGCCTTGAAATACAGGCCAGGGCCTTAAAAATTAGGCAGAACCTAAGATATTATTTTGGGAAGGTGAGCATGATTAATATTCCAATATATCTTATGCTATTATGACATGTGATTATGCACATATGTTCGCAGTGCTTTTGTCCATAATTATTATGCTTCCTAATACTTGCATAGATGATATTGCTTGTTTCTATAAAGGAAAAATTATATCATTTGATCATTTTTCGATAACCTTGATTTACTCTTCATATGGGGAGAATTTTGTTAATTTTACTATAGGTTAATCCCTTATGACATCCTTATGTTGCTTACAAGAATTTCAAGGCAATGAGCATTAGCATATGTGATTGATTTTATTGTTAGTAGTTAACCCCTTATATGCTTTTTTATGAGTGCCATAGATTAAGGGGGAGTATCTTTATATGTCATTGATTTATTAAGGGGGAGCTATATGTGTTTGTCATAATTTTTATGCTTCGATTTTTCTTTCTCCTCTTGTGCTACCTTTTGATGAAATACAAAAAAGGGGAGAAGTATTTGAAAAGCTTTTCATGGTGTGTCATCTAAAATTATATTGATCTATGTTATTTTTATTGTGTTTTTTCTTTCATCAAAAAGGCGGAGACTGTTAGCTTGCTTAAGCTTACAATATATTTTATAAATATATTTTGATGAAAGACAAAAAGAAGTTGATCCATTGGTATGTTTATTGTATTTGGATCTTCCTTAGAATTATTATTGTTTAAATGTGCTATATTTTTGAAGTCGGTATTGGTAAATTAATATTACTTAATTGATTTTACATAAGGTGTCACAATATCTTTGAGATTGTTTAATCTTCAAATGTGAATATGTAATCTTTATCATATTATATTGTGTGATTCAAATTTAATTATGAGATTGAAGTTCTATACTTATCAAGTATCTAGATTTGCTTAAAAATGATGTTATCTTGTGATACAACATTTTGAAAAAGATTGTGCTGCAAAATAAGCAAACTTCTAGATGATTCTCTCAGTAAGATCCTCTACTAAAATTAAGGGAACTAGCCGTTCAAGATTAGAAAGAAATCGTCGAGCAGAATAGTGATATTGAAGGCCTTGAAATGCTAGGTTCAAGGCCTTCAAATCGATATGGAGAATTATTTTTCCAAAATTGGTGCAACGGTCACTTCCCATTTTTTCTCCAACCTCTTCAACATCTTTTGGCTATAAAAAGGAGAGGAATTACCAGCTGAAATACACAGACAAGAGCAAGCACAAACATCAATATTCACAAGCACATATTAAGCCTTGATTTGTTATTCATTTAATTCACTTGTATTGTTCAAAGTTGTCATTGGGTGGGATTATAGAGTTGAAGGGTCAACTCTACCAAGCCTAGTTTAAGGATTCAATTTGTGAGTTAGGACTTAGAGTATGGTGTATTGTAGAGTTGTATCTATCCCTCCTAATAAAATTGGGTTAATCCTAGAGTTAAGGAACTCTAGGTGGGGACTAAGCCTGGTTGAGGCTAACCACATTAAAAAATACTTATTCCTTGTCCACATTTATATTTTTCGCATTTCTATTTTGATTATTTAGAAACTTTGATCATCACCCTATTCACCCCCTTCTAGGGTGACTTAACCAGCCAAATCAAGCCAACAGAAACGTCTCAAAAAGAAGTCTATAAAAGCACTTATCAGACCACAATGTACAAAATAAAAGGTAAGAGGCAATCACCAAAATCACAGCAAAGACAACAAATATCCTTTTAACCTCATCAAAGTCCTTAGAAAAATCATAGGAATGATTAAAGAATGTAGTCCACATGATTTTCCTAGACAAGTCCTCTAGGCGTACACAATAAGGGTCAATGGAGGGATCATGCCTTCTAAAGTAACCTAGGGACACATAATTATCAACATTCCCACCAAGCATATTGAACATGTTATCCTTATAGCCCAAATCAACATTAGCATCAAAAATCATAAGATTATCAATGGGCATGTCAATGTAATGCTTAGGGGAAGGAAAGGGTAGTGAAGAAAGAAGGAAAACACAGGAATGATCAAGAGGATCAGGGAGCTCAATATTATCAAAAACCAAGGCTAAGAGACTCTTCATGCATAAATACATCACATAACCCCTCCAAAGGAATCTTATCTAGATCATGCACCTCATCTAAAATATCTTTCGACTCAAAACATGCATCAACAATATCAAACCTAGCAACAACCCCAAAAGGCTCGCCCACCTCGACTCCGTGAACTAAGTTAAAGGAAAGGATGAATCATATAAGGTCAGGACAACATCAGTATTATTCTCGGGTGACACAAAGTCAGGTTAAGCATAGCATGCGTAATAAGGACACAAATTAGTTTCATGGTCAGAAGAATTACATAAGTAGTGCCAAAAAGGAGCATAATAAGATCTGGTATAGAATGCATAGGGATTAAAGAATGAATATCTAGAAACATGACTAGCCTTCTCAAACTCAAACGAATCACAACCAATCCACTCAACCAAATTCCACGCCTCATCAACACTTTTACCATAAAAACCCTAATAGTCTAAAAGAATACGGGTTTTACTATTCACACCTTTATCAACATTGTCTAAAATTTTTCATGTACCCACACAATAACCACATTTAGCAAGAGCAACATTTAAACCCTTAAAATACCTCCAAAATAATTCATGCTCGAATTGAAAAAAATGAAAAATTGCCATTGTTGTTTCTCAAAATTTTTATGCTTTTTAAATTTTTAATTTTTTTTGTTTTATTTCAAAGAAAAACAAAATACGTAGTCAAACCTATTGAGAAAAAACCAATATTCTACACCAGTCTCCGACAATAACGCCAAAAACATTACAGGGCCGTCAGCGCATGGTGGCGTTGTAGCAAATCAAGGTCGTCTCCCACAAGGATTAGATTGATCTGTTGGGATTTATTCCCTCAACATAGGCTAGGCGAATCCAGAATTTGTGAATGAAATTGATCTATGCTACTGACCTAATCTAATAGATAATCAATCAAGGAATTTAATCAAATCAAGTAATTTTTCAACCCAAGAATTAATCAACGCCTCTTCTTTAGATGGACAATTCCAAAACCGATAATCGAATTATCAAACCCTTCTTTCAAGGTGAAATGAAATTCTTAAATCTAATCAACTACCATTTCTCCAGGTTTTTGATTAATCTAAGATCATTAAGAATACGATTATCAAATTTAGAGGTTGCTTAAACGGTGAGTCTTTCTCAAGATCTCACTTACGTAAGTCGAATCTTAGTTTTCCAACATTTAGTTTTACCTTTTAGTAAATGTCTAAAATAAGCAAGAAATTGATCAAGTTTCCTAGCCAGAAATCAACGTCTATGATTCAATAGAATAAAACAAGAAATGTGAAGCACCTTTAGATCAAAACAAGAATTGGTTCAATCACAACAACTCAACTCAATTCCAAGGTTAACAATCCAAAACTTAACATAAATATCATTACTAATATAAAGAGCATAAAAATCTAATGAGAAAAGAGAAGAAAAGAGAGAGGAATTGCTCATCCAATGCATGCTTGAACCGCCGTTGTAAACTTGATTCGCAATCCTTGCAATCTTCACCTTCAAATTGCTCTTCCTCTAATCTAATCTATAACCCTAATCTAGATTGTGGATTATGGAGAGTGGAATGGGATGGGATGTGTTGAAATGAGGTTGAAAGCACCCTTTTTAAAGTGAAACTCTTGGAAGTCGAACAGCCACAAGAATTAATGGAATTAAATTGCCTGGAAAGAGAACAGTCGCGAGAAAACAAAACGCTTCGCGGAAAATGAGGAAACCACGGATCGTGGGCACCACCACAGACCATTTGTAGTGAGCTCTATTTCGGTATTCTTCTGTTCTTTCTTCCTTCCACGAGCATAGTGACTTGGGGTGTCAGTGGGGAGTCAAAATACACTCATCTAGGGTCAAAACAAGGGTAAAAAGGGTCCACAACCTGCAAAACACAGAGGAGAGCCATACCCAAGTGTAAAACGAAAAAAGGAATATAGATTACAACATAGAGCACATGATTCTACCTAAAAATCCAGCAAAATGACTCTAAAATAATATACACTTTAAGCGCTTGTCAATATCCATAGAGAAATGAGATAGGGATTCAGGAGGAGCAGCAAAATTATAGGTTTTGCGGTCGTATTAGTAAAGAGGAGGTCAGCGGCACATTAGGAAAGAAGAAGAATGGGAAGGCTATGGGTTCGGACAGCATCCTAGTAGAAATCTAGAGGTGTTTGGGTGAAGAGGGCCTAGAATGGTTAACAGACACCTTTTTAATATCATTTTTAGGACTGCTAAGATGCCCCGCAAATGAAGATTCAGTACAGTCATCCGACTTTACAAGAGCAAGGATGATATTCAAGAGTACAATAATTATATAGGTATTAAATTGCTTAGTCACACAATGAAGTTGTTGGAAAGGGTAATTCATAGAAGGTTGAGGAAGCATATTTTAATTTCGGAAAACTAGTTTAGTTAGATGCCCGATAGATTGACTACATAAGCAATCCATCTTATAAGAAAGCTCTTGAACTTGTACAGGGAAAGGAAAAAGAATCTCCACATGGTGTTGATAGATCTAGGGAAAATGTTTGATAGAGTACCGCATGAGATATTATAGGTGTGTTTAGAGAAGAAAGAGGTATCGTAGACGTACATTCAACCTATCAAGGTTATGTATTAGGGAGTAAAAACAAGTGTAAGGACCTCATGGTGAGACACAGAGGACTTTCCTATTGACATTGGGCTTCACTAAGAGTCATCTTTAAGTCCGTTTTGTTTCACTATTGTTATAGATGTACTTACAAAAGGTATTCAAGATGAAGTTCCATGGTGTATCTATTAGCTGATGATATTATTCCTATCGACGAGACTAGAAATGGTCTTAACAATAAGTTAGAGTAATGGAGACATACCTTAGAATCTAGAGGATTTAGATTGAGCAGATCAAGGACTGAATGCTTAAAATGTGGGTTCAGTGGTGAGGATGCTGATGGGGAAGAAGTCACCATGGGTAGTTGCAATACAAAGGTTGAGAAGTTCAGGTATTTAGACTCGATCATTAATGAGAAAGGACATATTGGCAAAGATATTAACTCAATGTATTAGAGGGAGATGGCAAAAAAGGAGGAAAGCTTCCGTAGTGTTATGTGTTAAGAAACTTCCTATTGGATTGAAAGGACAAATTTATCGTATGGTAGTCAAACCAGCTTTTCCATATGATTCAGAGTGCTAGCTAATAAAGAATACTCAAGTCCAGATTTTGATGGTAATAGAGATGAGAATGATGTGATGGATGGGTGGATATATGAGATTGGATAGAATTAGGGATAAAGAGATTAGAGAGTACAAGTTGCACCCATTGAAGATAAGAAGAGGGAGACTACACTAAGATGGTTTGCTCATGTTAACAACATAAGTGAGAATGCACCAGTGAGAAGGCGCGAGATGATTGACCTTTTAGGGTATAGGAGAGGTAGAGGATGGGCAAGGAAAGGATGGAATGAGGTGATTAAAAATGATTTAAAGTTTGTAGGTCTAACGATGGCCATAACCCATGATAGAAGTTTATGAAGATGTAGGATTAAGCTCGAAGATCATAGGTAGTGTGCCATTAGTCCTTCATTTGGCTTTTGGGGGTAGTGATTATTGTTATATTGTTCTGGCATTTTTTCTTTCCCGCTTGTGCTGCATTCCTACAGGCTAGTAGATTGATCTTCTTAAGGTTATTTTATTGCACCTCCGATTGCTTAATTAGCACCCTTATTGCATCTGCAATGTCACCCCCCACCTTCGATTGTTTAAATGTGGACTATTATTTGCCAGACTAGTGGTTTGTCGCTGCTTGCTGCCTAAGGTATGCTAAACTCTTACCCTCATTTGTTGTTTACATTGATTTACATTATTTTAAGTAATTATGTCTTGTGTGTTGCTAAATTAGTTTACAAATCTATTTTTAAATTCTAAATATTTTTTAAAAACTTTTTTATGTGGGTCTATTGAAAATAGTCTCTCTATGAGCAATCATATATATGGAGGTAAGACTGCCTATGTTTGAATCTCTCTAAACCCAGTGAAAGCAAGACCCACACTAGGAGTTGGTGCTGTTGTATGTTGATGACATGCTCTTTGTTTCTAATGACAAGTCTTTGATCAACAAGTTGAGATATCAACTTAGTGACAAGTTTGAAATAAAGGACCGTGGTGCAACTAAGAAGATCCTTGGTATAGAGATTCATAGGGATCGCAAAGCCGATAAGCTTAATCTATCTCAAAGGAAGTATCTTGGAAAGTATTTGATAGGTTCAATATGAGTTATTATAAGCTTGTGTCAACTTCTTTAGTTGCTTATTTCAAGTTGTCATCTAATTCTTGCCCAAAAACTAAGGAGAAAATTGAGAAAATGTCTCATGTTCCATATTCTAATACAGTTTGTAGTCTCAATTATGCAATGCCCTAGGCCTGATTTATCTTAGTGATTGTTGTTGTGAGGCATTGTATGCATACATTGGGATGTTGCGAAATGGATTCTTCATTGTTTGAAATGTTCTCTTGATAAAGGTTAGGTATTTGATCGATGTGAGTCTACAGCTTTTGATGTTGTTGGTTATGTTAACTCTGACTATGGTGGTAATCTTGACTATCTGCGTTATATTTCTTATAACATCCTTACTTTATGTGTGGGTGATATCTCTTGGAAAGAATCTTTACAATCTATTGTAGCTTTATCTACTCCTGAGGCTGAGTATGCAG
Organism: Selenicereus undatus; assembly: GCA_017589665.1. Classification (NCBI taxonomy): domain Eukaryota; kingdom Viridiplantae; phylum Streptophyta; class Magnoliopsida; order Caryophyllales; family Cactaceae; genus Selenicereus; species Selenicereus undatus. The sequence goes on along the minus strand of JACYFF010010365.1, from coordinate 39,892,214 downwards.
CTACAATTAAAGGTGTTGAAGAAGCTAAATGGTTGTGGGGTTTTATTATTAAGTGGTGTTGCACAATGTACTACAATTGTATTTTCTAATAGTTAGAGTGCAATTCATCTTACTAAGAATAACGCTTATCACTTCAAGCCCAAGCACATCATTGTCAAGTATCACTATACTAGAGATATTGTTACTACAGTTGAGAATGTAGTGAAGAAAATCCATACTTTGCATAATCCTATAGATATGCTTACCAAATCACTTTCTATTACTAGGTTCAAGCATTGTTTGGACTTAGTTGGAGTTCACAGTTTTTGATTGCCATTCGAGGTTGTTTGGTGGTTTCTGGTGTTGAACAATTTTGGTACAAAATGGAGATTGTTGGATGAAGTATGACCCAAAATTATTATTATTGATAATAGTTTCTTGTGATTGGGCCGAAAAATGAAAACAACTCATGTTATTTTTGACTAGCAACAATCCTGTGTGAGACTTGGCCCAGGAAATCAACAGGCGTGGCCGAACTTACTCTCCCAACCACATTTGACCCGCGTTGACCAGGCTTCCCAGCAGTTAACTTTCTTTAACCCACGTCGATTTTCTTTGACTTGGGCATTTTTGAATCATTACGTAGCCAGTTTGCACTGCAGGCCAGTCGTAGCCTTGTCCACGGTCTGTGGCATCTCAGTCTCTTGGGCTCCCTCATTTTTTGATCCACTTTGTGTATTATTGCTAAGCTTGACGCATGTTTTTATGTCTATTTGTTATTGGAGATTGGCGAGCTACTATATATCAAGGGCATCAAACTTCATCATCATTATCAATAATTATCCTCCATCATTATTTTTTCACGCCAAAAATCCTTCCACTATTTTCTTAGTTTATGAGAGAGTATTTTAAATAAATTTGTAGTTACTTTTGTTGATCTCTTCCATGAGCATACTGCTTTGAGATCATCTTGGTACTCTGTCTCATCTCATAGTGGACTTTTCGATCATCACCGCCCATGGTTTTTTTCGATTTAAGTTTTTCACATAAATTTTGGGTGTTCTTGGTGTCATTTTAATTTGTCTTGCTTTATTATTATTTTTTGTGATTTCTTGTTGCATTCATTCACTCCATATCAATCCTAACTGTCTTTGTTATGACAATTAGATTATTATTCATAAAGTCTTATTGTAATTGTAATGCTCTTGCTTACTATAAATTCCAAGGAGTGTTTTTTTTAACAAAAATATACACTAAGATGGCATCCGTATTGTCGCGCAAATTATTATGTACACCCGGGAGCATGTGCTTCCATATTTATTTTATATATATTTTTTGGGGTGTATTTGTCATGTATTTTATATTTTAATATATAGTTGCTTATATGTCATATGGGAGTACATATATTCGGGCGTATGATATAGGTTTTGCTATTGTCGACATCAACTTAACTTGAAGTATGATTTGATTCAACTGTTAAAGTCAAAATATCTTTCCAATGCTTAAATAATTCGTCATTTTGCTTAATATGATACAATCGTATCCATTTATTAAATTTAATTTTACAAATTTATTAAAATGTATTTTGAAAAATAAAACATTTAACACAAATATTAAGTTTACAATCTTAAAAGCATAATTCTATTTAATGAACGGTGGAAACTCGATCTCACCTATTAACAGTCACGATTAATTAAATTAGGGTGGCTACTACTTAGTGTCAACCACTGTAAAAAAAATTCATATCTTTAACTCTTAATCACCACTCAAGTATCTAATTGTTGTTCAAAATTACTTGAACACACATTCTTTAGTACAGCATTTTAACTAATTAACAATATTATAAGAAAGTGTCACGGAACTTGATTTAAGCCATGAAATTGTTATGCTGGCGTATCAATCAAAAGAACAACCCTCCCTCTTCGAATAATTTCCAAAAAAAAAATAAAAAAATCATAGAATAATTGCCGCCGTGGTGTTTCTTTTCTGTTCTTTTTTTTTTTTTTTTGCTAGAGACCTTTGTAGTTCATGGAAACTTAAAAAATAAATAAAATCTGTGCGCATGTAACTCACTGATGCATATAATCAAATCTCATCAGTCACATCTTTGCTTTTTTCTCTTTGCCTGAAGGAAGCTCTTTGAATTTGCGTTAACTTTAGAATATGATTTTGCGTAGTTCATGACACACTAGATGCAGATATTTAGTTGCATGGAACGGGGCGCAGCCTAACAATTTTCTTGATCAATTAGAAATATGAAGTGCAACATTTTTGTAAAACCTATTTGTTCAAAACATATATCGTACTCTGGAGAGTATGTATCCTCATGTGACTCATAAGCAATTATATATCAAAAAATAAAATACATAACAAATACATCTTAAGGAAATGTATATAAATTAGATGTGCGAGCAGATGCTCTCGGTTATATACAATAATTTGCACTATTTGTTTAATTTCAACATCTAAGATAGGTAGTCAATGGTTAGTAGCGGTTTACTACCTAGTAGTTAGGTGTTTTTACTCGCTAATAACAATTAGTGATTTCTAGTGTTGGTCATGATCAATACTGTTTAGATATAGCAGATAGCATTAGTCAGCATTTATGAGCTGTTAGGATCAACAATTAGTGGCTAGTAGCATTTATGAATGGTTAGAAGTGGTTAGTGATTACCAAATGCTTTCTAAAATTTGCCGTTTAAAAGGAAAACCTATTAAAATGTTCACTTTACACACAAGATGTATCTTTTTAAACAAAACTTGAACCAAATATTGTGTGTGCGCGTGTACATATGCTTTACAAGTTCAAAAATGAAATGTGTTTCATGGAAAAATTTAATGAACTGGTTAATAGTTAAGAGGTAAGATTCTTCATTTGATTGAAACAAGTAAATCATAAATAGATTGAACTTATTAGGTTCAAGTTAATAAGTTGCCATAATACAAATACAATTTGTCCTTATTTTCTAGTTATATAAACAACTAGGCTGGGGTTCAAACATTCCCAATCCCTCTTTACACTTTACGTACGATATGCTTGGAAGTAAAAATTCAAGGGGTGGGGGGGACAATTGTTAAGGACGGAACATAAAACCTAACTTCTTTTTCATCATACTCCTTTCAAGTTAGTACAACAAGATAATCTAATTCATTCTTGGTTTATTACTTTTCAAAAAGCACTAAGATTGTATAATATGATATCTACTAATTGAGAAAATGCTGATGCATAACATATTGAATTGAAAGGACTCTAATTGTTTTATAAACTAATACTAGTAACTTTTCAAATGTTGCCAACAAAACCCAACTGTAAAGACGAGTATGATAGCAATGTGATGACGGACGAAAAAAAGTAAGGAATAGGAATTCCCATTCAAATAATTGAAAGAGAAAAGAAAAACGCAACGCAACGCAACATAACGAATTGTGTGGACCCTGCACTAGCTAGTAGTAATTGTATATATATGTCGAAAGTGATGGCTGAATGAATGAAAGCCTAATCCAAAAAGGTGTCTGTGGGTTCATTTTAAAAAGGACACACACCTGATAGAAAAGAAGCGGAAAAAAAGTAAGCAGAAAATAAAAGACGAAGTGTGCTTTTCGACTTTGCCCAACAAAAGGCAACGTCCCAGCAGTTCATGTGCTCAACGGCTAAAAACTGCCAAACACTAACAAGCCTGTCGAAACAGTGCCACGTGCCCTTTGGAATCTTTCAAAAAGGACACGTGGGTGCTGATGATAGAGATATGAATAAGTGGACCACTTAGAGTCAGAGACGTATAGAAATAATTAAGGGCCTGCTCGGGACGTTGGAAACCGAGTAACCAACACTCTGACTATCAGTGGCCAGGAATAACGGTCGAAAATCATGATTAAGACTTGAAAATGATTCATGCCCATTAGACCGGCCTCACTAGCTTTTGACGTTGCACATGTTCAGTATCATGCATATTTTTTAATGAAGGGGAAAAAATGTAACATCAAATCATACCAAAGGAGCTAGACAGCGTGAGTGGGGTTTTCTATCAAAGGGGAAACTTCGTGTGTCCCTCACTACTCATATTTTATATGGCTTTTGCTTCTTTTATTTGTCTTTTTTAGGCCTTCGTTAATTTTGGTGATTCGATCAGTAGACAATTGAAGTGATATTTGTAGCATGGATGCATCCTAGGAAGCTTCAATGAATTCATGTGAAACATGCCACTTGGAGCAAGATGATGAGAGAAGAAGAATGTTTGTCACTCCCTAACTTTTGAATTAAAGCTTTGGTACATATTGTTAACATTGACTGTTGAGATATTTGCTTAAAATGTAAATAAACCTATCAAATGAGTACTATTTTATCTTAAGCAACATTATTTATTCAAAACCTTTTCTAAAATGTAATATTACTTCTATCCACTTTCTATTTTTTAGCTTTTGTTGTTTGTCATTTAAGTTGTCTTATAGTGACTTGTGAAAAGGTTTCATCTAAATATTACGATAACTTATATATTTTAGTGGGATAATAGTTTATAACAACGATAGTTATCATTTTGCTAGGTTTATTTCAAAATTTCAAGCATTATATGGAACAAATTTTGAATAAATGGCATTGGACTCAAGAGTCGATCCAAAAATTTTCTATAATGCTATCCCACGTTTGAGTTTCATGAAATTTAATGAGCACTAATCAACTTTTATAGGTGTCTTTTAAAATTTTTTAAAATTTTCATAAACAATGAAAAATTGACTAACAGGTACACGAGCCACCACTCTCAAATAAATGGATATATATGCCATTCGTAGGATTATATAGAAAGATATTTAAGATGACATAATTCGATCTCATTATTGATTATGTTTAATGAATCAATTAGAGATGATATATCGTTGATAACATAAATCGTGACCTACATCTCTCAATTTAGTTGCATGATATTTGGTACAAAATATCAGTAATCTAATATTGTTGGGCTATCTAATCCACGGACACAGGATTTAAACCAACAAAAAACGAAAAAAAGAAAAACCTTTGGCAATACTGTAATGGTCAAAGCTTACTTTCTACTGGGGGAAATAAAATTGCCAACAGTGCAGTCTAGAGAAAGTACTATTGCTAGTCAAAAGTTTATCATGCAATTTGGCGTGAGTTCCTTGTACCAGGTTAGCCCAAAACAAGCCACTAAATCATGCATGGCCGAAATCGTCCTGGACAAAAGGAAACAATTGACTAAGTTCAGTCCATCCAATAGACCGATCTTGCTTTGGGTTTATGTTAACTTTAAGTGAATTGATTGACATTGGTGGTCCTCTGTGAACTTCGTAATAAAAAATAAAGTTTGTCAGGCTATCGACCTATAGCAAATTTAACAAATTGATGAGTCTGGTGATGGATTTAATTGATATTCTTTTTGGCTGAAGGAATTTGTAGACATGGAAAAAGAGAGAAAGAAACGCGAATATCTTGAATTCTCTGTCAATTACCACCCATTAATTAAAAATGTAGACGATCAGTTGTGTTAATTTTCATTTAACAATTAATTTCTTGTTTCTGTAAAAATATCAATGCATCGAAAATGGTCAAATCCCCTCCCGTGAGTCTGTTAATATATCGGTGGGTGTTTTTGCGTCGGTTTTTTCCATTGATATTTCGTTGCATTCTTGTTTTGATCTTTAATTCATTTGCAATTCTGACTAAAGAGCGATATTATCATGTGCATACAAACAATTTCTATATCATTTCCCCCCCCCCTCCCCCCCAAAACTGAGACGACAATTTCACTATTGAAATGTTTTATAGAGCAACCTAATTTTTTGTTGAGGGCACAAGCATATATGACACACAGTTCCTATTTTTCCTTAACAAAGTAAAAAAGTCACTATTGAAATTTCTTGCTCCCAATATGAGTAAGAAACATCCACCTCAGTAATGACTTAATCAAATTAGTAAAATGATTGTTGGTCCGGTTTGGCTAATTAAATCACCCTAGAGAGGAGTAAATAGGGTGATGATCAAAGTTGTAAAATAAATGAAATAGAAATGCGAAAAATGTAAATATGGACAAAACACACAATTTATAGAGGTTCGGCCACGCCTGGTCCTCTACCCACGGGCGCCCCTCGCCGATGGGATTTTGAACCTCTTTCTTTTATTAGGTCGGTCGATTACACACGATTCACTAATCATACAACCTACTAGTAGACCCTACAACTATAGGTGTCGCAACGTACGTGTTGCTCCCCAACCGTACTTGGGTAGTCGGCCCTCCGACTAATCAACCCAACCCAATACAAAGAAAGATAACAATTATAAGATACACTTCTTTGGTAGAGAACAAAATAATTATGTCAATGTAAGTTCAAACTCTTCGCAAGTTCCTCATCTTGATTTACAAATGTAGCTCTCTTTCTTCTTGTTTGCCTGTGATCTCTCTTGTTTTGTATTTCGTCCAACTTCAAATGTCTTCCTTTTATAGGCTCCTTAAGTGGAACTGACCGTTACATCCAAAAATAGGAAGTTGATCTTCATATCGCTTTTCAAGCCACTGATTAGTGTCTTCAAGGCCTTGAACTGGCTGATTTTCAGCAGAGAAATTGTAAAGGCTAATTGGATCTCTTCCAACGGTTGCCTTCTTGATTTTCTGCAGATCATCTTTCCAAAACTGTTCATTTACTCACTTAGGCCAACCAAAAGATTAGGAAAAGATATTGTAGCCATATTTAGATAATCCAAATTTCAAAGTATCAAAAAATTGTTTAGATAGCAAGCAACAATTTAGGCAAGACCAAATGTTTTAAAACAAATTAAAATCTTAACTTTCACTCAAAATTTGTTCTAATTTTTGTCTTTCATCAAAACATATTAAAAAACTTAATGTGAGCTTTAAGCAAGCTAACAATGATAAATGTCTTACTACATAACATTATGAAGTGTCTTGTCTTTGCTTAAAATGCACATTAGCATGTATTACATTTAGCAAAAAAATAAAATAAAATGGTATGATTGAATAGTGGAAGGATAGTACAGCTTATAAATTGCATAAAATTACAATAAAGTTTGTTTAAAGAATTTTTTTGTAAGGTAATTTTTATCATTTATAAAGTTACAAATATGATATGCTTTCATGGATGTGGTTGATCATGTTAAGATGTCAGTTTGTACTTGTCGGCATCGCTAATGAATAGTAGGCTTTACAACTCATAATAACTTGTAATTATTAAAATTTTGTTGATTTCAAATTGTAAAATACATTAATTTGGATTGAGGCTAGATATTTAAGAGTCTTTTGTAGCAAGACATAGATCACTATGATGAATTATGAGCTACACATGAATGTAAATAAAAGCTGGTTTCCTTCTCAAAAATAAATTGAAGAAGGAAAAATAAATATTTTCATATATGATAGCAAAATGAATATCTTGTTATAAGATTTTTTAAGTGTCTTATCTTGACTAAAAATACAAGATATTGACAACAATAATATGACTAAAAATACCAAATTTAACTTTGGATGCCAGTGGTCTATACTTTGAGTATATTTAACTAGCTATACCAACAACGAGTTCGAAGGTGCTTTGACTCGATGCTAAAAGTTCATATCAGGCACATGCAATTTTATTCAGTTAAAAATTCTACATCTTAATATATGCATTTGGATAACATTGTGAAATTGTTGGATTATTTGTAGTAAAAACACGTTTAATCTCAATCAGTGGCTAAGGGAGCGTGGCGTCAGTGGTACCAACAAACACCCATCCCTAAAAAAAAAAATAATGTATGTGGCAAAACTAGGCCTATTCTTTTCATTGATCCTTTTGGATTTACCAACTTCAACCTACTTCAACCAACTTCAAGCCACTTCAACCACCTTCAACCCAGTTTAAAAAAATATCAACTTTAACCCACTTCAACCAACCTCAACCTACTTCAACCCATTTCAACCAACTTCAACCCACCCTCTTCATAATTTTCATAATTTGTAAAGTGTCATGCAAAATTTAATTATTTTTGTAACAAAAAGTTACCATACTACTTTTTTGTAAATTATCGTACTTTGGAATTAATATGGTTTGAAAATTTTGATGTTCTGAATATATACCAATACAAAAGTAGTATGATTTGAAAATGGTGAAAATTTACAAATCATCACTGAAAAAATACGAAAAATATTATTCTGTTGGCAATTATGAAGTTTGATAATTTTCTAAATGTTAGGGAAAAAGTTTTAATATTTATAAACCCCAAGTGCAAGGTGTATCGTTGACTACTTGGGGTGTCGTCCGCAGGGAGTTGTGTTTCCAACTACCGAGGTTAACTAAAGCGTCTCAATCTAGGCCAGAGAGAGAGTTAAGGAAGAAGGACTAAACTACTAAAACAAATAAACAAAAAGGGACTTGGATTTATGATTTTACCAATGAATGAACCAACTAACCAAGACGAGCCCTA
>JACYFF010010365.1:39827521-39883797 GCA_017589665.1 Selenicereus undatus | reverse complement strand
AAAGAAAGGAAAAGAAAACTTATGAATTGAAGCGAAGAATCTTGAAATCCAAGTACTTGAATCCAAAATTAATCGAATACAATCCTAATCTAATCTCCTCAATGGAGTTTTTATTGGCTAAACCTAAACTAAACTATCCTAGAAATCGCCAGAGAGAAGCCCCAAGCGAAACCCGAACGACCCCCACAAAACGCACGAAGGAGGGTTAAATAGAAAAAACCCGAGCGAACGGCGAACAGGAGGGAAGGCACGAACGTGCCAATTGGCACGGTCCCACCGTGCCAAGGTGGCACCGTTGTGCCACATGGCACGGTGTGGCCGTGCCACATTGCTGGCCGGCTCTGCCGGCTAGCTCCCGTTTTTCCGTCCTTTTGCCTGTTTTGACCCTTTTTCGCCGGTTTTCGCGGTAATTGCTCGGTTCAACTTATTACCTGCAAGAATAGACAAAACAAGTAAAAATCTCAAAGAATACTGAATAAAACAAGAAAAACTGTAAAGATTACGTTATTATACGAGCTAAGATTAGGCGAAAAAGGCATGTAAAATGCGACAAATTATTGCCTAACACTAAATTATCATGTACAAAATCCATACCTTCAGGAATGGATTTTTAATTGCAATGTGTAAACGTAACACAAAGATAAAGATAATGAAGTAGATATGGAAATGATTACAAGAATTCATTGCAATTTTTTTTTAATTGCAATGTGTAAACGTAAGACAAAGATAAAGATAATGAAGTAGATATGGAAATGATTACAAGAATTCATCGCAAAAATTAAGCGATACAAACATTTATGCACCTATCACTGCCACCTTTACAAATATTTACTTTCAGGTGGAACGAGATGCCCAAATTTCATTGGCTATTTGATTCCTAATTTCGTTCATGACATTCTTAGCATCCTTATCAAATAAGTTAAACAAGGGCCTTTGGTTAGCACATAACGACCTTGGTGAGATTTGCACCCACTTTTCATGAAGACGGATGAAATTGTGTAGTGTCCATACTGCAATAACAATTTCAATTTGTGATTCTAAACGCATTTGAGGCATCCTGTCATCCAAAGTCTTCCAAGTCGGCTTCAAAACTCCAAATGTTCGCTCAACTACTTCACGTAGAGACGAATGACAATAGTTAAACTTTTCTTGAATACCTTGTGGCTCATGGTCGCATCTGTAGCCACTTCTGAATTCTGGAATGTGGTACCGAACAATCTTCCCTGAATAAGGAGCCAAGTATGTATTTGGATACACAGAATCTACCAAATAATATTTTCTTGTAGGAGTATATAAGAGAAAGAGACCACATGAATATTACGTTATAATCAAGCAAATTACCTATAAACACGACAATGAATATGTTAGTACCTGGTTTAGAATAAATCAAATTTATGCTGACTCAAACTATCCTTCAACACAACTAGATCGTGGGAACTCCCCTCCTAGCCAGCATTCACATATGTAAACATCATGCCAAAAGAAATGACACACAAAATGTTCAAACTCTTTCGCCCCTTATGATTTCGAAATCGTTGGCTATTATCATCTTCAATTATGCATTGAACATGCGTCTCATCTAAAGCCCCAATATAGTCCTTTAACAAAAAATAGCAAGTTAAGCATAGTTTGACATATGCTTATAATGATAGGAAGATGTTAAAGTGTGTGGGGAGGTAAAAACCATACCCTAAAAAAAGGCCAATAGAAACCATTCTTCTGGAGAATTTCAGTGGGCAATTCATCTTGACTTTGATACGGCCTAACAATATCAGCAGACAATTGCACTAGACTGCCGAGCACTTGTTTATGATATTTGCCTATTGTTGATGGGGAATGCTGAAAGCGAACTTCAGCCTCTTGATAGCTTTCCTCTCTTTCTAAAATTAACAAGGTAATTGCAACTGTTTTGGCTGCTTTAACAAAACGACCCTTTCAAACCCCTCTTCATGAATATGCTAACAAGACGTGTGAAAACATCTTTTTTGAGGCAAAGAAAAAATTGTTGCTGCCATTTGCCAAGCAAATCTATATGCTGACAAGGTAAAGGATGTGCCACTTATGTGCAATCCTGCCTAATGTGCCACCTGTAACATAGTCGTAACATTCATTGATGATGACTTGTTGTTGGGTTCTAAACCACACAATCGTTCGTTGTTTGTTACTGGATATATTCAGGGGCAAATGGCTAATCGAATTCTAGTGGATGGTGGTTCAACAGTCAACATCATGCAAAGTCTACTATGAACGACTTGGGTATCACCATTATAGAATTGTCTAAAAGATGAAAGATGATACAGGGGTTCAATCTCAAAGGGCAACATGCGATTAGTATGATTCACTTAGAGTTGACCATCGGTGACTTGACAAAATCGTCAATTTTTCTCCAAGACTTCATACAAGTTGATGCTTTGACGTCCCTGGTTATATGAACACGAGATGGCAGCGTCCACTTTGCAACAATGTCTCAAGTACTATTAGTACGGTGGAAAGAAGATAAATGTTGATGTTAAACTATTTACTATGGTTGAATCACACTTCGTTAATGCAAAGTTCTTCGAGGAAGATGCTGCGCCGAAGGAAACTATCCCAATTGCTATATCCTCCACATGATAAAGGAGAGTAAAGAATGCCAAGGAGACCCACGTCCCTCCTGAAGATGGAGGTGATGGCAGCATCAAGCCACAACAAGAACGGAAAGAAGAGAATGAGTAGACATTTTCAGTCTCATATGTCAAGCAAGCAAATGTCACAGCAAATCTAGTAGTGCCAATCTTCAGGTACATTCCTAAGTCCTGTCGCAAGGATAGAGAATCGCCATTTGGTGAATGTACAAATTCTAAGAGCACAACCAAGGTTGGACGCAAGCTCGACGAAGCCAGCTGGCACGTTCTCAAAGAAAAAGGTGTGCTTCCAGTTCATAAGGTGAACCTAAGTAAATTGGCCAAGGCTCCTCTCCCTGGTTTTATCACTTCTTCTAAAGGCTTGCAACAAGAAGAAGGTGGCATACAAAGATCTGCACCAGCGATGGGTTTCATCCCAATGCATACAAGTTAATGAAGAGGTCTGGTTATGACTTCAGTCAGCCAACATCTTTGGGACATGTAATCGAGGCTAAGACCTATAGGCTTAAAAGTGCACAAAGGGTCATACAGAGTTAAGGAGGCAGCATTGCAATGCCTAAAGTTGGCATTGGTTATGTACCACCCCAACCCATAACAATTTCGGGATGACGTAAGGATAAGCAATCCTTCACACAATATATCACAGTTGAGGAAGTCGATGATGGTGAGGGCGAAAATGCTAAGACCAACCTAAACACGTTGGTGTTTGATAGGTTATAGCTGTTAACGTCGCGCCAATGCCTTCCGACCCTTCTGCGTTTTACAGGATGGGAAAGGGTAAAACCCCAAAGCCTTCCGTCTTCCATAGATTGAAGAAGAATGAGCAGCCTAAACCCTTGGTCTTCACCAGAATCAAGATAGGCGAACTGTCATCAAGCGCACCGCCCTCACAAAAGAAGGATTTAGTGTTCAGCCGCCTTTGTGAAATAAATGAAGTCCAAAGTTCAATTTTTTCACTCATGAAGCGTGTTTCCACTTCGGATGTGAAGGTGGATGACTTGCTAAAAGTAAAGAGGCATGTCCCAGTTCTCACTAGCCATGGGGCTAAGTTCAACTCAAAAGAAAGAACTAAGGAGGAGGAGCAAGCTTTTTCAAGCTGCGTCACAATTCCAGAGGTCGGCGACTTCCCTTGGGGAAATGCTGGGCTAGCTTCAAAGCAAGAACCTAAACTATTCACACACTCACCAAAAAAAAAAAGCTCCTGAACAAAAGCTTAAACTGTTTGAAACAAAAAAGAAAAGAAAAAGCTTGATTAGCTCCCAAACAAGAGCCTAAACTGTTCACTGAAACAAAATCTTTGTACTACTCTTGGCCCGCAAAAGTATAAACTGTGAACGGCAAAAAAAAAAACTTTGATTACTCCAAGCGCACAAGAGTATAAACTATGAACGACGAAACAAATGATCAAACTATACTTTGTTGAACTACGTGATGACTTGATCTTATTGAAAATTACAAGTTTCCACAAGTACGTAGGTAACTTGGTAAACAAATCACCAAGTGTAGTCAAACACAACAAATGGGGATAGCAGGAGGCAACCAAATGTGCTTCATATGACAGAGGACACAAAGTTTATTACAAGTGTTCATTACAAAGAGAGAGAGAGAGAGAGAGAGAGAGAGAGAGAGAGAGAGAGAGGGAACAAAACAAGCTAAGTGATACATCAATCGATGTCCATCCAAGTGTCAGGGTTGCGTGAAGATTGCACTGCTAGCATGATCTGCTCATGCCTCTCTAATTCCTTTGCATTATTAGGCAAGAGAGTGGGCACCATCTCAAGGTCATCAAGAGCCTTCGGTTTCATATCAACTTCCTTCTCAGGAGCCTCTCGTAGGGTAGATTGGACCTAGACATTGCCATTAAGCTGACGCTCCTCTTCCTGAGTAATACGAAGCGCTTCCTCCAAATCAACAATTTTCTGCTCTACTCCTTTAAGTTTCTCTGTCGATGCATCGAGATCTGCATGAACCATGGCAACATGTGATTGCACAAGATTGACGTGCTTAGTACACAAAGCCTTCTCCTTCACCACATCATCAGGGTGACGATAGTACGACACGTAGAAGCTGTTTTCTTTAATGACAAGAAAGTAGATACAACACTCCCATAGTCCTTCACCTTATTCCTCAAGGGGTTCAAGTGTCTACAGAGCTGCTGAATCCCCTTGTAAATCATTGGGGCTCCTTGAAGTATTGCCTCCACAACAAGGAGGAAATGGTGCATCATATATGTCAGATAGAGCAAGCACATAGGTTTTTTTTGGGGCTGGGGGGAGGGGGGAGAGGGAATTTGCAAACATGAGAGCAGTAATACAAGTTCTGCAAATGCATGTCTGATAGTATTATTTTTCTTCCCTTTTCTTATCATACATCTTATGAAGCACCTTCATTAGCCACCTTACTTGCATTAGTCACCTTCCACAACCATGATTCATAAAAGTGTTTTGTTCGCTAGAACAACTTTAGGAAAATCAGAACTTTGATAGACTAAAACAGACATTACTAGTTCAGAACCAAAGTCTCATCAAGGACTGCCATGTGCAGTTGTCTCATCTAGCCATTTTCTGAGGAGCATTCCTAGGTCGGTAGAGATAGGAATAGAGGATAGTGCTGCAGCTGTAGCTGCTGCCAGTAACTGAGCAAAGAGCTCTTGGCCATTGTGCAGTTTCTACATCTCAATTGTGCTGATTGTTGGAAGACTGCCAATATGAATTGAGCACCTGACTCCCCAAATGAGGAACCTCATTAGCTCCTTGCATTATTTTCAAGAGTTTGTACCTATTAATGCCTCATATTTGCCTCTTTTCTTTTTTTATTTCGTTTTTTTTGTGGGTCGTGGTGCACTTCATGCTTCCTTCTGTTATTGTTCAGATGATATTGCACTCACCATGAATAGCCATCCTTTCAGTGGTATTGCATTTGGGTTGCTTTCCAATTCTATTGTTTTAGGCCCTCCATAGACAGATGAGCTAATATGTGTGCTTCCAAAGTTCACAACACATTTCTTTTATGCCGCTGCTGAGTCCGCTTACGTGGTTGTTGTTGAGGGCTAGTGTGATTATGAAATGAGTGTTTCCATGCAATCTATACTTTCAGGCTACTTTTTTTAGGGAAATAACGGAATATATGATATATTTAACAGAATATATGATATATTTATTGAGCTTGAATGCTCCATATTTGCAATATTTATGTCAAACTCCAAATAAACTGGTTTATCAACAAGTTTCAGGGATATGTTGATTAATGTTCTGAATCAGTTCTTATGGGGTAGTATACTCTAAATGTATAATTTTGGTCTGTTGGTGTGATCTTTGTGATTCTTCTCCCCCCTTCCTTTACTGATTGTCAATGTTTAAATTTGCTAAGTTCTCACGACGTAGTATGGTCGAAGCACATGAATTTGATGTGTTGTTGTGACCCTCGCGATTCTTTTCCCCTCGTCCTTTATTGATTGCCAATGCTTAGTTATAATGCTTATATTGACTTATATGATGACCTTGTAGGTGGGTTGGTAGAAATTATAATGGACAAAAGTTGGATTCATATGCACATAACTTTTCTTGAATATAAGAATAGGGTTAAGTCATTTTTGGAATTTGATTTTTGTAATGCTGGGGGTAGTAAACTGATCGTATGCCCTTGTAATAAATGCAAAGTTGGGCTCAATCATTGCTTCACAAAAGAAGAAGTGGCACATCATCTCATGTTTAATGGTTTTTGGCCATACTATAAAGAGTGGGTGCATCATGGGGAGGAAATTTCGGAACCTTCATTTTTTTGTGATAAAGGTCACAATACTACTAATACCCAATCAGAAAGTGGTTTTGGTGACATTGATACTATAAGAATACTTAATGATATTTTTGGGATGCACAAAAATCATGGGAATGATATGTTTCATCAAGAGGGTGATATGGATGAAGAAGACAATGGTGAGTTAGGGAATAAGGAACATGAGGGTGATACTTCCATGGTAGACAAAGATGATGGATATGAAAGGCTACTAGAACAAGTTGAGTAGGAGCTATATGAGGGTTCAAAATTTTCAAAACTCTCTTTTCTGTTGCACTTACTTCACTTGAAATACATGTATGGTTGGTCTATTAAATCATTTAATATGCTGCTCCAGCTTTTGAGTTCTGTTTTCCCCCATATAGACCCCATACCATCATCATGGAGTAATAGCAAGCAATTACTTAAGGACTTAGGCTTTGAATATGAGAAAATAAATGCTTGTCCTAATGATTGCATATTGTATTGGGGTGAAAAGGAGGGACAAGAATCATGTGACAAGTGTGGTTCTTCACGATGGAAGAATAGTGAAAAGAAATTTCCAGCTAAGGTATTACGCTATTTCCCTCTCATTCCCAGACTGCTTAGGCTTTACAAATCATCGAAGATACTTGAAGATATGATTTGGAATGATAAGTATCGTACAAAGGATGGGATTTTGAGGCATCCTGCAGATGCAAAGGCATGGAAGGAATTTGATGAACAATATCCTAATTTTGCATATGATCCTCGAAACATAAGGCTTGGGCTAGCTAGTGATGGGTTTAATCCCTTTCATGTTATGAGTAGCACACATAGTACTTGGCCAGTCTTACTAATTCCGTATAATTTGCCTCCCTGGCTATGCAATGAAACAATCCTCAATTATACTATCGATGATTATTCCCAGTGAAAAGGCCCCTGGTATAGATATCAATGTATATCTTTAACCATTGATTAAAGAGTTAGTGCAGTTATGGCACGGTGTAGATGCATATGATGCATACATAAACACAAGATTTACATTGCGGGGTGCTCTTTACTCTATTATAAATGACTTTCCTGCATATGCTATCTGGGTGGAGTATGAAGGGTCGTTTTGCATGTCCATCTTGTGGGAAAGCAACTCAATCACTTTGGCTGGAGAATTGACATAAGTTCTACTATATGGGTCATTGGAGATGGTTAGCAGAAGACCGTCCTTTTCGATATGATAAGGATGGATTTGATGGACATATGGAGTTTTGTGACACTCCACCTTCAATAACAGGGAGTCAGGTACTTATAGAATTAGAGGGAACTATGTTTACATATGGGAAAAGCCAAACCAATATAGACGTTGATGAGAGGGATGAAGAGCAAATATGGCAGACGCGAAACATTTTCTTTGATCTTCAATATTGGCAGTTTAACTGTCTTCGCCATAATTTGGATGTAATGCATATCGAAAAGAACATTTGTGATAATTGGTTGGGAACTTTATTGAATTTGGAAGGGAAGAACAAGGATAACTTGAAGGCCTGCCAAGATCTTCAACAAATGCAGATAAGGCCTGTGGTCCATCCAGTTTTGTTACCAAATGGCAAATATCATTTACCCGTAGCTCCTTATAATTTGTCTGTCGCTGAGAAAACCTCCTTGCTAAAAGTCTTGAAGCACATCAAGGTGCCAGATGGATACGCAAGTAATATCTCTCTATGTGCCAATATGAAGGAGCGCAAGTTGTTTAATTTGAAGAGCCATGATTGTCATATTCTAATGCAAGATTTACTTCCAATTGCATTACGAGCAGTTAAGGATGATAATCTTGTAGATTTGGTGTGTGAGTTGAATGTTTTTTTAAGTGATTATGTGCGAAAGAGTTGAACATTGATAAATTGGATGAGTTACAAAGCAATGTGGTTCTCACGTTATGTCGTATGGAGAAAATGTTCCCACCTGGCTTTTTTCACCATTATGGTGTATCTGATTGTTCACTTGACGGAGGAAGCAAAGCTTGGAGGGCTTGTGTTTTATAAATGGATGTACCCTATTGAGCGGTAAGACCTTAAATTTTACGGGTTGTTATTTATTGTTTTCCCCCTAGAAGTCATATATTAGTGGCAAATTGTAGGTACTTAGCACGGTTAAAAGGATATATCCGTAATCGAACACAATAAGAGGGATCAATGGCGGAAGGATACATTGCACAAGAGTGCATAACGTTTTTCTCAAGATACTTTGAAGGGGTAAAAACTGTATTCAATCGTCCACAAAGGAATGATGACTCTATTCCTCATGAAGAAATGTATTTATTTGACACTGGTGGACAACCTAAAGGTCTGGTTGTAATGGTGGAACTGGATGAGTTGAGCCTTAAGCAAGCCTAACGATATGTGCTGCTATATGTTCACAAGATGGACTTTTATCACAGGTTAGTAAACTTAGCTTCACCGCCTTTCGTGGTAAATGTGTGAAGTTTACTAATATTCGTTTAATTTGATAAAATTCATTACTTGTAGATCTTTCCTTGAGGAACACCTTGCATTTTGTTCACAAGAGCCTAGTGATAAGCTTAAGTAAAAATGGTTACTTGAGGACTTTCCAAGTTGGTTACAACAAATGGTAACTTCAAAACTTTATGATGAGTGCTTTAGTAGTATAACTCTATCAATTACTAACGTGAGTGCTCAATTGTTTAGGTTATTGATAGTGATAATAATAACCCAGAGTCAAAAGTGTTAAAAGTTGTGGCTTAGGGTCCGAACTCCATAGTCAAAAGAATGAAGACTTTTAATATTAATGGGTATAGATTTCACACTCAAGCCCAAGATGAGACAAAGAAAACTCAAAACTATGGGGTTATGGTAGAAGCTGATGGAAAGCCTTACTATGGAAAGATCACCGACATCATTGAGTTAGACTACATTTCTGAAAGTAAGGTAGTTCTATTTCGATGTGATTGGGTGGATGTAAACTCAAGTCGGGGAAGATAAGTGGACAAAGGGGGATTCACTCTCTTGAATTTCTCTCATAAGATACATAAAGGAAATTCCTTAAAGGATGATCCATATATTCTTTCATCGTAAGTCAATCAGGTATTTTACGTTGAAGATGAGAAAGACAAAGGCTGGGCTCATGTTGTGAGAGTGAAGCCAAGAGATAGTTACCAATTAGGAGCAACCATGGTAGATGAGGATCAATTGTATCGTCAATGCATGCCTCCTAATATATCAAAAGAGGATGCATTCAGAGATCCAATAAATTGGGATACTGTTGGTTGTGAGGGATAGGAACAATTTTAGTTTTTTCATTATCATTTGTTGGCATTTACAGATCTTTGTATTTTGTTCTTATTTCGAAAGTAGCTATCATATTACTTCTAGTCGACGTAATAGTTCGAGCTTCTAATATTATTATGTTTTGATTCAAATTTATGCTGTTTTCAAGCTTTGATTAATAACCTTACAGGTCAAGTAAGTAAAAACAAGGAATATCAGTACACAAGTGTATGTGATTATTTTGTTTACATTGTTTCCCTTAGTAGATAATGTTTGATTTTTGTAATATAGCTTGCATTTTACTTTTAAACATTTTCCCTAAATTGCGTCATAAACTAACATGAGTTTTCCTTGTAAGTTTTGAAGCATCATAATCATGTTCCGATCCAGGATTACCTTAGAAGAGTATCTTAAGTCTGTTCAACATGAAGATGCAGTAGGTGAAGATGTGTCTTTAGATGATATTGGTATGATTCCCGATTTGGAAGAAGAAGTCGAACATGTTGGAGAGAATATTTTCGAATTAAGAGTTTCGATTAACATGAATCCCTCTCTTATCAACATACCTGATAATTTTAAAGATGACAAAGAGGTGTTAATCATTGGTAAATGAATCTTTAATACCTATTTAATCATCTTACTTGCACAATGGTTTAAGTAGCTACAGTTTATTTACTAATATGATGATCATATTCTTTTTTACACAGATGAACATGGAAATGCTAGAAAGTTTGGAGGGAGAATAAATGTGAACTTGGCTTATAACTTGGTTCCTCTGGAGAGGATTATGGTACCTTTAAACAACTTGTTGCAACCAATAAAGAAAGCAGGGAGTTTATTTAATAGATTCCTTGTTGATGTTGCTAAGAGACCTAGCCTATGTCCTCTTAACTATAAGGATTGGCGCTTAATGCCACAGTACTTTAGAGGTCGGATCATAATGTTTCTTACGGTAAGTAGTTATTTATGTCTAAGTTGGTGGGTGCATGTTATCTAAATGTAACTACTTCAAATACTTACTTGAACTTTTGCTGTGAAAGGGGAAGTTTTTGTTGCCAAATGGGGTACAAGTCAATCAGAAAATTCTGAAGTCAGTTGGGGAGAGGGTTCAAGGTTTCAAGTATTCCTTGAGATGTAAGTATGTTAAAGAAGATACCACAAAAGAGGTGTTATATCATTTGGAAAAGAGTAAGCAACCACCTTCTGTAGGTGACCAGATGTGGGTTGGTTTGGTTGATTATTTCTTTTTAGAGAAGTTTAAGGTAAGTTAAAAACTATCGTTTTCATAATGTCTAGGTGTTGTATGTTTAGAGATGCTTTGGTGAAGCTATATGGTTTATGGTACTCTTTATAGAAATCACGAGCTTAATCTCATTTGCATTCAAGGACCGTGTTTGTGGTATAACACATATTCAAGATGTGCCTTGGGTGCTTTCTTAATTGCCTTGCTGAATATTTGGCTTCTCCACCCTTATAGCAATATCTCTTATGCCAAAATAATAATTTTTGTTACGTAGAAATGGTCTACTAATGGAAAAAGAGCAAGAGGGAAGCAACTACATGCACATACAAGTGGCTCTCAAAGTTTTGCAGTCAAAAGGGATAATTTTGTAAGTCATGTAGGCTTACTTTGTTTATATTAAGTACGGTGTCACTGTCATAAGGTATAAAGTTTGTGGGAAGTCTAGGTTCGCATGACCATATGGGCTAACCTTCTGAATAGTCTAAACTCTGCATGACCATGTGGGCTAATCTTTCATGACTCTGGCATTTTATTTGCTTTAGAAAGTTGCACTTGGCTACTTGAAGTCTTTATGTTAATAATTCTCTAAGATCCAAAATTTTAATTGTTGGTCAGTTTCTTGCTTCTAAGTTTGATGATGAAGGGCGGTCCCTTTTGGACTATTTCCTTTTTCCGTGGGGGTATCATTAATCCAAGGATTTAAGTGTATTTACTCTACAATGTGCAGTATAAGATCCAAAATTTTAACTTGAGGAATGGTGGTGTCATGAAGTTGCTTAGTTCTCATTGTGCATGATAGTGTTCAAGCAAAGCACTTGTTTAAATTTCCTTTCACTGTACAATGATAGTGTCAAACAATTTATTATAGAATCAATTTGCTTTATATTATTGGTACTCTAGCCGTGTGGGCTATGGAGTTGTGAACTTCAGCGTGTAGCCGTCGAGCCTGGTGGAAATATTGATTATATTCTATTGTTATAGGTACTTATTTCAAGGCTATAGGCTTAAATTATGTTCAGTTTTTAGGGAAAACTCTGTCCGTTTACTTCCAAGATTCTAGAAATCACTAACATCACTGGCCCTGGGGTTAGGGTGTTATACTGTATTTAAATTGGTTAGTTTCTTATATTGTATTTAAATTGGTTTGTTATTTACTTACGTTGTAACTGCTATTACTATCTCAAGGATTTTGCTATAGTGCGCATGACTTGATTATGATGCTTGTTGCTTCTGTGAAAGCTTTTGATATGCATTAGTAGAAAATGAAAGCGAAAACCTCTTTGGGGATTATCAAAACTCACTTTTAGATATGCACGGTTTCACAATTTGATTAGTGATGTTTACATGCTTTAATTGGTGCAGTAGGAAATACTTTCTTAATCATCAGTGCGACAACCAACAATTTAAACAAGTGGGGTCAGATCAAACTATGTTCTTTCCATTATGCATTCATGGTATGAAGGGTCATTACTCCCTTCTTGTCTGGTTCAAAAGTGACAGTTGGGTATAAATTATTTTACCTATTTATCACTAAACAACTGCTGCGTCTCTGGTTATTACTTTCTTTTTTCCCGTATGGTGAAAAATTACCAGTGTGCCATTTTGACAATACATGTTTTTTTTCCCCGGGGGGGGGGGGGGGGGGGGGGGGAATCGGGTAGGAGTAAGATTTGAAACTTAGTGCTTGCTTTTTTTTAGCAGAATATATATAATCAAAGTGCTTTGGTGATGATGCTAAGGATCTAGTTAGAGTGTAGCTATGAGATTATAGGATATTTGTGCCCTGCTATTGGCTAGGTGCATACTGCATAAATACACCTGCACATATGACTTGCTATGTTGGAGTTTTCCACTTTTCATTCTTCATGAAATCGGTTTTTAGGCTCTAATCGAAGTTGCATCTCTGGAATAATCACATTCAATAGAAGATTTTAAGGATTTACAAAATTACAAAGGGGGAAATGGTTTTTAAAATATCTAGAATGCTTAATGCATAATTGCCCTGTAGGAATGGATAAATGTATAAGAAAGCTCATTGGTCGTCTAATTCTATTCTTGCTTAAAATTCGGTCAAACAAATGTTAGATTTGCCAAGTACTAATGTTAAAAATGGAACTTCTATTTTTTAAGTATAGAGTTAATGAAGTAATTTATGCTTGGTTCTTGTAATTGTCCCGCTACATCTGGCTCATGAAACAAACCTTGATTAAACTCTTGTCCAAGTTCACCTTCCAAATGCGATTGCCCTGTAGGAATGGATAAATGTATAAGAAAGTTCACCTTCCAACTGCTGACATACTTGGCCAACCCTCCATAGTGTTGGAATAATTTGCCTTCGTGTTCAAATTGAGGCTCTTCCATCTTCCATTTTAAAAATACTAATATTAATGTCTTACTGAATAGTAGTAATACTTGAGGAATGGTGGTGTCATGAAGTTGCTTAGTTCTCATTGTTCATGATAGTGTTCAAGCAAAGGACTTGTTTAAATTTCCTTTCACTCTACAATGACATGTGTTAGACAATTTATTATAGATTTAGTTTGCTTTATATTGTTGGTACTCCAGTCGTGTGGGCTATGGAGTTGTGATCCCCGGCGTGTCGCTGTCGAGCCTGGTGGACATATTGATTATATTCTATTGTTACCGGTACTTATTGTAAGGCTATAAGCCTAAGTTATGGTCAGGTTTTAGGGGAAACTCTGTCCGTTGATTTCCAAAATTCTAGAAATCACTAACATCACTGGCCCTGAGGTTAGGGTGTTACATTGTATTTAAATTGGTCAGTTTCTTATATTGTATTTAAATTTGTTTGTTATTTACTTACTTGGTATCTGCAATTACTATCTCAAGGATTTTGCTATATTGTGCATGACTTGATTATGATGTTTGTTGCTTCTGTGAAGGCTTTTGATATGCATTAGTAGAAAATGAAAGTAGAAACCTCTTTGGGGATTATCAGAACTCATTGTCAGGTATACACGGTTTCACAGTTTGATTACTATCTCATTGGTCGTGTAATTCTATACTTGCTTAATTTATAATTGCCAGATATCTAGTTAAGGATGTGCAAAATTACAAAGAGGGGAATGATTTTAATGCATTATTGTTCATGATAGTGTTCAAGCAAAGGACTTGTTTAAATTTCCTTTCACTCTACAATGATAGTGTCAGACAATTTATTATAGATTCAGTTTGCTTTATATTGTTGGTACTCCAGCCGTGTGGGCTATGGAGTTATGATCTCCGGTGTGTAGTTGTCGAGCCTGGTGGACATATTGATTATATTCTGTTGTTACAGGTGCTTATTGTGAGGCTATAAGCCTAAGTTATGGTCAGTTTTTAGGGGAACTCTGTCCATTTATTTCCAAAATTCTAGAAATCACTAACGTCACTGGCCCTGGGGTTAGGGTGTTACACTGTATATACTTTGCTATGTATAGAATTCTTTATTTATGCCTATACAATAATTTATAGGAGAAGGAGCATCAAAGAGAACCTGGTCCCTTGGAATGGTTTATGGAGACTCATCAGGTTAAAGAAGGATCTTACCATGAACCGACAACTAAGAAATTTGTGGTATATACATTTATATACTTATTGTAATTTGCATAGAGTGTGTCATTAATTAATACATGCGTAAACAAAGTAATGATAAATGTTGGTGTCTATGACTAATAACTTATATAAGATATTGTTGTTGATATTGTCAAACGAAAGATGGGTGCTTAGGAAGTGGTATTCTCTGAAGCCAAGTGTCGATTGAGACTTTTGCTTATCATAAGTTGATGGGACCTGAAAGTAGTGGGAGGGTTAGAGGAGTTGGATTTGGATTAACCTCTACTCAACTTAATGCCAAACGTAATTGTCAAAGTAGAATTGAACCTTCAGATTCTAGCATAGTGAGTCTATTGCTAAAAGAGGTTCAATCTTTACAGTAAGAGGTCACTTACTTGAAGTCTCAACGAACTGATGATGCGCATGTTCTATCTCAGATAGTTTTTATTCCTTTGTATTGAGTTGTCATACTTAAAAATAAATAATGAATACATGTACAATTTGGATAAGGTCGATGTTAATTTCTTTACTTGGTTTGTGATTAGGGCGATGATGTTGAAGAGAATCAAAGGAATAACACAGTGAGCCCACAAGAGATAGTTTGACAGCCACGCCTACATTAGCTAAGAATAATGAGGTGTACATTAAGGATGCAGATCAAATTGAAAATACCACTGTATTAAGGGATAAAGGTGGAGCTGCTCATACATCTAGGTCTCCTCATGTTCTAACCCAAGTGAGTTCCCATTCTGTATGCGTATAAATGTGGTCTTCTCGTATAAAATCTTGTATTTGGCCTTTTTTTTTTTACATTGTCACACCTGATTTTGGTTATTTGCAGGTGAGTCAGCAAAGACGAAGCGCTGGAGGCAAAGAAAACATACAGGTGCACATGAAACAAAACCACCACTCCTTTTTGATTTTCTTGTATTTAGTTTCATGTTGTACCACTTGGGTAAAGATGACATTTACAAAATCATATCATTATCTGATGACGAGTTTTATTTAGGCAAATTCTCTTCAAGGAGTTAACAAGTCATGTACAACTCAAATTGCCAAGAAACATATAAGTGGGACAAATAGGATGGAAAATTCCACAATTGGCATGCCACGACCCCATAATTTTGTAAATCAAGTAAGTCCTATTATTTTCTGCACGTAAACATAACATTATAGTATAATGTAAAAACCTTGCATAGTTAACTTTTCATTATTGGAGTTTCTTTTCAATTTGTAATTTTATGTAGTCGTATGATCAAAACACATCTATGGGGGAAACTATGAATACTTCTGGTTGCTCAAATCAATCGAACATTGCTCGAAGGCTGAATATTGACCAAAGATAGCAGGTAAGACGTTAACTAATTTTCATTTGAGCACTTTAAAGAGTAGACTTAGAAGTGAAATATTTCTAGTGCTTATTATTTTAGCAATTTGTTGCATTTGGTAATTATTAGACTATTGCTTTCATTCAGCTGAAATGCATCCAAGGAGTTAGTAAGGGTGATCACTTAACTTCTACGCCTTCACCTCTTTCAAGAGAACTTATGTGCTCTAAGGTAATTAATCCATATGCAACAACGCAAGTGCCTATTTTTTTTCCTAATATGATATTTGTTAAATTGAAAAAGAATATTCAACTTATTTGGCTGTTTTTATTATTTTAAGGACAACTTTACTCACCGTAATCACTCATCATCTGAGGAGACGAATTGCTTGCTTTGTAGCCTTACAAATTCAAAGAGCACTTGAGTTGAATTTGGGAATTGTAATGATGGTGTCACCCCGAATGATGAGATTTCTAGAGATGGTTGTCGGAGACTTGTAGGAAATACACATAATCAACAAGCACAAAATCCGATCAACGGAAAAAAGGGGAAACAAGTAGATACTTCTAATGTTCAGTCAAGTATCAATTTGTCTAAAAAGCAAGCAAACAAGACACTGCGCAATCAGATAAATAATTGTTGAAAGATATTATGGACTCTATACTTCCAGTGTGTTTCTACTCGTGTATGCATGTGATTTTCTATGTTTTTCTTACTTCAAGTATCCTCACCAAATTATTTCATTTGAATGAAACTCAAGTGTATGTGGTCGTGCTGAGATAGAAAACTTAGTCGATAAGGTGATCACCGAAAATCCGGACACGGTGAGAAGTTTCAGGAATCCAAAGAGAAGAGAGTTTGCTCACTGTTTTCTAGGCGACATGGTATATAAATGCTTGTATATTCTTACTTTTAATGTTTGATTTGTCATTTACTTTGAGTTAACTAAGCCTAAAATTAAAACATCATTTATTGTAGGCCTATATTGAGAGAAAAAAGAAGGTAAACAAGGACTTATTGAGTAAGATTCTTTACAAAAAGTTGTTCGCTACTATTCAACAACCTGCAGGTGAGAGTATACCATTCCTTTTAATTTAGGATTTTGTGCGCCTTTAGACTTGATTCTGTTGAGTCTACATCTTAGTTAATCTCTTTGGTTATCTTTTCTAATAGTTAATTTTTTTTGTGTGTTTCAATTGTCTAACAAGTTGCATTTCTGGACCTAATTAACATCTCTTAGTGAAGAAAACAAAGATGGAGATTTTTTATACATTTTTGGACGTTAGTAATGTTTTCTAAGTGTAGTGTTAGGTAGTATATAGAGCACTAAAATATCCAATTAGCTATGTCTACAATTAATTTTTGATTACGTTAGTCTTTGTTGCTATTTCTAAGTGTAGTCTACAAAAAAAATTAGCAGGGATAGGTTCAAAACAATGCAAGAATGTTTATTTTTGATTACATTAGTCTTTGTTGCTATGTCTACAATTAATTTTTTTCAAGCACTAATGTACGTATAATTTATTTAATTGATGTTTGATCTACTTTAATTTGTTGTGGTTTCTTAATTTTATTCATTTATGTAGGGTGATGCGTGTTGGTACGTAATTAGTATAAAACTTGTTAATTAAAAAAAGAACCATTGTTTACAATTGTTCTTTTTTTAAGTTAATAAGTTTTATATTAATTACCACCATTTTAAAAAAAAAACTAAGATAATTCTAGTAACTTTTTTAAGTGTGGCGAAAATTATGACTTCTTGCATCTTTGAGGGTGGGCATAGCATATAATGGCCACACATAAATTGTGGGTAATTAATACTTATTGCATCTTTGAGGGTGGGCATAGCATATAATGGCCACACATAAATTGTGGGTAATTAATACTTACTCCGCATTTATAAGTGTGAGAAATATAGCTCTACCTGCATTTTCATTAAGTGTGGAGAACACTTCCACACACTTACCTTCCCCACACTTAGCCTAAGTGTTGGCAACTACTGTTGCTACACTTATAAGTGTGGTTATTAGCAAAATTAAATGTGGAGGGAAGCAACCTTTTTTGTAGTGATGTCAAGTCACAATGCAAGTTTGACTCCCAACTCAAATGTCAAAGCCTAAATCGAATCCCAGGTTAAAGCCCAAATGACTCTTAAGTCAAGATCCAATCAAAGCCCGATGTGACTTTCAAGTCAAGGCCCGCCCCAAGCACAAAAGACTCTCAAGTCAAAGCCCAAGTCAAAGTCAAAGTTAAAGTCAAAGCACATGACTCCTAAGTTAAATCGATCCAAGTCAAAGCCCAAAATGAGGTCAAAGCCCATCTCGACTTTGAAGGGGGAGGGGGGAGTTTTCCTACAAATAGATCCCTACCCCCCTTGATTCAAGGTTGGAAAATTGAAAGAAATTAGCAACACTCAAACATTCACTCTTTGAAGGAAGATAACAAGTGCACGCACCATCCTTCCTCGAAGGCCAAGTATTCATCTTAATTGAGATTAAGCCTCTAAGACCCTCTCTAATGATAAAATTATTCAAACTCATCTAAAGGAGATCGAATAAGAGGATTACTTCATTGTATTCAATAGAGATCGATTGTACATATATATAAAAATCAATACGAAGATTCAATCTTGTACCCAAGTTCGTGTCTAACTTATTTTAGGCTGGAAATTGTGCTTACAATGTGTTCTAGATATGAATTCTCCTTCAGTCGATGGCAAATGATATGCCACATTATGTAATTTGGTAGTTAGTTAACGGAAAATATCAAATTGTTATGAGTATAAGGGTTAGTTATTTTGCTTTTGATTAAAAGCAATTTATTTTTGTTGGTCCAAATCTTATGGTAAGTAATTTGGGGGGCAGGGGTGAATAGGGGACTGATAAACACTTCATTAGTTGAAAACTTTTTACTATAAGCAAAGTCACAGGCTAAAATTAGTATATTATAAACTTTGAGAGTTGATGTAATTAAATGCGAAAGCAAAAACGTAAGAACTTTGAAAACACTAGGGAATAATACTCATAGATTATGAGTTTTACAACAAACAAAGGAAGACAAGACGTGAAAATTTATTCACGAAATCCACGCAACACAATTTGAGTTAGTCTCTGCCTGCCTAAGGCTGATTTCAATCAACTTTATCATCTCCATTAAGATATTTGCAACATAAGCTGACTAGGTCCCTATCAACCATAAGAGTTTTCTCTAAGTATTTTCATATACTAAACAACACACAACAAGTGATCTCTAGTTCCTCGCCCACAGTTAGTGTTTTTTTTTAGCATTTTGAGTAGTCTAACAGGCCTAACACATAGAGTTCTCTAAATCTCAGGTGGATAACACTCACAGTACGAGAATAAAATCACTTAGCCACTCTTGTAAACCCTCTACTATAAGTAACTTAGAGAATAAGGCGTTAGCTTTCTTAGGCTTATCATGTATTTTATGAATATGTTCTGATGAAAGACATAAAGGAGGTAGTCCATTGGGATGTTTATTATATTTTGTTTGAACCTACATTAGTGTTTCTATTGTGTAAATGTGTTATAATTACAGGTGGCTATTGACATGATTGATTTTATGTTACATGTCACAATATCTTTGAGATAATCTAATATTCAAATTTGAAAATGTGATTTTTATGATATGATATTTTGTGATTCAAATTCGATTATGATATTATGAGATAAGATATCCCATTTAATTAGGGATCTTCAGTTAGTAAATATTTGACTTTCCTCAACAAGATTTCAATGCTTCATATTTGCTTTGATCATGGCAGGAACTGCAAATCATCTTAAGAAGATCCTTAATCAGCCAAAAATAGAGTGGCGATCGGAAGAAATCTCAAATAAGTCAAAAATAGCTACTTGGTCGTTACTTGTTGGGATTATGTGATCTTCAAGGACCCTGAACTGTTGTTTAAGACCTTGAACTGAAGCTAAAATTGTGGATGATTCTAACGAGTAGCTTCATATGATTCCTTCAAGTATTCGCTATAAATACAGAAGCTGATTGAGGGCTGAATACAACAAGAAAGCAAGCACTCATTAGCATACCTATTACTCAAGCACTCATTGGCATACATTGACCATTAATTTGCTTCTATTACATTTGAATTGTACTGTTCAAGTTGTAATTGGGTGAGAATATAGTGTTGAAGAGTCAACTCTACCAAGCCTTGTTGAATGTGTTAACTTGAAACTCGGAACTTAGAGTAGGTGTACTCCAGAGTTATGTAATCATCCCTCCTAACAAAAATTCAGGTTAATCCTAGAGTTAGGGAACTCTAGGTGGGAACTAAGCCTAGTTGAGGCTAACCTCGTTAGAAAATACTTGTTCCTTGTCCATATTCACTTTTCTGTAATTCTCTTTCGATTAATTTGTGATTTTAATCATCACCCTATTTACTCCCCTCCTATGGTGATTCAACAGTCTTTGAGTTCTCAATTGCTATCAGCGCTAGACCCACTGCATTTTGACTTTACGATCAAGTAGGCAACGATTATGGCCACCACGAGAGAAGGCTATTATGATCAAGGTCGTTCTATTGTTAGACCTCCTTTGTTTAGAGGCACTAACTTTTCTTATTCGAAAAATTTGATGCAGATGTTTATCAAGACTAAAGATTTTGAGTTGTGGAATATTATAACGAAAGGTCCACACATTCCAATGACTATCATCAATGGAAGGCTTGTCGAGAAAACCGAAGATCAATACACTAAAGAAGATTTTACAAAACTTTTCAAAAATTGTAAGGCTATGCGTATCCTATATAGGTTATATTGTGGCTTAGATGCTAATGAATATAATCGTATTTGTGCATGTGAAACAGCTAAACAGATATGGGATAAGCTGGTCATGACGTATGAAGGGATGAGTCAAGTAAGAGAAATAAATATTAATATGTTCGTCCATCAATATGAATTATTCAAAATGCAACCCAATGGGACTATGAATGAGATGTTTACATGAGTCACCAACATAACCAACAAGCTCAAATCACTTGGCAAGATGTATACAAAGGATGAAATGGTTTGGAAAATCCTTCCGTGTCTTCCCAAAAACAAATAGGGCCCCAAAATCTCCACAATTGAAGAAGCTCAAGACCTCAAGATGCTAGCCTTGGATGATCTACTCGCGAAACTTCTTACACATGAAATTCATCGTAAAGAAGATGAAGAAGAAACTCAAACAAAGAGGGGAGTAGCTTTTGAAACTACTAGTGAAGAACACTATTCCTCGAAAGATGAATCTAGTGAAGGAGATGAAGAGTCCATGGCAATGATCACAAGAGGACTAAAGAAGATTTTCATGTCCAAGAGATTCGAACCCCAGAAGTTCTACAGAAAGGGATCTTCTTTGAAGAAAAATGAGAAATCTTCAAAAGGTAACAAACCCTTGAACATTAAAAGTGAATCTAATCTTGGTCATTGTTTTGGTTGTGGTTGCCAATGCATGTAGCGAAAGATTGTCCAATCTTGCAAAAGAAGGCCCGAAAACGAAAGCAAAAAGCCGAGAAAGAGTTTAAGAAAGCAATGCTCGCCACATGGAGCAATAGCGACACAAGCAATAGTGATGACAACGAAGATCAAGTATTCAATCTTGGTCTCATGGCCAAAGCAGAACAAGTTCAAGAAGTAGGAACCGAGTGTGAGAGTTCGGATGAGGTTGATTACTCTGTATTTCTTGAATACTCTAAAGAGGAATTGGCCCAAGCCTTGGTTAAGTGTATTGAATGTAAGCAAAAATATTTTTCCAAAATAAATTCCTTAAGGAAAGCCATTCAAAACTTATCATTTGAAAAATAGGCTTTACAAAAATCAAATGATGAACTTCATATGAAGATTGATACTTTTGAAACAAAGAAGCAAGAAGTTCAATCTAAACATGAAGGTCTTGAAAAATTGGTGTTAAAGTTTTCAAAGGGACAAGAAAATTGGCAACAAATTATTAGGCGCTGAAAGGATCTCATTCAAAAAAGAAGGAATTAGATATAATGTCTTTAACAAAAAGAAGGTCTATAACAACTTCCTTGTTCAATCGACGTCCCAAAATAAATCTCATATTAAATGCAATTATTGTCTAAAGAATGGTCATATGTCTTGTTCATGTCCTTTTAAAAAATCTAGCCTAGGTTAGTTCAAGTTTGGGTACCAAAAGGTGCAAAACCGCCCAATGTGAATTGAGGAAAAGCCCTCTCTTAGTACTAATAGGTTTCTTGAATTTTTATAGGTAAAAGTCATGGATGAATAGTTGAGTGTCTAATTCTCAATGCCCTAAAATACAGTTTAAGCTCTTGAAAATGGGGCAGAAGCTATGATGTTATTGTCTATAAATAACTGAACTCAAGGGCTTGAATTTTTATTAGAAAATCCTAAATAATGGTAACATCTGGATTCTTACTAAATGGAAGGAGATGTTCACTTTACTTCTAATTTGAGACGTATTGAAATCTTTCAAATTTTTAAATTTTAATTTGTTTCATTATCTTCAAAAGGTAAGCATGATTAATATTCTGTTATATCTTATGCTAAATTGACATGTGATTATGTTTATGTATAGATAATATCTTGTATGCGATCTTTTTTTTTTTAGTCCATAATTTTTATGATCTCTAACATTTACATACATAATATTGCTTCTTTCTATGTGGGAGAATTATATTACTTGATATTTTTTGATAATCTTGATTTATTCTTGATGGGAGAGAATTGTTGCATTAATGCCTTTATATATTGATCCGTTGCAACACTTATCAGAATATCAGGTCAACGCATATATGTTATGAGATATTATTATATTAATGTTTAATACCTTAGATATATTTTTTTTAGTACCATAGATTGAGGGGAAACATCTTTATATATCATTGATTTGTTACAGGGAAGCTGTATGTGTTTGCCATAATTTTTTATACGCTTCAATTTTTCTTTCTCCTTCTTGTGCTACCTTTTTGATGAAATACAAAAAGGGGGAGAAATATTTGGCGAAGCATTTAGGGTGTAACATTCGAAACTGTATTTTTGTGTTATTTTTATTGGGTTTTGTCTTTCATAAAAAAGTAGAGATTGTTAGCTTCCTTAAGCTTATAATGTATTTTATGAATATGTTTTGATGAGAGACATAAAGGAGTTGGTCCATTTGTATGTTAATTATATTATATTTGGACCTACATTAGTGTTTCTATTGTTTAAATGTGTTATAATTACAAGTAGATATTGACATGATTGATTTTATGTTATGTGTCACAATATCTTTGAGATAGTCTAATATTCAAATTTGAAAATGTGATTTTTATGATATGATATTTTGTGATTCAAATTTGATTATGATATTATGAGATAAGATATCCCATTTTCTTAGGGATCGTCACTTAGTAAATATTTGACTTTCCTTAGCAAGATTTCAATTCTTCATATTTGCTTTGATCATGGAAGAAATTGCCCATCATCTCAAGAAGATCCTTGATCAGCCAAAAATAAAGTGGCCATTTGAAGAAATCTCAAATCAGCTAAAAATAGCCACCTAGCCATTACTTGTCGGGATTGTGTGATCTTCAAGGACCCTAAATTATTGCTCAAGGCATTGAACTGAAGCTAAAATTGTGGATAAGTTTAACGACTAGTTTCCTATGATTCCTTCAAGTATTTGCTATAAATAAAGAAGCTGGTTGAGGGCTGAATACAACAAGAAAGCAAGCACTCATTGGCATAGCTATTACTGAAGCACTAATTGGCATACATTGACCATTAATTTGCTTCTATTACATTTGAGTTGTATTGTTCAAGTTGCAATTGGGTGGGATGATAGAGTTGAAGGGTCAACTCTACTATACCTTGTTGAAGGTGTCAACTTGGAACTCGGAACATAAAGTTGGTGTACCCTAGAGCTGTGTAATCATCCCTCCTAATAAAAAATTCAGGTCAATCCTAGAGTTAGGGAACTCTAGGTGGAGACTAAGCCTGGTTGAGGCTAACCTCGTTAGAAAATACTTGTGTCTTGTCCACATTCACTTTTATGCAATTCTCTTTCGGTTAATTTGTGACTTTGATCATCACCCTATTAACTCCCCCTTTAGGGTGAGTAGTCTTTGAGTTCTCAATTGGTATCAGTGCTACACCCACTGCATTTTGACTTTACTATGAAGTGGGCAATGATTATGGCCACCATTGGAGAAGGCTATTGTGATCAAGGTCGTTCTATTATTAGACCTCCTTTGTTTAGAGGCACTAACTTTTCTTATTAGAAAATTTTGATGTAGATGTTTATCAAGACCGAAGATTTTGAGTTGTGGAATATTATAACGAAAGGTCCACACATTCCAATGACTACCATCAATGGAAGGCTTGTCAAGAAAACCGAATATCAATACAAAAAATTGTAAGGCTATGCATATCCTATATTGTGGCTTAGAAGCTAATGAATACAATTGTATTTGTGCATGTGAACTAGCTAAACAGATATGGGACAAGCTGGTCGTAACATATGAGGGGACGAGTCAAGTAAGAGAAACAAATATCAATATGTTCATCCATCAATATGAATTGTTCAAAATGCAATTCGATGAGACTATCAAGGAGATGTTTACATGATTCACCAACATATCTAACAACCTCAAATCACTTGGCAAGACGTATACAAATGAGGAAATGGTTAGGAAAATCCTTCAATGTCTTCTCAAAAACAAAAGGGGTCCCAGAGTCACCGCAATTAAAGAAGCTCAAAACTTCAAGACGCTAGCCTTGGATGATCTACTCGGGAAACTTCTTACGCATGAAATTCATCTTAAAGAAGATGAAGATGAAACTCAAACAAAGAGGGGAGTAGCTTTTAAAACTACTAGTGAAGAATACTATTCCTCGGAAGATGAATCTAGTGAAGGAGATGAAGATTCCATGGCGATGATCACAACAGGACTAAAGAAGATTTTCAAGTGAAAGAGATTCGATCCCCAGAAGTTCTATAGAAAGGGATCTTCTTTGAAGAAAAAGGAGAAATATTGAAAAGGTAACAAACCCTTGAACATTAAAAGTGAATCTAATCTTGGTCATTGTTTTGATTGTGGTTACCTGGGCATGTAGTGAAAGATTGTCCAATCTTGCAAAAGAAGGCTCGAAAACCAAAGCAAAAAGCCAAGAAAGAGTCCAAGAAAGCAATGCTAGCCACATGGAGCAATAACGACACAAGCAATAGTGATGACAGCGCAAATCAAGTATTCAATCTTGGTCTCACGGCCAAAGAAGAACAAGTTCAAGAAGTAGGCACCGAGTATGAGAGTTCGGATGAAGTTGATTACTCCGTGTTTCTTGAATACTCTAAAGATGAATTAGTCCAAGCCTTGGTAATTGCATTAAATGTGAGCAAAAATATTTGTCCAAAATAAAGTCCTTAAAGAAAGTGATTTGAAACTTATCATTTGAAAAATCGGCTTTACAAAAATCAAATGATGAACTTCAAATGAGGATTGATACTTTTGAAACAAAGAAGCAAGAAGTTCAATCTAAATGTGAAGCTTTTGAAAAATTGGTTTTAAAGTTTTCAAAGGGACAAGAAAATTTGGACAAATTATTAGGCGCTGAAAGGATGTCATTCAAAAAACAAGGAATTAGGTATAATGACTTTAACCAAAAGAAGGTCTACAAGAACTTCTTTGTTCAATCAACGTCCCAAATTAAAACAAATATCATATTAAATGCAATTATTGTCTAAAGAATGGTCATATGTTTTATTCATGTTCTTTTAGAAAATCTAGCCCTAGGTTAGTTCAAGTTTGGGTACCAAAAGGAGCAAAATCACCCAATGTGAATTGGGGGAAAGCGCTCTCTTAGTACTAATACGTTTCTTGAATTTTTACAGGTAAAAGTCATGGATAAATTGTTGAGTGTCTAGTTTTCAATGCCCTAAAATACAGTTTAAGCCCTTTAAAATGAGGCAGAAGCTAGGATGTTATTGTCTGTAAATAACTAAACTCAAGGGCTTGAATTTTTATAACAACATCCTAAATAATGGAAACATTTGGATTCTTACTAAATGGAGGGTGATGTTGTCTTTACTTCTTATTTGGGACGCATTGAAATCTTTCAAATTTTTGAATTTTAATTTGTTTAATTATCTTCATAAGGTAAGCATGATTAATATTCTGTTATATCTTATGCTATGTTGACAATGTTTCTCTCTTTTTTCTAGGTTCTTCGAATGTTCTCTTAAAATCAGAATAGTCTCACCAACTTCTCTCATCCAGCTATCCTTAGTCTAACCATTTCTCCGGGTTCGTTAGTTAATCTTTTCGTTTATGACTATTGATCAAAGAGCTTGAGAGGATGTATTCTCTTAACTTAAGTATGGAATAATGGTCGATGTTAATACCTATTTGTCATAGAGGGGAATTCAAATTTGCTTGCTCCTTTTTTTGTTGTTTACTTTATTTGTTAAGTCAAAAAGCAATGCTTGATCACGTGATAAAATAGCCAAGTACGTACTTAAGTGGCTATCTTGATGCGTGCAAAATATTTCCTCATTACATTTTATTCTTCAGACACCTTAAGCCTTATATATTGAAGGTGACTTATCAATGAATGTGGCCTAAGGAAAGTTTTCACTTTCCAAAATAAATGACTCCATCATTTGAACATATTATCATACTTAATGTTTTGTATTAGCATATTATTATATTCTATTATGAGACGTATACTTTTAGCAACAATGATTTAATCCACTGTTGAACAGTCCATGTTTTGAACAAATCACACCATTTCTAAGGTTATCAGAGAGTGACAAATATAATCTTACTATTAGGCTTTGCTATTTCCCCCCCCCCCCATTGGCAAGTGCCTTGTCGAAATTTTACTTTTAGCCAAAACATTGTTCAGATATATCGTGGGCATGGTTTTTTTTTTTTTTAACAAATTGTTTTCATTTCTTTGGCTTAGGTTCCTATCTACGTGGTGCTGACCCACACCTCAGTCCTAACTAGGACTGTTGAACAATCTATGTTTTGATCAAATTACACCATTTCTAAGGTTATGAGAGAGTGACAAATCTGATCATACTATTAGGCTTAGCTATTTTTTTAATTTTTTTTTCCATTGGCAAGTGCCTTGTCGAAATTTTACTTTTAGCCAAAACATTGTTCAGATACATCGTGGGCATGCTTTTTTTTGTTTTTTTTTTTTAACAAATTGTTTTCATTTCTTTGGCTTAGATTCCTATCCATGTGGTGCTGACCCGCACGACATCGTGGAGGTGACCATTTGTGGGATGATGAGTACAAGATCAAGACTAGGGCTGTCAAACAGATCAGATCCGTTTGGGTTCGTGTTTATGTCGAACTTAAACGTGTTGAGAAATCCTCAACCTGAATTTGACATATTTATTAAACAGGTTGAAAACCTTAACCTTTACCTGTTTATTTTTTAAACAGGTTGACTCGAAATTTACCCATTAACCTATTTAATAAAAATAGATTAGGTTCAGGTATCTGATTACCTGTTTAACCAATTATTATTTTGACTAAAATATGATTATTGAGCTCTATAAATCATTCTCTTGAGTTCAATATATTATCATAATGTAACTATTATCCATGATCCATGAGAATTACAATCCTAAAACAAAAATTGACATAATTAAACTCTATATTTTCATAATTTTTCTCAAAAGATACATGGTAAAATCGGGTAAACAAGTCAACTTCTTTAATCTATTTAATTAAACAGGTTAAATAGGTATTTTTTCGTGTCAAACTTATCAACCTGAACCTAACCCAATTAATTAAACTAGTTAAATGTGTCAACCCATTTAATTAAACGGTTAAAAAATTTTACGTAAACCCACTTAATTTCGTGTTCGGTTCGGATCGTTAATTGTTTCGGGTCAACTTTTAGTAGCCCTAGTCAAGACTTGGACCCGCGCTAATAGATCTATACACGTAGGCTTTTGTACTTCACTGCAGTACATAAGCACGCTTCTACCATAGTGCCCAATGAAGTGGAATTCTTCTTGTCCCTTATTTAGTTATTTCATATCTCTCTCTCTCTCTATATATAATCTTTATATTTTAATTAATTATGTAGTATGCATGCAATTTTCAATAATGCGACCATGTAAAGGTGTGGGAATCCATTTCAAAAGATCTATACAATTTATTACATGTTTAACCCAGACGCCTAGAGATTGGTGAGAATTCGAAAAGCAAATTTCTACCAATTTATTATTAAAGAGTTTCCCTGGTATGATATGCCAAAGTGCTTTAGATGCATATCTATGTTTGAGTTTAACGAACATTTGTAATGATCGAACACATTTATTCATACATGCGTAGTTGCGTATACTTCACTCATATGCTTAAATGATCATAAGTGGTTAACATACCAAGTCCCAAGTCGCTACATTCTTAGTGTTCCAAAGCTGTAGTTTAGTGCCCCATCACATCTTAGTTCAAAGCTACTTTGACCAGCATGAAAGAGGACTAGCCAAACTAGAGTTATGAAAAGTTGATGCCTCAAAAAGTCCGTTGAATGATTTTTTAACGCAATGATTAGCTAAGTTAGAACAAAAAATTATATTACACTGCAAAAGAGTTAATTACAAAGAAAAATGAATTTTGGTAATGACATTGTATAGCTTAATTCGTGGTTTAATTTGTTGTACGCCATTACCTCTTTGGTTATGATATTTGCTTGAGTATGCAAACTGCCAACATGCGTAAACCATTTAATTAAATTAATCCTAAATCGACAAACTGATTATCTTATTAATATCATATGTTTAATGCTTAAAATGCATGATTACTTTGAGGAAATCACTTGGGAACAAGGAAAACTAATTCAAATGTTTTCCAATTTGAGCAAAGGATCAATATTTTTTTGTAAAAGCAGTATGCAAGTCAAATTAGCTATGAAAGAAGTTGTGAATATTAAGAGCTTGAAAGAGGGTTGTTGGCCGTTATGAATGGAGGATTTAGTTGCTGCTGCATTGCATATAGGCTAAATTCTTGCTTTCTGCTATTACAATAATGCAAAGATGCTCCAAATCTTGAGTCGGAAAGCTACATGAAACAAAAGTCAAGGACCCTAGACTAGCATTTTTCTAATGCAGACAAGATTCAACAGAATATCCTATATACTCCCACTATTATTTTCTTCTAAAGCAATAGTCCCTTTGGATTATGTACGCAACAAATAGATGGCTTGGCTAAAGATTAAAGAGTATGACCTACAAAATAAGAAGGGCAAAAAAGCTTATATTATTAGTGTGTACTGTTAAAAGATTATATTGAAAAGCAATAGTAATCTTTGGACACATCAAATTTCTTATGAGGTAAGGGAGCTGGTGAAACACAGCTTATAAGTAAGAGGCCGGTCATTAAAGGAGCTACCTAGTCTAAGAGGTTTCGTAGAAGAAATTATTTCAAGTATAACTTGAATGGTGTTTCGTTGAGGTCCTTAGGCAAACACTTAGACTTGTAATCTCATGATGATTAATAAAATTGATTAAAATCCTCAGGACCCTAAGGTAGATACATAAATCTTTTCAGATATTAAATTTCGTTAACAAATGAAGTGCGCTTCAATTTCTTCATTTTACTTTCCATTCATTGTCCTTGATCCTTTTGTTTAGTGCCCTTGAATCTACAATTGCGATTATTTTCAAGCACCTTTTTTCAACCCTTTAGTGTGAGTGACACTGCCTTAGAGAAGTAGCAACTATAATGTGTAAAGACTGCAATTGCTTTAACTTCTAATCAGGGATGGTGGCCCACTATGAATTCTGCATGCTAATGGGGTTTCATTTTGAAGAAATTTTTTTAAGTTATAACGTTACCTTGAAGGAAGATTAGGACCACCCAATAGATTTATTTGGTCTTGCTACTGTAGGGTGGTAGAATGGGCCTAATTTCATGTAGTGCTCCCAGCTGGAGGCATACTTTTTGTGCAGGGATGAGTTCTGAGCAATGAGCTCATCTTTTTACACCTTTATTGCTCGGGTCAACCTTCTTTGCGTATAAGGAGAATTGAGTTTTTTCCGCGGGATGTGCATTATTGTAGATGTCCCTCAGATTGGCTAACTTGATTTAGGACAGGCTGCATGTGCCACCCTTCTCCCATACTTGTGGTTCACTTGCTGATGAACTGGTAAATAGGTGCAGAAGGCTAATTTAGGTTGCTTTTGGCGGGTACTCAAGGGAAGGAGCATTCATTGCTTTCCTTTTTAGAAGGAAGTTCTATATTTATTTTTTTGACTTTTGTTTCTTTTCTATTTCATCCCTAGTTCATGGAGTATTTTTTCTGGATGAGCCCTATGCCATGAGTTATATGCCAGTAGTGGGCCAATGATATGTCTTGGAGGAGGAACAAGTGGATTGGAGAGTTTGGGAACTGAAATGATTCCTATGGGTTCACAACCTATCTGAAAGGTCGACTGTTGGATAGTATATATTTATTTCTTATGTGGCATTGTTTATTTTATCATTTTTTTTTCTTATTTCCTTATTCTTGGGTAGATGTCTTGGGATCCTTAGTCTATGGTGGACAACAGTGTAGCAACTTCTAGAAGAGCTCGAGCATTGTTCCATCTGTAGGCATTACACATCTAGGCCCTTCTAAGCATGTGTGGAAGCTGGGAGATAGAGTGACACGATGGGTGCTTCATTGCCTGTTCCCTTATCTTGTTTCAAAAGGCCCCCTATTTCTTACCATATTCATGTCTACCCTCAATTGGGGGAGTTGTATCTACTGAGGGTCGAGGTGGCACGCCACGCCCATGCTCATGAGCGTAATTACTCGGAGTTCTTCTAAACTGGCTTGACGGCAACAATGGTCCTATAAGTTATAAACACTTGCATTATTTTGTTTATGTTAATTTGATTTCTACTTCATTATGCCTCATACATGTAGTTCAAGGTTCCAAGACGTATTCCTGTGATGAGATGTGAATTGAAAGCGCACGCATCCAGCGTAGACCGTCAGGTGGAGATCGATGAGGTCCAGGATGGTGACATCATAGAGATTCAACAGATGACTGCTGAGTGGTGGGGGTATATACCTTTTACCCGTATTATAGTTATTTTATGTAACGCCCCCAATTGAGTATGGTTCAATGTTGTAATCTCCTTAAAAAATCCATTGATTAAAAACTAATAATTCGAAGATTTGGGTGTTACCTCCGTCCAGAAACAAGACTTGAAGCATGTGCAGTAGATATAGGATAAGCAAGTATAGATCACAATCATACACATTCGGACGTTATCAAACCATATACAAACAGCTGCTAACCACTATAAGGTTTAATTTTTTGGTCCGTAGGAGCTACAAAGGGTAATATAATACAATTACAACACAATAGGGAGGGGGGAATCGAATTTGAGACCTAATGTACCCAGGACCTCAGTCTTAACCACCATAAGGTTTATACACACAATAGAGAAATTCTCCATAAAGTTTACAGCTTCATCAACCAAAGATCTCAAAGTACAGTTCCCAAAATATTCTTGAACTAACATAATTATCAATCTATCCATGTTCCCTCGCTCACTTACTTTCTTTAGCTAGTTTGTTAGTATGAGGGCGATTTACTGAGCATTTGCCTAAAACAAAACATAACAAATATTTCGAAATGTGAGCCGAAGCTCAGTATATGCATTCATGTATTGTTAAATGATTGCTGAAAAATTGGTTGGGACTTGAGCGCTCGCTTTGCAATTCATTTTACTTTAAAACACTGAATGAGGATGAACGTAAAACTATATTGCTAGTTATTATCTAGTAATGAACCCCTTGTAACTATTACAACCTATAGATAGGTGTACACCTACCAAGCCAATCAGGAGACTTGGCCGGAGGCTATTCGGGTAATTAAAGAGCGAGTGTCCTATAAATGGTAACTGACGGGTCACTAGTTAGGTGACAAATCACTGATTAAGTGATAAATCACTCAGTAAACTGATTCATTGATATACTTATCGAGACATTGTAACTTTGATAAATACATTATGATTTCTAAACATACAGGCAATGAATGTACCTGGGGCGTTTAAAATACAATTTCACTTGATAATATTTATGCACAATGAAGAATGATAGATTGGGCGCCGATTTTGCTTAAGAAATGTAATGTTATGTATAAGTAGATAGTCAACGATGCTCACCTTCATAAATTGTAACGTTAATAGAAAATGATTAATTTAATGGCATCCCCAACTCAACATTTCAAAATAAGATAGATTACACTAAGATGATTTAAAAGTTAAATATATTAGGGTAATTTAACTGGAGGTAAAATAGGCCAAAATAAAACAATTGAGGTTATAATTAAAAGACTTTAATGGCTATAATTGGGATATGAGTTTTTGATATTTCTGAGATGAATAACAAGGGTTTAAGGCCAAGAGGGATGTAATTGGGTTCAGAATTGCTTTGATCACACCGACTTGGCCCAACAAGCACTGTTCTTGAGTTGTTACTCTCTTTACTTCTCCAATTTCATTCACATGACCATTCAACTCAATTTTCCAACCCAGTTGAGTTTTTAATCACTAGAAAAATTGTTAAACTCACTGAATTCTGTATTTTTTTTTGCAATATCCATAGTTATTTAGGAACTTTTGATTAAGCTCCCAAAGTTCTAGCTCATTGTCCTCCAATATTTATTATTGTTTTAAGGTCCGTCGAAGAAATTACGCATCTTTCACCCATGACCTTAAATTGAGACAAAAAACCCTAATGTGAAAAGCCTAAGAAGTCCCGCAACATTTCATTCACAGTGCAAAACACAGCTACCACAGCACAACTTCTAAATTTGATCTTAAACAAAACTGTGCAGAGCTTCAGTTATTATGCGCAGTCTTTGTAAGTCGACCATAACATTTTTGATGAAATTCGGAATGCAGTGATTCAAGAGGCATTTGAAAGATAACTGATTGACCTACCTATGCACCGAAAAGCACAAATTTGTGATACACCAATAAATATCAATTTATTTCCAAAGTGCCCCTATTTTTGGATTTGTTTCCAGCCCTAAATGTTTTTTCCCCCCTCTTTCCTCCAACTACAAGTCCGACCATTCTTTCTAAAACTTTTCATGGCACACCCCACAATCGGACAACGCTTGGTTCTATTCAAAATACAATTGACAATCCTCAAAATTCATCAACCTTATACTTAACGCTTGCATGATCATACATAGATTCAACTTTGCATATGACTAACACACTTCCATAATTAACCAACTCAATGAAACATCAAACTAACACTTATTTATGTCAAGATAACATGATCTATAATCAAATCCAACATAAAAACTCAAAAGTAAACATGATTAGGATAGGCATTTACCTCACTTAAGCTTGAATATAAGGTGATGGAGGTGGTGTTCGGTGGTGGTAGGAGTTGCGGATGGTGGCTAGTGGCGTTGGGGGTGGGGGTTGGCAGCTGGAGGTGGCCTTGGCTAGGGGCAGAAAGCAGCAGTAGCGACCAGAATTCGGCGACAGTAGCAGCAGCAAAACCGTGGGGGAAACAAAGGAAGGAGAAAAGAAAGAGGAAAACGTGTGGCTTTGTTTACTTGAACATTTCTTTAAACTTGTCTTATTAACATGGCTAATATTTAACTAGGCATAAATAATGATAACCAGGCATAAATAATGATAATTAGCTAAACTCAATCATACTAACCTGTTGGGCCTCAAATTGGGCCCAAATGAATTGGGCTTGGAAATCAAACACTCCGTTGCAGTAAAATTTTTGCGTGGCCCAAAATTAAATTTTTTTAATGTTACCAAAAATAATTTAATCCCTTGAACCATATTTATCAGGGCCTACTACCAATTCACTTGAAATTTTACGATAATTAAAACCCGAATTGCAAAGTGGGGGCCCAAATGAATTTTTTCCAACCGGAATGATTAAATGAGATAAATAAATGTGAGAAAAATAATAATTTGGCTTAATTAAATAAATAAACATAATTTAGGGTCGTGCTATTACATTTTAGTATTCTTGTCTTGATTGTGTGCCCCTTGTATGTTGCAGCTAAAACCAAGAAGAGAGTGTGACAGTGATGACAGGCATAACGTACCTTAATTTTACTGTCGTGTGGTTAATGAGGTAGATTAGCTATCAAGAGTCCTATGTGTAAGATGTGGGCTCTTTATTTGATTCATTTCATTCTATGATTTATTCTCACCTTGTTCCATTTGGACTTTTAGACTACTAGTCATAGCACTAGAGACAAATGCTCCCTCTTTGGGCTTTGAGTTTTGGTTAGGTGACAACTAGAGGAACCCCTTCAGAGTGAGTGTCTACTGACGTTCTGAGTTGTTTCGGGGGGGGGGGGGGGCATTGGAGGCAATGTTCTTGCAATAGTTGTGAATCAGCTAATAGTGTCCTTTGCTTCAAGTGGTATATGTGTGCAGCTGAAGCGACATTACATATTCCCATAGCATAATGGTCATCTTGAACCCCAGTGTAGCCTAGGCCGCCTCACTTTGTTTCCGGTGGCCGGTATAGGTGCGTGGCATGAGGGAGGCTATGTATTCCCCCAACCTTGTTTGAGCAATCTTGTTATTACAGCAGCGCCCCCACTCCTACTTTGCCATATGATTTTACGCACTTGAGATGGCTCCATAAGACTAGAATGTTTGTGTCTCAAGATCTCCACCCCATACGGAGGAGGTGCATTTAGATGAAAAGGATTAAGTAGAAGGAATGCCCTCTTTGTGTTATGCGCCTATTTAGACATCTATCTCATATTAAGTATTTCATGCCTTATTTGGTTCAATTCCTCATAAATTGTTTTAGTAATGCGATGTCCATCAAGGTCTAGATAGAAAAGGCCTATATTTTTATTGGTGATAATTGAGCACGAATGGTAGGTTAGGACAACACTAAAAATGGGGCTAGAGGTTTTTTCTCCACCATCAATGTTTCATAGAGAAATATATGGCTCAACAAGAAAAGAAAGGAAGAGGGAGATCGAAAATATAAAAATATCTTTATTTATTACTTGGAAATGAATTATGTACGAAATACAGAACT
Organism: Selenicereus undatus; assembly: GCA_017589665.1. Classification (NCBI taxonomy): domain Eukaryota; kingdom Viridiplantae; phylum Streptophyta; class Magnoliopsida; order Caryophyllales; family Cactaceae; genus Selenicereus; species Selenicereus undatus. The sequence goes on along the minus strand of JACYFF010010365.1, from coordinate 39,848,979 downwards.
GACAACAATAGGCAATAATTCAAAATTCGGCAACCCCAAAAAATAGAAAAGAATCTAGGTCTAAGGCATCGTGGAAAAAGGAAAGTAAGTAAGAGAGCATAGAGGCTAGCAACAGGCCATCGAAAGCTAGCTATAGGTCCCAACAACACTCCTGCTCATCTCGCATAGCATGGATTTGTTTTCATTTAGGCTTTTGAGATTTCGCAAGTTATAAATACTACGGAATTCCCTTGTTGATATTTGGCATCTTGTGGCAAGCTTTAGGCCTTTGCATCAAAATCATTCCTTAAGAAGATGGGTGATTTTGAGGAGACATTATAAGCAGAAGGCCTAAAGCTTTGAGATGTTTAAGGATAACTTATCTTATCTCCTTAAACCAAGTAAAGTTCGACCCTAAATTAATCTTTGCTATTGTTGCATTTTCGAATCCCATCATTCATGTATTCCTCGGGTAATTTTGGTTAGTATTGATGATGGATGAGGTTTGCAAGGCAACCAATGTACAAGACATAAATTTTATATGGTTTCCTCGTTAATTCACTTTTGAGTCTAACCACGACTATCTCTCTCTGAAGGTTGAAAGACACTTACTTTTTGTACTATCAATCATTTCCTTCTTGTGAGTAGGGAAAATTTTGATTTTGTAATCTCTTTGGAGCAGCAAGCCTTAAAGCATTACCCATTCATGTACATTGTGTTTGTTGGCACAATAACACTCTTACATGACCTTAGTTACAATTGACAATGTGTTTAAGGCTTTCTTTGCCGGCAAAGTATGAATCTTTAGGTTACTTGAAAGTTAAGTTTTAATTATCTTGTTTGATTATTCTTTTTTCTCTAGCATTGGTATGGGATGTGTCTTCTTTTGTAGATTCTACTTCTTGGGCACTTCCGCTAAGTTCACCTATGATTCATATATTTGGAGCACTTGCCACTATAAGAGTGCCAAGTAGGGGCACACGCACTCGAGATGGTTGTGTAGCACTAGAATGCTCTATGCCTCAAGATCTCCACCCTAGACTGAGGAGGTGCTTTAAGATGAAAAAGATTGAGGAGAAGGAATGCCCTCTATGTGCTATGCATCTATTTAGATAGCTATGTTATGTTAGGTGTTTTATGCCTTTTTGTTTCAATTGCCCATATATTGTTTCAGTAATGTGGTCTCCATCAAGGTCTAGATAAAAAAGGACCATATTTTTATTGGCAATAATTGAGTGCAAAAATTTGGTTAGAACAACATAGAAAATGGGGCCAGATGTCTTGTTCCCCACTATCAAAGTTTCATAAAGAAATATATGGGTCAGCTCGGAAAGAAAAGGAGATAGAGAAAATACTAAAATATCTTTATTTATTACTTGGACAAGAATTATGTACAAAATAGATAAGTGACAACAATTACATAATAATTTAAAATTTGGCAACCCCAACAATAGGACAGAATCTAGGCATAGGGCATCTTGGAAAAAGGAAAGTAAGTCAGAGGGCATAGAGGGGAGCAGTAGGCCATCGAAAGCTAGTTGTACGTCCCAACAATACCCCTGCTCATATCGCATGCCATGGATTTGTTTTCATACAGGCTTTGAGATTTCGTGAGCTATAAATACTATGCAATACCCTTCATAATATTTGACATCTTACAAAATTCTTTAGGCCTTTTCATCACAATTTTTCTTTAAGAATATTGGTGATTATAAGAAGACATTATAATGACAAGGCCAGAACCTTTGAGATATTTAACAATGAACTATCCTATCTTCGTGTGACCAAAAGGTCACGGGTTCGAGCCTTGGAATCAGCCACTGACAAAGTAACGTTAGGCTGCCTACAATACACTCTTTGGGGTGGGGTCCTTCCCCGAACCTTGCGTAAATGCGGGATGCTTGTGCACTAGGCTGCCTTTTTTATCCTGCCTCCTTGAAGCAAGCAAAATTCAAACCCAAATTGATCTTTGCTATTGCTGAGTTTTGGAATCCCATCATTCATGCATTACTTATGCAAATTTGCTTTGTGCTGATGATTGATGAGTTTTGCTAGGAAACTAATGGGCAAGATGGGAATCTTGTATCGTTTCCTCATTGATTTGCTTCTGAGTCTAAGCTTAACTATCTATCTAAGAAGGGTAAAAGACCCTTGGTTTTTGTCCTATCAATTCTTTTCTTCTTATCAATTGATTTTGTAATCTCTATGGTGTAACAAGCATTAATGGGTTACTCCTGCATGTATATCATATTCGCTGACACAAGAATGTGCTTACATAACCTTAGTTACAGTGTACAATGACTACAAGGTTTTCTTTGCGGGCAAAGTATGAATCTTTAGGTTACTTGAAAGTTTAGGTTTGAATTAAGTTGTTTGAATATTCTTTTTTCTCAAGTATTGACATGTGACGTGTCGTTTTTTGCAGATTTGGCTTCTTAGGCACTTCCGTAAAGTTCACCTCCTATTCATATATCTAGTTATGATCTTAGACATTATGTTGTGATGATGTTCTCATATGAGTGTCAAAATTGTATGGCATAGAAAGTCATTTTTTAACATGAGAGTTGCTTTTCGAGCATGAAGTGGTGGCACACTCTTGGCTATAAGATACCAAGTATAGGCGTATGCACTCGAGATGGCTGCATAACACTAGAATGTTCTGTGCGCCAAGATCTGCATCTCGGAATGAGGAGGTGCATTTGGATGAAAAAGATTAAGGAGAGGGAATGGCCTCTTCGTGCTATGCATATATTTGGATAGCTATCTTATGTTAGGTCTTTTACGCCATTTTTTGCCTCAATTGCTAATAAATTCTTTTTGTAATGTGGTGTCCAGGAAGGTCTAGATAAAAAAGGCCTATATCTTTGTTAGTGGCAATTTAGCACTGGGATAGGTGATGACGACACAAAAAATGGGGCTAGATGTCTTCTTCCTCACCATCAAAGTCTCATAAAGAAATACATGGGTCAGCCTGGAAAGAAAAGGGAACTAAAAAAAAAAGGGGTCATACTTCCATTCTTATTTAACCATACATGGCTAAGTGTAGCGAGAAAATAAGCCAAAATGAGCGCTTAGAATTATCCTCACATGTAATAAGTGATGCAAAATGTTACCACTCTTATAAGAGTGGTGCAAGTAATTAAGGTATGTCTATGCACATTCAGTGTGGAGACTTGTAACTCATGAATAGGGCACACCTAACATGCGTATTAAGTGTTGTAGCAATTTTCTTAATTTTTTCAAATGTAAACCTCTAAATTAAATGACCATTGAATTTAACAAAAAAGGAAGAGAATTTAGTCGATCTCCCCCACTCCTACCCAGACATCCTTGCACGCCACTTCATCTCTCTTCGAGGAACCATAACGGTGCTATTACCACTCAGCGTTCATCCGAATGGAGTGGTGTTGCCGCTCCTCTACTTTTCGTCCCCTCTGGTTCAGGTGGCTCCCACCCGATTCCGACGTATCTTGGATGCTGGTGGTGAAGATTCTAGTAGGTTCAACTTGGGTAATCACCCACTTTATCTCACACTCGGAATTGTATGGCTCGAACTTCGAAAAAAATTATACAAATAATTTGTGTGTTGCAACCATACTTCTTAAAGCCTATTTGTGTTTTGGTATACATAGCAGAGGCAAAATGTTAGGATTCGATTCATATCTATATATTCTATTGTGTGGTCTAATATCAATGTTCACAACATGATGGATATGCTGCATATCAACACAAATCCTTATCTTTGCTCTCGTGCCGTTTCTTTTCTTTTAGTCGTTTTTACATGCCACTGTTCAAGTAAGGTAACATTAGAGGAATAGTACTCTTGCCAATTATGAGTAACACTATAGTAGCTGGACTTTTGAAAGTCAACATGCTTTAGTTTTTTTGACGACTGTAAGTATGTGCATATGGTTGATATCTCATATTCTTATCCCTTATTACTCAATCCCATAAAATTTACTACAATCAGGTTTTTATGTGATCAAATGCCTATTCAATGTTTCCTAGCACCATGTCGAGATTGCTGATATTTAGTCCTATGTCCAACATACATTTAATTATGCGTCTTATCAATGCTTCGTTGAGATTTGAGTACGTAATTATCCTATCTCACAACTACAAAGACTGTTAATTAATTTATAAGGATGCAATAAAGGTTTCCCTTTTGATTTAGAAAACTAAATATTCTCTATGAGTGAAGAATGCAATCTTAATGAGGAGTTGTTCTCCCTATAATGCTATGTTATTTTTGAGTAATCTCTTATGTGCCTCTTGTTCTTTTAGTTTGTGGTTTTGGCTTTTTGCTCTTACATGGTCTATGGTTTCTTTTCCTAGTAAGTGTGATTTGAACTGTGTGAGTCCTGATACTAATTGAAACAATTAGTTTCTTACTAATTAAATTAATAACTTTATGTTCTTACCACCAATGACAGAAATGGAAAAAGGTTGGATTGATAAGGGTAGGAGATCTGCAGAATACATAAGTGGAATTGAAAGGTTTCTGGATTTCGCCTTTGCTAATGGTGTGGGTAGTGACATTGTAGTTTGTCCATGTAATCGATGCAAGCTTGGATGGAAAAGTTGGTTTATTGGAGATGTTGTGGCACATCATCAAACTTTCAATGAATTTCTGCCAAGCAACAAAGAATGGGTGCATAATGGGGAATCAATTTTCACACTGCCTATTTCAAAACCCCCTTGTGGAAGCCATAGTGACACCGATGCTGATCCTAATTTGTTGGATCATATTGATACTATAGAATTGTTGAATGATATTATGATACAATCTTTATTGTGTAATAATAATTTCATCAAAGTATATTAATAAAGAGCGTAGCAAACAACAAAAACCACCAAAAGATATCCAGGTACATACATCTTATATAGTTTAATACAATCTTTGCTGCATAACAATAATTTCACAATTTTTAGCCCTTAGCATAAGCCAAATCCATCACATTATCAAACAAAAAGCAGATATATTTCTCCTAGTAAAGAGACTCTTACTTATGAGCAATCTATTAATGATGGTGGTTAACCTAATCATCAGCTGAGAGGAAATGAGAATTCAACTTTAGCTGGCCCTTCAAATCAAAATGTCTTTTTAAAACTTGAAGTTTGTCATTGTGAATGATACATTAGTTGCTTATATGATTATCAAGGCTTTATTTATTTGTTTTCTTTGCTAGACGATAAGCACGTGAATGAACAACTAGTCCCCTGAGCAAGGAAATGCAAAATGACCAAAGTAAAATGCAGTGTTTCTAGTAAGTTTTTTTTTTGGGTTTTGTGAAAAAACTTTCTTTTCAATTAAGTGATATATACAATAGCTTCAACTTCGTCGTTTACCGTTCTACACGCTTTATGTTCTATGCAAATCCTTATAAATGTATGCACATTTGGCTAGTAGACTTAAGGGGAAGTGTTGAAGATAACTAAAAATGCACTGAAAAAGAATCTTAATTCAATTAGAAAGTACGCTAGTGGTGAAAAGAAGGTATTCACACTTTTTATCTTGTGGGCATGGTAAATAAAGTCTTATCCTTCATGTTTTCTCAATTTTAATTTGATTGATTCAAGTCACATTTTGACATTTTGGACATAATTATAATAGGTTTTGAAGGCATGTGATTAGAAAGATGATATGCACATGGTTGACAATGTTCTAATTGAGAGACTACAAAATGGGAACATTGTATGTTCAATGTTTTACCTTAAAGATTTTAAGTTACATGTTTTGATGGTAGTGGGTTGTTTGATTTGTGTTGTGCGTTGAAATGCTCCTATCATGGCTTGATTCAAATTTAATGCTTGGTGTGCTTGTGATGTATGGATATCCTTGAGTGAAACATATATAGCTATATGTCTGCCAATTGGAAAACGTGATTGATTTCTTGGATTTGTTGATGGTAATAGGTTGTTGGATTTGTGTTAGACACTTCAACTGTGTGGCCTGTTCAATTGATTTGCTTCAACATATGTCCGTTGAGATTTTTAAGAGTTTCTTTTATCTCTTATTGCATTTACGATAGGTTGTAAAAGGAAAGTAGCCCACTTTTAGACAGAGCTTTGCTAAATTGTTTTTAAAAATAAGGAAAGATACTAAAAAGACTAGCATAATGGTAGAGATGTTGCATAGTATTTGTAGAGCAAGAGTACCTAGTTTGAAGGCTAATGTGGATATTACCTCTTGCAATCTTCTTAGAAGTTTTTTCTTATTGTATTTTCCTTTGTCTCACTTAAGATATTTTGATGTTTTCATCAAAATTAGTTGCATTGCTTGTTGTACTTAACTCTAATGTGGGTTTGGTTGTTTTAGGTTGAAGCCAAGGGTAGCATGCCACAAAATTGGATATAAAGTTCGAGCTCGTGAAGTGTTCATTTAGAACTATAGAGTTCGACACTATCCCATTTGTTCTATTTGGCTTCAATCTTATATATGTGTATTGAAAACAAACTGCACTATTGGGTCACAGATGCATACTTTATGGGCTTGTTGAAATCAATTTAGTAATATTTGTTTGCAAATACCTCACACTTTTTATTATGTGATTGAATACTAGTTATTTTTCAACTTAATTGATGACAATTAATTAGTTCATGGTTATGAAGTTATCATAATTTTTTGTGTCATCTAGATTTTCTTGAAATATGTACTTTCTCCCTTTCTCTCTTTCTATTTCTATATATTAGATCTATTAGTAAATTATTACAATGCAATATATTAAATATAAATTATTTGCATTTTTTAAAACAAAGGTTTGTTCTTTCTTTATACAAAAATCTTCATGCCAAAATTATTATCCATTTAAATAATTTGAAATTTAGTTATCAAATAAATAGTGCCACACTTATAGGTGAGAGAGTGGTGAGAATGATTTTTCACTCATAGGGTAATCTGGCTACTGATACAAGTGGGGGAAATCTACCTACACCTATAAGCTTGGTAGATGATGTAGTACTCCATGGATATAAGCACGAGTACTGCACTGTTTGCCACACTTTTTAAGCATGGCAAATTTTCCCCCACTTATATCCTATGCGTGCTTACGTTATGTGTGCCGAATAGACCTTGCCACAGACATAAGTGTGGAAGGAGGCGATTTTAAGTGTGGATAGATGAAACATTGCTATTGATGGGAGAAAGAGAAAATACAAAAATATCTTTATTTATCACTAGGAAAAGAATTATGTATAAAATAGAGAAGTGACAACAATTAGGCAATAATTTAAATTTGCAATCCCAAAAAATTGAAAAGAATCTAGGTTTAAGGCATCGTGGTGAAAGTAAAACAAACCTGGCATGGATTTCTTTTCATACAAGCTTTGAGATTTTGCGAGCTATAAATAATAGGCAATCCTGTTCTTGACATTTGGCATCTTTTGGCAAGCTTTGTGTCTTTTCATGAAAGGTTTTTCTTAAAGAGGATGGATGATTCTCAGAAGGCATTATTAGTAGAAGGTCCACGGCTTTGAGATGTTCAGGGATAAATGGTCTTTTGGCAAGGAAACCAATGGTGAAGACACGATTCTTATATGGTTTCCTCATTGATTTGCTTTTATTGAGTCTAATCACAACTATCTGTCTTCGAAGGGTAAAAGACCCATGGTTTTTGTCCTGTTAATCATTTGCTTCTTGTGAGCAGGGACAAATTTCAATTTTTATTCTCTTTAGGGGGGAAAGCCTTGAAGGGTTTACTCTTGCATGTACATCGTGTTTACTAACATAATAATCTGCTTAGATGACCTTAGTTACAATCGACAATGACTTTAAGGCTTTCTTTGTGGACAAAGATTGAATCTTTTGGGTACTTGAAATTTTAGGTTTGAATTGTCTTGTTTGGTAATTCTTTTTTCTCAATTATTGGCAAATGATGGGTCTTATTTTGCGGATTTGGCTTTTTGAGCACTGCCCCTAAGTTCACCTCCTATTATTATATCTGGTTATGAACCAGAACATTAGGTTGTCACGATGTTCTCATATATATGAGTGTCAAAATCACCAGGTGTGGAAAGTCATTTTTCAAAGAGAACAAAAGCTTTTCGAGCGTTGAGTGGCGGCATACTTGGGGCTATAAGACTATCAAGTAGAGGTGCACACAAACGTTCCATGTCTTAAGGTCTCCACCTTAGAATGAGGAGGTGCATTTACATGAAAATGATTGAGAAAGGGAATGCCTTCTGTGTGCTATGCATCTATTTAGATAGCAATCTTATGTTAGGTTTTTATGCCTTATTTGCTTCAATTACTCATAAATTAATTTAGAAATGTGTTGTACGTCAAGATCTAGATAAAAGGGCCATATTTCTATTGGCAATAACTGAGTGCAAAAAGTAGGTTTTCATATCGGCTCCGAGCTTTTACGTGCTATAAATACTGGGCAATTCCCTTGCTGATATTTGACATCTTATGGCAAGCTTCAGGCCTTGTCATCAAAAATTTTCTTTAAGAAGATGGGTGATTTCGAGAAGACATTATGAGGAGAAGACCAAAAGCTATGAGATGTTTAAAAATAAATTATTTTATCTCATTGAAGCAACCAAAGTTCGACCGTAAATTAATCTTTGCTATTGTTGAGTTTTGGAATCCCATGACTCATTTGTCCTTTGTGTAATTTTGGTTAGTCTTGATGATGGAGGAGGTTGTCAAGGGAAACAACGAGCGAGTCGTGAGTGTTATAGGGTTTCCTTATCGATTCGCTTTTGAGTATAAGCATGACTATCTGTCTCAAAAGGGTGAATGAACCTCGCTTTTGGTCCTATCAATCATTTTTCTTTAGTGAGTAGGGACAAACTTGATTTTGTTATCTGTGTGGTGGTGTAAGCCTTAATGGGTTACTTTTGCATGTACATTTTGTTCGTTGACACAATAATGTGCTTACATGACGTTATTTACGATCGACAATGACTTTAAGGCTTTCTTTATGGGCAAATTTTGAATATTTATGTTATTTGAAACTTTCGGTTTGAATTATCCTGTTTAGTCATTCCTTCTTCTCCAGTACTGGCAAGGGATTGTGTCCTATTTTGCATATTTGGCTTCTTGAGCACTTCCAATAAGTTCACCTCCTATGAATATATCTGGTTATGAGCCTAAACAATATGTTGCGATGATGTTCTCATATGAGTGTCGCCATCGTATGGTGTAGAAAGTCGTTTTTCAACATGGGAGCACAAACGCTTTGGGAACATCAAGTGGTGGCACACTTGTGGTGATGGGAGTGCCAAGTAGAGGCATCTACACTCGAGATGGTTGCATAACACTAGAATGTTCTATATGTCAAGATCTCCAGCTTGGACTAAGGAGGTACACTTAGATGAAAAAAGATTTAGGAGAGGGAATATGCTCTTTGTGACATGCATCTATTTAGATAGCTATCTTATGTTAGGTTTTTTATGCCTTATTTGCTTTAATTGCTAATAAATTGTTTTTGCAAGGTGGTGTCCATCAAGGTCTATATAAAAAAGACTCATATTTCTATTAGCGATAATTTAGCACAAGAAGTAGCTTAGTGCAACAGAAATAATGGGCTAGATGTGTTGTTCCCCACCACCAAAGTTTCATAAAGAAATATATGGGTCAGCCCGAAAGGAAAGGGGTGCTACAAAAATAGGTCATGCTTCCACGCATATTTGACTACACATGACTAAGTGTCGTGAGACAATAAGCCAAAATAAGCACTTGAAATTATCCCCACACACAGTAAGTGTTGCAAAACATGACCACTCTAATAAGAGTGGTAGTAACTAATTAAGGTATGTCGATGCACAATAAGCGTGGAGACTTGTATCTCATGAAGAGGTAGGCTTGGCAAATAGGTCATTTGGTTCAAATACGGGTTGGGTTAAGTTTGGGTCAGTCATGTTTTGAGTTAAGTGACAATTAGAGTCGATTTGGTTTGGGTCGGGTGAACTTCGGTTCGTGTCGAAGTCGAGTCAATCGATTTTTTGGTCCAATACATGCAAAAATAAGCAACTTTGTAGAAACTTTCGAGTCAGTCGTGGTTCGGTTCGGGTCAACTTGGGCTTGGGGTTCATATTTGGGTGAGCCTATTTTAGATGTCGGGTTAGGTATGGGCCCGGGTCGTTCAGTTCGGGTTTCGGATCTTAGGTCAGTTTTGCCAGGTCTATGAAGAGGCACACTTATCGCGCATATTAAGTGTGGTACCCATTTTTTAAATTTTCTGAAATGTATTTTAAGTGAAACTGCTAAATTAAATGACCATTCAATTTAACAAAAAAAAAAGGAGAGTTTAGTCGATATCCCTTACTCCTGCCCAGACATCCATGCACGCACTTCATCTCCCTTCACATAACCCCAATGGTGCTACTGCTACTTTGCTCGTCCTCATCATGCGGCATTGCTGCTTGGTGTTTGTTTTGCTCAGTGGCGAGAGTTCCGCTGGTGCTATTACTCAGTGTTCATTCTGCTCGACCCCTTCATCCCATGTACTCCTTTACTCTTCGCCCTCTCTAGTTCAGGAGGTTCCAACTAGATTATGACGTACGAATGTCGGTGGTGAGGATTCTAGTAGATTCAACTCGGGCAATCTCCCTCTTTCTCTAACTCTCGGAATTAAAAATTTTATACGATTGATTTTTGTGTTGTAACCATACTTCTTAAAGCTTATTCGTGTGTTGCTATACATAGTGGAGACAAAATGTTAAGATTCGATTCATGTCTATATATTCCATTGTGTGGTGTAACTTCATTATTCACAACATGATAGACATGGTTCAAATTAGCATAAATCCTTATCTATTCTCGTGTGTTGTTTCTTTTCTTTTAGTTGTTTTTACATGCCACTGTTCAAGTGCAAGCACATTAGAAGAACAGTACTCTTGCCAGTTCTGACTAACACTGGAGTGGTTGGACTTTTAAAAGCCAACACACTTTAGTTTTTTCATGATTTTAAGTATGTGGCAAATTATTGATATCTCACATTCTCATCCTTGACTATCCAATCTTATAAGATTTACTATAATGAGGTTTCAATGTGATCAAATGCCTATTCAATGTTGTCTAGCACCATTTGGAGATTTCTGATATTTATTCTTGCGTCCAACATACTTGTAATTATGCATCTTTTCAATGCTTCATTGAGAACTAGCTATGTAATTATCCTGTCTTACAACTACAAAAAGTGTCAATTAATTTACAATGATGCAATAAAGATTTCCCTTTGTTTCAAAAAACTAAAAGTCTCTATTAATGAAGAGTGCAATCTTAATGAGGAACTATTCTCTCTATAATGCTATGTAATTTTTGAGTAATCTCTCATATGCCTTGGGCTCTTTCAGAATGTGGTTTGGTTTTTGCTATTAGATAGCCAATGCTTTCTTTTCCTTGAAAGTGGGATTGAGCGTGTGAGTCCTGATACTAATTAAAACAATTACCTTCTTACTAATTGAAATAACTACTTTCTTTTCTTACTACTAATGATAGAAATGGAGAAAAGTTGGATTGATATTGATTGGAGATCTGCAGAATATATAAGTAGTGTAGGAAGAAATAGGACTAACCTGGATGCGAAAATATACTGTCGGTAGTAGTCCACGCGTATAAAGAATACCAATCACACCAATAATACCAAGCGGCTACTAGAGTCGCTTTAGGGTTTTACGTCCTAAACTCGAGAACTCGATAGATGGTAGTTCGGCCATGAGAGAAAAGTAGGAGAATATGGGAGATATAATATTCGCGTCATCGCGTCTCTTGAGGCTAACCCCCTTAAACCTCTTTATATAGGTTAGGGAGTAGTAAGGGTTGTCGCCCTAGGTGACTTAAGTGGCCGTCGGGCCTAATCTCATTAGGGCCGTCCAACAACTCCCACTCGGCCACTTAGGCCGTAAAACACGTATTCTCCATGTATCACAACTCCTCAGGCTTCATACTAGGAATAGGATGTGTGACCAAAAATAACAAGTAGTGTTATATTAAGTTACCATCCAACTAACATAATACTTTCATGAAATACGATACCCTAAAAATATCCCAAGACATCAGCAGTGGCATCTCTAATCCCTTATGCCTGATATATCATATGATTATGTTCTCGCCCAAGCTGATATGGTGATGGTGGATAGATTTTTCCTGAAACACTCATGAAATCTCATCTTAGCTTAATTGCTTTCCTAACGTGTTCTCGCTGAACCGTATACATTGTGGTTCTTGAGAATCACATTAAAGTAGCATCATTAAGCTTCGACTTAATATCATTGCTTTAAGTCAAAGGGTTATTGCCCATAGGGTCACACAGTGACAAGTGATAGAGAATTCAATTGTCACCCCACATATGGGTCTTCTTATAAGCACACACAGTACGAGATGTGTGTCACGACATAGCTCCCACTTAGCTGGGTTCGTTACTCTTTATGCCGTGCGAATCGTCAGTCTAGATTTTCACCCAAAAATCTAACCTGAGCCACTAGATCAGCATATTGAATGTTGGTCTTGACACTCAAGATTAGGCTTTTAAGGCTTCAATATGAAAACTTATTTCATACTCGACTCCCTCGGGTCTCAGCTTAGTCTTACTAAGGCGACTATATTCATTCCACTCACACACTTCCAGTGTGAGTAATCAATATTGCACACCTAGTGCTAATGTGATTCAGTCTCATCCTACCCGCTACTCAAGCGTCAGGGTGATTGCCTGTGTGACTAGGCTAATTAGAAGCCTGTGACATTTCAATATGGATAACGTACAATAATGAGCATCTTACCTATAAAAGAAACGTGTCCATCACGTAACAGAACATGTCTAGATACTAAACCTTATGAAATCCAAGACTCAACCAATGAGTTTTGGACACATCACTAGGAATGGGTTTAGTTAAAGGGAAATAATCACCTTGTTAGTCTATATATATATACCCAATGGCAATGCTTTTTCTCACAATGGTACAAGATACACAATCTACCTCCATAGCCGACATTGTTGTGCAACTGCGCTTCTTTGCTGCACCATGACGTGGCTCTCCCACTCAGGGTGAACACATGTCCGGAGGTTAACTTAGGCTCATCTGAGTTACCACCCCAATCAAAATTTTGAGCATCCTCTCAACTTGAGGCCTGCTTCTTGATAGCAAAATGCTGAGTTATCAATACCATGAAGGTAGCATTTGATTCTCCTGATGACTTGTCAATTAGGAAGTCTTGGGTTACTTTGATAACGACTTATCAAATTATCCGCAAATCAATATCAGGTCATGTACATAACATGGCTTTCATTAAGCTTACGATGATACTAGGGTTAAGGACATTGTTCATTATCTCTATTTTGTCATCTATTTGAGAGTATTAATCAAGACTCAAGGTTGAACCCTTCTCAACTGGAGTATCTATGGGTTATGAATTATAAACCCAAAATCGTTCCAAGGCATTTTTGATGTATGCTCCTTGGGACGGCTTTGCATTATTTCCACTCCTAGGACATACCTGGTTTCACCCATGTCCTTCGTTTCAAATACATGGAATGGCTACCTTTTAGTAGCTTTAATCATCTCCAAGTTGTTCCTAGTCAACGGTATGTCATCAACGTGAGGAATGCAATCCCCATGTTGATATTTTGACATACACAATGGCCTTCTGAAACCATGGATAAGCCAAGATGGCTTTATGGAATATAGAGTACCAAGAACCCACAGATTGTTGAAGATCACATATTGACCTTTTAGAATGACACACATTGTCCTCTCGTCCCTTTGATGCAAAATCAATGGGTTAGTCCATATAAATCTCCTTCTCAAGATCACCATTGGGAAAAACAATCTTTACTCCATTTTGAACAACTCAAAGTCCGAATGGGAAACCAGGATTAGGAGTATCCGGTCCTGAACTTATCAATTGAACTATCCATCCGATGTTTTATCTTGAAGACTTACATCAGAGTGGAGTTTCAACGAGTTCTCAAACCTTGTCCGTGAGTCCATCAGAGTGCAGTCACTTTTTGTGATTTAGTGAGCCAATCGCCTCTTGATAAGAGGTAGATCCCTAATCTCCCGATGGAGTGCATAAGAATATTTCTTTTTCAATTTTAAAAAAAATGTTGAGGAATTCTTCCATGCTTAGTCCTTGGGATCCTGGGACCTTTATTATTTGTCTACCTAGGTAAGAAATCTCTCCCCCTTTCTCTAAGAGGTATGGGACCAGGAGTTTCTCCCCCTTTCTCTAAGAGGTATGGAACCTTGATTAAGAAGAGAACTATCCATTGGAGGTGGGATCCTGATCATGAGGACTAACTGCATGTTCAAGAATGACTCTCCTCAACAATGGGAGATTGAGGACGAATCTCATTCTCCTTGATAGACGAACCAAGTAAGGAATGTGTACCATCCTCGGTGACTTAGTGAGAACTCAAATCCTCCCCCTCATCGAGAGGTGGTTGAAGGTCTTATTATAACGTATACAAATTTAGGCCCTTTTCAATTGCACCAAATGCTAAGAAACTCATCCTTAAGAAAATCAACATTGCGGGATTTTGTTTCATGAAGAAAATATTCATGATCTCAATTGGTTCGAAGAGTTTTAATATTTCGTACCAATTGAGTCCTACTACCGCTATAAAGTATATGAACACATCGAGTACTTAAGAACGGTGAGATAGTAGGTACATATACCTATATCATGAATATATGTAGCTCCATGATATACTTTCATATTCATGGACCCGCAGATGTCTAAAGTGAACAAACGCTAAGGGATTTGATGGACTCGAAATCTTATAAAAAGATTTCCTATTGCTTTACTAGCTAGGCATAACTCACATTTTGCACCTTAAGCCTAGTGAGTTGGTCTTAAAAGGCCATCTTTAGCTAGTTAACTCTATCTTGACCCCTATGGTCAAAACGAGCACATGTACAACATATTCAAAAATGAGATAAGGATGGAAGATGTTCTATTTCGTGCATTGAAAACACCTTTTAATGTGACATGGCCAAAGAAATCACCATGCCATATGATGTCTAAGACATCTAAACAAAAATTAAAGAAAACTAACCTTAGGGACAGAAGACATAAGGAAACATCGTACCTCAGTTGCATAGAGAGCATCGGGAAGAGACAACGTAGTCGCTTCAAGGAGCCTCGAATTATTTTTCCTTAATTCAAGGACATCTTTTCTATTGTCGTTAGCCAAAATGACAATTTGTGAACCCACTGTGTTGTGGTGAAAGTTCACAAGGATTAACTTGTTCCTGAACTATGCGCTTGGTTGGTCCCGTATCTGCGATCCACTAAGGATCCCAGTTAGCAACAAATGCTTGGGAGCGCACACATTATCTAGGAGGGGCTGTGAAAGGAGGTACCTTAATCGACTTAGGACAATCCTAAGCATAAGATGCCTAATTTCCACAATTATAGCACTCGCACGTGCTATATGCTTCTTTTTATTTCCTTAGCTTTTTTCCCTTTCACAATACCAATCTTAGGTCCAGAACCTTTTGAGGGAATGGATCCGGATGAACCTGATGCTAAGCTAATCCCACGCGTACTCAACAATGGGATGACTTTTAATTTCCCCACTAGATCGACATTGATGCAATATGACTAAGTATAACATCTTGATCGATCTATTTTCGAACAAGTTTTGGTAATTTTTTTTAAGTTTTCTAGATACTGTGGATACTGTTCACTAACAGTACTATCTTTGATATCCTATAAGACCTAGAACCTAACGAGTGTCCTAACATTTCACGTTCATTCATAATAAACTGAATCCTCTGATATTATGTATCACAGTCAGTGCTATCAAGTTCTTTTATTGGTAAACAAATTACCAACCTTATTGCCATATCTAAAAGGTATATATTATTTAAAGTGGACATTAGACATATTTTCAAATAAATAAATTACCAAAAACTCCATTATCCATGTCGTATGATCGAAAATTTGGCTAAGCTCATAATAATCTCATACAAGCATGAATTAGAAGTTTTTTTTATAACTTATTTATCACAAATTTTCATAAAACATAATTTTTGGAGAATATTATGGTTAAACAAATTAACATTTCAAATATATCGCAAAGATATCCAACTTAATGTAAACCAAATTTATATGAAGTTATCTCATTATTTGTAACTACTAATATGTCGTTTAGAACTCTATCAATGACATACCAAACATAAAATTCAAATTATTATATAAAACACATTTACATAATAAAATGAATCTATAATGCTAAACATATTTGAATAATAGCATGTTACAAAAGAATTTCATAAAATGCCCAAATAGCAATATATAAAACACATTTATATAATTATATGAAACTTATTCAAATGTTACTCGCAAATTATAAAACACATTTATAATATTACGAATTTAAATTTCATAAAACCAATTTGTAAAATACCATTATATTACACAATTAGCAGGTAACATGAAAAGAATCCACTTTCATTAATTTGGGCAAGGAAAAAGTGCTAAAACAATTAGCAAGTTTACTACAACCCATGTAGTTCATATATATAAAACACATTTATATAATACTAGTAATTGGTAATTGACATGAAATGTATCCATGTAATCGAACGCAACATACTTTGTAACATGAATTATATCCAAATATTAGTCGTAATTAATCATACATAGAACAGATCTATATGATATTAAAATTTAGATGAAACAAGTTCATAATAAAGCTCGCAAATTATATAAAACGTATTCATATAATGTTGCAAGCTTAAATTTCATGAAACAAATTCATAAAATAATTAAATACCCTGTATATCCAAATAATAGCATGAAACTTGTTCATGAAAAACTTAGTTAATCATTGTTCTTAACTTAGTTAATCATTTTTCTTAACTACAACAATGACAGAACAATTAACTGATTTATAATTGCTCATGTTTTGCATAAAATTATTAAATCATGAAACATATTCATGTGACGGGATATTTTATAAAACATATTTATATAATATAACTTATGAAACATATTCATTTACCGACCAAAGGAATCTTTATATCACATAGATATTTATTGAGTTCGAGTAAAACAAATTTACATTATACACACTAATCATATATATGAAACGAATTCATATAATTTCAACCCAATTGATCGATAACAAGTTATTGGACATGAAAATTTCAAGTCAACACATATCTAAAACGATTTTATACACGACATTAAACATATTAATGTTTTGTAATGAATTCACACATTTGGGATTAAAACTAATTCGAAACCTTAATTCAACGAATGAATTAAATGCATGAAACTTTATCAACTTGAATATCATTATAATTCAATTAAAAATCATGCCATGACTAATGATAATAAGTAAACAACAATGACTGAAAAATAATTCGATCCAAAACAGTCGAAAATAGCTTGATCCATATTATTGAAATATGACAAGAAGCAAACTGGCCCAAAAAGAAAAACGGTCCAAAACCAACACTTGGGCCAAAAAACCGGTCCACTAAATCGGGCATCCCCTTCTCTTTTATTTGATAATACAACCCAAATGAAGGGGGTTTTAAGGGCTTTGCTTTAACTCACTCTCTCATCTCGGACTTTCTCTGCCAGCCGAGCCCTTTCTCTCTCCTACTAACTCTTGACCTCTCTTTCCTCTCTCTGCTTCTCGATGCCTAATTGCCATGATTGTGGAGCACCGAGCTCCACCAAGCACCCCTGCCTCCTTCCATTTCATGATGGTTCTGGTATCTACAATCGTTGACCCAAGCCCTAAATCACGCCCAAATGATGCATGGACGTCGCCCCCACTGGTGCTAAAAGTGCTCACAACCTTCAATTCACACCAACCCGATGAGAACTGACACCATCACTGTGTAGATCAGCCAAAACCGAGTCTGGTGGTGCCGCCCACGTGTCCAAAGCGCCATTGAGGAGGCGGCGGCGCGCGGGTACACACGCCTCCAAGGACGGTGATTTTTGCGGGGGGTTTTTTTTTTGGTTGTGTAGATCGGCGTATGTGGGTGGCGAACCGAGGAAGAAGGAAGCAAAACTTACCTTTGTCGGCAGAGCGTTACACACACGCGCCACCCCTCGCGGTCTTCTCTGATGGGTAAACACGGTTTCCTTTTCTATAACCCCGTCTCCCTTTTTTTTTGATTGGGTAATTCGGCAGCGGTCAGTGAGGGCCATCGAGGCCTCGCGGGGTTCACCGCCACCACTGCCACAAAGACATCGACGGTGGAGATAGACTGGGTGGCAGACCACTACGGTCTATATCGCTACCTTGCTAGGGTTAGGGTTTCGGGGTAGAGGAGGGGTTAGGGTCTCGGGTCCCCTTCCCCCAGTTCCTCCCCCCCTTTTTTTTTAAACGAGGTCGAGTTTCTGGCAAAAAGGAAGTAGGGTTAGGGTTTTGGGTCTGCGGTTTGACAAACGTGTGGGTCTAAGACTAAATTACTCCATGTTCAATCGCATATGCCAAGAATTACATACGACAGACACTTACATTATTTAAACTTCGATTAAAGGTTTGAGTATTTAGTCGATCATCATCATAGATACATGCTTAAAACAACAACACTATTGTAAATAAACATGCTTTCTGGACAGTCATGAACTAATCATGAAAATTAGGTTTAATTGGTTGCTTAAAACCATAAATTCAGTTTTGCCCAATCATACTCAATTGTAAGATTTCGCCTTTCAAAATGCACACAACATAAAGGCATGTCCGGACTGATTGATAATAACATGAGCATGATCATGTTTAGCAGACTCTAATATGTTCATGATAGTAAATCTGCAGTTTCTAATACGTTCTAGGCATCATAATAACATGAGCACGCTTCTGATTTTAGCAGTTTTCATAATCACGAAAATTAAGCAAATTAAACGAATAAAAATAGCATGCTTTTAACGAATTAGTTTCAGCAGATTTATTAATCTTTCAATCGGGACTAATTCGAACAGTTTAGGCTCTGATACCACTGTAGGAAGAAATATGACTAACCTGGATACGGAAATATACTGTCGGTAATAGTCCACGCGTATAAAGAATACCAATCACACCAATAATACCAAGCGGCTAATAAAATCACTTCAGGTTTTCACGTCCTAAACCCAAGAACTCGATATATGGTAGTTCGGCCATGAGAGAGAAGTAGGAGAATATGGGAGGTATAATGTTCACGTCATCGCGTCTCTTGGGGCTAACCCCCTTAAACCTCTTTATATAGGTTAGGGGGTAGCAAGGGTTGTCGCCTTGGGCGACTTAAGTGGCCGTCGGGCCTGATCTCATTAGGCCTGTCCAACAGGTAGAATTGAAAATTTTCTAGATATCCCTTTTGCTAATGTTGATGATAGTGACATTATATTTTTCCAATGTAATCGATGCACACTTGGACGTCAATGTTGGTATACTAGCGATGTTGTGACACGTCATCTCATGTTCAACAAATTTTTGCCAAGCTAAAAAGAACGGGTGCATCATGGGGAATAAATTTTCATGCTATACATTTCGGAACCGTGTAGTGGAAGCCATATTGACACCGATGTTGACTCTAATTTGTCGGCCTATATTGATACTATAGGAATGTTGAATGATATTATAATAAAATCTTTATTGTGTAATAATGGGTTCATCAAAGCATATCAATGAAGAGCCTAGCAAACAAAAAAAAAACACACAAATATATTTGGCTATATACAAATTATCCATTTCGATACAATTGTCATTGTGTAATAATAATTTCACATTTATTATCCCTTAAGATAAGTCAAATCCATCATGTTATCAAATAAAAAATGGTTATCTTTCTCTTGGTGGAGAGACTACAACTTGTGAGCAATCTGTTAATGGTGGTGGTAGACCAAATCTTCTGCTGAGGAAATGAGAATTCTATTTTAGCTGGCACTTCAAGTCAAAAGGCATTTTTTAAATTTAAATTTTGTCATTTTAAATGATATGTTAGTTACGTATATGATTATCAAGACTTTACTTATTTCTTTTCTTTGCTAGAGGACCATCATTGGAATGAACAGCCAGTCCCCTGAGCAAGGAAATGCCGAACGACTAAAACAAAATGTAGTGTGCCTAGTAAGGTTATTGTTTTCAAATAAATTTCTTTTATGTCCCCTTTTTTTTAAGAATTAAGTGATATATACAAGAGCTTCAACTTATTTGTTTAATGTTCTCCACGCTTCATGTTCTATGCAAATTCTTATAACCCTATGCACGTTTTGTCAATTGACTTATGAGGAAGTGGTGAAGATAACTGAAAAGGTACTGAAAAAGAATCTTAATTTAATTAGAAAGTATGCTCATGGTGACAAGAAGGTGTGGATACTTTGTTATCTTGTGGACATGGTAAATATAATCTTATCATTCATGTTTTCTCAATTTTAATTTGATTAATTCAAGTCATATTCTGGTAGGTTGGACATAATTATAATAGGTTTTGAAGGCATGCGATTACAAAGCTGATCCACACATGCTTGATAAGGTTTTATTTGAGAGACAGCAAATGTGAACATTATAAGTGCAACCTTTTACTTTAAAATTTTTAATTTACATGTTTTAATGGTAGTGGGTTGTTCGATTTGTGTTGTGCATTGAAATGCCCTATTGTGGCTCGATTCAGTGTATTGCTGTGTAGTTGGTGTGCTTGTGATGTATGGATATCTTTGAATGAAATATATATAGCTATGTCTTTGTCAATTAAAAAACTCAATTGATTTCTTGGAGTTGTTGATCGTAATGGGTTGTTGGATTTGTGTTACATACTCGAGGCGTATAGCCTGTTGGGTTGACTTATTATGACATGTGGCCGTTTAAGAGTTTCTTTTATTTCTTATTGCATTTAGATAGGTTGTAAAAAGAAAATAGCTGAGTAATAGGTTGGACTCTTCCGATTTTTTTTTTCAAAATTAGGGAATATACTAAAAAGACTAGCATAAAGGTAGCGATGTTACATAGTGTTTGTAGAGTGAGAGGACCTAATTTGAAGGCCAATAAGGATATTACATCTTGCATCTTCTTAGAAGTTTTTTTTCTCAAAGTATTTTCCTCGATCTCACTTACGATATTTAGATGTTTTCATCAAAATTAGTGGCGTTGTTTGTTGTACTTAACTCTAATGTATGGGTTTGGCTATTTTAAGATGAAATCAAGGGTAGCAAGCCACAAAATCGAATATAAAGTTCAGATTTGGAAGTGTTCACTTGGAATTGTGGACTTCTACACCGTCTGATTCATTCTGTTTAGCTTCTATCTTATATACGTGTATCGCAAACAAACTTCACTATTGGGTAGTGGGTTCGCGCTTATAGGCATGTTGAAATCAATTTAGGGATAGTTGTTTGCATAGATATTGTATTTTTCATTATGTGGTTGAATACTAGTTGTTTTTTTAACTTAATTGACGACAATAAATTAGTTCATGGTTGTAAAGTTATTGTACTTTTTTGTGTCCTCTAAATTTTTGTCAAATATGTTCTCTCTCTCTTTCTTTACACACACACACACAAATATATATATATATATATATATATA
>JACYFF010010365.1:39776905-39812521 GCA_017589665.1 Selenicereus undatus | reverse complement strand
TCAGAGAAATGGAGTCAGAGATTGAATCCAATTTACAAGTTTGAACAAGATGCTCATCTCTTTTTATTGTTTCCAATATTTTCCTTGGTCTGGCTTGTAAATTTCAGATGATTGTAATATTTATCACAGAGTACTTAAAATACTTATTATGTCCGTTTTTCTTTTACATCTTTTTACTTTTAGCAGAATAGGGGAATGCGCATTGGAGTCTGTAGGCCGGGCCCATTAGTTGAGGCCCGACGGCCACTAAAAGGACTCCTTAAACCCTAGTTGCTAACCCCTCAATACCTATATAAGGATGTTTGGGATGGTCAGCTAATCACACAGAAAGACACATAAATATTATTTCTCTCTCTCCTCATAATTACTCTACCATCGCCGCGGAGTAATCGGGTTTAGAACGTGGATATTGCAAGGCGACTCTAGTAGCCGCTAAGGATTCATTCTTATTGGATATTTGGTATTCTTATTGTGGACTATTATCGACGGTATACTTCCGCATCTAGGTTAGTCCTAATTATTTCCTACAGTGGTATCAGAGCCTAAACCGTTCGGATTAGTCCCAATTAAAAGATTAATAAATCTGCCAAAACTGATTGGTTGAAAGCATGCTAATTTCGTTTAAATTGCTTAATTTTCGTGATTATGCAAACTGCTAAAATCTAGAAGTATGCTCATGTTATTAAAATGCCCAGAAAGTGTCAAAAAAAAAACTGCAGATTTACTATCATGAATATATATTAAAGTCTGCTAAATTATGAACATGTTCATGTTAATGTCAATCTGTCCCAAAAGCATGTTTATGTAATTGATTCTGGCCAAAGATTGAATTTTTCAGTTCGATTACGCACTTATGTACAAGCATGAATAGATAATCTGCCAAACATCAAGCATAATAGTAAACATGCTACAATAACCGAACAAGGGATTAGTTCTCTTTCTCTGATTTAGCTTGGCCGTGTTATACAAAATTTTGGTGTGACCTTAAATGTCAGAAACGATTATTTTTCTACATAATTATGCCACAACCATAATTACATCCAGAGAAACACATGTCCATCACTGTGTGTGTTTGCCTTGTGTTATTTCGATGCTTAGACAAATTCATGCTTGAATCACATGCTAAATACTGAAAGGCAAATTTTTTTTGGGAAAAAGGAACCATCCCACTCGTATGAACCCTAGCCCTAAAATCCCTCCAATAACCACAAAAAAAAACCCTAAAAGGGACCCGAGACGAACCCGAGACACGAAACCCTAATCCTAAAAGGGACCCAAAACCCTAACCCTCAAAGGAACCCAAAACCCTTACCCTCAAAGGAACCCGAAACCCTAATCCTAGTCTCCCTCTGCCTAAACTCTCGACTTCGACTCCAATAACCACAAAAAAAGGGGAAAACCGAAATAAGGGAACCGAATCATACCCATCAGAAACCACCGAGGTGGGGTAGCGCATGGCCGTCACGCACCGCCAACGAAGGTCGTTTCACGATCTTCTTCCTCCCAGAGCCCCTTTTCATCGCCGATCTACGCAACCTTGAGAGAAAAGAAGCCGAAAAACACCGACCGAGGAGGCGCGTGAAACCACGCGCCACCGCCTCAGTGGCGCGTTCGGCGCATGGACGTCTTCATTAGGCTTAGATTCGGCCGATCTACACTGTAGTATCCTTGGTTCTCGCTGGTGTAGCATAGATCGATGCTCAACGGGGTCGGTGGTTGGGGGGGTTGCATCATTTGGGTATTTTTGGGGTCAATCAACGACGACGGTTGTGGCTGCGAAGGTCACGCCGACCAAAGCCCAGAAAGGAGCTTCGTGCTCCTAGCCATGGCATCGAAGGAGTTTGACAGCTAGAAAGCTAAACCATGGGCAGAGAGAAGTCGAAGAGAGTGTCGAGAGAATTGAAGGCAGAGGAGAGAGAGGAGGGCTAAGGACGGACTAGGGTCTGGGCTCCATTAATCTCGGTAAGAGGCAGCCAAAGGACCGAAGAGAGAGAGAGAGAGGTCGAGAGATAAATGGAAAGGCAGAGGGAGTGCCTGGGGCAAGAGGGTAAGGTAGTAGAGGGGTAAGAAGTGAGAGATTAGGGTTAAGAAGGAGTGAAAGTCACTCACTCAAATATAAATCAGATTATGGGCCGATTCATTTTTGTTTTTTTTTGTTTTGGGCCCAAATTTGATTTTAATAGTTTATGGTTGTCCTGATTTGTTCTCAATTTGGATTATTGCTTCCTATGATCGTTTTATATGTTGAAAATGGCCATAGGTTGGTCATATGTTTATTTTTGATAAAATATATTATCTCTGGTTTTAATTTCATGTTATTATGATTGATTATATATATATTTGGAGGTTGATTATATAACTTTGTGTTATACATATATATAACAAAGTTGTGTTAAATGAATTAGTTTCATAAACCTTAACTGAATACATATTTACGTAATAAAAAGTGAATATCTTTGTGATATTCATTGAATTAAAAATTTTAATTAAGTTTAACAAAACTTCTAAATATTTTGTGAAATTAATAATTAAATTAAAGAAACTCCAAATTCACAACTGTGTGTGATGATTATGAGCTTAGCGAAATTTTCGAACGTACATAGTAAATTATGGAGCTTTCTAGGAAATTTAATTATTAAACAATATGTCTAACAGATAAAATATATACTTTCAGATATGGCAGCTAGAAACATGATAGGTTGTACGCAATCTGATGACAAGTTGGATGACATGAACTATGATGTTTGGCATCTAAAGGTCCAGTTTTATCTCAGCAACGATGATATGCTGGACCACTTGACTGCCTCCATGGTTCCTCCGGCTGAAAAAGATGAACAAGGCAGAGATATTACTGCAACTGAGTAGTACAAAGAAAACCTGAAAACATACCAAGCATGGTTCAAACGCGATCGTTCCGCATGCTACACCATGCTGTCTTGCATGTGGGATGATCTCCTGGGAGAGTTTGAGTGTTTCCGCACTGCTAAGGACATGTGGATACAGCTTAAGGTTAGGTTCGGGCAAACGTCTGCTACAAGGTTGCGTACCTTGCAGCTGAGATGGATGCAATATACTATAGACTCCAGTCGTAGTATCCCCGAACACCTTCGAACCATGAGTGCTATGGTTTGAGACCTTAAGGCTGCGGGGCAAGAGGTTTCTGAGCAGGAACAAGTCCTGAATCTGATTAGGGCTCTTCCCAATGATAATGGACATTGGAAGAGTTTTAAAACGTTCATGGCTCACAGCGATCATATCAACACTTTCGAGGCGATCTCCAAACACCTTGAAATGGAGGAAGAGCGTTTAAAGCAATATGCGCCTTCCAGTATGGCATTTGTTGCCAAAGGATTGGGGCCCAAGAACAGGAAACCTTACCGTGGTAAGAAACCTATGAAAGGCCCTCGTCCTCCTCAGAACTTTCGCTCTAATGCTGGTACTGCTAAGAAGCACAAGACCAAGGGCAACAGAGCTAAGGATATGGCACGTGTGAAGTGCTATAACTGTGGGAAGAAGGGTCATTTTGCTCGGGATTGTCCTGAGCCAGCTAAGGTACCTACTTCCACTAACAATCCTAAATTATATGTTTGTTCCCATGCATTCGTTGCTAACTCTCTTCCTCAATGGATTGTAGATACAGGGGCAACAAAGCACATAGTTCAAGATAGGGCAGGATTCGTGGAGTACTATCGCTACCCGGTGGGTTCACGGACTGTCGTACTGGGGAACGGCAGCGAAGAGGATGTCCTTGGAGTAGGAACATACCAGCTCAAACTCCATGGAGGAAACAAGCTGCTTCTTCATGACGCCCTCTATGCACCTGGGGTGCAATGCTCTTTAGTCTCTTATGTTTCTTTAGTTAGATTAGGTTTTGTTTTTGGTTTTCGTCCAGACGATTTAGATTTGTTCTATAATGGCAATTTGTTTAGCCAAGCAACTTTGAAAGGAGATTTCATTGTTTTGGATTTGGATGATAACTATAACAATATATCCTCTGCTTATGTTTCTTATTTCGACTCTAATTCTGAATCTGTTAAGTGGCATGCTAGACTTGGCCATGTAGGTCAAGATAGAATAAATAGGCTAGCTAAAGAAGGTCTCCTAGACCGACTCACTAGGGTTAAGTTACCTAGGTGTGAGTCATGTTTAGCTGGAAAGGCAACTATGAAGCCTTTCGGTAAAGCCGTGAGGGCATCTAGTCCCTTAGAATTAATCCACTCAGACATATGCGGACCCATGAACGTTAAAGCACGACATGGGGCTATCTATTTCATTACCCTCATAGACGATTATTCACGATATGGGTATGTGTACCTGTTATCTCACCGCTACGAGGCACTTGATATATTCAAACGCTTCGTGGCCGAAGTAGAGACTCAATTAGAACGAAGGGTTAAGATCCTTCGAACTGATCGAGGTCGTGAATACCTCTCTGATATGTTCAAAGAGTTTTGTGAGGAAAAAGGTATACAAAGACAGTTAACAATTCCACGCACTCCACAACAAAACGGTGTTGCGGAACGCAGGAATCGTACATTGCTTGACATGGTCAGGTCAATGATGGCACATGCTAGTCTCCCTATCAGTTTTTGGGGAGATGCACTGCTTACGGCAGCCTACATACTCAATCGAGTGCCAAGCAAGAGTGTACCTACCACACCATATGAGTTATGGTTTGGTAAGAAACCTTCCTTGGACCATCTACGCCCATGGGGTTCGGCCGGCTATGTGCACAACCCAACCCATAAACATGGGAAACTTCGTCCAAGAGCCACCAAAATGGTGTTCATTAGGTACCCCGCACAATCAAAAGGATATGTGATGTACGGGAAACATCCAAATGGTGGCATGACAAAAATAGACTCCCGCAACGTCGATTTTCTCGAGGATGAGTTCCCGACCATTGGTGAAGTCAAAAAGGATGTCGAACTGTTTGAGCTACAGCCAGACATCCAACCATCATTCGGTGAGGGGGAGAATTTGGATTCTAACCAAGTCACCGAAGATGGTATGCCTTCCCTATCCAGAGGGAATGGGGGAGACCTGCCTGACCAGGAAATTGAGATTCGTTCTCAATCTCCTGTCATGAGGAAAGTCAACTTGCGAGTGAGGTCCGTCCTCAATCTCCAGTTGTCGAACATGTAGTAAGTCCGCATGTTCAGGATCCCACGCCCCAGAGGGATAGTGGGAGTAACTTTCCACATGTTCAGAGTCCCACACCCCTCAGAGATAGGGGGAGGGACACTTCAACCAGGCAGACAAACAATGAAGGCCCTAGGCTCCGAAGGAGTGAACGTGGAAGAATTCCTCGACGATATTTTCAAATCGAAGGGGAAATATTCCTATGTACTCCCCTGGAAGTCGAGGAACCTACCTTTTACCAAGAAGCAATTGACTCACCAAGCCACAAAGAGTGGATGGATGCCATGAGGGATGAGATGGACTCGATGGCAAGAAACAAGGTTTGGGAACTTGTTGATCTTCCACCCCAACGTAAGTCTATTAGAAACAAGTGGGTTTTCAAGATAAAACGTCGGGCAGATGGATTGATGGACAAGTTCAAAGCCCGTTTAGTGGCGAAAGGGTTTACACAAATTGAGGATGTCGATTTTGAAGAGACATTTTCTCATGTGGTGAGATTTGCCTCTATTCGCCTACTCCTAGCCTTGGTTGCCCATTTGGACTTAGAGTTGTTTCAAATGGACGTAAAAACTGCTTTCCTCAATGGCGGCCTTGAGGAAGAGATCTATATGAACCAACCTTTTGGTTTTGTATCAAAGGGGCAAGAGGACAAAGTGTGTCGTCTTAAAAGGTCCATATATGGTCTTAAGCAGTCCTCCAGGTCTTGGTACTTAAGATTCCATGAAGCCATAACCTCTTTTGGTTTATCCATGGTTTCAGAGGACCATTATATGTATATCAAAAGATCAACCGGAGGGATTATGTTCCTTACCTTATATGTTGATGACATACTATTGGCTGGGAATAATTTGGAGATGATCGAAGCTACTAAAAGGTGGCTATCCTCCGTTTTTGAGATGAAGGATATGGGTGAAGCCAGGTATGTCCTTGGTGTAAAAATAGTAAGGAATCGTTCCAAGAAACTCTTAGGTATGAGCCAAGAGGCATATATCAAAAAGGTCTTGGAACGGTTCCGCATGCATTATTCCAAACCCGTAGACACTCCAGTTGAGAAGGGTTTAACCTTGAGCCTTGACCAATGCCCAAAAACAGACAAAGAAAAAGATGCTATGAGTAATGTCCCCTACGCTAGTGCCGTAGGGAGCCTAATGTACGCCATGTTATGTACACGGCCGGACATTTGCTTTGCGGTTGGTCTGGTAAGTCGTTACCAAAGTAATCCTGGACAGGCTCATTGGCAAGCTGTTAAGAGAGTCATGCGTTACCTTCGTGGTACAACCGACATGGTCCTATGCTTTCAGGGCGGGGACCTTAAGTTGAGAGGATACTCAGATGCTGATTGGGGTGGTGACCCGGACGAGTCCAGGTCAACCTCAGGATATGTGTTCACCCTGGGTGGGGGGGCCATATCATGGTGTAGTAAGAAGCAAGACTGCATAGCTCTGTCGACCATGGAAGCTGAATATGTCGCATGCAGCCTAGCCACGAAGGAGGCAATATGGCTTAGGAGCTTCCTCCAGGATCTTAATCTCACTCCGAGAACTGATGATCCTGTAGAGATGCTATGTGACAATACAGCTGCCATCCAATTTGCCAAGGATCCGAAGTTTCATCGCAAGACCAAGCACATCAAGAGGCGTTATCACTTCGTGCGAGATGCCGTAAAGATGAAGGAAATTGCCATCAAGTATATACCCACTAACAAGATGATCGTCGATCCATTAACTAAGCCAATTCCTAGAGATGCTTTCAAAGCACATTCGTTGAGTCTAGGACTTCGCAGGGTTTAGTTTTGGATGGAATCTTGTTATGTATGATAGATACGTTCTTCTTGTAAAAGGCATTTATGAAATAAAGATTAAAGTGTTCCTTTTTCTAAATGTTTTGTAATTTATCTGTTAGACATGTTGAAAAGTCACAGGCTTCTGATTGGCCTAGTCACATAGGCAATCACCCTGACGCTTGAGTAGCGAGTAGGATGAGACGTAATCATATTGGCACTAGGTGTGCAATATCGATAACTTATACTGAAGGTGTATGAATGAGGAATAGTCGCCTTAGTAAGACTAAGATGAGACTCAAAGGAGTTGAATATGAGATGAGTTTTCATATTGAAGCCCTAAAAGCCGAATCTTGAGTGCCAAGGTCAACATTCAGTACGTTGATCTAGTGGCTCCGGTTAGATTTTTGAGTAAAAATCTAGACTGACGATTCGCATGGCATAAAGAGTGACGAATCCAGCTAAGTGAGAGCTATTCCGTGACACACATCTCATATTGTGTGTGCTTGTAAGACGACCCATATGTGGGGTGACGATTGAATTCCCTGTCACTTGTCACTGTGTGACCCTATGGACGATGACCCTTTGACTTAAAGCTATGATATTAAGTCGAAGCTTAATGATGCTACTTTAATGTGATTCTTAAGAGCCACGATGTATACGGTTCAGCGGGAACACGTTAGGAAAGCAATTAAGTTAAGATGAGATTTCATAAGTGTTTAAGGAAAATCTATCCACCATCACCATATCAAGCCCGGGCGATTATGTTGAGAACATAATCATATGATACATCAGGCATAAGGGACTAAAGATGCCACTGGTGATGTCTTGGGATATTTTTGGGGTATCGTATTTCGTGAAAGTGTTATGTTAGTTGGATGGTAACTTAATATAACACTACTTGTTATTTTTGGTCGCACGTTCTATTCCCAGTATGGAATGTGAGGAGACAAGATTCATGGGGAACATGTGTTGTAGCGGCCTTTTGTGGCCGAGTGGGAGCTGTAGGTCGGGCCCATTAGTTAAGGCCCGACGGCCACTAAAAGGACTCCTTAAACCCTAGTTGCTAACCCCCCAATACCTATATAAGGAGGTTTGGGATGGTCAGCTAATCACACAGAAAGACACAGAAATATTATTTCTCTCTCTCCTCATAATTACTCTACCATCGCCGCGGAGTAATCGGGTTTAGAACGTGGATATTACAAGGCGACTCTAGTAGCCGCTAAGGATTCATTCTTATTAGATATTTGGTATTCTTATTGTGGACTATTATCGACAGTATACTTCTGCATCCATGTTAGTCCTAATTATTTCCTACAGAGTCATAGTAGGCTTGAATAAAATTTGGACTGTATGAAAAGTGAAATCATATTATAGAGTCATAGTCAAAGCATCATACATAAGCCCACTACTATTTCCATCAAAGAAGTGGTCGACATAACCTGAAGCATATCCAGAATCGATCGAGGCACGATTGGTGCCCACATCAGCACAAGGGTTGACACTAGTGGCCCAAGCATGGTGTGGAGGATTGTAATGCACCACACTAGAGGAGGACGAGTCTTATAAAATGCAAGGCACATAGGTTCTCCTAACGAAGTGGATAGAGCATAAGGACCTACAAGATTGTAACTCTATAACAGCTCCACCTCTAATGGTGATTCCAGACAAGGGCTTCTTCCTCGACCACGAGAAGACTGAGGGGACAACTTAAGCCCTAGTAGAAGAATACCTTCTAGTTTCTAGATCAAGAGGCACGAGACCTCTATGGCTCAACGTCTTCTTCAGGTCCCTGTGGTGTAAACGAAGAAGAAGCAACAAAAAGAAATAAAATCTAAGTTAGCTTAGGAAAAAAATATCATCTTTTTAGTATGGCGATGATGGTAGGAAAAAAGGTTCACAAACTCCCTCCACATAGAGTGGAAGCAACGCACTATTAAGCCAGACTATTGGGAATTATACTAAAATGAAGAAAATAGTCCAAAAGGCTATAGATCAACCTAGGATAGGCAAGGTAAGCAATACACTTGCCCCAATAGAAGTAGAAGGAAATGGGTTTGAGTATAAATTCGAGAACCAATAGAACCTCCACATAAGTGGCTTCGTCCCCGTCTACTGACACATGGATGTTTAGACATGGTATAAAAGTCGCGGTGGCCGTCACCATCAAACCAAGAATTCTAAACATCTGCATCATGAGATATTGAGTAAGAGGAGACAACACAGAAGAAGATATACCAAATAGGTCATGAGGCATTGAAGACAAGTTGCACAATCACCATGGTGGTCCACATAGTCCACGAAATGAACACCCAACTTCATCTCCGTCATACCTTCAAGAGTAAGAGCTTTCACATGGAACATGGGCCGAAGTGGATCCAAAGGAATAAACGGAGGCCACTAGTTCACAACTTGGGCAGTAGCTCTCTCACCCAAGTACCAGATGAAGCTAAAAGGTTCTTTCATGGGGACATGTTGTTGGATATAGAATTAAGTGACTTTGACTTTAGGGGGGATAATACAGTTCTCCAATAGACATAAATTAGCCTCCAAAAGTTGGGGTTAGAAGAATAAGATTCTACTACTAAGTTATTTATTCATAGTAAAATAACGTTACCGTTTCCATGACATTATTGGCCACATAGACGTGTTAAAGATCTTCTGGCTGGAATAGTCTCTAAATTCAGTTCTCTTTGGTGTATGAAGCCATTGTAGGGAAGCTCATAGGTGACCGTGACCTCGACAAAATGGCTAGGAAATAGTCATAAAACCAAAGCTGCAAAGTAAAACAACTATAGTTAACTGTTATCAAGTATAAAAGGGGTGTAAAAGAGGGAAAATATCGTTGCCTCAATTACCCTCTATAGACTCCCATGGGGTATACTTGTGCGTTGTTTCCCACGAGTGCACTCAATTTTCCACACTCCTTGCCGCATTCCATGGATCAAGGTGGAATATGCGAGGATTCCCCAATTTAAGCCTCTTATGGTGTTTAGGTCAACCTGCTTAACCAAACAATGAAAATGACAACGGTTACCAAGTTCGGTAGAGATAGTCATACTGATAAGAAGAGTAAGAATTATCCAAGATTGTTGATTAGGGAAATATTAAGCGCATCGCTCGTCATCATGCATTAGATTCACGAGAATGCTATAGGGGAAATGGCCTTCATAAGGAATGGATTCCATAATTTGACCAAAAAGGTGAAAGAGTTGGTCACGATGGGTATAGAAATCTTCTTGGTACACTAACAGATCTCCTATTAAACCAAGACAAACTGGCACCAAAATCAAAAGGTGTAATAGTCATCTCACCAAAATGGAGGTGCAAAAGTGTTGATGGTGCCCCAGAATCTCTTAACTACCCTTTAAATGACTAAGCGATTGGTTAAGTCCACTATCCCGCTTAAGGTGGAATAGAAGGAACCAAACCCCATATTCTCTAATACAGCTTGTATATAAGCCTTCTGAGGGCCTAGCTATGTCATGAACTTCCTAGGGACACTTGCACCTGAATTAAATCATCCTTAAAAGGAAAGGATAGAAAACCACATCAGATCGACAATAGATGGAAATAAGAAGGGAACTAAGAAGACTAGTAAATGAAGCATAACACTTACTACATTTATCATGGCATAACAAGACGCATAGTGATCGACATCTACAAGGAGGTCATTCCTACCCTAGGCATCGATGGGCCTCCATTCCCTTTCAATAAAGGACTTTTGAGAACGCCTTCCTTGAGAGGTCGATGAACTCTTCTTATGCCCGTGATTTTTTTTAAAACACAACTATGATGGAAAATGAGAAAATGGAAGGGATTAAGAGAAGAGAGACCATAGTCAAATGCAAGAGGGGATGATGATGTCATTTATGCAAAGCTGAGAAGGCTATTTATAGTTTAAGAAGGCAAGCCAAGGAAGGTAGAAATTGGCTGGGCTCCACTTGAGGATTCTCGCCAAAATCATGCGAACAAAACACTCGAGAGCAAGAGAAAGTAAACGAAACAAAAAGGGCTAAAGCTTAAGGACTCGGTCATCATCTACATTAAGGGGAGAATAAGAATAAAGAAGCAAAGCATGATTACCAGCCTAGGGACCCATTCAGTACCATTCCCCATGGATGCAATATTTGAAAATTCAGCTAATGAACGAGACTCCAAGGATAAAAGAAGGAAAAATAATGCTTAGGCACCGGCTAGGTTCCCCAAAGATGATATTTCACAAGCATTGCCTTGTCAAAAGAGCAACAAACAAGGAAGGAAATAGAAGAAATACTCAAGGGGATCTAACCCATTTTTCATGTGAATTATGGCCATAAATACTACCTTTCCCATGCACCACAACAAGTGGCAAAGTAAGGAGAGAAAGTGGCATAAGAAGAGGGAGTCGATCTGTTCATCACCATGTTATAAGCCTAAACTTGTCAATTTATCAGTTAAGGTTGTTCAAAGCATGTGGTGGTTTGACAAAGAGGGAAGAAACGAGAGTGAAAAGAACATAGCAATGATGCAGAAGTCGTTAAAAAAAGATCATAAATTCATCACGAGTTTGCTAAACTGGCAAAAGGTCCGCTGCCTTGGCAATAAGGAAGCAAGTTGATCCACCCGAAAGATAAATTCTTCACAAGTCAACTAGAGCAGCAATAGGTAAGCTACTCCGACGATAAAGGGACGCTCTAATGTAGCAAAAGTATAGATTTATCCCAAGTCTGCTAGACCAACAAAAGTTCTGCTACTCCAGCGATAAGAAAACCTTTGATTTGGAGGAATGATTAGGGTCATCACAAGTTTGCCAGGCAAAAGGTTCAATGCTCTGGCAATAAGGGAACCCGCTAGACTGGCGAGAGTTTAGCTTCTCCAATAATAAGCAAACTAGTTAATACAATGAAAGTATGCTAGATCAACAAGAGCTCCACTACTCCAGCGAAAAAGTAGCCATTAGATTGGCGAGAGGTTTGTTACTCTAGCGAAAAGGCAACCCACCAGACCGGCGAGTGGTTTGCTGCTCCACTAATAACGAAATCCACTAATCTTGCGAGATGGCGAAATTCATCAGACACTGAGTCTTAGGACCTATAATAGCGAGGCGCTAGTATCACATCAACTCATCCAGATAAGTAACTACAAGTGAAGACTCGTACTTTGATCAACATATAATAAAGTGGTTTATTTCGGTCAAAGCAAACTAATTTGACTAATGGTTTTATTAATCGTAGTTTCATTATGTTAGGTAAATTAAGTCAATATATGTGTGCTTATTTAAGTGAATAATTTTGTCAAACTTAGTGCCAAAATTGCATGACTTATTATGTAGACCCGTAAAATTAGAAATTAGTCGAATATTAAACCTAGTGGGATAAATAGAACCCAGCCTGATAAGTGGAATCAAGCAGGTTAAGAGATCTTAGAATTTGTGGGCTTGATCTTTTAGCCTAAACATCTCGTGAATTTGGGCTAGTAGATGAAAAAAAGAAGGCTAATTTAGTTAAAATGGCTAGGCATCTGTCCCTCAGACAAGTCATGACACTAAGCATTCTTCCCATCCAATTTCACAACAGCAGTATGCTTGCTTGACCACACCTTACACATCCTTCACTCCATAACCACCTAGCTCTTCACCGAATCTAGCTATCTGACATACAATGAGGGAAATTGTGAGAACAAAAGTGAGTGATGAATTCAAACGGCAGTAGCAGCATGCACAGATGAGCAGACACTCGAGCAAAACCTATTTTGGGCATAGGGGTTCATGACCAGCAGCCAAGGGGGGTCAGGGCAGAAATGAAACTCAACTAAGCCTAGGATGCACCCATATAAGCCATTAGTCTGGTCCTTTTGCTTGGAACAAGGTGGGTGATTGTTGATTTCCAAACTTAGTAGCTAATTTGCAAATATTTTAGGAATTGTTCATGAGTTTTGATTCGGTTATTAAGTTGTAATCTTGATGAATTGTGAATTTACGGGTTGAAGGTGGATTGCGTGGGGTAGTTGAAGCTAATTGAGATGATTATGAGGATTATTTAAGGGCGGTGCAGTGAGGATGGAGTTCGGATTGTGTGATAAACCAACGAATTTATAAAGTGCATGTCGTGTTTTGATGCTGTGTTTATCGTTGGTTAATTACCCATAGTCTGTTTGTAACATGTTGCTCAATTGAAACATTGTTTTTGTTAGCGTTTAGTTGATGGTTATCTGTTTTTCGTGTCTCGAGCCTTGATTTATTGTTGTACCCTAGACCAAGAGCAGATGATCAGGTTTGCTAAACAATTTGGCCAAACTGCTAAGCTTAATCGTTCAATGGATTAAACCAATGACCAAAACATTAAAACATTACCCTTTGAGTTATCAAGTTTGAAGCAAAGGTTGTGAGCTTGTTTTAAATTTAGTAAATCGGAAGTGTGTGACTGATTTACAGAATCAAACTGCTCAGCGATTTTAAGTCAAATTAACTATGAGCAAGTCGCAACTGTTGGGTTCCAAAATGAGTTTTAAACATCTTTTTATATGAAAATGGATGTTTGCCTGGCAGATAACTCATTTACAACTTTTCTTGCTAAATAGAACAATGTTATGCTTTTTCAGAAATTGAATTTTGTCGTTATTAAGGCTGTGTTAGCCTTCTTGAAAATGAATATGTTGTTATTGTAATATAATGGGAATTTTAATGTCAAGTGTGCTAAAAGTAAATTGCAGTTGATATATTTTGGGCTAGGAGAATAGTGCTTATATAAAGGACTCGCTCTTATGAGTAGACCTTGGCATCCTCATTGGAGCATGAATCCCAATTGTCATTATCCTGATGAGGATAGGAGCTTATTGACTTTTGGAGGGCACGGGGATACAAAAAGTCATAAGTCATGTTCTTCACCTAAGAAGAGCACTATCTTGTGAATCTATTGTTCAGAACACTGATTTCACTACTCGGTATAAGTGAAAACTCTTGATTCTGATTTATGTTGATGTGGGGTTTTGAAAAGTGCAGGAGTTACTTGAAAAAGGGTCCTTATTAATTTATAAATTCAATTCTTTAAAAGGAAAACAGTTCTATGATAAAATGATTTAGCTGGGTCAGAACTTCGGGTTTCTTTGTTCGCTATTTTTATTCCTTACTAAAAGAATTCACATGGTGTCATTAAACAGCATGCTTTCGGGTTAAGTGAGCAGGCTAGAGTCAAGTAGGCCATCAACCTCAAAAATTAAGATGAATTGAACAGAGATATGATTTTAGGTCCTTGTTTGGCTAATATGATAATAATATTCATAATTTTTGCGTGCTTAATACTTGTTGATATTGTATGAAACTATTTTGCTTTCATGGGGTTGAGAATCATTCGTTGAGTGTGTGGCAGCTCACTCCCCTCTTTATTTTCCTATTCCAAGTTTAGAATTGTAAGGTATGATCATATTCTGTGACTCACTTGCAACAATCTCTAGTCCAAGTCATTAGCATGTTGCAAGATTTCCTTTGCAAACGAATAAGCCTGTTGTAATACTTATAAGCATAACTCTGGCTATGTTTCCGTCACACATGTCATATGTACTTTAAATTAGGTACATGTTGTTAACAGACTAAAACTCCAAGTGACTCAGGTATGTGACCTAAGGTGTCAACTCAGTTGCTAAGTTGTTAAGTCTTAAATCATGCATGGTTTTAATAATTATTTTGATTATATTATATATATTATTTCGTCTAATTTACTTTATTTTATATATTTTTCAGGTTAAGCAGTAATAAAATAAAGAGGAGAAGAGAAGGCGTTGAAGTTCGGATTTTACACGTTAAGCTATCAAGTCGGTCCACAAATAATGATTTATGGAAAAAAATATTATTTTCGTAATGATTTATTTGGGTTAGGGTTACAAAATTATTGCTCCTAATTGAAGAGAAACTAGAAGACTTGGAAGAGAAGGAGTCTAAGAAAAAACCCCTAGTAGCTAATATTATCTAACACCTTCACGCCACCCTCTTCCCCTCCTCATCATATAATCATCTTCATCACCATCTTATGCTACACACAACACCCACGACAGCCATCAATCTCACGCCCAACCATCAGCTCTTCAATCCCCCAACAAACCACGCTTAACCCTAGCATCATCACCTCCTTTATCACACGCCACATCCTCACGATCATCATCACCCTCATACCACAGCATCACAACGCCAACCCTCCTCGGCACCATCATACCCTTTCTACCTCAACATTAATCATCATCCTATTCTTCCATCCCCAACACCCACACCTCACCCCCCTCATGCATCATCCCACGCCACGGCTCCATCGTCATCTTCGATCACTAGCATCATCATACCAAGTAGTATTGTGCTACTTCTTCTATTTTTTTTTAATTTTTAGTGAATTTTATTTTGCTTAGTTTAGTGTCAAACATGAATTATTTAGGTAAATTGTGTAATTTAATTTTTAATATAAGTTAGTAATTTCCTTGTGCTTAGTGTAATCTATTTGAAACCATGGTAAAATAATTATTTTGAAACAAGTTTTATACTTTATTGTATAGTTGATTTTTATTCATGATTCAATAACGATTAGTGCTTATCGTTCATGATATTCGTGTTATATTAATTAGAATGCATGCTAGTTAGTTTAATACGAATTCATATGATAGTTTAAAAGGCTTTAATACGTAAAAGTTATAGTCTTTTAGGCATTAGTATCACCCTAATTAACCATGGATGGCTAAAACCTATCTCTTTTAATTAGATAATCGTTACAGATATTTGTTAAATCAATTTGCTGGTAAATTGGTTACAAGGGGTTAGATGATGTTTTTCTAATACGTAATGCTCTAGTTTGATTAAATTCTTGCGCTGGTGTTAGGGTTATCAAAACTAGTAGGGTTTGTATTAGGGTTGGACCTAAAAAAACTATAATATAAGGAAAAACAGGGAAGATCCGCTGGTGGGTGTCTTCTACAGTCTAACTCATGAATAAAATCGAATTGTGTGTTGATGATAAATATTAATTTGCATGGTGGATATAGATTGTGCTAAGTATTTTTCATAAATTCGGTATCTTTGATAACTATTTGTTACTTTTTAGTTAATCTCTCTAGTTTGTCAATTTTAATTCCTAAATTTACATTCCTAAATTTACAAGCTTTAATATAAATTTTGTTTACGGCCCCCCTGCCCCAAAAGAGTAGTCTTTTGGGAGTGTCTTCGTAATATTAGATCAGTTAGATTTTGATTTTTAGAGTGGTTATAATTTTCAGATTTAATTTATATTTTGTTTAGCCATTTATTTACCAGTTTTTTAGAAATTGGGTTTAAAATAGTTTCTTTTATGTTTTTTTATATTTCAGTCCATTTTAGGGTTTATATAGTGTCCTATTATGCCTCTATTTAAGTTCGGAATTTTTGAAAATTATTTGATAATTTTTCAGAATTATTTCGTGAATTGGCTATGTGCAGGTTTTTATTTCAATAAATCTGAAAATTATGGTTTTAATTTTTATTTTATGCTTTTTAGGTTTTATTAAGTCCAAAAAATTATATCCTAAAGTCTGGGAAATTTTGTTTATTTAATTGCGTATTTATATTAGTGCAGTTTATTTTTTCTCTAATTTCATATTTTATTTTCTGGAGTTAATTTTCTGTTTTAATTTTTCTGAATTATTTTACATATAATTTTGGATTTATAAAGTTATAAACTTGCAGAATATTAATTTGGATTACTTTTTGTAAGTTTTAATATTAATTTTCTGCTTGTTATTTTCTGTTATAATTTTCAATCGAATATTGTGTTAGTATTTCTCTCTTTATTTTTCAGATTAATTGGGGTAGGTATTCACTGTTTTATTTCCAGAATTAAATTTAGAATATTTAGGAGCAATATGAAGTAATTTTCTAGATTTTTACTTATTAAATTTGATTTATTTTAGTAATATAAAGAAAAGTTATAATAAGTTAGAGTACTAAAATCATTTAGAATTAAACTAGCTTATTGACATAATCTTTCCTCGTGGGATCGATCCCGACTTTCCTATGCTATAAATATCATTTATAAATCGAAGTAGTGGTTTAATTTGTAACTCTATGACAAGATCTACAAATTTTAGCGCTGTTGCCGGGGAAAAAAAATAAAATCGTTAGTTTACTTCTATTTAATTTTTACTACTTTTATTGTTTTGTTTTAACTCTAGTATTTTATTTTTTCAATTGCCTTTAATTTATGAAATTGAGAAGTGGTAACGAGATTGGAGAGGATAAGGAGCAAACTTTGGAAGTTAAAAACAAAGAAGGTGATCCTGAACTAGTAAGCCTTAAAACCAAAGAGGTAAGAATGCCTACTCTTCGGGAACTTGCTGCCCCTAATTTAGAA
Source organism: Selenicereus undatus (assembly GCA_017589665.1). Lineage (NCBI taxonomy): Eukaryota > Viridiplantae > Streptophyta > Magnoliopsida > Caryophyllales > Cactaceae > Selenicereus > Selenicereus undatus. Next base: position 39,795,253 of record JACYFF010010365.1, on the reverse strand, counting down.
GTCCAACATTTGTCCATTACTTATGCTGCATTAGATAAACCTCTAAAACTGAACTCTGGATTCATCAATCTGCTACCCAAGTTTCATGGATTAGCTGGTGAGGACCCATACCGTTATATTAGTGAATTCCTTATCACGTCCTCTGCTATGGTGCCTGAGGGGATTCCTGAAGACCAAATTAGGTTGAGAGCCTTCTCTTTTTCTTTGCTTGGTAATGCTAAAGATTGGTTGCATTACATGCCTGCTGGATCTTTCTCTACATGGCCTGCATTGTATAAATCATTTTTAGAGAAATTTTTTCCAGTATCCCGAATTGGATCTATTAGGAAGGAAATATGTGGTATCTAACAAATGAATGGTAAAAACTTTTGTGAGTATTGGGAAAGATTTAATAAACTATGTGCTAGTTGTCCCCAACATCAAATAACTAAACAGTTGTTGATCTAATACTTTTATGAAGGATTGCTTCTTATGGATTGTAATATGGTTGATGCTGCTAGTGGGGGGCTCTAGTTAATAAGACTCCAACAGAGGCGAGAGATTTATTCAATTTAATGGCCCAAAATACTCAGCAATTTGGTGCTAGGGAGTCACAAATTAAAAAGGTTAATGAGATTGGCTCTTGCTCATCTGTAGAGAGTCAGTTATCTCACATCACTGCTGTGCTAAACAAGATAGTTATTAGCGGAGTACAAAAAGCAGTCATATGTGGAATTTGTTGTCTAGAGGGGCATCCTACTGATGCATGTCCTACACTTCAAGAGGGGAATATTAATGTTGTCTATTCTAACCAAGGTCAAAGGAGGTATGATCCATATTCTAACACTTATAATGAAGGATGGAGAGACCACCCTAACCTTAGGTGTGGCCCTAGAACTAACCCACCTGGTTTTGACCAAACATCTAATCAATCTTCTAATTAGGAGAGGACCAACTTCCTGCTAGAACAAGTCCTTAAGAAGATGGATGATAGGTTCCAAAATGTGGAGGTAACTCTTAAGCAGGTTCAAGAGAGATAGACTGCAACTGATACCATAGTTAGCAATTTGCAGTCTCAAATGCAAAATAGGTTACCATCTCAACCTTAACCTAACCCCAAGGAGAATGTTAGTGCCATGACACTTAGGAGTGGGAAAGAGTTAAAAGAACCTAGGAAGAGTAGATAAGTTGAGCCTGAGTTAGAGATCAAAGAAGCTGAACCGGAGTTATATAAAGATTCTAATCTAACTCCTAAGGAAATAGGTGAGAAGAAAAGAGAACCTTCTAAGCCAATACCACCCTTTCCTAGTAGGTTTCGAAGCCCTACTTCTACGGTGAATGAGGCTAACCAAGAGATCTTAGAGACATTTAGGAAGGTAGAGATCAACATACCTCTCCTTGATGCCATTAAACAGGTGCCTCGCTATGCTAAGTTCTTGAAAGAATTGTGTACTACTAAAAGAAAGTTAGTAGGTAATGAAAAGGTAAGTGTGGGGGAAAATGTGTCTGCAGTTTTCCAAACGAAACTTCCCCCTAAGTGCAAAGACCCAGGTGTGTTTTCTATTCCTTGTAAAATAGGAAATCTTTACTTCGATAAGGCTATGCTTGACTTGGGTGCTTCCATTAATGTTATGCCTAGGTCTGTTTATGACAAACTGAACTTAGGAGAGCTAAAGAAAACTAGTATAGTGATTCAGTTAGCTGATAGAAGCAGTACTTACCCAGATGGAGTTTTAGAGGATGTCTTAGTCCAAGTTAATGAGCTTGTGTTTCCTGCTGATTTTTATGTGATGGACATGGGTGATGCATGTCATGATATTCCTATCTTGCTTGGTAGCCCATTTTTGAAAACAACTAGGACTAAAATTGATGTGCATGAAGGAGCATTAACCATAGAATTTGATGGTGAAGTGATTAAATTTAATATTTTTGATGTCATGAGATTTCATGCTGATGTGAATTATGTGTATGCACTTGATGTTATTGATGGCTTGTCCCAAGATATTTACGACTTGTCTCATGAAGATAAATTGTTTACTGTGCTTACTAAGAGTCTTGATCATGCTGAGTTTCAACGAGTGCACTACCAGGTTAATGATAATCTAGTTGATGTGACAGGGTCTTTATTCCACTTGCAAGTGCATAATGGGCCTAATAGGCTTGAATTGACCGAAAATCATGCTAAATTACTTCCCTCTAGCATTTCACCCCCTAAACTGGAATTGAAGCCTTTACTTGATAATTTGAAGTATGCTTATTTGGGGGATAGTGAGACTTTACCTGCCATCATCTCTAGTGCACTTACCCTTAACCAAGAGGAAAAACTTGTTGAGGTTCTTAGAGAACATAGCAAAGCAATGGGGTGGACTTTAGCAGACCTTGTAAACACAAATTTTGGAGCCTAAAATAAATTAAGACAAGAAATATGGACAAATTCAATTTATATTAATTTCAGAAGGTGTGGATACAATCTCTGTGTATTTGTTACAAATAAACAAATGAAAGTCCTCTTATTCGATCTCCAATTTGTACTTGAAGGAGGGTCAGTTGACTTGAATCCAGATCAAGTTAGTTGATTTGACTTCCTTTGAATGAACTTCAATGGATTTGATCTTGAGAGAGGGCCTAAGAGGCCTGATCTCAATCAAGACGAGCTTTCTTTGATCTTCGATGGTAGACGGCACATGCTTTGATTGTGCTTGTTGTCTTCCTTTAGAGAAATTAGCCCCTTGAGTCTTCAGAACACCTTCAGAGTGAATGAATCTTCCCCCTCTGAGCAGTAGGGAGTAGCGCTCTATTTATAGGGAAAGAATCCACCTCCCCTTACAAGGGTTTGCGACTTTTTCGCCTTTTTGGGACGTTGATTGGGCCTTTGACTTGTTAGTCAATTTGACTTTTGATTTGACAGTCATATGGGTCATGACTTGGTAGCCGATTCGACCCAATTTATTAATTAATTAAATGGGTTGACTCAAATAATTAATTTATTTTTATTTTTATAATATGCTATTTATTACTAAATTTTCTGTGTCTACAAATTGCCCCCTTGAGACTAGGTCACATATACAACTTTGGCGTTTAATCGTGACTGACGTCTCAATTTGTTTTTCTGAATGAGTCCTGCATCATATTCGGTGTAATTTTGTAGGATGCAATCTTCAATATATTATCTCTCTTATCTAAGATATGAAGATTTATTTACAAAGGTAGTCTCTTCCCTTAGTTTAAAGAATGCATCCTCCATATTTTTTTGCAACACTTCTCCACTTTCTCTCTCTCTCCACCCTTTCTCTCTCTCTGCATCAGTCAGTAGTGACATGGGGAACCGTTGAGCAGCAGCAACATGCGTGGAGCAGTAGCAACACTTAATTATCAATGGTTTAACAAAACAACACTTGAAGGTTTCACGAGTAATTGGCCGATGCATGTTCCTGATGTCGTCTTCTTGTGTTTTTTTTTCCTTTTTTGTTTGATGAATGCTTTTCACGTCTACTTGTCGCTTCTTCTCTTTTTTTTTTTTTGGAGGCAGATTGCGTACTCCATGCTTTGTGCAATTAATTGCCCTTATTCACCTTTCTTACTTGACGGACGAATAGAACAAGTTTGTCTTTGACTATACTTTGAATGTGTCTTAATTTCGCATCGATGAACCTTTGAATGTTTAGCCCTTTTGGGTGTACCAACGGGTTAATTTGGAATCCTCTTAAGGCGGACTTCCCAAAGGCGAAATTTCCCCACCAGTCAACTTGATTTAATATCGGTTAAACTTTGAATGTATAACGCTTTTAGGTGCATCGACAAGTTAATATTGAATCCTCCTAAGGCGAACTTCCCAAAGACGAAAATTCTCAAGAGGCGAATTCGATTTAATATTGGTTAACCTTTGAATGGTTAACCCTTTTGGGTGCATCAACGGATTAACCTTGAATCCTCCTAAGGCGAACTTCCCAAATGCGAAAATTCTCAAAAGGCGAATTCGATTTAATATAGGTTAACCTTTGAATGCTTAACTCTTTTGGGTGCGTCAACGGGTTGACTATGAATCCTCCTAAGGCGAACTTCTGAAAGGCGAAAATTCTCAAGAGGCGAATTCGATTTAATATCGATTAACCTTTGAATGCTTAACCCTTTCAGGTGCATCAACGGGTTGACCTTGAATACTCCTAAGGCGAACTTCTCAAAGGTGAAAATTTACAAGAGGCGGATTCGATTTAATATCGGTTAACCTTTGAATGCTTAACCCTTTTGGGTGCATCAATGGGTTAACCTTGAATCCTCCTAAGACGAACTTCCCAAAGGTGAAAATTCTCAAGAGGCGAAGTCGATTTAATATCAGTTAACCTTTGAATGCTTAACCCTTTTGGGTGCATCAACGGATTAACCTTGAATCCTCCTAAGGCGAACTTCCCAAAGGCGAAAATTCTCAAGAGGTGAATTCGATTTAATATCGGTTAACCTTTGAATAATTAACCCTTTTGGGTGCATCAACAGGTTAACCTTGAATCCTCCTAAGGTGAACTTCCCAAAGGCGAAAATTCTTAAGATGCGAATTCGATTTAATATCAGTTAATCTTTGAATTCTTTACCCTTTTGGGTGCATCAACGGGTTAAACTTGAATCCTCCTGAGGTGAACTTCCCGAAGTTAAATTTGACTTGATTATCGGTTAACCTTTGAATGTCTAAGCCTTTTGGGTATATCAACGGGTTAACCTGTTTGTTGAAGAGCCTCTGCTTGCATTTGCTCCTATGTTCTCCCTTTTTTTTCATGCTTTTGCATTTATTATTATTATTTTTTTTGTTTGAAATGTTGGATACTTAAAGCTTCAGAATAAATGGATCATTTTCTCTGTGACTTGTCACAGGCAATATGAAAGAGTTTTTTTTTTTTAATAGGTCTGCCTCAAGTGACTTTACCTATTTTTCTCACCCTTGGATGGCTTGTGTGTGAGATTCCACCTCGGGTAACTTTCCCTATCATAAAGATGGAGGTCACGCTGTTGTCGTCACCAATCTTGAAGAATGGGCCCTGCGTTGCCAACATGAAGGAGGAGGTTATGACGTTGTTTCCGTTAACTTGAAGGAGAAGGTAATATTGTCGTTACTACCAACTTGATGGAGGAGCCCTACATTGCCAACATGAAGGAAGAGTCATACGTTGCCAACATGAAGGAAGAGGCCTATGTTGTCATTGATGCTAACTCGAAGAGGAGGTGGACACCTTGAACGAGGAGGCTCTAGTGATATTATCACCAAGTAAAAGAAAGAGACATATGTCACCATTGCCCCCAACTCGAATGAGTTCTAAGAATCTGCAACACTTTTGCGACAATTTAGCGTCCGCTTAGATGAGATAAATGTTTGCTCAACAACTTGAGAGTTAGCAACTTCGATGATTTGTTGGTCTTGAACTTTGAACACTTAGGCTCTTCTTAAAGTTCAAAGACTTAGGAGCCTTAAGGTTTTGATAACTTGATAGTTCTAAACTTTGATGACTTCAGAGTCTTTACCTTTGAGGACTTAGGATTCCTGCCTTGAATGAATTTCGATGACTTTGGCATCCTGAACTTTGAAGACTTAGGAGTCTTTATCTTCGGTGACTTGGAGTCTTTAATTTCGATGACTTGAAAGTCTTTAACTTGTGAGACTTTGTTGTCTTTAATTTTTGATGACTTGACAGTCTTTGTCTTCGACGACTTGTGAGTCTTGAACATGAGAGACTTAAGAGTCTTTAATGTTGATGACTTGAGAGTCTTTAATGTTGATGACTTGTGAGTCTTTGTCTTTAATGACTTTTGAATCTCGAACTTGGGAGACTTGATTGTCTTCAATTTTGATGACTTGAGAGTCTTTATCTTCGATGATTTGTGAGTCTTGAACTTAAGAGACTTAAGAGTCTTTAATGTTGATGACTTGAGAGTCTTTATCTTCGATGACTTGTGAGTCTTGAACTTGGAAGACTTAAGAGTCTTTAATGTTGATGACTTGAGAGTCTTTATCTTCGATGACTCGTGACTCTTGAACTTGGAAGACATAAGAGTCTTTAATGTTGATGACTTAAGAGTCTTCGTCTTTGATGTCTTGTGAGTCATGTATTTAGAAGACTTAAGAGTCTTTAATGTTGATGACATGAGAGTCTTTGTTTTCGATGACTTATGAGTCTTGAACTTGGGAGACTTAAGAGTCTTTAATGTTGATGACTTGAGAGTCTTTGTCTTCGATGATTTGTGAGTCTTAAATTTGGAAGACTTAAGAGTCTTTAATGTTGATGACTTGAGTGTCTTTGATGACTTGTGAGTCTTGAATTTGGAAGACTTAAGAGTCCTTAATGTTGATGACTTGAGAGTCTTCGTCTTCGATGATTTATGAGTCTTGAACTTTGCAAACTTAAGAGTCTTGATTTTGATGACTTGAGAGTCTTTGTCTTTGATGACTTGTGAGTCTTTAAGAGTCAAAGTTGTTTTGTGACTTGAAAGTCTTCATCCTAAATGCTGATTTTGGGTTGCTCCTCTTGCAAAACATTTTTCAATATGATTCTAATAAACGATCAATTAGATTCTTCAGTGTCTTCATCATCTAATGTGATCTTTCTTTCATTTGCAAGTTGCAGGACTTGTCCCCTGAATGTCTTGCACTTCTCTATAGGATGAATGATGATCCTGTGATACTTGCAATATTTAGGGTCATTAGTTTTTCCAATTTCTTCAGGACGCCTTGACTATGGGAGTTCTACAAGTCCTTTCTCAAGAAGTTTGTCTAGCATTTTTGGTGCATCATACTCAAAATAAGAATGTTCGTTCTTTTCAGAGTCTCCTAGCATGGAGCTTCTATTTCTTGACGATGCCATTAATTCACCATCATGGAGTTGTCTTCCATAGTAGGCGATTGTAAACTCCATATCATGAGCTCGTGGTGCTAAGTCTTGGAAGTCTTGGGTTTGTTTACCTGCAAAGCGTATAAGATATCCCACTCCATTCCTTGAGCACACATCCCAATAGCAGAAGATTCAGGCAAGTGATCCTTACACTCTAACGAGAGGGCACACCAATGATTGATATAATCTATGACTGGCTCTTCATCCCCTTGCCTAGTATTAGTCAATTCACTTATGTTGACCACACGGCGTGTGCTATGGAAGCGATTCAAGAATTCATTTTTCATTTGCCCCCAACTATCGATGGATGTAGAAGCAAGGTTTGCATACCAGTCAAACATAAGACTTTTAAGAGATCGCATGAATTGCTTTACTAAGAGGTCACCACTCGTGCCAGCATTATTGCAAGTCTCGATGAAGTGCGCTATATGCTGCTTCGGGTTCGCTTTGCCATCAAATTGATGAAATTTTGGAGGTTGGAATCCCTGACGCATCCACAGTGCATCAATCCTTTTCTTATAAGACTTACTGTAACGATGCGTTTTCTGAGAACCTCCTTATAGATGGGTCTTTATCGCATCCGCTATCAAGTTTTGAATTTGCTCAATTGACATTGAATTATGCTTTGGATTGGGCTCATCGTCAGACTCCTTGTTGTGATTGGACTCTTTGTCAGAATCTTCACTGCTAGAGTCTTTATTTGAGGCTTTAGATGATCGTTTTTCAAGCTTCTTTTTCAAATCAGTAATCTGCTTATTTTGACGGTTAATTTGAGCATCCTTTTCTTCACTCTCCTTAGAGAGTCTTTCTAGAGTTGCCTTCATGTTTTCCAATTCTTCCTCCAAGTTGATAGCCTCTGTCACCATGACTGGCATGATGATAGTGTCAGAGGATTCAACTTCAACTTGTGAGAAAAGTGAATCCCTTATAGATATTAGTGAAGAATCGCTACTACCATTGTCATCATTCTCCTCATCGAAAGGTTAGAAGACATTATTGCTATAGGCATGAAATTCATCCAGTGCACAGGGTAGAGTCTTCCTCATATTGAAGACACCAAAAGGTTTTAGCTTCAAATTAGGGAGGAAAATATTTTGATTGACTCCATCAGCAGGAAAGTTGGAGCCAATTTTTTGAGTTTTGCATGTTTGCAAAGTTAGAGTCACAATTTGTTGTTTCGGGGTGATAGAGGTATCAACTTTGGTCATGCTCCTAGTCATCATCTTAGCATTTCGATTGCCAGATGCAATACTAGCCTTTACGGATACTTCAGATGTAGATCCGATATTTTCCTTCTTCGAAGATTGAAGGATGACGTGTTTAGGAGTCATTTCTTCTTCAAAGGAATGACGAACTTGTTTGCTTGGAGAAGGAGATGGGAGGCAGAGAAGTCCCACCGAGCGTGCCAAATTTGTAAACACAAATTTCGAGCCTAAAATAAATTAAGACAAGAAATATGGGCAAATTTAATTTATATTAATTTCAAAAGGTGTGGATACAATCTCTGCGTATTTGTTATAAATAAACAAATGAAAGTCCTCTGATTCGATCTCCAGTTTGTACTTGAAGGAGGGTCGGTTGACTTGAATCCCGATCAAGTTAGTTGATTTGACTTCCTTTGAATGAACTTCAATGGATTTGATCTTGAGAGAGGGCCTAAGAGGCTTGATCTCAATCAAGATGAGCTTTCTTTGATCTTCGATGCTAGATGACACGTGCTTGTTGTCTTCCTTCAGAGAAATTAGCCCCTTGAGTCTTCAAAACGCGCTCAGAGTGAATAAATCTTCCCCCCCTAAGTAGTAGGGAGTAGCGCTCTATTTATAGGGAAAGAATCCACCTCCCCTTACAAGGGTTTGCGACTTATTCGTTTTTTTGGGGCGTTTATTAGGTCTTTGACTTGTTAGTCAATTTGACTTTTGATTTGACAGTCATCTGGGTCATGACTTGGTAGCCAATTCGATCCAATTTATTAATTAATCAAATGGGTTGACCCAAATAATTAATTTATATTTATTTTTATAATATGGTATTTATTACTAAATTTTCTGTGTCTACAGACCTCAAGGGACTTAGCCCTACTTTATGCTCACATAAGATCACATTAGAGAATGATGCTACGCCTAAGAGGGATCCTTAGAGGAGACTTAATCCACCTATGATGGAGGTAGTCCAGAAAGAAATCCTTAAGTGGTTAGATGATGATGTAATATACCCCATTGCTGATTCTAAGTGAGTTAGTCCTATCCATGTTGTTCCTAAGAAGGGGGGAACAACAGTAGTGCAAAACAAGGAAGGTGAGTTGATACCTACTAGAATCCAAAGTGGTTGGAGAGTGTACATTAACTATGGAAAGCTAGATAACGCCACTAAGAAGGACCATTTTCCAGTGCCTTTTATGGAGCAAATGTTAGAGAGATTAGCTAGGAGGTCACATTATTGATTTCTAGATGGCTATTCAGGTTACATTCAGGTCCCTATAGCTCCTACAGATTAGGAAAAGACCACTTTTACCTGTCATTTTGGCACCTATGCTTTTAGAAGAATGCCTTTTGGTCTATGTAATGCACCTACTGCATTTGAAAGATGTATGCTGAGTATCTTTTCTGATTTTATCACCAAAATTATAGAAGTTTTCATGGATGATTTTACTGTACATGGTGATTCATTTGATGAGTGCTTGCATCAGCTTACTCTAGTGCTTAGGCATTGTATTGAGACCAATTTAGTACTTAATTTTAAAAAGTGTCTTTTCATGGTGGAGCATGGGGTAGTGCTTAGACATGTGGTGTCATCGAGTGGATTAGAGGTAGATAAAGCAAAAGTTGACATCATTCAGTCTTTACCCCATCCCAGGTGTGTCGAGGATGTGAGATCATTCTTAGGGCATGTAGGGTTCTATAGGAGGTTTATTAAAGATTTTTCTAAGATTGCTTCTTCTTTATGTGCCTTGCTTGCAAAAGATGCTTCATTTGATTTTAATGATGATTGTATGAGGGCTTTTGATCAGTTGAAGTTGAAATTGATTACTTCACCTCTTATGCAACCCCCAAATTGGGCCTTACCCTTTGAGTTAATGTGTGATGCTAGTGACAAGGCAGTGGGGGTTGTTTTAGGTCAAAGAGTTAGGAAAGTATCTCATGTGATTTACTATGCTTCTAGAACTCTTAACTCTGCATAGTGTAATTACACCACTACAGAAAAGGAGATGTATACTGTTGTTTTTGCTCTTGAAAAGTTTCGTCCTTACTTGTTGGGTATGAAAGATAATTTTGCTCTTAAACATCTACTAGAAACGAAAGATTCAAAGCCCAGATGGTTTAGATGGATGTTACTATTGCAAGAATTTCAATTGGAAATTATAGGTAAACCTCGAGCTAAGAACTTAGTTGTTGACCATCTTAGTAGACTGGAAACGGGAGGAAGTGGCAATCCTTTCAGTGATTGTTTTCCTGATGAGACTTTGTATGCTGCCAGTAGTACGTTACCCTGGTACGTTGATATTGTGAACTACATAGTCATCACAACTTTTTCCATTGACTTGTCTAGAGCTGAAAAAGGAAAGGTAAGAGCTCAATCTAAATTCTATGTTTGGGGTGAGCTATTATGGAAATTTTGTAGTGGTCAGATAATAAGGCATTGTGTTGATGATGGTGAAATTCATTCCATTCTGACCTTCTGTCACTCTTCAGAAAGTGGGGGACATTTTGGACCTAAAAGAACAACACATAAAGTTCTTGAGTGTGGATTTTATTGGCCTACTATTGCTCGTGATGCTTATGATTTTTGCAAAAGATGTGAGGCATGCCAAAAGACTGGAAATTTATCAAGCAGGATTCAAATGCCTTTATATAATGTTTATGTTTGTGAAATTTTTGATGTGTGGGGTATTGATTTCATGGGACCCTTCCCCCCTTCTTTTGGGTACACTTACATTCTTGTACTTGTTGACTATGTGTCCAAACGGGTAGAAGCTATAGCTACCAGAGCTGATGATGCTAAAACTATGGTGAAACATATTAAATATCTCATTCTGCATAGATATGGAGTACCAAGAGCAATTATCAGTGATAGGGGGGCTCATTTTTGTAATAAACTTTAGATGCCTTGTTAGTTAAATATCATGTGACTCATAAGGTATCCACTAGTTATCACCCACAAACAAATGGCCAAGCTGAAATCTCTAATAAAGAAATCAAGGGCATACTTGAAAAAGTAGTTAGTTCAGACAGGAAAGATTAAAGTCTTAGGCTAGATGAGGCTCTTTGGGCTTATAAGACTGCATATAAGACCCCTTTTGGTATGTCACCTTATAGGTTAGTCTTTGGAAAGTCATGTCATCTTGCTGTTGAGATAGAACAAAAATCCTATTGGCTGTGAAGCAATGTAGTCTTGACTATGAGTTAGCAGGAAAAGAACGTAAATTGCAGTTGCAGGAACTAGAGGAGATTTGCTTGGAAGCCTAGGACAATTCAGTCATTGACAAAGGTAAATCCAAAGCATTTCGTGATGCTAGACTTGTCAGAAAAGAATTTCAGGTAGGTGAGAAAGTACTGTTATTCAATTCAAAACTGAAACTCTTTGCTAGTAAGTTAAATTCAAGATGCTTTGGACTATTTGAGGTAGTAAAGACTTATCCACATGGTGCTGTTGAGATTAAAAGCTTATCCACTAATAAAATTTTCAAAGTGAATGGACATAGGTTGAAATATTTCAGGGATGGAGAATCTGTGAATTTTATTGAAGAAATCACGCTAGAGGATCCATGAGCTTCATGACGTCGAGTCAACGACTGTAAACAAAGGCGTTTGTTGGGAGGCAACCCAACGTTTTTTTTCTTTTTTTAGGGAAGTACCCATTTAATTTTACCTTTATTTTCATTATTTCTATCTTTTTGCGTGTATTAGGGACTATGCATGAATTAAATGTGAGGGGTGCATCTTGCATTTAGTTCCTGCAGTATTTTATTTTAAAAAAAAAATCTTATAAATAATGCATGATATGAGTTTATGGTAAGCTTGCTTACCTAAAATATTTTGTTTGTTAGCTATTTATAGTTTATTCTTCTATGAGTGAAGACTTCTGAGCATGCTAACTATCATTCAGAGAAGTTTGAGTTGGCCATCATATTTCTCTTTAATGAGTAACTATCACGATTATCCATCTTATTTGATCAAGTATTATGTTCGCTTCAGAGGCAATAAAATGACCTAGCCCATTTCCTAGACTATTGAATTAGTAGAATACCTCATTAAAATTGTGACTTTTCTTTTCTTTTGTTTTAAAAAAGGTTAGATTACCAATATGGGTAGGAATAGGTGGCTCAACACCTTGTCCGCTTAAGTTTATGTCTGAAGTTGAGCCTTATGTATGGAGTAACCCATGATTGGGAGAGTCATGCCCCTTTTTGGGCCGATCAATGACTCGTACCAAACTAACAGTAAAAAAAAATGATGAGAATAAATTGTTTGCTCTAGCACATCTATTCGGGTGAGTGTGAGACAGGGAGTGTTTAATTTCTGAGACCCTATATGGGCCTCGAATATGTGCGCAAATGGAGTTAGAAGGTGGACAAAAAAAAAACAGAAGAAGAAAAAATTACAAGGCAAGTACTTTAGAATCAAATTCAATGAGTTATTCTTTCTAGTTCAATTGTCTCTATAGCCATACCATTCTTCAAATTTTCTATCATAAATTTTTTAGACCTCTTAATCGATGTATGCATGCATAAGAGATATGGATAGCTATTATTCTTTTTACTTCATTAAATACATGTTGTGAGGTTGATGAGGAAACTCTTTGATAATCTTTAGATGTTCAGTAGTTATTAACTTATTGGAAGGAAAACTAATTAATTTTCAATGAAACTAGTTTTAAAGCAAACCAATGCCTAGTATGAATATTATAGTTATGCATAACTTTATAAGAAAGAAAGATCGTCAGTTTTTAGGTCAAGTCTAAGATTTCTTTGCACGAGGACGTCCAAAGTCTAAGTATGGGGGAATTTATTAAGTCTTAAATCATGCATGGTTTCAGTAATTATTTTGATTATATTATATATATTATTTCGTCTAATTTACTTTATTTTATATATTTTTCAGGTTAAGCATTAATAAAAGAAAGAGGAGAAAAGAAGGCATCGAAGTTCGGATTTTACACGCTAAGCTATCAAGTCGGTCCAAAAATAATGATTTATGGAAAAAATATTATTTCCATAATGATTTATTTGGTTAGGGTTACAAAATTATTACTCCTAATTGAAGAGAAGTTAGAAGATTTTGAAGGGAAGGAGTCTAAGAAAAAAACCCTAGTAGCTAATATTATTTAACACCTTCACACCACCCTCTTCCCCTTCTCATCATATAATCATCTTCATCACCATCTTATGCTACACACAAAACCCACGGAAGCCATCAATCTCATGTCCAACCATCAACTCTTAAATCCCCCAACAAACCACGCCTAACCCGAGCATCAGCACCTCCTTTATCATATGCGACATCCTCGCGATAATCACCACTCTCATCTCACAGCATCACGACGCCAACCCTCCTCGGCACCATCATACCCTTTCTACCTCAACATTAATCAACATCCTATTCTTCCATCCCCAGCACCCACACCTCACCTCCTTCACGTGTCATCCCACGCGACGGCTCCATCGTCATCTTCGATCACCAACATCATCAAACCAAGTAGTATTGTGCTACTTCTTCTATTTTTTTTATTTTTATTGTATTTTATTTTGCTTAGTTTAGTGTCAAACATGAATTATTTAGGTAAATAGTGCAATTTAATTTTTAATATGAGTGAGTAATTTCCTTGTGCTTAGTATAATCTATTTGAAACCATGCTAAAATAATTATTTTGAAACAAGTTTTACGCTTTATTATATAGTTGATTTTTATTCATGATTCAATAACGATTAGTGCTTATCGTTCATGATATTCGTGTTATATTAATTAGAATGCATGCTAGTTAGTTTAATATGAATTCATATGATAGTTTAAAAGGCTTTAATACGTAAAAGTTATAGTCTTTTAGGCATTAGTATCACCCTAATTAACCATGGATGGCTAAAACCTATCTCTTTTAATTAGATAATCGTTACAGATATTTGTTAAATCAATTTGCTGGTAAATTGGTTACAATGGGTTAGATGATGTTTTTCTAATAGGTAATGCTCTAGTCTGATTAAATTCTTATGTTGGTGTTAGGGTTATCAAAACTAGTAGGGTTTATATTAGGGCTGGACCTAAATAAACTAAATATACGAAAAAACGGGGAAGATCCGCTGGTGAGTGTCTTCTACAGTCTCACTCATGAATAAAATCGATTTGTGTGTTGATGATAAATATTAATTTGCATGATGGATATAGATTATGCTAAGTATTTTTCATAAATTTGGTATCTTTGATAACTATTTGTTGCTTTTTAGTTAATTTCTCTAGTTTGTCAATTTTAATTCCTAAATTTATAAGCTTTAATATAGATTTCGTTCCCCCCCAGAAAGAGTAGTCTTTTAGGAGTGTTTTGGTGATATTAGATCAGTTAGATTTTGATTTTTAGTGTGGTTATAATTTTCAGATTTAATTTATATTCTGTTTGCTATTTATTTACCGGTTTGTTAGAAATTAGGTTTAAAATAGTTTCTTTTGTTTTTTTTAATATTTCAGTAGATTTTAGGGTTTATATAGTGTCCTATTCTGCCTCTATTTAATTTCAGAATTTTTTGAAATTATTTGAAAATTTTTCACAATTATTTCGTGAATTGGATATGTGCAGATTTTTATTTCAATATATCTGAAAATTACGGTTTTAATTTTTATTTTATTCTTTTTAGTTTTTATTAAGTCCAAAAAATTATATCCTAAAGTCTGGGCAATTGTTTTATTTAATTTTGTATTTATATTAGTGCAGTTTATTTTTTCTCTAATTTCATATTTTATTTTCTATTTTAATTTTTCTAAATTGTTTTACATATAATTTTGGAGTTATAAAGTTATAAACTTGCAGAATATTAATTTGGATTACTTTTTGTAAGTTTTAATATTAATTTTCTGCTTGTTATTTTCTGTTTTAATTTTCAATCGAATATTGTGTTAGTATTTCTGTTTTTATTTTTCAGATTAATTGGGATAGCTATTTGCTGTTTTATTTCCAGAATTAAATTTAGAATATTCAAGAGCAATATTAAGTAATTTTCCAGATTTTTAAATTTGATTTATTTTAGTAATATAAAGAGAAGTTATAATAAGTTAGAGTACAAAAATCATTTAGAATTAAACTAGCTTATACACAAAATCTTTCCTCGTGGGATCGATCCCTATTTTTCTATGCTATAAATATTATTTATAAATCGAAGTACTGGTTTAATTTATGGCTCTACGACAAGCTCTACATAAGTTTTGAATTTATTCAGACTTCCAAGTACAATCAGCTCAAGTTAAGCTTTTTAGTTACTGCAGGTTTAGACAAAACTTTGACAGTTTCATTATAGAACACTTAAACTCACCTTAGGTTGTGCTTTGATACTTATGAAACCACTTCAATAAATCCTTTTAAGCCTTAGGGGTTTGTTCAAGAACCCCTCGCGATGTGACATCCTTCATAGGGATGAGGGGTGTTACACATCGCCTTATCGAGGCTTGATTAAAGTGGGTTTAAATATAGATGCCTAAAAATGCCAGTTGTATTTTTTAATTTGCCTAATGAATAGAAAAATATCACAACTTTACATTTGGGGACCCAATGAAGTGATTAGTAAATTAAAAACAATAATTTAGGGAGAAGATGTCCAATAAAGAGAGACTGTGTGAGTCAATAGGGCCTAGTTGGCCGGGAAGCCAGTCGATTCACCAACAGGGAACATAGTTAGGTCACTGTCCTTTTCCCCTATCTTGAGTTTGAGGCATATTTAGTTAGTTACGTAGTCCTAGCTCGGGGGTAATTACTCTCTTATGCTTAGTTAAATTAGACTCCCATTCAAATTGGTAAACCTATTCTGTTTAATTCTAATATAAGTAGGAGTTAGTATCCTTTTCTTAGGTCGAGCTGGTATAATTTTCCACTATAAAAAGTGGGTTGCTCAATGGTGTTAGGGGCATCAAATTAATTTGAGAGGTCAGTTACACGACAAAAAATTAAGGGTAATTAGAGCTCATCATTATGAGAATTTGGGGGTTGTGAGGAGTTTTTACAAATGTATGAGGTCATATGCCGAGTTTATCATTTAGCATTAAGGAGCAATCACTTCATTGGGTTCTCGAAGTAATCAGGTTGGATCTCCTAAGGGGAAAATTTTTATCTTTTTCTTGCCCTTTCTGTCCACTCTCTTTTTATTTTGATCAATAAAGATGTAATTTTCAGGTAGTCCCAGCCCATTATAATTTATTTACTTTGCTTTCCTCTGGTTGGACTAAAGATTGTATCTTTGGGTGATTTAATATGATATATAGTAATGCTTTCAACGATTGTGTGATAGTGTAATTAAAAGTTAGGGTTTCCCCTATTAAATAGTAGAGGTTGTCAGTGATGATAGGTGATGATGCGATGCATTCCATTACATCATCATACCATCTCCTCTAAGTCTAGAACCTCGATTCGAAACTAATGAGTTAAGATGGTGCCCACATTAGGATTGCTTCGTGACCTTTCAAAAAAACTTTTTAAAGAAAAATGAATTATCCCTTTTGCTGCCAGCATCAATGCAATTTGTTTCAAAAAATTACATGAATTGTAAATTTTTCTAAAATTCACTAGCGACTCTACTAATTACTTATTGTTTTTACCTTTTCATGCTTTTTTATTTATCATTCTTTTTTTATGTTATTTTTGGTAGGATGCTTTTGAAGATAATGAAGTTGTATGGACCAGGGATTGGGCCCTACTTTGGCCTAGGAACCAAGTTGGGTTCCTCAATCAAACAGGCTGCCCTGCTCCTTGAACAGACAGTAGTCGCTGCGGTGGGTCAAGATTATACAACAGGGGTTGACTCTATCCCAAGAATTGGGTTCCTAAACAAGGATTTAGGCTAGCTCCTTGATCCAATCATGCAAACATGCTAGCTCTCTAAAAGCTAAAAAATAATAATTAATAGTGAGTTTTGAAAAATAAATAAAAAATAAATATCCAACAAAGCGGAAGTTAAACTATTCGTGGGGGATAGCACCCCGAGGAGGCGGATCCGTACAATGGGTCTTTGTGAACAATATGCCGGGCAATGATGGCATTCTTCCTAAGATCTATGCGTTGACCTTAAAGGCGGCTAAGTCATAGGTCTAATTCTCCATGTGTAGGCTCTATATATTTGAAGTGGATGAAAGCCACAACTCCTAAGGAGTGCATAGAGGTTCACGCTAGTGCTAAAGTCTTTTTCTTGTAATGCCTATCAGTTTGCCATTATGGGGTCAATTACAAAGCATTAGAACCCTAAGAAATACATAACTTTATATAGGTTCCAAAGATGCATAAGGGGCCCAACATCTTCACATGTGGGGGGGAGAGGAAGTGTACAGTGCTTGATGTCTAAGAGCAAGAACAGTGGTGAGCCAATTTTCTGGCTCACTGATGGGGCCTATCAATGCCACATCAACCTTTTCTTTAACTTTTCGCCTCACAAGTCTCACCCTCTTCAATTGTTGGCTCACCACTTTGGCTAATCAAATAAAATAATACCTATAAATCTACAACCCAGCACACAATTACTTTTTTAAAATCCAAAAAAAAACCTAACAACCAATAAAACTTAAAAAGAAAACAAAAAAAAAAAAAGGTTGTGGGAAGCCCCAGCGCTCGCAGCCATCTCGTGGGGCAACTGCCCCAATGCAGCCAATGCAATCCCACGGGCCAAAAAGCTGCTCACCCTCCTCCATTTCTCCCAGCGAGCACACCGTCGAATGTGCTCTGAATGAAACAACAAACCATCCACCTCCAATTGATTAAAAGCTAGTGGTGCCCACGCCCTCTCTGGGGCATGAACTATGACTTGCGAGGTACTTCATTACTTAAGATGCTGAGGTACTTCATTACTTAAGATGCTTCCTAGTAGGGAGAACTCAGTAGAGAAATAACCCCAAGGTTGGTCCCACCTTCCAAAAACAAGAGGAAGGTACAGAGAAAGAGAAAGAAGGCAGAAAAAAGAAAATAAAAAAAGAGGGGATAACAAAAATATAAAAAAGGAAAACAGAAGGGGGATAATAAATTCGACCCAGCACTTAAATGATGAAGCACCACAAAAATCATCCCTAAAATAGGCTGTCAAAGGAAAAATGATATAAAACTAAAAACCAAGGTTGTTTGTACTTGCAACAAATCAAAATCATACTTCCACATATACACATGGCTGTGTACAAGGGTTACCCTTGGAGCTTTCATGCCATTTCCCCATCACTTGATCCGCTAGACCCTCAATATTATCACAAAAAACAAACCTTCCATAGTCTTGCATGGTTCATAACTACACTAGGCATGATTCGCATTATGAATAAGTATATATGTA
>JACYFF010010365.1:39724440-39736905 GCA_017589665.1 Selenicereus undatus | reverse complement strand
ATATGTTTGTATACACACCCACACACATACATGCGTACATATACAGACGTACATACATTCGTACATACACATATATGGTGGCTACTAAAGTGGGATGAGGTTTTATATAGGATGGGTAGGATAGCTACATAGAGACTTTGTCTATCTCTCCCTAGAAAATGACCACCAAATATATTACTGATGATCGCTGAGACTAAAACTATTGACGATTGAGACTGAAATTATTGATTACAAAACTTATGCACCGCAGATCATGCTTGTAGTACTTGTGTAATCACAAATTACAAAGATTGAATTTTTATAGATTGATTTGAATGAATTAGGTATAATATTTATAAATACAAAATCCTCTGATTCTTTCTCTTTTAAGAATGGATTTTTTCAACCTTTGAATCATATGGGGTAGCGGCCTATTTATTGGAAAGCCTCCCCCTTGAAAGTCAAGATTGGCCTTGATATGGGTTTTGGGCAGTTCAATCAGGGTTACGCTGGACTGCTTTGACTTTTGTTTGTTTTGTCTTTGACTTTGACTTTGACTTTGACTTGGTAGTCTTTTGGGCTTACGTCGAGCATTGACTTAGATGTCGCATCGAGCTTTGACCGGACGTTAACTTCAGAGTCGTTTTGATGTTTGACTTGTGAGTCGACGTAGGTCTTCACCTTTGACTTTGACTTTGACTTTGACCACGCATTGACTTGGACGTCGTTCGGGTTTCAGGTCGTGACCTGACTTGGTAGTCGTCTTCAGTCTTGATTTAGGCTTTGACTTGAATTTTAACTGAGCCTGGGCTTGGAAGTCATTTGGGTTTCATCTTGGGCTTGATTTGTTAGTCTTTTGGGCTTGACTTGTGAGTCTTTGGGCTTGATTAAATTAATTAAAAGGGTTAGTCCAATTGATTAATTTAATTTAATTTTGGTACGGCACGAATAATGTTTTGGTGCCTACAAATTGCCCCATCGAGACAAGGTCACGTATAATAATTTTGTCGTTGAAGCGTGACTGAAGTCTCGAATTTTTTTTTGCCTTTTCTTGTTCTTTTTTTTTTTTAGCTCGGGCCTGAATTCTTGCACCCTATCTTTTCCTTTGGGCGCGGCCTAGATGGCTCCAGTAAGCCCATTCTTTCTTGAGCCCGCTTTTTTTTTGCTTACGGGCCTAGATCTGGTTTTACGTTTAGGGCTGGCCCAACTTGACTTTGCTTCTGATTTCAATTGAACACCATGCCCTGGTCACACGTGATTCATAGCACTGTTTCTCTTTCTTCCCCATCTCTTCGATCAGCCACCAAATACTCAGCAACCTAGCTTGCACAACCCTCTTCTTCCCTCTCCTCGACAACCAGCAACCACCAAATGCACAACCTTCTCCTTCCTTGCTACTATGTACTGATTACAGCCCTAGAAGCCTGACTGTGTGCCACCATTTACAGCCCTCCAGACCACCCAAGATAGCCCCTTTCTCACCCTTGTCCCCTTTCTTTCTCATTTGCCCAGCAACAGAGCTCAGAAGCCAAGCCCCATTTGCACAAAGACCTTCCCTCTTTCACATCAAGCTCATCATTAGCAGTAGAAGCTTGCCTCCTTTTCATGGTGCCATCCCTAAAAGCTCAACCTTGTATTGCCATTGTCAACTCTAGCGAAGGTATCGGCTTTCTCAGCCATCTCTCCCTCTGCTTTCTTTTTTTTTTGTTGATAAAGTCCCCTTTTTTGGTTGGCCTAGAATTTGGGCGTAGAAGGCCTCAAGCTCAAATTTTGGGTTGGTGACCCCCCATTTTTTATTAGCTAAAGAGTTTGATAGGCTTTTGAAATGGGTTTTGATTGAATACAATGAGAATGAAAAATAATATGGGCAAACTTCTCTGTGTGAGCAATAATTTATGAATAGAATGAAAGGCATTTGCCAAACTTCACCATGATAATAATGTACATGAGCCATTGACAATATTTTTTTTTGTGAGCTTCTGTGGGCGTGTGTGTGAGGAAGAGAGAGGATACAATGGCTCTGCGGTTGATCGGCATGTGAGAGGAAATTTCATCAAAGTGTTGCTTAACTCATTTGCTTGCATGTTGATGCATTTATTGCTTGCATGTTGATGCATTTATTGCTGTTTATTGCCTTCCTACTTTGGTCTTCATTGGCTTGCTGTTTAGTGCCTTCCCACTTTGGTCTTCGTTGGGTTCCTTGAAATATGAAAGTCAGATGCTTTTTTTTGGTGGATTGAATTACTTGCACAAAACTAAGTACCAATCATTAGGATTAAGGAATTTTCCCTTTTTTTTCCAATGCTCATTGAGTCATAAGTTGCATGTAACTTGCCCCTTTATTGAAATTTGAAATGTTGTGTCTTGAAGGGCTTGCCATTTTCTTTTGATGACCATGAGCAATGAAGGTGGTAGGTTTGATTGAAATGAGTCCGAAGGAAGCCACTTCATTAGTCTAAAAAGTCTTCTCATGTCTGCTTGTGACGTTGCAACATCGTGCCTTTATTGGCGCAACGTCACACTTATTTGTGGTCTCATTTTTTTTGTCACTTCAACGTCATGCTTGTTGAAAGATCGCATCTTTTTTTTGTCGCTGCAGCAATGTCATGCTTACTTGTTGAAAGATCTTTTTTTTTTGGTCGCTGCAACGCCATGCCTATTGAAAGATCGCATTTTTTTTGTTGCATTTGTGTAATGACTTGTGTAGGTTGGCAAGCCGCTTGAAGAACCACTTGTGACACGGTTCGCCGCTTGGCCATGGGCTTTGAACGGATACCGATACGCGTAAAAGTGGTATGAAGACTTGAAGAACCACTTGCGCCACGGTTCGCCGCTTGGCCATGGGCCTTGAATGGATACCGATGCGTGTGAAAGTGGTATGAATACTTGAAGAACCATTTGCGACACGGTTCGCCACTTGGCCATGGGCCTTGAATGGATACCGATACCCATGAAAGTGGTACGATCAGTGAGGAGTAGCTGGGCGGCAGACAACCAATATTTTGATTGATTTTGCTTCGCGCTTCTCCCTTGTTTAGTATTTATTTTGTCTAGACGCCGCTTTGTTTACTAACTTCTTTCCTGAAAAGAAACTAACTTTGTGTTTTCTTCTATTTTTAGGTGATTTATAATGGAGCAAGTCGTGAGGAGGAGCATGGCGGCAGAAAGGTGATGTCTTTGATCCCTTCTCTTTTATGCCCCCCCCTTTTTTTGTGTGTAATGTGTTTGACTACTCTTTGTGATTCGTTGAAGCTGCCTATGTACTTATGGGTACTTGAAATTCCCAATAAGATCAAGTTGTTACTTAGTTCAACTAAGCATCCTTTTTTCATTTGTTTTTCCGTTCACAATTTATACCCTTGTTCAGGAGCCTTCTTTTTTGAATGTGTGTGACCATTTTAGTCTCTTGTTCTGGAGTCTTCCTTTTGAATGTGCGAATATTTTTGTCTCTTATTCGGGAGTCTTCTTTTTGAATGTGTGAATAGTTTAGTCTCTTGTTCGGGAGTCTTCCTTTTGAATGTGTGAACAATTTAGTCTCTTGTTTGGGAATCTTCTTTTTCAATGTGAACTTTGGGTGTGTCTTTTTTTTTTAATGAACAATTTAGGCTCTTGTCCAGGAGCAGATCAAGCCCTTTTTGTTGTTGTGGTGAACAGTTTAGGCTCTTGCCTAAGAGTTAATTCAGCATTTCCTCAAGGGAAGTCGCCAACATCTTGGTTTCCATCATAGCTGACTCCTTGGTTCTTTCTTTCACACTAACCCTAGTGCCATGGCCAGTGAGAACTAGGACGCATCTCTTTTCCTTCAATGAGTTATCCACCTTCACATCCAAAGTGGAAACACACTTCATGCGTGAAAGAATTGAACTTTGGACTTCATTTGTTTTACCGAGGCAACTAAATGCCGAATCTCTTTTTTGTGAGGGCGGTGTGCTTGATGACGTCTCGCCTATCTTGATTTTGGCGAAGACTGAGGGTTTAGGCTACTCACCCTTTTTCAACCTATAGAAGAAGGAAGGCTTTGGGATTTTGCCCTTTCCCAACATGCTAAACACATAAGGGCCGGGAAGGAATTGGCGCGACGTTGATGGCTGCAACCTGTCAAACACCAACCTTTTTTTTTGGGTTGGTCTTAGCATTGTCACCCTCATCATTATCAACCTCCTTGGTTGTGATATATTACATGAGGGCTTGCTTGTCCTTACGTCCTCCAAAAATCCTTACGCGCTAGGGCAGTATGTAACCAAGACCAACTTTAGGCATTGCGACGTTGCCCCCTTGAGTTTGTATGACCCTTTGCGTGATGTTAAGTCTGTAGGGCATAGCTTTGATCACATGCCCAAAAGATATTGGCTGGCTAAAGTCATAGTTGGACCTCTTCATTAACTTGTGCGCATTAGGATCACACCCATCGGTAATGCGCATCTTTGAGAACTCACTTTCTTCTTGGAGCGAACCTTTAGAAGAGTCAACAAAACTAGGGAGAGAAACCTTGGTCAATTTGCTTGGGTTCGCCCTATGAACTGGAAGCACACCCTTTTCTTTCAGAATGCACCAACTTGCTTCATTGAACTTGCCTTCAACATTGGTTGTACTTTTAGGATTTGTACATTTGAAGACTGGCGACGCTGAATTTGCCGCGACATTTGCTTGCTTGACGAATGAGACTGAAATTGTCCTCTCATTCTTTTCTTTCCGTTGTTGTTGTGGCTGGATACTGCGATCACCACTTTCTTTAAGAGGGACATTCAGCTCTTCATTTGTTTCGTCATCATCAATTTCGAAACATGAGGTTGTGTAGACAACCACACTATTAAAGAAGCTCTTTGTGAAGCATTCTCCTGAGCCCTCTAATCCTTCAGCATGATCCATTTCAGAATCTGACTCATTAGCCTCTTGCACTGTGACGTGGGCAACTTCTACTGTTTCATCCAAATCTAAAATGATTCTTCTGTCCTTAGCCAGTCACATGATGCGCTCCTTGAGTGTAACGCACATTTCACGAGGGTGACTAACAATTCTATGATATCGATAGTATTTGGGGTCGACGGTCCTCCCAACTTCTTCTAGGCGCTTTGGCTCGGGCAATTCGATGACACCCTTCTCGAGTAAGTCATCTAGCATGTTTGACAATTTTGAGTCAGGAAATGGATACTTTTTTTCCTAAAGCTCTTTTAGTGTGGGACGCTCCTTTGTCTCAACCTTGAACAATAAGCACTTTTTGCCCCCTAGTTTTGGCTTTCCCATAATGCGGATTGGCTAACTTGTAAAGGTAGACATCGCTTCTTTGGTCGTGCCCTTAGAAAAGTTAACATTCTTATCGAATTCAACTTTGTCATTCTTTGACTCAGTAGAATAGAAGGAGTTGGCGCGACGACTAGCTATCATCACCTCCACGTCATGCGCCTTGGTCGCCAATTCTTGAAAAGTCATAGGTTTGCTCATTTCTAGGATGTACAGCAAGTCCCAGTGCATGGCTCGGGTGCACATTTCAACAGCGGAAGCTTCAGAGAGTCGGTCCTTGCACTCGAGGCTAAGTGCGAGTCAGCGGTTTATGTAGTCAAGAACTGGCTCATCCTTTCATTGTTTTGTGTTTGTTAGCTCAGTCATGCTAACAATGGAACTACAAAAAATGATGTATATGCCCACACTTATCGAGCCACACTTAAGGAAGTGTGGGAGGAAAAATTAGGAACTTTTTAGCTCTACACTTCATAAGTGTGGGGAACCCATAAATCTCCTTCTATATTTATTAAATAAGAACAATTTATAACATCCGCAATTTGATAGATAAATTTAAATATTTTTTATAGTTTTTGTGCAATTTAATTATTTGAGGCAATAACATAATTATTTGATGTGGATTGTGGGGAAAAGAAGAAAATTTTGATATTTTTACAATAATTTTATACCAGATTTATACTCGTAATAATTGTTATTTTTAGATTTCTATTTGATTTTATTGAATTTTATAGGTGTTGAATAAATTGGAAAAAAAAACATGACAAAAGCCAAAAAACAAAACCCTAAAAATTCCAGCCTATGACGCGTGCAGCACGTGCTCTTTCTCCCATCCCTCGCTTTCTCTGTCCTTTTCGGTAGCAAAGAAGCCCTCACCATACACCCCCTTTATCTCACTTCATCTCTCTCTAATTGATCTCTCTCGCTCGAACTCACAAAGCCATCACACCACCTTCATCTTCACAACACCATCTTCATCACCATTGACGGTCCACGCATCGCGAGCACAACATCATCCCCATCGTCTACCTCAAACCCTCAAACTGAAGGTCGAGCAAAGGCAAAGAGGAGCGAGGTATAATTGGGTCTTTAGGTTTAGTTAGTTTCAACTCGAGCTCTAGATAATTTTAGCAGTAATTTCGAGTTCAGTTTTAGAGATTTTTAGGGTTTCATTTTGACTTTTCTACTTTGATTTTGAATTGTAGATCCGTTTCTAGCTGAAAATTTCATGCATTTGATGTTGAATTCATCAGTATTGAGTTGAAGTTTGTGATTTTGGGTTCCGAATTCATCCATAGATGGGTTCATTTGGCCGTTCGTGCTCATTTTCTTCCCCTGTTTCACCCTAAGTTTGGGGCGTGTTTATGGTGATTCCACCATTTTTGGTAGCAATTGAACCTTGTCTGTGGCTGAATCGAATTCCCCTTCCCTTTTAGTTAATTTGTTACTGGGTTTAAGTTGAACTTGTTTTAGAAGTAATTTCGAGTTCAATTTGAGAGATTTTTAAGGTTTCATTTCGACTTTTCTGCATTGATTTCGAATTGTAGATCCGTTTAAGTTTCTTCGGTTTAATTTTAGGGTTCTAGGTTTAGTTAGTTTCAATTTCAGTCTTAGTAATTTAGGGCTTTGATTTTTTGTTGAATTCCAAGTTTTCATGCCCAATTTGATTTGCGAACTTCGGACCTGATTTTGAGCCTTTGAATTTCATGTAATCGTAGCGATTCTAGCAATTCTGAGATATATTTGAAATGGTTGGTTGAGATCTTAAGAGTTGGGCTTGATTTGAGGTTGGTTGAGATCCCGGTTCAAGGCCCTGTTTTTGCTATACTCACAGTTCTACGCCTTCTTCCTTATTGCACTGTTCTGGTTCAAGTTCCAGATTGGTTTTCTGTGCTATATGCCTATGTTATCAATTTACGCTTTCTTTGATGCATTTTAACCCATTCCCTAAACCCTGCGCTCCTTTTCATATGTTCTGTTTTCTAGCTGTTCAACTCTGTTTGCTAGGTTGTGATTACTGGTCTGCTGGGCTGTGTTTATTTTGGTATGGCAAATTTCCCCTTCGGCTGTTTCCACTCTTGCTCTGTTTCTCTATTTGATTCTTTTGTTTGAGCCAAAATAGGAGGATTGAATTGACCTTGATAACTTCAGAGATCACCTAATGAGCTTAGGTACGCGAGTTCCAGACCTCATTGGAGGAAAAATAGAAGCTTAGGTGGTTTGATTTGGCAAGGTTTGCAGAGTGCAGTCCACTTCACATGTACCATACTTCATTCAGTTGGCGTTTTCAAATTTCAACTATAGAGAGCTAGAGAGTAGGCTTGGTCTCAGACTATTGAACTTTGTGCTGTGCTTTTGAATTTGACTAGTGTGATTTGTCATTTTTTTCAGGTGTTATTGATCTTCCTAATTTTGATCTATGTGAACAAACAAAATTGCAGTGCTTTTTCCCTGAATATACTGCACAGGTAATTCAGACACCGTTGTTCTGCTGAATGTCGTCTATGATTCATGGCAGGTCTGTACATATACTACTCATCATCTTATAATTTGGAATTCTAATTAACTATGCAAAAAAAAGGGCGTCGACAAATTGCTTTACTTTGATAGATTGGAAGAGAAACTTACTAAAGCATGTCTCTTTCCGCTACCTGAAAAGTAAGAAATCTGATGCCCTAAGTACCTAGTCCATGTACTCGAAAAGGCACCTCAAGGACTTGCTAGCTTGTTCATACATTAGGATAGCTCTGTTAGATGCATGTGCTATGACATGATAAGCGCTCAATAAGTTGTTATGTTATATGTATACTAGAATTGTGCACTGCAAACTAAGCTCATTATAAAAGTGAAAAGCCATGAAAGCCTTATTAGACATTTAGACTTTGTACCTCAACGTAAGTGTTGTATGCCTGATCTGTAGGATACATGCATTGTTGAAAACTCGAACTTTTTTCGTTAGAAACTAAAAACAGCTCCTGATTGAAAGGATATATTATATGAATGAATTTTTGGCTAGAATTTCGATGATCGAAACAAGATATCAGATTGGAATTGACTTTGTGCTGCACTTTTGAAGCTGAGTTCCATTCGAACAGTTCGAGTTTCTACCTCTCAGCTTCTAGTCCTCTACCTTCTGTGCTTGTTTTTGTTTGGTATGAAATTTTTATAATTTTAACTCTATATTATTAATTGTGAAAGTTGAAGTTATCTAGCTTCCAACTTTTTTGAACTTGGGATGTCGATTATGGGGAAGCTTTAGTTTGTTAACATTAGGTTGTATGTTGCAATTGTTTGACATGTCATCATTGGGAGCTTAGAATTTACTTTGTGCAATTGCTGAAATTAGCTTCAATTTGTTTATTTTTTATTTTCCACAAATAAGTTTAGCAAACACGTAGAATAATATAAATGATTAGGTTTATTTTGTTAACTCTAGAGCTGGAATTTTTCATTCTGTCATTTTTTGTTGACAAAAAAAAAAAACTCTAGAGCTGGAATTGGTGGGAGCTTGGAATTAATATCATTACTATTGTCAATTTTGGTTGCCTAAATGCTGAATGGGTGTCTGATTGTGCTAAAGAGCTTGAATTTGAAGCTTGCCAGTTATGTCCTGTTTTTTTAGGATATACTTTTGGTATGAAGCTTGGCAGTTATGTCCTGTTTTTTTTGGGATATACTCTGATTGTGGCATTTCTGCTCAGTATGGATTATTGGGACTTTCTTGTGCTTTTGATGCATGTGTGTTTCTTGATCATACATAGAAATAGAAGGGTACGACTTGGTGTTTGCTGTCATTTAGTGCAGTGAATTCCTAGGGCTAGGAGACGTAAGTTAAGTGAGCAGTGAAGTAAAATGAAGACAACTAGTACTTATGCCAACTTGGTTGCAACTACTGTTGTTGCACACCTACCTCAATGATTGCTTCTCATATGATGCACTGTCTTGTTCCCTCAGTGCATATGGCAGTGGATACTTTTGCTTTTTAATTCATACTTATGTTCTCTTTTTTAAGTCTCTCAAATTATTTCTTTTTTTTTTCCTAATGTTTCTTTTTTCATCTCTCTAAATTGCCTAACAGGTTACATGCCATAGTGCATCTGGATGGACACAATGAACCTGATCAAAAAAAAATAAAATTTGGATGGACACAATGAAGATTAAATTAGTTCTTATCTTAGAAGTTGTACATTTGTATATAGCAGTGACTCGAATTAGTCGACATTATTACTTTATTACATTACTCGTTTGTGTAAAGGTAGTAGAAAAATTAATACAACTATGTTTTTAGTCGTTACTTTGTATGCATGGATGATGCAGACATATTGAAGGCATTAATGATAAATTCAATGATTGTAGAAACTTTGATCTAATTTGATGTGTTATACTTTTGGTTTTATTGCAAACTTTTCACAATTTTTATATGCCAGTGCTTGTAATTAATATGGAATTTAGTACTTAGAAAAAAGAACAGCAAATTTATTGTTCTTTTAAATTATTAAATTCTATATTAATTATGAGCATTATTTTTTTTAAAAAGAGAGAAAATGATAACAACAGTTTTAACTGTGGAGGAAAAGAGAGCTTTCTGCACTCCTATATGTGGGCAATGTTTGATTCAACCACACTTGATATGTGGGTAATTGATCCTTCTTCTACGTTTGTAAGTGTGGCTAATATATATCTGCCTACACTTGTGATAAATGTGGGGAAACTTTCCCCACACATACACTGCCTACATTTGTATAAGTGTGGGCTATTACTATTTTCACACTTATAAGTGTAGGGAGATGCAAAATTAAGTGTGAAAGGAGACACCTTTTTTTGGTAGCGCAGAGTGTTGTAGAACCTGTTGAGGAACTATTGCTCAATTTGTTCCCAGCTATCAATAGACTCAGGTTCTAAGTCGGTACACTAATAAAAGGCAATACCTTTTAATGTCCTGACGAACTATTTCACCATAAGGTCATTGTCAGTCCCAGCACTGTTGCATGTCTCAATGAAGTGGGTGACATGCTGTTTTGGATTGCCTTTCCCATTGAATTGTTGGAACTTGCGGGGTTGGTAACCGTGGGGGCATGCAAAGAGCCTCAACTCTCTTAGTGTAAGGCTTGGTGTATAGGTGAGTTCTGTGCGAACCATCACCTAGCTGCGCCTTGACAGCATTTGCTATCAAGTCTTGGATTTGCTCAATGGTCATTGATCCTGAGGACTTGACATGTCTAGGGGTAGCGCCTTTCTTTGGTTGCTTTTCATTGTCAGAAGAGTCGGTGTGGATGGACATTTTTTCTGAGTCCTTTTGTAAGATTGAGCTGGCTGTTTTTCTAACTTCCTAGTTAGCTTAGCAATCTTTTCTTCTTGAAGCTTGACGCACGCTTCCTTTTGCTCGTTGTCCCTGGTGAGTTTTTCTAGGATAGCCTTCATGTTAGCCATTTCCTCTTCCAGATTGGTTGTGCCTGTCATCATGGCTGGCATGACAACAGTTTTGGAGGACTCAACGTCAATCTCTGACATGTGCGCCCCCTTTGGTGAGGGCGAAGAAGAGTCACTACTGAATTAGTCTTCAACCTCGTAGACTGGAGATTGAAGCTAGAGGTTTGGAATTTCACCCATCCAAGATGGCGCCTTTTGTTGCGTCTTCAAGTCTTGGAGTTTGGATGGGGGGGGGGCACAGTTTGCCTAGGAGTGGTTGACGCAACAGCTTTCGCCATACTTCTGGTCTTCATTGTGCGCGTGCACTTGCTAGAAGGGATGCTCACTCCACAGGATATGCGCGAAGGAGATCCTGTGCTCTGCTTCTTTAAAGCTTGCGTGGCGACGTTCTTTATAGCCATGTCTTCATCGGAGATGATGTTCTTGCGACTTGAAAGTCTTGATGTTTAAGAGAAAGAGATGAGAGGTAGAGATTGTCCCACCGGGCGTGTCAAATTTGTAATCATAAATTACAAAGATTGAATTTGTATAGATTGATTTAAATGAATTGGGTACAATTTCTATGAATATAAAATCCTCTGATTCTTTCTCTTTTAAGGATGGATTTTTCCAACCTTTGAATCAAGGGGGGTAGGGGCCTATTTATAGGAAAACCTCCCTTTGAAAGTCAAGATGGACCTTGACTTGGGTTTTGAGCTTTGAACTGGGTTTTGGGCCTTTCAATCAGGCTTTACCCTGGACTGTTTTAACTTTCATTTGTTTTGACTTTGACTTTGACTTGGGAGTCTCTCAGCCTTGGGTCGAGCATTGACTTGGAAGTTGCCTCGAGCTTTGACCAGACGTTGACTTAAGAGTCATTTTGACGTTTGACTTGTGAGTCGATGTAGGTCTTCACCTTTGACATTGACGTTGACTTTGACTGTGCCTTGACTCGGACGTCGTTTGAGTTTTAGATCCTCACTTGACTTGGTAGTCGTCTTAAGCCTCGATTTGGGCTTTGACTTGAATTTTGATTGAGCCTGGACTTAGAAGTCATTTGGGCTTCATCATGGGCTTGATTTGTGAGTCTTTTGGGCTTGACTTGTGAGTCTTTGGGCTTGACTCGTGAGTCTTTGGATTTGATTAAATTAATTAAAAGGTTTAGCCTAATTAATTAATTTAATTTAATTTTGGTACGACACGAATAATTTTTTAGTGCCAACAACATGTTTTTATGTATTTTATTGGCCAGTGATAAATGGATTTCCTTGTAGGCACTGCTCATGATGGTAATATACGTTTGGCGTTCATGATATGACAATTGATGATCATTATAAATATGTTTGTTGGTAACAAACTATGCACTCAATTCGTAGTTATCTGAGTTTTATTTGTTGCAATCAGCTTCATCTTCATGAAAAATCATCATACCTTTTTTGGTTTAGGATATTAGTTTGTGATCAATAGATTCTGTTTCAGTTATCGTAAGAATTATGTTTGGTGATCAAATTGTCTATCTATGGCGATCATTAAAAACACGTTCGTTGATCACGAACCATGCCCTCAATTATAGTTAGCAGAGCTTTGTTTTTGATGTATTTCAACTTTCATTTTATTAAAAATAATAACATATGTATTTATTTAAAATGTTAATTAGTGATCGATAGTTTTAGTTCAGTGATCATTAATATATGTTTAGTAACCAATTCTAGATGAGATACTAACAATATCTCGATACCCTTGTCCTACTCGTCTCACGGAGCAGCTCATTGTATCTAAATAGCCTCATATACATAAATATATATATATATATATATATATATATATATATATATATAT
>JACYFF010010365.1:39660834-39709440 GCA_017589665.1 Selenicereus undatus | reverse complement strand
TATATATATATATTTATATATATATATATATATGTGTGTGTGTGTGTGTGTGTGTGTGTATGTACATGCTCAAATCATAGACCTTAGGAAGAAAAATAGCAAAAAGAAAGCCATGGGCAGGCTTGATGGAATTTGATTAAGAAAGAAAGGCAAAGAAAGAGCTTTCATGGCCCCATTAGCATCAATTAGCTATTCGGTCAATAGAGCCTTCCCTCACAGAAGAAGTTTGGAATCCCCTGTAGATAAACATGTATGCTAATCGCAAGCGTCCACAACGTTCAAATAAATGCCACTAGACATTATTTTATTCGCATATGCGAGATGACATTATCACCTGCCTTTTTGCTTGCTAATTTGTTTACCTATGACTCCTTCAAGACTGCAACACATCTCTAACGTTTCCTTTGCCTTCACATAAGTATCTGCAATTTTCAAACTCATGTTTGGCAGACTTTATCCATTTAACCTAGAGGGTTGGAAGTCCTATGGTGAGTTCTGGAGTCTTCGAATTCTCTAGCTATACCAAATTCACCTTTTCCTGATGGGACCATAAATCCTGGAGTGAGATAGAAGACCCTAACAAGTTGGATCCTAATCTTTTCCTGATTAGACCATAGATCCTGCGATAGGACATAAGAGTAAGAATTCCAGACCTTTTCCTAATGGT
The DNA here is from genome assembly GCA_017589665.1 of Selenicereus undatus. Taxonomy (NCBI): domain Eukaryota; kingdom Viridiplantae; phylum Streptophyta; class Magnoliopsida; order Caryophyllales; family Cactaceae; genus Selenicereus; species Selenicereus undatus. The sequence goes on along the minus strand of JACYFF010010365.1, from coordinate 39,708,773 downwards.
CCAATAGATCCATGAGGAGGACAGAAAACCTTGAGTGTTAGTCCTTTTCGTGACGGGACCATAGATCCTGAGTAGCACAGAAGATCTTGAATACAAGAAGTTTTCCTAATGGGACTATAGATCTTAGGCCAGGATAGAAGACCTTAAATTCTAATCTTTTCTCAATGGGGCCATAGATCCTAGGAAGGGACCGAAGACCCTAAGTGTCATACCATTTCCTAATAAGACCATAGATCCTATAGGTGGATAGAAGACCCTAAATACTAGACCATTTCTTGAAGGGATCATAGCTCCTAAGGCAACAAGGAAGATTGTAAACAACTATGTCCTACCCTTTTCCTAATAGCACTGTAGATCTTCAGGCAGAATAGAAGACCCTGAATGCTAGACCATTTCTTAATGGGACGGTAGATCTTAGGTGGGCCAGAAGACTCTGAGTGCTAGACTTTTTCCTAATGGAACCATGGAGCCTAAGATGGGATAGGGGACCCCGAATAATAAGAACTTAATCTTGATGAAAGCCTAAATTGTTTCACTCACCCACCTACAACTGGCGTCATGCACCATATGCCACACACATATTGGACGCTTCTCGTCCACACATAAAAACTTGCTATACTCATTGCACACATACCTCACAAGCATCACTTGTTGAACCACAGACTTATCCACTTGCACAACACAGTAGGGGATATATGATTACCTATATGCACCTTCACATAACATGTATGCTTTGCCCTTCATGCATGCAGCTTCGAACAAGGTGGGAGCTTTACCGTTTCCCTTCAAGTTAAATAGGGTTACAGGCCCCTAAAGAGGACCATTCCCCTTTTGTATTGCATATTTTGTGTCCCTGACGTAGCAGGGGACAACTAAGCATTTGTAAACATCCTACATAACTTGACATGTTGTGCTTCACCTCAGTTGGCCGCACCCAAAGTGAGGCCTTTCATGGATAAATGAATGCATCTTGAGATTATAAACTTAGCACATATTGCATGCTATGTGCATGGACAGTCGGATGATGAGACTTACTTATAAAGGTATTTTAATTTAGGCCTTGCAGGGGTCCTAGTCCTAACAAACATAACTATCAAAATAAAAATTTTGCAAAAATATTTGATAGATGATAAGTGCTTAGAGTTTACTTCTTGTGGGGTTGTTTTGTTGCCTTTTTTGGGAGATTTATGAACTTTATGTCATAATCTACTTTCTTATTCCCGTTTTATGCTTGAGTATGGTTCTTTTCTGTATTTTGCAGGTTTTTGGACCTTTTTGTCCCGATTTTGACCCCCAATTGTATACGATTTGACTCCCCAAGGATGCCCCCACCCCCAGGTCACCATGCCTATGGAGAAAAGAAGAGCTAGAGAATTTTGAGATAGAGGTCACCACGACTAGTCCACGGTGAAGGACACAGCCCATGGTGAGCCTTAAACTGCTTGCCTCTTCATCTTCCTTCGTCTTGTGACTAAGGATGCTAGAGTTTATGCTTGAAAGAGGATGCTTAGCTGTAGAAAGAAGGGAGAGCTCTTGTCACTTCTCACTCATCTTTATCATATTGTTCATTGGAATTAGAATTCTTAGTTATATTTTAGAGTAAAAGAAGAAATTGAAGAAAAGCTTTGGCTTTTGGAGGTTTGAAGATTAGGACAACATTGAGGAATCACCATTGTTGTTAAGCTTTCTCTTTATTTAGTATTTTCTTGAACTCTTGTTTTAGATGCTTTTAACTTTGAACATGAGTGAGTAGTTTATTTAATCTAGCGATTTGTTAGTGAAAGTATTGATGTTGGATTCTTAATTTTCAATTCTTGTGCTTATTCTATGTTGGAATGATTGAATTCTACCTTGTGATTGAAGTGTTGTAAGTGAATTTGGACAAATTTGCTTGCTTATGCTAGATAGTCGAGTGAAATACCGAAAGGAGAAATTTGTTATTTGACCGATAAGATTGGACTTGATTTAGCAATACTTGACGGAGATTTGTTTGGCAAGAGGAAACTTTAGCGAATAAAAAATCTAGAACTTTGACTAAAACAAGGATATTTGAAAGAAACTTAACTGGATTAGTTTAGGAAATTCAGTTTACTTCAAAAGAAAAGATTGAATTTTAGTTCGATTGCACTCCTTTCAGTCATCCAATTTTTGTAAAGTGCATGATTTAATCCATTGGTCGAACTCTTTAATAGGCGAAACAATTTCCTAGATATTTAATGTGATTGAATTTCATGATTTGTTAATTATCTTAATTCAAACAATCCATTTAAACTTGTTTGCTTAACCTTTTAAAATAGGTCAAAAACTCAATATAGTACATTTGGTCTATGTGGAAACAATATTTAACTAAACTACAACACCCGTGCGCTTGTGGCAGTGTCAAGTTTTTAGCGCCGTTGTTGGGGACCAATTTGCGGATAATGAGTTCTCCCTTTGTAGATTGACTAAGCATATTTGTGTTTTTCTTTTTCTTTATAATTTTTTATGTGCATTGCTAGAGTCTTTTTTTGGTGACCTTTGCACAAATTCTTCACTTATATGTAATAGCTTGATCCTAAATCATGTTTATTTTTTTTATTAAGCGATGCTGTTAATTTCCTCACATTTTATTATTACTTTTAATCATTCCAGTTCAGGAAAACTCATTTTGGGCCCAGACTTTGCAATTCAAACTCTAATTATCATAAAATTTTAGGTGAATTGATAGTAGGCATCGATAATTATGGTTTAAGAGATTAAATGATTTTTTACGACATCACAAAAATTTAATTTCGAGCTTTGAAAAAACTAAATTTTTTATCGCAACGAGGCATTGGTTTTCCCTAGCCCAATTCATTTAAAAGCTCAACTCAAGGCCCAACAAGTTTATGTGCTTGATTTAGTTAATTACCATTATTTACATATAGTTATAATTATCAAAAAGCTACTTTATGGGGGTTAACTGGCAGCCAAGTATTTGATTCAAATAAAAAATAGCAACAAAGTAAAAAAATCACACTTCATTTCTCTCTCTTCTGTCTACACCCTAGACCAGCACTCTTCTATTTCTGCCCCAGCTTGTTGCTTGCAAGCTACTACTGCTTCTACCACCAGCTTGAGCAGCCATCACCCAGCAACTGCCATCTCCATCACCACCAGCCACCACCTATATCCCTACAACCACTAAACACCATCTCCATCCTCCTTTTTTAAACCCACAAGTGAGGTTAACCCTAACCCTTATCTTGTGTAATTTTGGTTTTTATGGATGATTTGATTATGGGTCATGTTACATTGATAGAAATGAGTGTTATTTTGTTTTATTTTGTTTGGTTAAGTAAGGGAGTGAACAAGTCATGTGAAAAGTTGAAAACATGCATTATCATGGATTCTTTGTGTTCAAGGTTGATAAACTTTGAGTTTTGATTTAATTTTATAATCATTAACATAAAGAGTGAATATGATGTTGTGTAAAATGATTTTGGATGAGTTGGGTATGAATTTTCTATTGAACATAACCTAGGGTTTCATGACCATGCATGAGTATGGTGAACTTTTGAATCAACTAAGTTTATTTGGATGGAATTAAATGAGATTTGGGGTTTGGAAATATCATTGGCTTGAAAAGTGTTCTGGTGTGAGTTTTGGCAAAATTGGTAAATTATGAAAAATCCTATAAATGACCAAAAGAGGTTGTTTGGATTAATAACGCAAGTAAGTGAGTTATGGGAGCATATTGAGTGTTTTTGTGATGAAAATATTAGGGAATGTGTGAGGTTAATCATAATGTAATTTTTTAGGTTTTTTGCTAGAATACGGTACTTACATGACAAAAATAAAGTTTAATGGTCCTTAAAGAGGTGTTTAACTTGAATTATGAGAGGAAGAAGGAAGCCATGAATTTTGAGAGCTTAATTAAAAGTTTGGGAATAATTACAAATATTGTAAACAAAATAAAAAGTTCAGGGACATCACAAACTTTGATAGTGCTTGGAAGCTTACTCGTGGTGGAAAATCGAGTTAAATGGACATGAAAATGAAATTTGAGAAGTGGGTAGAGTAATGACTTAAGAACATTGGTTATCGGACTAAGTTAGGGTAATTTGAGCTATCTCGAACCCAATTATACCCTCTTGGCCTCAAACCTTCAATTTTCCATCTCAGAAATATCAAACACCTATATTCCAACTATATCCATCAAAGCCTTTCCATTCTACCCTCAATTGTTTACTTTGGTCTATTTTACTCTAAATTATTTTACCTTGAGTTAAATTTCCTTAATTTGTTTAGTTTTGAAATTATTTTAGTGTAACCTACCTTGTAGTGATTCATTGAAGTTTAGAGTGCCATTTAGTCAATAAATTTCTATTAAAGTTATTAGTTATGAGAGTGAGGGTTATTTACTAACTACATATATCTATAATGATATTTCTGGAATAGAATTGGAGTCTACTGTATCGTTTTCTCCTTTTCTACATAAATATTGTCCAGTGAGATTGCATTTAAACATTCCAGGTATGTGCATTGCCCGTATCTTTAGAAGTCAGAATGTATTTACAAAGTTGTAATATTTTGGTAAGTATATCAATGAATCAGTTTATTCAATAATTTATCACCTAACTAGTGACCCCGTTAGTTACCATTTATAGGCCACTCGCCCTCCAGTTACCCACGTGGCCTCAGGTTAGGTCCCCCGATTGGCTTGCCAGGTGTACACCTATCTATAGATTGTAACAGTTACAGGGGTTCACTATCAGATAATAATTAGTGAAGCAGTTTTACATTTATCTCATTCCCTATTTTAAACTAAAATGAATTGGAAAGCGGACCCAACCATTTTTTCAATGATCATTTAACAATACAGGAATAAATTTACTGAGCACCGGCTCACATTTCGAAATATTTGCTATGTTTCATTTTAGGCAAGTGCTCAGCGAACCGCCCTCCGGCTAGCAAACTTGCTGAAGATGATGAGTGAGCAAAGGAACATGGTCGGATTAATAATGTAGTATTACGCTGCTATTTTTAGTGATGTATTTGGCAACTTTCAGTTGATGGAAGTGTAACCTTAATAGTGAACTACCTTACTATGATGTATAAACCTTATGTTGGCTATTGATTGTTCGTGTATGGTTGTGGATGATGTTGAATGTATATGAGTTTGATTTATGCTCAATTATCATCACTAGTGATTTTTCTTTAAGCCTTGTCGTTATAGGACGATGGTAACATTCTAATCATTGGCTTGCCAGTTATAATTAAACAATATCAGTATATTGATTACGAACAGTGAAACATGCTCATTTCAAAGTGTTACATATATGTGAAGTTCCCTTATTTTTGAATTCGATCTAGAAATAGAAAAGACTTTTCGCTCTAGGAGGAAGAAGTTGAAGTTGGAAGAGCAAAGAGCCAAAGCTCAAGAAGCCTCTTCAACAATTGTGGGAGGAGGAGGAGGTGACCAAAGAAGGATGCTTCAGGATTTTGTCACCTGGGGAGTCTAACGCATTGCCTCTAGCATTGCTCTACCAAACATGGAAGTAAACAACTTTGAGTTCAATGAAGTTTCTACCGACACCATTCAATTTTATCTATTTCCCTTTTCACTTAGGGGCAAGGCAAAAGTGTAGCTTCATTCTTTGCCTCCTGGATGCATCATAACATGGGACGAGCTTACTAAGGTTTTTCTGGCAAAATTCTTTCCTCCAAGCAAGATGGACGAGTTTAAGAAACCAAATCACTCCTTTGCTTAAAGGGCAGATGACTCACTCCACGAAGCTTGGGAGCAGTTCAAGGACCTATTGAGGCTATGTCCACATCATGGGCTCCAATAGTGGATGATGATACAAACCTTCTACAATAGAGTCACTGAACTAGTGAGGTCTACTATAGATGCTGCGATGGGTGGTTCTCTAATGAATAAGACGGAGGATGACGCTCATAACCTTATGGAGGAGATAATGCTTAATAACTACAAGTGGTCCACTGAGAGAAGCTAACCTAATAGGGTTGGAGGTATGTTAGAGCTTGATGCTATTTCTATGCTCTTTGCTAAAGTAAATATCATATCTCAAAGGCTAGAATGATCAAATGTTAATTTTTGTTAGTTCAAGTACCCCTTTCCATATAAAAAATATGTTGGTCTGCTGATCATTTCACTGTGAGTTGTCATGGCAGGAGTCCATTTACCCAAGCTGCTAGTGGCCAAGTAAACTATGTTAATGCCTATAACCCTAGGTCGACTAATGACCAATTCTCCAACACGTACAATCTAGGTTGGACGAATCACCGCAATTTCTCCTATCTGTCTAATGCCCTTCCTATGCCTCAAATGAATGTTAGACCACCCCCTGTGTTTCAAACACCGCCCTACCCTTAAAAAGCACCTCAAGACTCCAATTTAGAGGACATGATGGAGAGTATGCTTTTGGTGCAACAAAAGCAAGATGAGTATATTAAGCAATTAGCATCTGAGGTTGATGTGCTCACCACTCATAATAAAATGTTGGAAGCTCAAATTGCTTAACAAGCTACCTCTTTATTTGCACCCCTTGGTATACTTCCTAGTATGCTCTAGCCTAATCCTCGTGAGCAATGTAACTGTGTTATCTCGAAGGGAGGAGTAGAGGATTCTAAAGGTGTGGAGCTTGAGGAGGGTGGAGAGGCGAATAGAGTTGTGTGCGAGGAGAAAGGTGATGAGCTTGAGGCTAGACCTTATAGAGAAGAGAATAGTCTAGAGGTTCCTGAAGAGTCTCTCTAAGCGTAAAGATCTAGGTAGCTTCTCTATTCGTTGTATGGTTTGTAATGTGAAGATTGATAGGGCCTTATGTGAACTAGGTGCAAGTGTTAGCTTGATGCTATATTTCATTTTCGAAAAGCATGACTTAGGACAGCTGCAACCAACACCTTTTTCGCACTTATTAGCAGATGGTTCCGAGAAGCGTCCTTTGGGTATTTTGAAGGATGTTCTCGTAAAAGTGGGTGATTTTTGTGTGCTTCATGACTTTATTATCGTAGATGTGGCCAGAGAGGCGTATACCTAGATTATTCTAGGAAAACCCTTTTTGACCACTTCCGTTTGTAAGATAGATGTGAAAGGGGGACAGTTAACAGTTGATGTGAGGAAGTGTCATGTTGAGTTTAAATTATTTGAAGATTGAATTGTTTCCCTTGCTTTATTTGTCCCTGATGACGTGGTCGTTTCATATGAGATTGAGATCAATGATGATTGCTGTTGTACTAACCCTCCTATGTTTGATTGGATTTCAAGTAAGGGTCCTGACCTTGACTATGCTAGGGTGGAGTTTGCTGCCCCTATACCATCTATCACAATTGAGGATGGGCCTTTCGCTTTTAATGATGGTTCTTTAAGTGCCCATTACATGTTTGCTCAGTTTCTTCTGTCTTTGCCTCCTATAAATGGAATTTATTTAGACTTTGATCTTGGCATTGAGTTTGCAGTAGCCCGTTTGCTGGGGTTGACTTTCAGATTGTTTTGTATGTAGATCACGCTATTTGGTGCTACCTATTGATCAAGAAGGACCTCAATCCCAAGTATTTGAGGTGGTACCTTCAAGTGTAAGAGTTCGACTTTGAGGTCCGTGACAAAGGAAAGTCGAGAGTTGTGGGGGAACCCATTGACAAGCCTGCTATCAGCACTCTTATTGATGTCGAGTGCTCATAAAAGTAAAGGTTGAACTCTTGACCTTAAAAGAGCATTTTTTGGGAGGCAACCCAGGTTTTACCTTGACTAGTTTTTTGTTGATTGTATACAGTGCATTTCTGATTTAGAAAAAAAGAAAAAAAAACAAACAAAAAACTCATTAATAGAAAGACAAAAAAACAAAAAAAAGAGAAGGAAAAAAGAAGAAATATCGGAAAAAAAATAATAAGAGAGTTTTAGAAGCTCTAGACAGAAGGTACCATGGACCCTTAGTGGTGTCTAACTCGGTCCATGGAGCCTCTGCCAGAAATAACAAAATTTATTTGAAACATAGATGATCGCGTAGCCAAGGGTTTTTCCATGCCCTATGACCCGATATTTCCCTCATTCATCTTTAACCTTTTGACTCTCTCTCTCTAAATGTTCTCTTTCTCTCTCTACAACCTCCATAACCATCCACCTTCCCTACCTTGATTTTTACTCAAATTTCTTCCCTTTCTTCTTATTTTCTTCACTTTCATTCCAGTTCTCCATAAATTTTCTCTTCTTGACTTTTTTCTCTCCCATTCTACATATTTTCATATCCAAACCTTCAACAACCCAACTTCAACTTCCAATCTTCTAAATGTTCACAGTTTCTTCCATATTTCTTCCCTATTAGCCTTCATTTTCACAAAATTTTCATTTTTCACTATTTTTCTTTGCATTTCTACTTACTTAGTGTTTAGAGCATTCACACCCATCCAGCCTTCATAACCATGGAACTAAAGAAGAAAGCAAGGACCACTCCGGAGGTAGGGACGTCAAGTCAAGCATCCGAACACGCACCTCGAGCCCCCCAAACGTCAACCATTGTGAGAAACTGAGGTTATATTCCTAATCCCCTTGGTTTAACCCATCTAGAACATGTTGCTAGATACAATGTTTTGAGCAGTAAGCTAGTTGTTGCTACTCGTTATTATGATGAGGATTTGTTGACTCGATTAGGTTTGTTGGATGACATTCATTGGTTGTTTACTCGGGGAGGCATGAGTAAATTTTTAGAGATTAGGGACCACACATATCAAGACCTCACTCTTGAGTTTTTAAGTACATTGCATGTTGAGGTTGAGAATGGCCTTCGTTGTCAAGAGGGATATATTTCCTTCTACCTCAATAGGGAGTTTTTTAAGCTTAATTTGAGTGCCTTCAATAGTATATTTGTTTTTCCACCGAGTATGGACTTGCCTTATCGCTGTGTACCCAAAAGACATTAGCCCAAATGCTTTTTGGAATGAAATTTGTAAGGATTATTAGTATGATACAAGTAATTCCAAAGGCATCGTTATTAGAAATCCTCTGTATTTGAGTGGCCCAGAGATTGCTTGCTTGTGGTTTGTTTGCTAAAGAGGATAGTTTGAATATGTCTTGCCTATCTTAGTTATATTTCTTATACAACATGCTCTAGGGCGCGACCGTCTTAACCCAGGTTCTTTCTTGGTCGGTAAGTCAGTTACATAGTGCAGCTACTAGTTTCTGGTTCCGAGTGGTTGAACTTAGCCGCTTTTGAGCAAATGAAGTTTTGCAAGGTGGAGGCTGGGCGTGTTTGTTGGATTTATCCTGGGAACTGGCTCATGCCTCTCCCTAACATTGACCGCACTACTCTCTTCAACCGGGCCAATCTTTACTTTTTATTGGGTGAAAAAGAGTTGACACAACCCGCACCACCTCCTCCCCCCTACTGACCTAAGGGCTTCTAGTTTATCCTAACCGTCATCCTCCTCTAATTTTACTGGCTTTCATGCTACCTTTCAGTCAATCCAAGAGGAGCAAGCGTCCCTCCAAGCTTATATTCAAACTAAGCATACCGCACTTCATGACCTTGTTTAGTAGCGACATGATAAGCTCTGCAGGATGATTGCGTCCTAGACCGAATATTTCCAAAACTTTAGGGATTGTTTGTAGACTTGGTGTGATTGGCATATTTCTCAACCTCACCCACCTTCTCCTCCTCCTCTTCCTCCTTTTTAGTTGTTCTTGTTCTTACCCATTGATTGTTGTGTCCTTGCATTGAGGACACTACTTTGTCCAAGCATCGGGGAGTTGTGTGTTTGATTGTGACTGTGTGTGTGATGTGGATGTGTGAATAGCTTGCATTTTGGATCATGCATTTAGGATTAGTTTGCATTTTTAGTTGATCATTAGTTTTTTCATTCTAGTTTTGGTTTCTTTTCTTAGTTTTATTTTTATTTTAGCATTTTCAATTTATCATTGCATTTTAGGTTTAGCATGTATAAAATGAAAAAAAAAGAATAAAAATTGAAAAAAGAAATAAAAATCCTCCAATGATCTTTAGACTAAGTAGTTTTCTTTGCCTTATTTTGACTCTTTTTGTTATGCCCATTTGTGTATAACATGTTTGATTGTAAGTTTTTGAAATGTGCTTCATGTTTTGTCCATTAAGCTGACTGTGATTCAATTCCTTAATAATTCTTTGCATGAATATTTCGCACATGAGATCTAATGAGCTAGTTAAGCTTAGGTAGTTGTCCCGCGAGGCCTTGAGCTTGAGTAGACTAATTCATCATTTTAGTCTCAAATTGTTTTTCATGTGTAAGTCTTCCTAGATTTCAAATCTCTAGAACTTGCTTTGACTCTTGTTCATGATCATATTTAGCATGCACATTCAAGCAATATGATTGAGGCATTCTTTGAATTTACGAGCTAGATTTATTAAATAGCACCCTTACTATGTATGATTTATCCCTTCCTAGCCCCTTTTAAGCCTTGAAAATGTTTATTGATGCAAACCTATAATATCATCCTTGGCCAAATACATGTCTTACTTTTTAGCCAAGACCATAGAGTTTCATTAGTCGATTGAGAGTAGTTTATGGATAATGACATTTTTTGTTTGGAGTGGTTTGTTTGGATGCAATAAGGGATTTATGTGGTATTTTCCTCGGTGTAAACTCGGTTGACTTTTATGAGTTGTTAGAAAAGTGTTGAAAAGTGCAAAATTCCTCCTGCCATAATCGTTTTCTTTGAAAAGAATCAATAAAAGAAGGAAAAAAAGAGACAAAATATAAAAAAATATTGAATACAAAGAAAAAAAGAATGCAAAGTAATACAAGGATTTGACATTGATTTCATATTAGATATACTTCAACACTTTCTCTCATTGTTGACCAACTAGGGGTAATTTTGTTTATTTGATATGTATCACTATGAGTGGTATTTTTGTGGAAAGTTGGGTGAAGATGATTTATACTCATGGTCTTTAGCTTTGAGCTCCACAAATCCTAACATATTTGTTCCGCTCTTACCTTTACCCATAGCCCCGTTACAACCCTATTAAAGTGCTCATGATTACCTAGTGGGTTTGGCATTTTAGTGGTGGCAAATTGGAGAGTTTCAGCAAGCTTATGGTAAATTTGATTGTTTGGAGTAAGATTTAAGAGAACCGAATTATTCTTTAAACACGAGTGATGAGTGCTTCATTACTAAAGTGAGGGTCTATCGGTTCTTTTAGCCCCACCTAATATATGTGCCAATATGATTGTTCAAGTTGATTTGGGTGATCGATTCAATATTTAATGTGATGGTACTTGCTTTTATTTTGAAAACTGCATTCTGCTATCTGTTTTGTAGTGTTTTTAATCATTTTTGGGTTAACTTCTTGGGTCGATTTAGCTATGGATGTTGCCACTATGGTTTACCTGAGGAGGTTCTTCATGATATATTTGGTTTAATAGCTGCTTGAAGACAAGCAACAGTTCAAGCATGGGGGAGTTTGATAAGTGCTAAGAGTTTACTTCATTTTTTGTCGTTTTGTTGCATTTTTAGGGAGATTTGTAAACTTTATGTTACAATCTACACTCTTATTCTTGTTTTTCACTTGGGTATGGTTCTTTCGTGTGTATTTCAGGTTTTTGGACCCTTTTGCCCTGACTTTGACCACAATTGAATATGATTTGACTCCCCACGAATTCCCCCAAGTCACCGTGCCCGTAGAGGAAAAGAAGAGCTAGAGAATTTCAAGATAGAGGTCACCACGGCCAGTCCTTGGTGAAGGCTGCAGTCCGTGGTTAGCCTTAAACGGCTTCCCTCTTCGTCTTCCTTTATCATGTGGCTAAGGCTGCTTGAGTTTATGCTTAAAAGGGGTTGTTCGGCTACAGAAACAAGGGAGAACTCATCTCACATCTCACTCATGTTTCTCATATTTTTCATTAGAATTAGAATTCTTAGTTTATATTTTAGAGTAAAAGAAGAAATTAAAGAAAAGCTTTGGCTTTTAGAGGTTTGAAGATTAGGAGACCATTGGAGAATCACAATTGTTGCTAAGCTTTCTCTCCCTTTAGTATTTTCTTGAACTCTTGTTTTAGATGTTGTTAATTTTGAGCATGAGTGAGTAGTTCATTTAATCTAGGGATTTGTTAGACAAAGTATTGATGTTAGATTCTTAATCTTCCTTGCTTGTGCTTGTTCTGTGTTGGATTGATTGAATTCTATCTTTTGATTAAAGTGTTGTGAGTGAATTGTAGCCAAATTTACTTGCTTATGCCAAATAGTCGGGTGAAGTACAAAAAGGAGAAACTTGCTATTTGACTGACAAGATAAGACTTGATTTAGCAACACTTGAAAGAGACTTTTTTGTTGAGAGGAAACTTTAGCCAATCAAAAATCTACCACTTAGACTAAAACAAGGGCATTCGAAAGAATGTTAATTGGATCAGTTAGGCAAGTCAGTTTACTTCAAAAGAAAAGACTCAATTTTAGTTTGATTGCAATCCTTTCAGTCATCCAATCTATGTAAAGTACATGATTTAATCCATTGGTCCAACTCTTTACTAGACGAAACAATTCCCGATGTATTGTAAGTCGATTGAATTTCACGATTAGTTAATTTGCTTAATTTGAACAATCCATTAGAACTTGTTTACTTAGCCTTTTATAATATGTCAAAACTCAATAGATTACATTTTGTCTTTGTGGGGACTATATCAGAACTAAACTACAACAGTCGTGCGCTTGCGATAGTGTCAAGTTTTTGGGGACCAATTTGTGGATATTGAGTTCGCCCTTTATGGGTTCACTAAGCATTTGTGCATTTTTCTTTTTCTTTAAAATTTTTGATTTGCATTGGTAGAGTCCTTTCTTGGTGATCTTTACAGGATTTCTCCAGTTATATGAGAAGTCCATTTTCTTTTGAATTTGATCTGGAAATAGAAAGGACTTTTCGCTTTGGGCAGAAGAAGTCAAAGTTAGAGGAGCAAAGAGCCAAGCTCAAGAAGTCTCTTCAACGATGGCGGGAGGAGCAAGTTACCAAACAAGGATGCTGCAGGATCTTGTCACCCCAGGAGTCCAAGGCATTGCCTTTAGCATTGCTCAACCAAATATGGAAGCAGATAACTTTGAGCTCAAGCTGACTCTTATTTCTATGGTGGAGAGCACCCTGTTAGAAGATCCCTACCTACACCTCTCGGTAGTTTTAGAAGTGTGTGACACATTAAAGCTCAACGGAGTTTCCACCGATGTCATCCGATTGCGACTATTCGCCTTTTCACTTAGGAACAAGGCGAGAGCGTGGCTTCATTCTTTGCCTCCTGGATGTGTCAAGTCATGGAACGAGCTCACCAAAGTTTTTCTTGTAAAATTCTTTCCTCCAAGTAAGAAGGCAAGTCCAGGAAACCAAATCACTACCTTTGCTCAATTGGAGGACGAGTCACTCTATGAAGCTTGGGAGCAGTTCAAGGACCTATTGAGGCTATGTCCACATCATGGGCTCTAACGGTAGATGGTAGAGTAAACCTTCTTGAATGGATTCACTAAACCGGTGAGGTCTACTATGGACACGATAACGGGTGGCATTGTACTGAAGAAGACGTAAGTTGAGGTTTTCAACCTCATTGAGGAGATGAAGCTTAATAACTACCAGTGGTCCAATGAGAGAAGACAACCTAACAGGGTTGGACGTAAGTTAGATCTTGATGCTATACCTATGCTCCCTGCTAAAGTAGATGTCATATGTCAAAGGCTACAACGCTTGAATGTCAATTCTATTGGTTCAAGTTACCCTTCCCCATCATTTGAAATACATGGATGTGCCGATCATTTGATTGTGAACTGTCAACTCAAAAGTCCATTTTCCCAAGATGCTAGCGACGAAGTGAACTATGTCAAGGCCTATTACCCTAGACAAACCAAAGATCCATTCTTTAACACATCCATCTAGGTTGGGGCAATCACCCCAACTTCTCCTATAGGTCCATTGCCCCTCCTATGTCTAAAACGAATGTTAGAGAACCCCCTAGGTTTGAAACGGTACCCTACACTGAGCAAGTACCTCCAAAATCTAATTTAGAGGCCATGATGGAGAGTACATTTTTGGCACAACAAAAGCAACATGAGTTTATGCTTAAAAGGGGTTGTCTAGGTACAGAAAAAAGGGAGAGCTCACCTCACTTCTCACTTATCTTTCCTATATTTTTCATTAGAATTAGAATTCTTAGTTTATATTTTAGAGAAAAACAAGAAACTGAAGTAAAGCTTTGGCTTTTGGAAGTTTGAAGATAAGGACACCATTGGAGAGTCACCATTGTTGCTAAGCTTTCACTCCCTTTAGTATTTTCTTGAACTCTTATTTCAGATGTTGTTAATTTTAAACATGAGTGAGTAGTTCGTTTCAACTAGGGATTTGTTAGCCAAAGTATTGATGTTGGATTCTTAATCTCTATTGCTTATGCGTATTCTGTGTTAGAATGATTAAATTCTACCTTGTGATTAAAGTGTTGTAAGTGAATTTTGGCCAAATTTACCTGCTTATGGTAGATAGTCGAGTGAAGTACCGAAAGGAGAAACTTGCTATTTGATCGACAAGATAGGACTTGATTTATCAACAGTTGAAAAAGACTTGTTTGTTAAGAGGAAACTTCAGTCAATCAAAAATCTACGACTTGGACTAAAGCAAGGACATTCGAAAGAATGTTAGTTGGATTAGTTTAGGCAATTCAGTTTTCTTCGAAAGAAAAGACTCAATTTTAGTTTGACTGCTCTCCTTCCTGTCAACCAATCTATGTAAAGTGCATAATTTAATCCTTGGGTCCAACTCTTTACTAGCCGAAACAATTCCCTATGCATTTTAATTCGATTGAGTTTCTCGATTAGTTAATTTGCTTAATTCGAACAATCCATTAGAACTTGTTTACTTAGCAATTTATAATATGTCAAAACTTAATAGATTACATTTGGTCTTTGTGGGAACTATATTAAAACTAAACTACAGCAGCCGTGTGTTTGTGATAGTCTCAAGTTTTTGGCGCCGTTTTCGGGGACCAATTTGTGGATATTGAGTTATCCCTTTATGGAGTGACTAAGCATTCGTGTGTTTTTACATTGATATGGTTTTTTATATGGCCATGTGTGGTTAATGTGCTTGTTATTTAGTGTTTTTTATTTGTATTTGTTCTCTACTTGCTTTTAATGCCTGATTAATTGTACGTGGATACTTTTATTTGTCAGTGTAGGTCCTCTAATCCTATTTACTGTTTTACTTTATAACTACACTACTACTACTACTACTACTACTACTACTACTACTACTACTGCTATTACTACTACTGTCAACACTACTATTACTTTTATTATTATTAAGATTATCATTGTTATCATTATTATCGTCATAATCGTAATTATTATTGTTTACACTAAGGCTCTTTTTTATTTTTGGTATTGTTACTATTTATTTACTTTTAGCTTAACGTAGTGGGAAGTAATGTACTAGTCCAAGCCTGTCCCCTGGATCGGGGGAGGGAAGGCGTGAGGAGCAAATAAGAGACCAATAGATTGTATTTTGCAGCTTGAAATGCTGGGGCTGTTATAATCAATTTTGTAGAATTAGTTAAAGTTCACTTAGATGCAAGACTAACATGGCCCGTACTTAAGAAACTAAATAGGTTAGACCTAAAACAAGAGTAATTGATGGGTATAGTTATGGTATTTAGAATGTCTTAGAACTAGAAATGGAGTTAGTATTTTGGTTGATAAAAACTTGGTTACTTAAGTTGTGGAGGTGAAGCATCAAAATGACAGTGTTATGTCTATTAAGTTGGAGGTGCAATTAGAAATCCTCCATACGGTTTGTGTTTATGCACCACAAATTAGCCTCGTAGATGATATTAAGTGAAAATTTTGCTAGGATAAAGATGAGGTTATTCAAAGTTTACATTATAAGTGGGAAACTTTTCATTGTGGAGATTTTAAGGGACATATCGGAGCAATGACTTATGGATATGATATTATACGCGAATGTTTTAGTTATGGAGAAAGAAACAATGGAGGAGTATCAATCTTAGGCTTTGCGGTCGCATATGATTTGATGATTGCAAACTCCCATTTTAAGAAAGAGGACCACTTGGCAACCTTACAAGTGGCATCAGAAGGACTTAGACTAACTACTTTATAATGAGGGCGAACAATTGGATGTTGTGACAACATTGTAAAGTAATACATGGTAAGTATTTAAGGACTCAAAATAGACTATTGGTGATGGATGTGGAGACTAAATGTTTGGAAGTGAAGAAAGGAAGGGTTGGAGATCATAGAACTAAATGGTGAAATCTTACAAGTGAGAATGCACATAAATTATTGGAGAAGATTAAAGCAGAAGGGAGTGGGAAGTAAGTAGAGGATAAAAAAGACAATGTAGGAAAACAATGGCATAGTGTATTAAGGGGTCATCTAAGGAAATATAAGGAACATCTGGAGGAGGTAGAGGTAGAATAAAAGGAGGTTGATGGTGGAATTAAGAGATTAAAGGGAAAGTGAAAGAGAAACAAAAGGAACACACTGCCTTAATCAATAATGGCACTGATGAAGAAGAATATGTTAACAAAGTCAGGTATAACACTCTAAAAAAGATATCAAAGAAAGGTTGTATCATAAACTAGAGACTAAGGTTATATCAAAGAATAACGCCTATTAAAGATTATATCATAAACTAGAGACTAAGGAAGATGAAAAATAGGTCTTTAAGTTATCGAGGGCTAGGGAAAAGAGAACAAGAGGCTTCAGAAGCATAAGGTGCATCAAAGACAATGAAGGTAAGGTATTGGTCGAAAAGCACAAATAAGAAAGAGATGATGGAGTTACTTTTGCAAGCTCTTTAATGGTAAGATGAGTGAGAATTCCCAGAATGAACAGTGAGTGGGTCCAAAGGGAAATATAATTGTAGGTTTTGTACCCATACCAATAGGTTTTATGCGAGGAACCAGTAACCTCTCCTTTAGTTCTCTAAGATTTAGATTAGTGATACTTTCTTGGATGTTTTCTTTGCTGCTTCTTGCCTTTCTCAAGAATATTTAGTCATGTCAACTTTAGGGGTCCTGGCTGCATTTTCCAATTAATTCAAGGTGCCTTAAGTTATGCTCTTAGCAGTGTCAACGTTAAAACAGTATATTTTCCTTTATCATCTTTATATCTATTAAGCTTCAGATCCTTGAAATATGTTAAGCTCATACTTCCATCATAGTTTTCATTGGACACTATATGGATGCTTTCTAATTTCGTTGTGTTCTTTATATGCTTTGCTTTGTTAAGAGTAGTCAACAAAGATGCCTTCATCACCCTTCACATCAAACTTTGCAAGGTTCTCTTGGTCAACATTTTGAATAAGCCATTTGTAGACAAATGCTCTAAATTAGAAGATCTTGGGCCTTTTGCCTTTGAGTAGCTCACAAAGGGTTTTCTTCAAGATGGGTTTGATCAAGCATCAGTTGAGAACATAGTTGGAAGTATTCATAGCTTCAGCCCATAAGCACTTTCAAGGATTATTCTCATGAACCATTTTTCTTGCCATGTCTTTTAAGGTTTTGTTTTCTTCTTAACCACCACGTTTCAATTATGGAGCTCTTGGAGCTAAGAAATTGTGTGATATTCTAAGTTGATTATATAATTTAATAAAGTCTCCTTTGAACTTAGCGCCACAATCACTTCTTACAGCTATGATTAGAAACCTTTGAGTGTTCAACACCCGTCCAGAATGCTTGGCAAATACTAGAAAACTATATATTTTATTTTTAAACAAATAATTCAAACAGGCATCAACTATAGCATAATCACATTTACTACAACCAAGATTTCCTAATCTAGTAGGACCGCATCAATCCGTAAGAAGCAATTCCAAGGCCGTTGTGTTTGAAAAAATTTTTAGGGGCTTAGATAAACCTCTAACATGTTTTCCCTTAACACATTCATTGCAAACTTGATCTTTATCACATTTAGGCTTGGGAAGACATCTTACAAGATCATGCTTATATAGTTTTTCAAGGATATGCATGCTACCTTGACCTAGTCTTTTGTACGATGACTGTGTATAATCATTAATAACTTGAAATCATATAACATGCTTAAAATTAACATGCTACAAATTAATAGCACAAATGTTTCCAACTCTAGTCCCATAGACATCACATTAAGTAGACGTGAAAATAACTTAGCTTCATTTTTCACGCAATTAAGAAATGCTAAGCAAAATGAGGTTCACACCATCAACTAAATAAACATCTCAATTGATTTATGAAGATCTTTACCAAGTTTTCCAACTCCAATTGTTTTACCATTCTTTTTGTCTCCAAAGTTCATATTGCCTTGGTTGGATTCTTCAAGTTTAGATAACACTATAGAATCGTCCGTACAATTGCTTAAGAATCACTTATGAAGCGTAGGTGATTTCCTTTGACCAAACAAATGTACAGGCCCTTAATGAGAAGCCCAAAATGTTGATGAAGATAAATCTTTAGCAGGATAACCTAAGAGAGAGAAAAATCCCAAATCTTCTAATGATTGATTCAACTTAAGAGCTGTCGAACAAAAGAGATAAATCAACTCACCCTATAGTCCTTTAAAGCCAATGCGCGAAGAATTAAATTGAAAGGATGAACTCAACTTCACCACTCTCTGTAGAGAGATAATGAAATTTGAGGTTTTTGAGAAAATACTAATCATTAAGCTTTCATATCCTTAATCTATATCTAAGAAACGTCGTAAGGATCAAGCAAACACATAGAAACGTACCCTTTCCCCAAGTTGTGCACTAACCAATAGGATTACAACAAAATTAACCAACAAATCCTAACTTGTGGTGCAATTTTAAAGGGCATCTCTAGAATATAGGCTGAGCTAGAATTGGTTGTATTATAAAAGAGTCTACTAGCTACCCAAGAAATATTAGCTCAATTGGATAATTCATGGGGAGATTTTCTAATGGGTGGCTTATAAAAGAGTCTATCAGCTGCCCAAGAAATATTAGCCCGTAATTCATGCATTTCCTATGTCAATTAACTCCTTAATAAAAAATGTATAATTCCAGACCCTACACTGACCCATGCTCGGCTTACAGGCCATATCTTTTACTTGGAATTTAGAGACATTTGATGGCTTGATGGAGACGCAACATTTGGGGCTATCCGTACATATGTAGTTTTCCTAAATTTGATCCTGTTTACCATTCCAAACCGAAGCAAGATGTGAGATGAGGTCTTCTGCCTAGAAAATGAAACTGAGCTGATGAAGTGGTTTTGGAGAATAAAGTAATTACGCTTCTCATTTAGGGGTACTAATTGCTCATCCACTTTTCTTGAGCCTGCTTGGACATCCTCAACTGTCCCAAACCAACATCGACCTAGGAGGGCTAAGTCACTGACCCAAAGTCAACTTGGTTTAATATCCTTGCTTGGGAGAGTAAGTCTAATCTTGGAGTTTGCTCCACATCAACCTCTCCCCATTGAAGAGGACTTTCTCTCAAATCTTTATTGTGTTTTCCATCATCCTCAAGGTAAGGGGTGAGATCCCAAATATTAAAGGTGGTGGATTTTGGCATGTCTACCGAAAGTACTTTTTGTAGGCATTTTCTCCTATATTTTATACTAGCTTGTATGTACCATCTCCTCTAGCCATAAGATTGTTCTTCCTACATAAAGGGAACCTTTTGTTCCTTAAGTGCAACCATACGAGATCTCCTAGCCTCAACTGAAGCTGAGTGCAATTCTTGTTGGCTTTAAGCTTATATTGGTCATTCACTTTCTCAATTTGTGATCTTACTTGCTCCTGTGGTATCTTCGTTTCTTTAGCTCGTGCTTTGGCCTCAAAACTCACCTGTGATTCTTGAGGAATGGGAATAAGATCAATGGAAGTAAGAGGGTTAAGGCCATAGAACACCGTAAAGACAGAATGAGAGGTAACATAGGAAGGAGCCCGATTATAAGCGAATTTGGCATGAGGAAGCTTGATATCCTGATATCTCCAAGTCCTCTTCACCATACCCCTTAGTAAGGTTTTGAGAGTTCTATTTGTCACCTCCATTTGTCCATCAATTTAAGGGTGGCAAGTAATAGTAAAAAGCAACTTAGTCCCCTTTAATCTTTATAGGGATCTCCGAATGTGAAATAAAAATTTGGTGTCCTTGTCCGAGATAATGGTTCTTGGAATACCATGGAACCTCACAATTTCTTGAAAAAAGAGGTCCGCAATGTGGGTAACATCATTACTTTTCTGGTGAGCAATGAAGTGAGGCATCTTGGAGAAACGATCCACTACCACAATGACATGTCTCCTCCCCTTAGGGTCTTTGGAAGGGTAACAATGAAGTGTATGCCAATGTCATCCAAAGGCCTTATAGGAACCGGAAGAGGCTTGTAAAGGCCCTGATGGAAGTAACTCTTAACCATGTGACAAATGTTGCATCTTACTATCACCTTATGAACACCCCCTCCCATCTTCGGCTAATTAAAATATTCCCTAAGTATATCAAGTGTCTTGCTAATACCAAAATAATTGGCTAAGTCTCCTCTATGAGCCTCCTTTACAATTAAGTCCTTTAAAGGACTCTTGGGGATGCAAAGTTGATTTCCTTTGAAGAAGAAACCATCTTGTTAAGTGAAGGGGCCAAAGGTAGAGGGATCCTCCGACACTTGCCTGAAGTCTTCATCCTCTTTGTGTAAAGCTTTGATAGAATGGAATCCAAGGACATTGGCCTCAAGGATCGAGAGGAGAGTGTACCTCCTTGGCAATGCATCGGCCACAACATTCTCTTTCCCAGTCTTATGCTTGTAAGAGAAGGTGAAAGATTGAACGAATTCAACCTACGTGACATGTCATGTGTTCGATTTGTAAGGACCATAGATGTAGCACATTGTCTTGTGGTCTGAATGGAGAGCAAAGGCTTTGGGCTTGAGGTAATGACTCTAATATTCCAACGCTCTAACAATGGCAAAGAATTTATTGTCATCAGTGGAGTAGTTAAGTCTTGAACCATTTAACTTTTGACCAAAGAAGGCTAGAGGGCACTTAGCTTGAGTGAGAGTTGTACCAATTGTAATGCCATTAGCATCACACCCAACTTCAAAAAAAGAGATTAATGTTAGGGAGGGCTAAGATCGGAGTCGAACATAGCCCATCGTTGATTGTTTCAAACGCCTTTGGACATCCTTTGTCCACTCAAAACTTCCTTGCTTCATGCATTCATTTAAGGCAGCCACAATAGAGCTAATGTCTTTGATGAACCGATACTAGAAAGAGGCCCACTCATGGAAGCTTCGAACTTCTATGATGGAGATGGGAGTAGGCTAACTCTTGATAGCTTCAACCTTGGATTCATCAATTTGAATTCTCTCACTAGATGTAATATAGGCAGGAAAGACAACTTGAGGAGTGAATAGTTCAGACTTCTCATGTATGGCATACCACTTTTGTTGCCTCAATACTTGGAACACTTGAGAGAGATGTTCAACTTAAGATGCTTTGTCACGACTATGCACCAAGATATAACAAAAATGCACCACCATAAAGATTCCAATGAGTAGTTAGAGAATATCATTCATGAGTCTCATGAAGGTACTAAGAGCATTAGATAGACCAAAAGGCACCACAAATGACTCATACAATCATACTTGGTCTTAAAAGCAATCATGCATTCGTCTCCTTCTTTCATCCTAATTTCGTGGTAGCCGCTCCTCCGTTCAATTTTGGAAAAGATCTTGGACCTATGTAAGTCATCAAGCATATCATCCAATGAGGAATAGGAAATTGATACTTGATGGTAATGTCATTTATAGCCCTAGAATCAACACACATACGCCAAGTGCCATCCTTCTTATATACCAAAAGGGTGAGAACCGAACATGGACTCAAGCTTTTCCTAATGCACCTATAGTCAAGCAACTATTAGACTTGTCATTGTAGCTCTTTTGACTTATTAGGATTGCACCTATAGGCCAGCTTGTCTGGCAAAGGAGAACTAGGTATAAGATCAATTCGGTTCTCAATTCTCTTAGAAAGGCGGAGCCCCGGGGATAAATCATTTGAAAATACATCCACAAACTCTTGCAAGAGTGATTAAGCTAGGGGATGCATGGGTTTTAATTCCTCATATGTGTTTGAATCCACCATAAGTAGGACAAATAAGGGCTTGCTCTTACTAATGGCCCTCTCTACCCGTGTCTCACTCATATATAGGATTTTCTCACTTCCCTTCCCCGGTTTAAATTTGAGCCGTTTATATAAGGTTAATGCGGTCAAAGTAAGACTACGACCCTTGTGTGGTTGCATGTGTATTGCCATGCCCATCATGAATCACATAATTATCAAACAACTAGGACCTACCAAGTGACAAGTGACATGCATCGATAGGAAAGACATCGCATAGCACCTCACCATAATATGGACCAACTGGAAATGCTGTAAGATCTTGCTTATAAATGGTTACCTCGCTTCTTGCTTAAGCCATTAGAGAGTGTAAGGGGTATGGTGGACCTTGGTGGGTAATTGAAGCTTGTCAATAAATGTCATAGAAGCTATATTGATGCAAGTCCCTTCATCCATAATGATCTCACACACTTTGCCTCCAATCGTACACCGAATATAGAAGATTTGATTCCTTTGGCTTGGTTCACAAGGGGCTTCTTTGACATAGAGTGCTCTTTGAATTATGAAGAGTTTGCCACATCTTGAGTGATCAAAGTGTGATCCTTATTTTCGAGTTCCTCCTGAGTAGTCACTTGGGTTTCTTCCACTTCTCCAATAATGAAAGTCCTCCGGTTCTGACAATTCGCTTGGAAGTGTCTGTAACCATGGCATTTGAAGTAATTCTTACCCTCCAACTTCTTTGGTGGTCAATAGCAATCCCTTTACCCTTGTCAAGGACTTTCATGGGATTAGGAGTAGTGTCAACTTTGTTGTGGGAGAAGCGGCCCTTGGGGGTGCTTTAAGGGAAAGAAATGGTTTAAAAGGGTTTTGGACACTTAGTTGCTTTTCAACTTTGATAGATAGGCAGCACAAATTATCAAAAGATAAGTGGGGATGTAGACCCACCTTACTAGCAACACTAGGAGATAACCCCTCAGTAAACCTAGTAATATTGAGTTCGGGATCTTCATCCAAGCCAACCCTCATTTGGGGTTGTTCAAACTCCCTAATGTACTCTTCCACCTTTAGATTATCTTCGTTGGGAGAGGCAATCTTGAGGTAGAGTTCTGCCTTGTAAGAGGCAGGGATGAATCTCTTGTCCATAAGCTTTTTGAGCTTTGACCAAGTTTTGATTTTGGATTTGGCTTATTTAGCCCTATTCTTCTTCAAGTGCTTTTACCACACTGAAGCATTCCCCCTCAATTTAAGACTGGCCAACTTGGAGGAATTTTAATCATTATACTGTTTGAGTTCAAAGTTCATTTCCATGTCTTATACCCAATCAAGATAGTTCTTCGAGTTAAGATTACCCTCAAATTTCGAAGCCTTAACTTTGAGATCCCTAGGTCATCCCTTGGACGCCTTCTTCTTCTAGACTCTCCTTCATTATCTTCAAACTCTTCATGAGAGGAACTGTATGTGATGTCAATATGATTAACACTACAGCCTTAACGTTAAGGGTTTCGCTACGCGGATCCCACACTTGTTCAAGATCTCCAATTCGACTCACAAATAAGGTGAGAAGAGAAGACAAAAATAACAAGGCCTAGTTTCTTCTAAACTATTCCACCCAAACGATCTTGTCTTATATTAGACTCCCTAAAAAATGGAAAAGGATAGAAGATGGGAGAAGGGAAAAAATCTTAGATGAGTGGACTAGTAATTTGCCTCAACCCACAGCCCCTTTTTATAGTGATATTTCAACATCTTTTAATTGCCTAATATTTATTTCTACTTAATTACATAGCCTCTACACTGTTGACCTGCGTGAGAAAATGCTAGTCTTCAACTCAATATTAACCTTGAGGAATTGTGTTTGACCAGATTAACAAGACCTTGATCATAAGGAAAAAAAACATCACTTAGTCGCTACAACTAATACTTGGGCACATGGCTTAGGTGCAAGAAATTGAGCCCAATGAAATGCAAGCCCAAATGGTCTTCATTAGACAAATAGGTCAACAAAAAAGAGAGAACAAGTAAGGATTGGTGCAAGAGAAGTGAGCTTCCCTACAAGTTGGGTTGTAGGGAACACGTGGAGCAGGGGGCAAGCTAACACCACTAGAGGATGTGGGAAGCAAACGAGATGTAACGCCCCCAAATTGCTAATTACTTTATTGATATATAGCTGCAATAGAAGACTTAATGATGGAAGGTGCTACCGCCGTCCTGATAAGGACAAGGCTCATTGAAACCATTTAATCTTGCAACTCATGTTTAAATCACAATCTCTATTAAGCTAAAACACTCTAAGACCAAAATCCTAGTTCAACTTCAGCACAAACGACTTAATCATACCATGTGCTAACTCGCACTCTACACTACACAAGTACATTGAATATAGACCTAACTTGACCCTGAGGTCGATCCCAACATTCATGCTATGTTGAATCCACTGTGAGCATCTGATGACTTCCAAAAGGGTGCTTGCAAAATGGAGAAACATGAAAACAACTCAAAAATGTGGGCAAAAACTTAGTACATGCATTGTTGTACTGCAAAATGAGCATAGAAAAACTGTTGATGGGTATCCGCCTTTGTAATTTATTTAATTCGCAATAACAATGCAAACGAAACTAATATGAAACTAAATTGCTCATTATTATTTGGATGTGAACGCCTTGCAATGATATGATCTATACATAGGTGTATATTTTGCCAATCCGATCAAGAGTTGGCCTAAAGTTGCGAGGGTAAACTATGGGCTGAAACCCTATAGATGATAACTGATGGGGTTACAAATTAAATGGCAAATCACTATATAAACTGATTCATTGATAAACTCATTAAGAGTTGTAACTTGATAAACATGTTCATCCTTCTGAAGATACAGGCAATAGAAGTACTTTGAATCTTTAAAAATGTCATCTGACTTGATAAAAGTCAGCTGTTTCATAAATGTCATTTGACTTGATAAATATGGTCTGACTTGATAACACTTATGCATAACGGGAAATGATAACCAGGCCTCGACTCAGTTTCATAGATGTCATTGTAGGTGTGTGTAGTCAGTAAATGATCCTTACTCACATAATTAAGTAAGTCAGAGTATGTGCAATAGAAATTGAGAGATTAAATGGCATACATAACTTGCGTATTTCAATATAACTTCAAAACTGAATTAATGAAATTAATTAAATCTGATATGAAGTAAATGAAATTAAAATTGACCACAACGAGCTAAATGAGATGACACAGGAAAAGGCCTTGATGTTGACAAATAGAAGAGTGGTTTTTGCCTTTTCTGAGATAGATTGTTGATGCGGGTTTAAGGCTTGCTAAGGTACAATTTGGTTTAGGATAACAGCAAGTACACTCGATTGGCTCGATAAACACATTTGATACATTCTAAATTGAGTAAGTAATAAAGGTTTGAGGGCAAGAGAGATATATCTTGGTTCAAAATAGCATAAATTTCAATAACTTGGTATGATAAATATGGTTTGTGATTCCAAACTCTCGCCACTGCTCCAGTTTCTTTGCTCATGTCATACAATTTAGTTTTCCCAACCAAATAGGCTTCTAAACACAATCAAACTTGTTACCGATTCAAGGTCCACCGAGAAAATTCATGACTTTCATCCTTGAACTCAAATGGAGACTTCAAACCCCAATATTGAAAGATTAATAAGTCTCAAAAAAATTTCATTCACAACACAAAATATGATTATTACAATAGGGTTCCCAAAATGGGGCTAGAACACAAGTGTGCCGGTTTTGGTCGAACCTGCGCAGTCCTAGCAAAACGAACATAACTTTTTCCACAAAACTAACACACTGATCTATCTACTCATCAAAAATAATAAGTTTTGGCTTGGCTGATCTTTACCAGTTTATTGGCAAATGTTCTCTTGTTTTCTGTCCTTTCCCAGCCAAAGTCATTGTTTCTCCTTTCGTTTCTCTCATGAATCGAGTTGAAATCCCCTATAAATTCCATAAATATCTATTTCCTCCTTAGGTGATCTTATTTTGTCCCATAGGACGCCAAATTACTCCATGATAAATTTTACTCAATACTCAATATATTTCTTGACATCAATATCCACAATCTCCAAATAAATTCATGTACTTACATAATTGGTCGAACCAACCTCTCTTTGTCACGAATGGGACTTTTTATGCTTTGCCAATTTACAAAATAATTTTTGTAACATCCATTTTTGAAGCCATTAACATATCCAAACTCCAAACAACTTCATTAACACATAATTACATAATTTGTATCCAAAATAGAGCAGTTTTCTTCAAAATTCCATAACTCACTGATTACATCTCCAAAATTCCTTAAAGTTTACCCAAAAATCCCAAATAATATAGAGAATCTACAGTAACAATTTTAGAATTTTTGGACAACCTCATAATTCCCAGAATATTTGACAGTGGGCAATTCAACCAATGCATGATCATGAAATCCAAGGTTATGCCCAATGCCAATCTTCATTCAAACCTCCATAAATGACTTCAAAATCATTATTCACAATATTAAATCCACTTTTCAAGTCACTTGATCATGTTCTTGATCAAATACCCATAGCTCCAAACATCTCTAAACTCAACAAAAATTGCATAATAACACTTATTTTGATCATATAAACACATATTACTATTCAAACAATCACAAAGACTTAAAATCACACAAGATGGAGGTTAGCATTTACCTCTTGTGAAGCTTGGAAGGGAGGGCGCTTGAGTGTTTGAGTGAGTGGGGAAGGCTGCCAAGGCTAGTGGGGGACTAGGGGTAGCGCTTGGTGGTATTTGGTGGCAGGATGGTGGCTGTGTGGTGGCCGGAAAGGGGATGGGGTGGTGTTTCCCTACGACTTGGCGTGAGGTAGGAGACAGAGAGAGAGAAGAGTAATGTGTGTGTGATTGTGTTTACTTGGCTGAGATTGAAAATAAATACTTGGCTCATTTATAAGCCTCCAAGAATATCGTTTTGCTAATTATATTTAGGTGCAAATCATGATAATTAGTGATAAATAAACACAAGTAACTTGGGTATTGTATAATTGGGCCTAAATCATGGGTTTTGGGCTTGATTTTTGGCCCGAAAATAAGCGAAGATTGCAATTTAAACGATAAATAAAACTTGATATGCAAAGTGGGTCCAAATTGAAATATCTCCCAACTGCGATGATTAAATACAATAATTGAATGCAGAAAATTTAGAAAACATAATCGAATTTGTTGATTAGATAAATTGGGGTGCAATTGAATCGTTAGACATGATTTGGTTAATTAAATAACCTTAAATGATAAAAAGAATAAACGTGAGTTAAACAACTAAACATGATTAATTATGTAAATAAATATGATTTAAATAAATAAACATGATTTAGGTTTGGGCTATTACAACCTTTCCCTCTTAAAGAGTTTAATCTTCAAAAGTTACGACGCTTGCCAAATGTATGCAATGCTGCTTTAAATATACATGGGCCATTGGTTCTCATTGCTTCCCTCTAACGAGGTATAATTTGCCCAATGTACTCCGACTAAGGGTGTCTATGTATTGTACAATTACTTAATCCCATGTTTCAGTAGTAGATCCGCATACTTCTCACACACTTGCCTCAATGAACTCGATTACTTTGGTTCAAAATTGATATTCTCTTTGAAAGAAAAGGGGCCTTGTTACTAGTGAGGAGGTGCTCAATACTGGTTCATTACCTTGTCCCCTAATGGAAACTGTTGCATTGACTCATGAAACCCAATGTAACGAGGACTCAATTATCTCTAACATCAGTCTCTTGACACCCTTGACTAGAAAAGCCCGTTGGAACACTTTATATCTCATCTGAACTTTCATTGTCTCCTTCTTTGATCAATATGACCATATGACTCTTGTGTACTAGTTGTGTCACCTGAGCGTGTACTTGAAGTGTCTCATTATTCTTGATACTTCTTCTAGCTTACTCTAATACCGCTAGACATTTTTGAGATTATGCGCTTATCAAAATATCTTCATCTGACGTTCTTAATGCATCACATGGTCTTCCCTCGTCAGACTTGTCTAAGATCCATTCTAAGTCTGAATCAAACGCTAGAATAAACATGGTCGGAGATAAAAATGATGGAATTGGTAGTTAAATGAGTCATTATAAACAAAACATATAAACAATGAGACTAGAAACAATTTACAAAAGAGGGATTAACATATGGAGGTTAGAATAAACATAACCATAAGTGTATCATGAATTCTAAAATATACTGCCACAAGAATTGTGGTTTATAAATATTGATCACAAAGGGTCCAATAAATAATCAGCCAAGGACAAACATGGCTTGGTTATACTCAAGTTTAACTGATGAATTGGAAACAAGATGACCAGCAGCGGAGCTTCAACTACGTGACTTTATAGCCACAAGCAACAAGATAAGTGTAATAGATAGATGGGACAAGCAATGTGCAATAAATAGATAGACAGATTGGATAAGCAAAGTGCAATAGATATATAGATAGATTGGATAATCAAAGTGAAAAGGATAGGTAAATGGATTGGAAAAGCAAAGTGCCAAAGGATAGATAAATAGATTAAGCAAGCTACAATAGGGACATGCCTTGACTAATATAAATCCAATTCAAGTACAACAATAAGATTAACTAGAGAATGCGGAAGTTTATTTGTCAGAATGTAACATATATGCGTGGGAGTTGAAGTTCAAAATAAAGAGAGTAAGGGGATTATGACATTCGCAATCACCCACATCAATGAGAGTTGAATTACATTATGAATTCAGAACAACTTATACAAGTTTATCATTATAAATAAATGAGATGTAAGGTAGACATGTGAATCAGCTCTTAACAGGATGAGCTACAACCCATGATCATGGAATAAATATGGTGAAGGTCGAGAGCATTGGAATGTTGACAACCATATAAGGGCGAATAAAAATGTAACGTACATTTATAATGGGTTTACAAAGACATGGAAGATCACGCTAATAGGAAATATCAAGTTAAAATGCAAGGGAGATTAAACAACATTGGATAGTATCAAGTTTCGAAGATGAGACATGCAAACAATTTCAACAATTACTACAAAAGGGCATTCTTGCAAAACATAAACTATGGTTGCATGGTTTAGGTGTGATATCCAAACCTCAAATCATTCCTGGAAACGACTTCTGTTGTTGACAGTTAATCCCGTAAATTATTTGTTCAAGGTATAGGACACTTATTTTGATAGTGATCTTGTGCAACTCTCTATACACAGTACACAACCATAAAGTTATATCTTTCTTCTTCATACAAACCTGAGGTTGCCCACGGGGGCACACTTAGTCAAACAAATCCCTTTCAACTCATCCACTAAATCTTTAATTCATCGAACTCTATAGGGGGTCATACGATAGGGGTTGTGAAAATGGGTTGAGCATCAAGAATTAGCTCAATATGAAAATCAATGTTTCTTGGGGAGAAACAGTCCTGATAGTCCTCAGATGGAACATCTCTAAATCCACCAACTGTAAATGTGGATGTGGATATACCAAGTGTGGTCGACATAACACTGACATAGTAACTTACTTACTTGTAAAGTGTAATTGGGGGGAATAAATAGGGCTTTTCTACCCTTGGCCTGTCCAAACACACGTTCAATCAATCCTCATCTCTCAAGCTCACGTTAAGATCCTTACCATTGATCTTAGTCCTATAAGTACACTGTCAGTTCACCCCCATAATTATACCAAATCTGCCAGTCAAACTGGATTGAATGTCCAGTGAATATGGTTTCAGCAATTACTGCTAGAGGCATGTGTATAAAAGATAAACATTCAACTGCCTACTGGTCTCAGTAGGTTGCAATGACCGGGGAAGGATCTAAAGTGCAAAGAGATGTAATGACACACTAAACTCTTGTAATGATATTTCTTTATTGGTTATAAAGAACCGACATGTAAGCTCAGTGAATGAGGGGATGAAGATTCGTAATGAAAGAGATAAGGCATATAAATGACCTGCATATACAAGACATACAGTTTATTCATGATGGTCATGATAGTAAACTAATGAATGATGTTATGAAGTTAGAGGGAGTATTAAGTATTGAAGGTGAAGAAAAGTAACATATTCCTAAGCGGATTTTGAAAAGTCATACAGTATCCATATGTGAGTAAAATGATGAAGATAAGGGTCAACACTACTAGAACGAAAATTTTATTCATCTGGTTTTTAAAAGGACAATACGTCAAAGATAAAGGAGTCAGTCTTATGACTGAACATGATGACATCCATCAATAACATATTTGCAGTAAATGGAAGTCTTGGGTAGGCATATAAATTTCAAAACTGCTGGCAGATGAAAATAGCACAAATCGTTGTTTATCATTAATAACATAGGCTGTATTAGTAAAGAAAGGATTACTAAAATAACTGGAGTAACGACAAGCAGTCACGGCGATAGAGTATGATGCCAACATGACATTACGGTACTATATAAACACGAGCAATATGGATACATTTAATTGTTGAAAAGGCATTCAATGATTGGGTCAGAAGCAACCAAAGGCTTTCCAAGCAATAAATGAATAGTGCGCAAATAAAAGCAAGCAGTTAAACTAGGTGACAGTAAAAATGTGAACATAGTGATGGCTAAACTATAAGTAGAATGGGTCAAATATGCTGGGGAAGAACTGCAAATCAGATAGTAACGCATATTGGGGGTGATTATAGGCCCCATTATGGAAACAGAGAATTAAACGATTATGAATGTCAGGGTTTGAATCACCTATAAGAAAGGTTGCTTAGATGTGTTTAAAGAACTCCCGACATGCCACATATGAGATTTTTTTCGTAAACACTCCATTACAAATTAAGAGATTGTTAGTGACAAAGAAATGATGCCTCTAAACAATTCAAGGTAACTAGGGCATAAACAAATCAATGATAGGAAGTAATGGGAGCATTAATGAGGTAAGGTCCTAATGTCAAGAATGGCAGTTTAATCTTACTGGTACCACGCACATAATGCCAAGTAGCACATCATAAGCTACTAATTATTATCATCAGACGTAAGCACTCATTGTAACGTTCATCTCACACTGGTTCATCTCAAAGATATTGCCCCACAAAGCATTTTCTCTTCTAGAGGTTTACATCTAACTTGACACTGTATTAATCCCTTCAGAAGTTGCAAATGGCATCCCGACTTCGAGTTTCAACCATCATCGCACCCAAGATCAAGTTTATTAACATCCCTTAATAAAAGTCTCAAAATCCTAGGGCAAAATGGACAGAGTTTTGCCTAAAAACATACTAAAACCTGGCTTAAACCCTTACAATAGATACCTAAAATAGAGAAAAACACTTGAATAGCTCAACGGCCACACGCCAGAGTTCAAAACTCAATGGGTCAGTGCTCGATTGCAAAAAATTAAACAAATGAGAGAAATGAAACATACAATATAACTTCCAGAAAAATGAGAGCATGTCTCACTAACAGGTGACCCAAATGGTTCCATACTCCACTTTACTAATGCTCGAATCTCAGGATATTTCCAAATGATTGAGTCTCCTAAACGGAAATGGTTCCGCCATGTATGCCCACACATATGAACTTATAGTCAATAGCTCATTTTACTGGTCCAACAAACTCACACACACCCTGATAGCTAACTCGTAAACACTTGATAGCTCACATTGGCCCTTAAAACCGTGGCTCTGATACCAAATCTGTAACGCTCCCAAATTGATAATTACTTGATTCATAGATAACAGCAAGAAAGGACTTAATGATGGAAGGCGCTACCACCGTCCTGATAATGACTAGCCTCACTGAAACCATTTCATCTTGTAACTCATGTTCAAATCACAATATCTATTAAACTGAAACACTCCAAGACCAAAGTCCTATTTTAACTTCAATACAACTGACTTAATCACACCATTTGCTAACTCGCATTTCACACTACACAAGTATATTGAATATAGACATAACTTGACCCTGAGATTGATCCCAACATTCATGCTATGCTGCATCCACTATGAGCATCTGATGACTTTCAAAAGGGCTTGCTAAATGGAGAAACATCTGATACTTCATCACCTAAAATGGAAAGCATGAAAACAATTCAAAAATGAGAGCAAAAAATCAAGACATGCATTCCTGTATTGCAGAATGAGCATAAAAACATTGTTGATGGGTAACCGCCTTTGCAGTTTATTTAGTTCGCAATAACAATGAAAATGAAAGTAATATGAAAATGAATTGCTCATTATTATTTGGATGTGAACCGCTTCAATGATATGATTTATGCATAGGTGTACACCTGCAAATCCGATCAATAGTTGGCCTGAAGCCGCGCTGGTAAATGATAGGCTGACGCCCTATAGATGATAATTGACGGGGTTACAAGTTAAATGGAAAATCACTGTATAAACTGATTTATTGATAAACTCATTAAGAGTTGTAACTTGATAAACATGTTCTGCTTTCTGAAGATACAGGCAATTGACGTATCGTAAGTCTTTAAAAATGTCGTTGGACTTGATGAAAGTCATCTGCTTCATAAATATCTATGCATAGGTGTACACCTCCAAATCCAATCAAGAGTTGGCCAGAAGCCGCGCTGGTAAATGATAGGCTGACGCCCTATAGATAATAACTAACAGGATCACAAGTTAAATGGCAAATCACTGTATAACCTGATTCATTAATAAACTCATTAGGAGTTGTAGCTTGATAAACATGTTATGCTTTCTGAAGATACAGGCAGTTGGCGTACCTTGAGTCTTTAAAAATGTCATCTGACTTGATAAATATGTTCTGACTTGATAACACTTATGCATAATAGGGAACAATAACCAGGCGTCGACTCTGTTTCATAAATGTCATTATAGGTATGTGTAGTTAGTAAATGATCCTTACTCACATAGTTGAGTAAGTAAAAGCATGTGTAATAGAAATTGAGAAATTAAATCGTACACATAACTTGGGTATTTTAATAAAACTTAAAAACTGAATTAATGAAAGTAATTAAATCGGATATGAAGTAAATGAAAGTAAAATAGACAACAATGAGATAAATGAGATTACACAGGAAAGGGCGTTGATGGTGACAAATGGAAGAGGAGTTTTGGCCTTTCTGAGATAAATTGCTGATACGGGTTTAAGGCTCGCTGAGTTATAGTTTGGCCCAAGATAACAGCGGGTACACTAGATTGGCTCAATAAACACATTTAATACATTCTGAATTGAGTAAGTAATAAAGGTTTGAGGCCATGAGAGATATATCTTAGTTCAAAATAGCATAAATTGTAATCACTTAGTCTGATAAATATGGTTTCTGAGTCTAGACTCTCCCCACTGCTCCAATTTCTTTGCTCATGTCGTACAACTTTGTTTTCGCAATGAAATAAGCTTCTAAGCACAATCACAGATTTTACCGATTCAAGGTCCACTTAGAAAATTCATAACTTTCGCCCTTGACTCAAGCGGAGACTTCAAACCCCAATATGGAAAGACTAATAAGTCTAAAAAAAATTTCATTAACAACACAAAATATGATTCGCACAATAGGGCTCCCAAAATGGGGTTAGAACACAAGTGTGCTAGTTTTGATTGAACCCACACAGTCCTAGCAAAACGTCCATACCTTTTTCCACAGAACATATATTAAGGCAATTCAAAAGGAATTTGAAAGCTAACACACTGGTCTATCTACTCACCAAAAATCATAATTTTTTGTTGGGTCGATCATTACCTACTTATTGGCAAATGTTCTCCTATTTTCTGCCATTTCCTAGCCACAGTCATTGCTTTCTCCATTCTTTTCTCTCCTGAATCGAGCTAAAAGCCCCCATAAAATCCATGAATATCTATTTCCCCCTTATGTGATCTTATTTTGGCCCATAGTAAACCAAATTACTCCATGATAAATTTTACTCAATACTCAATATATTTCTTTAGATTAATATCCACAATCTCCCAATAAATTGTATTACTTACATAATTAGTCCAACCGACCTCTCTTGGTCACGAATGGGACTTTTTATGCTTTGCCAATTTAGCCAAAAATTTACAGAACATCCATTTTTGAAGCCATTAACATATCCCAACTCCAAACAACTTTATTAATACATAATTACATAATTTGTATCCAAAACAGGGTGGTTTTCTTCAAAATTCTATAACTCACTGATTGCATCTTGACAATTGATGAAAGTTTACCAGAAAATCCCAAAGAATATATAGAATCTACAATAAATTTTTTTGATTTTTTGGACAACCCTATAATTTCCAGAATTTTTGACATTGAGCAATTCAACAAATGCTTGATCATGAAATCTTAGGTTATGCCCAATTCCAATCTTCATTCAAACCTTCGTAAATGACTTTAAAATCATCATTCACAACATTAAATCCACTTTTTGTATCAAAGATTACAACAAGTAAAACATGCTCAAACTCATACTTGCCTAATTTTAAGTCACTTGATCATGCTCTTGATCAAATACCAATAACTCCAAACATCTCCAAACTCATTAAAAATTGCATAATAACACTTATTTTGATCATATAAACATATATTATGATTAAAACAATAACAAAAACTTAAAATCACACAAGATGGATGTTAGGATTTACCTCTTCTCAAGCTTAGAAGGGAGGGTGTTTGAGTGTTTGAGTGAGTGGGGAAGGTTGCCAAGGCTAGTGGGGGAGAAGGGGTAGCTCCGCAAGGCCTTTGGTGGCTGGATGCTGGCTGTGTGGTGGCCGAAAAGGGGATGGGGTGGTGCTGCCCTGCCACTTGGCTTGAGGTAGGAGAGAGAGAGAGAGAGAGAAGAGGAATGTGTTTGTGAGAGTGTGTGTACTTGGTTGGGATTGAAAATAAATACTTGACTGATTTTTAAGCCTACAAAAACATCCTTTTGCTAATTATATTTAGGTACAAATTATGATAATTAGTGATAAATAAACACAAGTAACTTGGGTCTTGTGTAATTGGGTCTAAATAATGGGTTTTGGGCTTGATTTTGGGCCCGAAAATAAGCGAAGATTGAGTTAAAGATTTTATAAGGTTCGGGAATAAATTTTTCCGATGTTTGGAAAACAATTAACTGCTAAATCATGCTTACCAAGGCCTACTATCGACTCACCCTTTTTAAACGATAAATAGATAGATAGATTGGATAAGCAAAGTATAATAGATAGCTAGATAGATTGGACAAGCAAAGTGTAATGGATAGATAAATGGATTGGATGAGCAAAGTGCCAAAGGTTAGATAAATAGATTGAGCTAGCTACAATAGGAACATGCCTTGACTGATATGAAGCCAATTCGAGTACAACAATATGATTAAATAGAGAATGCGGAAGTTTATTTATCAGAATATAAGATATATGTGTGCGGAAGTGAGTAAGGGGATTATGACATTGGCAATCACCCACACCAATGAGAGTTGAATTACATCATGAATTCAGAACAAGTTCTACGAGCTTATCATTATGAATAAATGAGATGTACGATAGATGTGTGAATCAGCTCTCACCAGGATGAACTACAACCCATGATCATGAAATAAAGATGGTGAAGGTCGAGAGCACTGGAATATTGACAACCATATAAGGTCGAGCAAAATGTAACGCACATTTACAATGGGTTTACAAATATATGCAAGGTCACGCTAATAGGAATTATCATGTTGAAATGGAAGGGAGATTAAACAATATTGGATAGTATTAAGTTTTGAAGATGAGACAAGCACGCAATTTCAAGAATTACTATAAAAGGGCATTCTTGCAAAAGAAAAACTATGATTGCATGGTTTAGGTGTGATATCCAGACCTCAAATCGTTCCTGGGAATGACTTCTGTTGTTGGCCGTTAATACCATAAACCATTGCTTCAAGGTGTAGGACACTTATTTTGATAGTAATCTTGTGTAACTCTCTGTACACAGTACACAACCATAAGGTTCTATCTTTCATGTTCATATAAACCTAAGGTTGCCCATGAGAGCACACTTGGTTAAATAAATCCCCTACAACGCATCCACTAAATCTTTAATTCTTTGAACTCTATTGGGGGTCATATGATAGGGGATTTGAAAATGGGTTGAGCATCAAGAATTAGCTCAAGCTGAAAATCAGTGTTTCTTGGGGAGATACAGCCCTGATAGTCCTCAGATGGAACATCTCTAAATCCACCAACTGTAAATATAGACTTGCACATACCGAGTGTGGTTGAGATAAGACTAACACAGTAACTTACTTGCTTGCACAGTGTAATTTGAGGGAATAAATAGGCCTTTTCTTCCCTTAGCCCGTCAAAACACACGTTTAATCAATCCTCATCTCTCAGGCTAACCTTAAGATCCTTACCATTCATCTTATTCCTGTAAGTACACAGTCAGTTCACCCCCATAATGCTACCAAATCTACCAATCAAACTGGATTGAATGTCTAGTGAATAGGGTTCCAGCAATTACTTTTAGAGGCATGTGTATAAAAGATGAGCGTTCAACTGCCTACTGGTTTCAGTACATTGAAATGACAGGGGAAGAATCTAAAATGTAGAGAGATGTAATGACACAATGAACTCTTGCAACAATATTGATGTGTTGGTTATAAAGGACCGGCATGTAAGCTGAGTGAATGAAAGGACGAAGATTCGTAATGAAAGAGGTAAGGCATATAAATGACCTACATATATAAGACAAGCAGTTTATTCATGATAGTCGTGTTTAAAAGGACAATACGTCAAGATGAAGGAGTCAGTCTTATGATTAAACATGATGACATCCATCAACAACACATTTTCAATAAATGGAAGTCTTGGGTGGGCATATACACTTCAAAATTGCTGGCAGATGGAAATAGCACAAATCATTGTTTATCATTAATAAGATAGGTTATACTAGTAAAGAAAGGATTACCAAAATAACTTGAGTAACAACATGCAATGACGGCCATAGAGTACTATGCCAACATGATGTTACAGTAATATAGGAACACGAGCAATTTGGATACATTTAATTGTTGAAAAGGCGTTCAATGACTGGTTCTGAAGCAACCAAAGGCTTTCCAAGCAATAAATGAATAGTGCCCAAATAGAAGCAAGGAGTTAAAACAGGTGACAGTAAAAATATGAACATAGTGGTGGCTGAACTGTAAGTGGAATGGGTCAAATATGCTTAGGAAGAACTGCAAATTACATAATAACGCATATCGTGGGTCATTATAGGCTCCATTATGGAAACAAAGAATTAAACGATTATGATTGTCAGAGTTTGAATCGCCTATAAGAAAGGTTGCTCAGATGTGTTTAAAGAACTCCCCACATACCACATATGAGATTTTTTTTATAAACACTCCATTACAAATCAAGAGAGTGTTAGTGAAAAAGAAATGATGCCTTTGAACAATTCAAGGTAACTAGGGCAGAAATAAATCAATGATAGGAAGTAATGGGAGCATTGATGAGGTAAGGTCCTAATGTCAAGAATGGCAGCTTAATCTTACTCGTACCACCCACATAATGCCAAGTAGCATGTCATAAGCTACTAACTGTTATCATCAGAGACAAGCACTCATTGTAACGTTCATCTCACACTGGTTCACCTCAAAGATACTGCCCCACAACGAATTTCCTCATCTAGAGGTTTACATCTAATTTGACACTGTATTAATCCCTTAAGAAGTTGCAAATGGCATCCCCACTTCGAGTTTCAATGCTCATTGCACCCAAGATCGTGTATATTAACACACCTCAATAAAAGTCTCAAATTCTGGGGCAAAACGAACAAAGTTCCGCCTAAAAACGGACTAAAACCAGGGTTAAAGCCTTACAATAGATACCTAAAATGGAGAGAAACACTTCAATAGCTCAACGACCACACATCGGAGTTCATAACTCAATGGGTCTCACACCTAGAGTGCACGATTGCAAAAATTTGAACAAATGAGAGAAATGAAACATACAATATAACTTCTAGATAAATGAGAGCATGTCTCACTTACAGGTGACCCAAATAGTTCCACACTCTACTTTGTTAATGTTGTAATCTCAGGATATTGCCAAATGATTGAGTCACCCAAATGGAAGTGGTTCGTCCGCGTATGCCCATACATATGAACTTATAGTCAGTATCTCATTTAACTGGTCCAACATAACTCATACACACCCTAATAGCTAACTCATAAACACTTGATAGCTCATAGTGGCCCTTAAAATCTTGGCTCTGATACTAAATCTATAACGCCCCCAAATTCCTAATTACTTGATTCGTAGACAACCGTAACAGAATACATAATGATGGAAGGAACTACCATCGTCCTGATAACGACTAGGCTCACTGAATCCATTTAATCTTGCATCTCATGTTTAAATCACAATATCTATTAAATTGAAACACTCCAAGACCAAAGTCCTAGTTCTACTTCAATACAACCAACTTAATCATACCATGTGCTCACTCGCACTCCACACTACATAGGTATATTGAATGTAGACCCAACTTGACCCTGAGGTCGATCCCAACATTCATGCTATGCTGAATCCACTATGAGCATCTGATGACTTTTAAAAGGGCTTGCTAAATGGAGAAACATCTGATACTTCATCACCTAAAATGGAAAACATGAAAACAATTCAAAATGTGAGCAAAAACTCAGTACATGCATTCCTGTATTGCAAAATGAGCATAAAAAAATTGTTGATGGGTACCCGCCTTTGCAGTTTATTTAGTTCGCAATAACAATGAAAATGAAAGCAATATGAAAATGAATTGCTCATTATTATTTGGATGTGAACCGCTTAAAATGATATGATTTATGCATAGGTGTACACGTGCAAATCCGATCAATAGTTGGCCTGAAGCCGTGCTGGTAAATGATAGGATGACGCCCTATAGATGATAATTGACGGGGTTACAAGTTAAATGGCAAATCACTGTATAAATTGATTCATTGATAAACTCATTAAGAGTTGTAACTTGATAAACATGTTCTGCTTTCTGCAGATACAGGCAATTGACGTACCTTAAGTCTTTAAAAATGTCATTGGACTTGATGAAAGTCATTTGTTTCATAAATATCATCTGACTTGATAAATATGTTCTGACTCGATAACACTTATGCATAATGGGGGACGATAACCAGACCTCGACTCTACTTCATAAATGTCATTGTAGGTGTGTGTAGTCAGTAAATAATCCTTACTCACATAATTGAGTAAGTAAAAGTATGTCAAATAGAAATTGAGAAATTAAATGATATACATAACTTGGGTATTTCAATATAACTTTAAAACTGAATTAATGAAAGTAATTAAATTTGATATGAGGTAAATAAAAGTAAAATAGACTACAATCAGATAAATGAGATTACACAGGAAAAGGCCTTGATGGCGACAAATGGAAGAGGGGTTTGGCGTTTTTGAGATAGATTGCTGATACGGGTTTAAGGCTCACTGAGGTACAGTTTGGCTCAAGATAACAACGAGACACTAGATTGACTCGATAAACACATTTGATACATTCTGAATTGAGTAAGTAAGAAAGGTTTGAGGCCAAGAGAGATATATCTTGATTCAAAATAGCATAAATTGCAATACCTTGGTATGATAAATATGGTTTCTGAGTCCATACTCTCCCCACTGATCCAATTTCTTTGCTCATCTCATACAACTTAGTTTTCCCAACCAAATAAGCTTCTAAGTACAATCAAAGTTGTTACCGATTCAAGGTCCACTTAAAAAATTCATAACTTTCACCCTTGACTCAAACAGAGACTTCAAACCCCAATATAGAAAGATTAATTAGTCCCAAAAAACTTTTGCTCACAACACAAACTATGATTCTCACAATAGGGTTCTCAAAATGGGGTTAGAACACAAGTGTGCCGGTTTTGATCGAACCCACCCAGGCCTAGGAAAACGACCATAACTTTTTCCACAGAACCTAGATTAAGGCGATTCAAAAGGAATTTGAAAGCTAACACACTGATCTATCAACTCACCAAAATTCGTAATTTTTGGCTGGGCCGATCATTACCTGCTTACTGGAAAATGTTCTCCTATTTTCTGCCATTTCCCAGCCACAGTCATTGCTTTCTTCATTCTTTTCTCCCCTAAATCAAGCTGAAAGCCTCCATAAAATCCATGAATACCTATTTCCCCCTTATGTGACCTTATTTTGGCCCATAGTACACCAAATTACTCCATGGTAAATTTTACTCAATACTCGATATATTTCTTTACATCAATATCTACAATCTCCCAATAAATTCATTTACTTACCTAATTAGTCAAACCAACCTCTCTTGGTCACAAATGGGAATTTTTATGCTTCACGAATTTAGCCAAAAATTTTCATAACGTTCATTTTTGAAGCCATTAACATATCCAAACTCCAAACAACTTCACAATTACATAATTACATAATTCGTATCCAAAACAGGGTAGTTTTCTTAAAAATTCCATAACTCACTGATTACACCTCCACAATTCATGAAAGTTTACTGGAAAATCCTAAATAATATAAAAAATCTACAATAACAATTTCTGAATTTTTGGACAAGCCCATAATTCCCAAAATTTTCGACAGTGGGCAATTCAACAAATGCATGATCATGAAATCCTAGGTTATGCCCAATTCCATTCTTCATTCAAACCTCCATAAATAACTTCAAAATCATTTGTTCACAACATTAAATCCACTTTTGTTATCAAAGATCACAAGAAGGAAGTAAAACAAGCTAAAAAAAAACTTGCCTAATTTTAAGTCACTTGATCATGCTCTTGATCAAATACCCATAACTCCAAACATCTCCAAACTCAATAAAAATTGCACAATAAGACTTATTTTGATCATATAAACACATATTACAATTAAAACAATAACAAAAACTTAAAATCACACAAGATGGAGGTTAGGATTTACCTCTTGCCAAGCGAAGGGAGGGCGTTTGAGTGTTTGAGTGCGTGGGGGAGGTTGCCAAGGCTAGTGGGGGACTAGGGGTAGCACCTGGTGGAATTTGGTGGCCTGATGGTTTGTGTGGTGGCCAGAAAGAGGCTGGGTTGGTGCTGCCCTGTTACTTGGCGTGAGGTAGGAGAGAGAGAGAGAAGAGGAATGTGTGTGTGAGTCAGTGAGTGTGTTTTTACTTGGTTTAGATTGAAAATCAATGCTTGACTTATTTTTAAGCCTCCAAAAACATCCTTTTGCTAAGTATCTTTAGGTGTAAATTATGATAATTAGTGATAAATAAACACAAGCAACTTGGGCCTTGTGTAATTAGGCCTAAATCATGGGTTTCAGGCTTGATTTTGGGCCCGAAAATAAGCAAAGATTGCATTAAAAATTTGATAAGTCTCAGGATTAAATTTTCCCGATATTTAAAAAATAATTAATTGCTAAATCATGCTTACCGAGGCCTACTATCAACTCACCCGATTTAAACGATAAATAAGACTTGATTTGCAAAGTGGGTCCCAAAATGAAATATCTCCCAAATGGGATGATTAAATACGATAATTGAATGCATAAAATTTAGAAAACATAATGGAATTCGTTGATTAGATAAATTGGGCTGCAATTGAATCATTAGACGTGATTTGGTTAATTAAATAACCTTAAATGATAAAAAGAATAAACACGAGTTAAAGAAATAAACGTAATTAATTAAGTCAATAAACATGGTTTAGGTTCAGGCCTCCACACGAAAGATGATAAGCGTGGGGGAGCTAAAGGAAGCACTAAATGAACCGGGCCCAAACATGAAGAAGAGAGAAAGATGATAATTTAAGTTATTTCATACAATCTGGGTTATGAGAGATGCAATATAATGGGCCCGTGATCTACGAGTGAGGTGGAGGAAAGAATACTAAAAGTGCCAAATAACAACGAAATTTAGCACTGAAATTTCTATCCGTTACAAATAGCGATGGATATCATCACGGATAAAGTGATAAAAATTTCTATCTGACATGACGATGGAAATGACAATGGAAAAGGCACTCTGCCGCCTTATTTTAGTATGTGGTGATAGAAGATCTGTCGGCAATTAATTTTTAAATATTTTTTACTATACAACAACGGAATTACTGTCACTGCATCGTAAAAAAATTTTAAAATTATTTAACAATGAAAATTCTGTGGTGAGCCTCATCGCCCAAGGGAATACCAGAATCAAATCTGGTTATAACCTTCTTCAGTTCTTTGAAGCGAATAAGAGCAAGCGAGCGAGCAAGTGATAGCAAGAGGGAACACCACAGTTTCCAACTTGCCGCACGCTGCTGGCGATGACCTCCACTCAAAGCTTTTTGGTAAATTTTGTTATGCTATTTTAGTTTCAATTCATAAAAATTATAGTTTAGATTGTTGAAATTTTATAGTTAGTTCATGTTTATGTTGAATTGTGAAATTTGTATGAAGTAATTGCTTCAATTCGGTTGAACATAATCCTCAATGTAATTTGGGATTTTGGTTTGGTAATTTTAACTTAAATATGAAATTAGTGGCTTTTCTAAGTGAACATTTAGTTGGAATTGACACTTGGGTGAAGTAATTGTGTGAAATTAGTGGGAGTTGAAATTAATAATTTGCGGGAGTTTAAATATGTATGAAGTAATTGTGTGAAATTTGTGGCTGTTGAAGTGAATAATTTGTAGGAATTGAATTATGTGTGGAGTAATTATGTCAAATTTGTGGGACTTGAAGTGAACAATTTGTACAAGTTGAAATTTGTGTAAAGTAATTGTGTAAAATTTAGTTAAACTTCTTCCTTAAAGTAATTAATTTTTGGTTTAGGTACGGTAAATTAGTTTTATTTTAGGGTTTAAGTTTATAAGTAGAAATGTATAAAATTATTGTAATTTATATTTCAATTGTGAAATTAGTTATAGTTGAAGTGAACATTTTTTTTGTAGATTGGCATGCTTTGAACGTGATAATTTTATATACTGGATGATGAATTTAAATGAGACTGTTGGCATAAAGTTGACGGTATAATGTGGCTTGTACGGTAATGTGATGTGATCCTTTTGTTTCTACTTAGGAGCAATTAGAAATTAAAATTGTGAAGTATTTAGGTGAACAATTTGGGAATATGTCAGTAATAGAACACGAATATTTAAAAAGCTTAATGTAAGTTAGTGTATACATTGATATGTTCAGATACATATCTGATATAATACATGTTTCTAATGTTATGCACATATAAGTGTATGTACTTATATATATTTTTGTGGATTAGTAAACGTTGCATTTGGCAATTAAAATATATGTAATATGTGTTTGACTAATGTATATAGTTATAATTATGTAAATTGAAATTAATACTAATATAATAACTTGCAGAAATATTGCCATTTGAGCAGAATACGATTGACCCTTTACATCGTTGGTGGATGTATAATAGACTATTGCTTAATCGTATTGGTTACACGTGAGAATTTCTAAATGGAG
This sequence comes from Selenicereus undatus, assembly GCA_017589665.1. Lineage (NCBI taxonomy): Eukaryota > Viridiplantae > Streptophyta > Magnoliopsida > Caryophyllales > Cactaceae > Selenicereus > Selenicereus undatus. The sequence continues at coordinate 39,665,293 of JACYFF010010365.1, read as the reverse complement.
TAATCAATTTGATAAATTTGCATGTAAACAACCGAAGTCTCAAAGTAAGGGAAAGTATCGATGTCCATGTGATAATTGAAAAAATAGACTACAGTTAACACCTAATGAAGTATAGATATACCTTTTGTGCAAGGGTTTGACGAAGTGGTATTGGTATTCGATAAGCCATGGGAAGTAGAACGTCAACAGTATGAGTTTGGGTATTCAAGTAGTGAAATGCCCGAAGCTGGCGGCACAAGTCATATTAATCATGGGTACAATGAATCCCATGTAGATCGTATAAAGTACGTGGTTAGTAATGCTATCCTGGCAAATTAAAATGTATGGGATGAAAAGCCAACCACATTCCAAGAACAATTCTATAATATGGTTTAAGCTGCTCAACAACCCTTATATGAGGGTTCTTCCACCCATAGTGAGCTCTTTGCTATTGTTATGCTATCGAGTATCAAATCTGATATAACATGCCATAAACCTATTTCAATGGCACTGTTTAATTAATGAAAGAGATGTGTCCTCCTAACAATCATGTGCCAAACAGCTATAGGCAAACGAAGAAGGTAGTTAAAGATCTTAACAATGATATGATACACAATGATTGTTGTCGTAAAGGTTGTCTGCTCCTCTTTAAAGAGGACTCAAACCTCAATGCATGTAAGCTTTGTGGGCATTGGAGATGGAAGTGGCGAAGGTCCCAACGAACCAATCAAAATCTATTACCATATGCAAGGGTGCAATACTTGCCATTGGTGTGAGGATAGTGTCTTATGTCATCCATTAGATGGGGTCATATGGAAGCATTTTGATAACAAGTACCCTAATTTTGATGTAGAGCTTCGAAATATTAGGCTTGGCTCATGTACTAATGGATTTAATCCTTATACATTGTCTTCAATATCATATTTGATTTGGCCGGTGATAGTTACACTTTATAAGCTTCCCCCTAAAATGTTTATGACCACAAATTTTATGTTCCTCACTTGTGTAACCGATCCAGTAAATCCCAGACACAAAATAGAGGTATATTTACAACCTCTCATTGATGAGTTGAAGGAACGGTGGGATGTTGGAATTGAAACATATGAAATCTTTACAGGTTACGTATTTTAAATGAACGTGTGTATTTATGTGGACCATCAATCATTTCTAGCAAATAGAATCCTATTTAGGTGGGGGGTTAATTGGCATGTCCAGTATGTATGAAATAACGAAAGGCTTTGAGACTAAAGAATAGAGCTAAATTCTCATGGTTTGATTGGCATCGATGTTGCTAGGTAAGGAATCATACATTTTGAGAAAATAAAATTTCATTTAGAAAAGGCAGAATTGTTATGGGTGGTCCTCCTCGCACATATTTGGGGATCAACTTTTGGAGCATTACCTAATGGTAACCACAAATGGTGACCTTCAAATACTAAGATTTAAGAAGAATGAGCATAAGTGTACGAAGCAGTGCATATTCTAGGAGTTGCCTTATTGGCAACACCAGTGTTCTGCCATAATTTAGATGTGATGCACATAGAGAAGAACTTCTTCAAAACATCATTAACACTATTATGGATGTTCATTAAAAAACAAAATACAATGTCAAATCAAGAATGGATGTTGTAGATATATGTGATAGGTGAACCATGGTGACTTCTTTTGACCAAATAAAGGTAGAAACCCTTAATAATGAGCCCCACATGTTGATGAAGAACAATCTCTCTGAAGATAACCTAAGAGGGAGGAAACCGCTAAATCTTTGAGTGATTGAATCAAACATGAAAATAATTGAACAAAAGAGAAAAATCCCCCATACTTTAATGCTCCAGAGCTAAGGTAAGAAGTATTAAAGTAAAGGGATCAACTCAACTTCACCACCGTCATAAGAGAGATAAAGAAATTTAAAATTTTAAGAAAATACTAAGAATCAATCTCTCATTTCATTAATCCAAGTTTGAGAAATAGTACGAGGGTCAAGCAAATGGAAAGCAGAGCAGCCCCCTTCCCCAAGTTATGTACTAACCAATGGGATTACAAGGAAATTAACTAATGAAATTATAACTAGTGGTGCATTTTCAAAGAGGTTATATAGAATATAGGTGAGATGGAATTAGGCTGCATTAGTGCTAAATTGAATGAGTCATCCACTATCTCAATCGGATGAGTGATGGGGGGGATTTTCCTACGCGCCGCTCCTGGAGCAGTCCATCCGCTATTTAAGAAATATTAGCCCTTAATTCATCCATTTGGTAGCCCAATTAATTCCCTAATAAAAAAGTGCAATTTTAGGCCCTGCACTGACCTTGATTAGTGTTTGCCCGATATTTTCCTCGATACTTGTAATTTAAAGACTTTATATAGCTTGTTGGAAATGAAACATTCGAAACAATCCGTACATATAAAACTTGTCCACATTAGAGCCTGGTTTTCCTTCCAAAACGGAGTTAGAAATGGAATAGGTTGTTATGCCTAGAAAATTAAAAATGAGTTATTAAGGCGATTTTGCAGGATAAAGTAGATAAGCTCCTTATCTAGGCCACTAGCTTCCTAACCACCTTCCCTGAGCGTACTTTGAAATCCTCACAGGTCCCAAGTCAACATTGATCTAGGAGGACCTAGTCCTTGAGACAAAGTCAACATTGATCCTACTTGGTTCAAGACCTTTGCTTTTGAGAGTAAGTCTAACCATAGAGTTTGCTCCGCATCAACCTCTCCCCCGTGAAGAGGATTTTCCCTAAAATCTTCATTGTGGTTGTCATCATCTTCAAGGTACAGAGTGTGATCCCTAACATTAAAGGTGGCAGATATTTGTATATTTTCGGAAGCTCTACTTGTTGGTCATTCTCTCTCACCTCTAGTACCACCTTGTGTAAACCATCTCCTCTAGCCATAAGCTCATTCTTCCTCCTTGACGGGAACCTTCCTTTCCTCAAGCGTAACCACACAGGATCACTCGGCTAAAACTCAAGATAAGTGCGGTTCTTACTGGCTTGAAGCTTGTATTGCTCATTCACTTTTTCAATTTCTTTCGTCACTTGCTCATATGGCCTCTTCATCTTCTTAGCTCTTGCTTTAGACTCAAAACTTGCCTTTGGTTTTTGAGGAATAAGAATAATATCAATGGGATTAAGAGGCTTAAGGCCACAAGACAACTTAAAGAGAGAATGAGAGGCAGAATAAGATATAGTTTGATTCTAAGTTAATTCGGCGTGAGCAACGTTGACATCTCAATCCGTTAAACTCTTACTTACCATACCGCTTAGCAAGGTTGTGATAGTTCTATTTTTCAACTCCGTTTGTCCATCAGTTTGAGGGTGTCAAGTAGTGCTAAAGAGCAACTTAGTCCCCACAAGTCTTCATAACGATCTCTTAAAGTGAGAGAAATGTTGTGTCCCTATCTGAGATGATGGTTCTTAGAATACCAAGCAGTCTCATAATTTGTTAGAAGAAGAGGTCCACAATGTTGATAGCATCATCACTTTTATTAAAAGCAATGAAGTAAGCCACCTTGGAGAACTGATCAACTACCACCATGATAGCACCTATTTCCATGGTGTCCTAAGGAGGGCCTCAATGATAACTGTGTACTCTACAAGAGAACCACTTTTGATGTTAATCTTTGATGCATAAATGTCGAGGGGGTGAAGAACCTTATTAAAAAAATTCATGGTGGTGAGTGCAGAGCATACTTGAATGGACATCTCTAGTCCACGAAAATACAGATACATTACTACCATTAGGCCATCATAGACAAGGATTGTTTTCAGTTAACCCAAAGGTGTGTGAAGTGCAAAAGTATTCCTCGATCTAACACATGCCTCTATAATAGTTGTACACACTTACTTACCCATGGCCATTCTTTACTTAGAGAAATAACATCGTAGGTAAGATCATGCCTAAGGGGACCAATGATCAGGAGTGCATTATAGTGGTCAGTGATTAATTCAAATAGTTGGAACAAGGGGCATCCTATGCTTACCCAACCATCGAAACATGTTGTACATTTCATAACAACCTTTGTTCTTATATAGTGCCACATAAACCGATAAGCATTCATGGTCTCATTTTCCTTGAATGGTATAAGATCCAACCCCTGGAATCCACCACCTACAGACAATTAGAAATGAAACTACAGAGGTAACCAACAAAAATATTAAGAACATTCCAACAAAAAAGGACAGAAAATGATAAGGATTTGCCCAAACAAAATGCTTTTGCATTTTGGAGACACTGAACATCCCTAGGACAATCCATAGGTGCAAACCCATTCTCCCTTGTATTTGTGATGGAAGAAGTGCTTCCAAGAGAAGCGAAAAGTCAACGATTGAAAGTCACCTTAGAGGGGTAGGTACATGAATCATTTGAATGCAAGTATGACACGAAGAACTAGTAGTTATTAATGAAAAACGATTGATAGTCCTACACCACTTGTAGATATACATATATATATATATATATATATATATATATATAT
>JACYFF010010365.1:39630499-39640834 GCA_017589665.1 Selenicereus undatus | reverse complement strand
TATATATATATGTATATATACACCCCTCTTGAGTGGCTGGGTTCTTAGGGACCGAAATGCATTGGGCTTGGCCCCACCTAGAATTCCATGAGATGATTGTCCTGAGAGATAACTCAGGTAAGAGAGAACTGAGGGTGTCAAAGTGAGGGACCCTTGACGCTGCACGAACTGTCGAACAATTTGTGTAGGTTAGATGATGTTCACCTCTCTTGAGCTAAGGAGGGACCGATACTTTGCCACCTTCTGTGGAAGATTAAAACTTTAATCCTGCACTAAGATATAGCGGAAGACATCCTAACATCCTCTAGGAATACACCCTACTCCTGTATACCCCCAGGCTCGTTGTTTGTAGTACAAAAATAGCTTCTACAGTGTACAAAATTTTTCTTACTAGCGGGCTACATGAGCCTGGCTTACTCGAAGAATAAAGTATGATAAGGTTGAAATCAAAAACAAGATGGTAAATAAGAGAGAGGCATAACTGAGCAAAATAGTTGTAGGAAGAGAGGTGATTGCTAGGCACTGCCGCAAGCGTACGGGCGTTCACAGTATAGATTAAGATATCATTCCTAAGGGACTAAACAAATCTATCAAGCCTACTCTTGTCAGAATATGCTAAAGCAAAACTAAATTTCAAGTGGATTCGATTAACTGTAGCAGATAAATTAACTTGTCTAAATCAATAAGAGAAAAACGTCTAGGAATTTTCACAGTTATGGAAGAGAATTAGATCAAAATGAATAAACATGTGCTATTATCTAATTAGCTAATTCCAAGAAATTGTAATCTTGTCAAGAAACTTGATATATTCTTTCGGAATCAATCAAATTTTCCTAAATTAAGCAAACGTTGTTCTTTAAATCTAATTTGACTTAATCCAAGTTTAATATATTCGATTACTAACTAGCCCTCATAACATATAAATCTCTCTTTCCAGACGAAGTTATTCTATGTCTATTCAACCAATCCAACAACCAAATGTCGTCTTTCGAATGTTCACTCGATTATCTCAAATATGCAAGTAAATTTTGGCCAAAAATCAACTTACAACATATCAAACACGTGATAGAACGAAATTAAACCCATCATGAAAATAAGCACAATTTCTTGAAAATCAAAACATGATCCAATAACAATTCCAAAAAGTACTAAATTCCTAGACTATGAAAACTACTCATACATGATAAAACATAAACTAACCAAAATGATCGGTGAAATCTTGAGCAGAAGGGACTCAGCTGAGATGGCCTTCACCAAGGGCTTTGCAACCGCCTCAGGATCAAAACTCTCACACTCAAAACTGACTCAAAACTAAACAAAGAACACAATTTGAGAGAAAACAAACTAAACTAATCTAAACTAAGCTATTTGCTTGCTTCCTTAGAATGCTCTTGAGTTTGTGTTGTTGTGTTGTTGCTGCAGAACATCCCTATTTATAGGAAACTTCAATTGATCTTAGTCACATAGTCGAGGGAAAACAAAGAGGCAACAGTCACAGGCACACCACGGTCTGTGGGGTTCACCACAGGCTGACCGTGGTCTGCACTAGATTTGGAATTTTCCTCTATCTTTGCCCTACAGTCGTGGCATAATGTGGATAATCGTGGGAGGTCAAAATACAGCCATTAAAGGGCAAATGGTGGGTACAAAGTCTAAAAATCGTACAAAACACATAAAAGAACTACACCCAAGGATAAATTGAGAATAGGAGAATAAATAACATCATTAAGCACAAAATTCTCCTAACAACGAGGCAGAATAGCCCTAAAAAGATTTACATATTAAGCACTTCTCAAACTCCACCATGCTTAAACTGTTGCTTGTCCTTAAGAAATGTAAGGATTAAAGATATACACAACCTCCTCAAGATAGACATAGGTAGCCTTCAAATGGCAAGGATGATCCAAAGGTAGCCCCAAAAGATGCAAAAAATATCATTAACAAATAGAATAGGGAATGAAATTTCAAAAAAAATGTTTAATCGACCATGATACAAAACTTGAACCAATCGTCCCCTAAGTTGTAAAATACAATCATTCTGGCATATGAAACGAGTAAGACTGGCCAGACCAGTAGAACCTAACTACAATTATGTGGCACTCAGCACTAACGTGTTTGACAATGGATATATATGAAGGTTCTCTCAATTCTCATTCCTTGGACACAAATCTACCATAAGCTCGACAAGATTTTCAAATTCGCCACCACCAAAGTGCAAATACACTAAACAATCATGAGGACTTTCATAGGGACGTAATGGGGCTTAGGGTAAGGGTAAGAAGGGAACAAATTTTTTTTGGAAATGAGGAGCTAAAAGTCATAGACTAAGAGCTTAAACAATTGCAATGCATCATACTACATCCTTCTCGAACCTTATCAACTCATCAACAAAGTAAATCCCAAAATGAAAAGAGATAGAGTCGAAAATCATAAATATCTTACATTCCCACCAAGGCTAATCACTTTCTTGGATTATTTTTTTTTGGTTTCTTTCTTTTTGTTTTTTTTTGTTGAATCCCTTGTTTTTGGTCTTTTTTTTTCTTATTTTCAAAGAGGAATAGCCAAGGGAATTCCATAATGAACTTTTAAAATCGAACTCTTCTCTAAACTCTACACAATAAAATAAGTGATTTATCAAATGTTTGCATCCCTGCATCAAACAGCCAAAATTCACTAAAGAGAATAACAATCCACCTTGCTAATGCACTATCAAACTTGATGCAAAAGAATGTAACGCTCCTCTAGCCTTGGCTTAAAGGTAAGACAAGTATTTGGCCTTAGGCTAAAAGTAGGAGGTTTAGATCAAGAAAAACGGTTAAAGGCTCAAAGGGGCTAACAAGGGATATAATACATAATTAGGGTGGCTATTTGGTCGTGGTATTCAACAAATCAAAGAAACAAAAATGTCTCAATCATATTGCCTAAATGCATATTCAAAATATGGTCTTGAATGAGAATCAAGGTAAGTTATAGAGAAACGACGTCAAGGAAGAGACACACATGAAAGAAAATATGAGACTAACAATGATGAACAGTCTTTAAAGGCTCAAAGTCTCACGGGACATCTACCACAGTTAAAACTAGGTCACTAGCAAACACATGCTAGAATTTCATGTAAAGACTCATGGGGAAAAATCAATTCGCATTCAACATGTGGTCAAAACATGGAATTCAGTTCGAAAATTCATTCACAAACTTTTGTGCATAATTTGGGTGAATCAAAGCATCAAACTAACCAAAGAAAACTGCCAAATCTGTAAAAATGATCATCAGAGGATTTTTTTGTTGTTTTTTTTAAATAATGCAAACTAAGATGCAAAAGAAACTAACAGAAGAAAAAACTAAAATGCAAACTACAAGAAAACTAAATGCACTATTAAAAAAAACTAAAACAAAAACTGTAAACACCAGCACTAAAAATATATACAATGCAAAAAAAAAACAAACACACCAAACAAAAACAGGCATCAGATGCCAAATATAATAACGAACTCCCCAAAGCTTGAATCACATAGTGCCCTCAATGTGGGCACATCATAATAAAAAGGGAAGAGGAGTAGTTGAAATCAAAATCAGATAGGAGGAGGTGGAGGAGAATGGGTGGTTGCCCATAGGAGATATGCCAATCTCGCCAGGTCTCTAGACATGCCCTATAGTCTTGGCAATATTAGGTTTGAGAAGTAAGCAACCGACAAAGCTCATCGTGGCACTCCTGGACAAAGTCCCGAAGAGCGGTGCTCTTTGAAGCTAGAAAGGCTCGAAGGGAAACTTACTCCTCTTGAATGGACCGAAGTGTGTCTTGTATATTATAATAGTCAGGTGGGGCCAGTTGAGAGGAAGAACTAGGTCTTGCTTGACTAGAGTGAGGGGCAGGTTGGTGGGGTACGAGTCAAACAACCTTGTCATCACCAAGCACTCAGTATGGGTTACCTCGGTAAAGTAAAGTAGTACGATCGACATTGGGAAGCGGCAAAAGCCAGTCCCCAGGGTAAATCCAATACAAACGGCCAACCTTAACTTTGCAAAAGTTCATAATCTCAAAAGCAGCTTGGTCAAGCCGCTCAGACCCAGAAACTCTATCCTCGGGATTGGTCTTAACACCTAAAAATCTAGAGATAGTAGTTACTATTCCACCAATGACTATCCTACCTTTAATGCTAACAGCAATACTATGCAATTGCCTAGCTAAGAATGAACCTGGCTCAAGTTGGACACCATCAAGCATACATGACAGAAAGTACAACTCAAAAATTCTTCGGACATTAAGACTATCGTCCTGAGCAAAACAGAGAACAAGTAAGGATACGCTGAGCTACTCTAATGCAAAAATTCCTAATATGTGTGCAGTTCGATGAACGGATACTGTACCTAACACTCCCCAAAAGTTCACCCCAAAATGCATTTGGGTTGAATTCGCCGGGGACTTGACGATGTGATAAGTCCATGCTAGGGGGAAATCCAAAAATACTGTTGAACGTAACTAAGTTCAGTTCATACAATTGACCCTGCAAATAAAACGATATATATCTAGCTTGACATTGAGGTCCTTTAGTGGCCTCGACATGGAGTGTACTTAAAAATTCTAAGGTCAGATCCCTATATGTATGCTCTTTGACTTCTAAAAAGTGGCTCATACCACCTCTAGGAAACAACCAATGGATATCATCCAACATTCCCAACCGGGCTAACAAATCCTCATCATAGTATATAGTTGCTACTACTACACGTTCATTCAAACAATTATACCTAGCAACATGATTAGGATGAGTCAAACCAAGAGGGTGAAGAACGTTACCTCTAGCATGCACATTGGTTGACGTTCTAGAAGTCCTTTGAGGTCAGGGTAGTACTTGACTTGATGAACCAACCTCCTTGGTGCTCCTCTACCTTTTAGTTGGTTCCATGGTGAAACAATCTAACCAAAAACAAAACTAAAACAAAAAATAAGAACTAAAACCTAGAGAATTGATGAAAAAGGTAAAAATGTGAAGAACTAGAGAGAGAAAAGGATGGGCATGGTGGATGAATGAGGGTGAGATGAATTTGGAAGAAGAAGAAGAAAAGATATGAGAATTTGTGGGTGAAATGTGGAGATTAAGTGAAAGGAAAGAATTTAGTGTGAAAATGAAGAACAATGGAGAAGATTTGAGGGGCATTGAAGGTGTGGATTATGGAGGTTTTAGAGAGAGAGAAGGGAGGAAGAACGACACCGTGGTAAAAAACCTAGACCACGGCTCATAGCAACCCACCACGGACGGTCCGTGGTGACTGCTGCCACTGATTTTTTTCTTTTTTTTTTAGGGTTGGCGCCCACGGTCGTATTTCCAGTGTTCCTGACCATGGTGCCAACATTTTATTGATACATGTATATATATATTTTTTCTTCTTTTTTTTTTATAACAACAAAAATGAAATTTCAAAAATCAAAAATATAAAAAGGAAAGAGAAAGAAAACTTGGGTTGCCTCCCAAGAAGCGCTCTTTTAAGGTCAAGAGCTTGACCCTTGCTCTAGGCTTGGTCTGGATTAGAAGGTGTCAGTGGACATTGGCGTTGTCCTGGACCACAAAATCAAACTTTTTCAGTTGAAGGTTCCACCGCAGAAGTTCTAACTGTAGGTCCTTCCTCTTCATAACTTGGTCCCATAATGCACTGTTCGCGTACAAGACAAATTGCTCTCTTAGCCCATCAAATGGGCTAACAGCTACTTGCTCAACCCCTACATCAAAATCGCCATCAAAACCTTCCAAAGGGGACATCGAGTGAACAATTCGTGCAAACTTGAAATAATCACCAATTGAAGAATAATTAGAAATAGGGGCCTCAACATCGGGCTTGCTAGGCGGCATAGGAGCAGAAAACTCCACCCTAACATACCCTTGGTCAGGGTCATCATATGAAATCCGTTCAGAGTCAAGAGAATCTTCATCATACAACACATCCTCCATATCATTCTCAGGGGAAAGGGGTAATGCATCCAATATAGAAGAATGAGGAAAAATCGCATCTCCCTTCCTATGACTAAACACAGCAAAGCTCCCCTCTACCTCAATAGAAATACAGCCCTCTGTCACATCAATATGGCAACTAGTGGTCGTCAAAATAGGCCTACCTAGGAAAATTTGGGCATCATCAGTTTCAGGCATATTGACTACAATGAGGTCTTCTAACACCCAAATGTCTCCTATATTGACTGGTACATCTTCCAACCTACCTATGCGCTATGTTATAGAACCATATGCCAACTATCGTGAAAATGGGGCGGCTAATAATGGTCCTCGGTGCAAGTTATGAAACAAAGAGTAGGGCATTATGCTAACACTTGCACCTAAAGCACATAGCCCTCTTTCAATTTCTACATTTCCTACAAAGCATGGGATAGAAAAACTACCTGGGTTAGGAAGCTTAAGGGAAAAAATGGTGGGGATCTTAATAGAGTTATTCTCTACAAAAGTGGCAGTCTTGCTACCATAGTTACTCTCCTTACTACCAGCCATAGTTATCTCTCTACCCCCCTTCCTTTGGTACTTCCTCAGAGTCAGTTAAGTCCTCTTCATCCTCTTTCATGGTGTACAGTTACAATACTCATGAGGGTTGGGTTCTGGCTTGCTGGGAAGTCTATCTGGGGGCACAGGTGAAAAGGCAGCTTTCTGGGCAAACTGGGTCTCTAACATCCTATTATGAATTGTAAGCACATCAACCTTTGAGGCTAATTACTTAATGTACTCATCTTGTTTCTATTGTGCCATAAGCATGTTTTCCATCATTAGCTCTAAATTTGACTTTTGGGGCATCTGAGAACGGAATGGGGGTCTTTGAAAACCAGGGGGTACTCTAGCATTCATACGAGGCATATTCACAGGGTTTGGATTAGACCAATAAGAGAGATTTGGGTGATTCTTCCAACCTAGATTATAGGTATTAGAGTAAGGGTTATTGGTCTGTCTCGAGTTGAAATTTTGAACATGGTTAACTTTATCAGGTTCCTGGCAAAAAGGACTCCCAACTTGACAGTGCAAAGATTTACGCTCAATTGAACCACAAATCTCACAAGGGGAAGGGGCACTAGAGTTTACAGGACTAATATTCAGTTGTTCTAGTCTTTTAGTCATAGCATCTACTTTAGCAAAACGTAAAGTAAAAGCATGAACTTCAAGCTGCCTCTAACCTGCCTGGGTTGGGCTTGTTCGGTCGACCATTGAATGTTATTAAGCATCATCTCCTCAATAAGGTTATAGGTTTCATCCCCGGTCTTGCTTATTAAAGCTCCTCCTGCTGCCGCATCAATAGTAGACCTCACAGCTTGGGTCACACCGTTATAAAAGGGCTAGATAATAAACCAGCGTTGAGGACCATGATGGGGGCACAAACGCAATAAATCCTTAAAATGCTTCCAGGCTTCACAGAGCGTCTCATCCTCTTTTTACGGAAAGTTGGTGAATTGATTTCTCAGGCTTGCTATCTTTCTTGGAAGGAAGAATTTGGCGAGGAAAGCTCTTGTCAACTCGTCCCAAGTAGTTATGCAACCAGACGGCAAAGAGTACAATCAAGCCCTCGCTTTATCCCTTAATGAGAAAGGGAATAAGCGCAGGCGAATTGCATCACTGGGGACTCCGTTTAACTTCAGCATATCGTACAGTTCTAAAAATACCGAGAGGTGTAGATTCAGGTCTTCCAAAGGAGTTCCATCAAATTGAGATTGTTGCACCATTGCAATAAGGGCTGGCTTGAGTTCGGAGTTGTTGGCATCTACAGCAGGCCGAGCTTTGCTTGAGGCACTCCCTTCGACTCCGGGGGTAACGAAATCACGAAGAGTCCTTTCCTCACCCACCATGCTTAAATTCCTTCTTGCCTCGTGCCTTTGTTGTTCAATACTTTGCTTTTTTCTCCTTAAGTGAAAAGTCCTCTCAATCTCTGGATCGGGCTTATACAAAAGTAGACTTCGCATAAAACTAGGAAATTCCTAGAAACACTTTCACCAACACTACCAGTGCAATTAAAGATGAAAAAGAAAAATAACAAGAAAACAAAACAAAACAAAACAAAACAATAAAATACTTAGTCACATTCTTAAGACAATACTCAATAGTTAGCAATTTAGTCCACGACAACGGTGCCAAAAACTTGATTGCTAGACACTGCTGCAAGCGCACGAGTGTTCGTACTATAGATAAAGATAGCGTTCCTCAGGGACCAAAGTAATCTATCGAGTCTGGTCTTATCAGAATATGCTAAGAAAAACTAAATTTCAAGTGGATTCGATTGACTACAGCAAATAAATTAACTTGTATAAATCAATAAGAGAAAAAAGTCTAGGAATTTTCGCAATTATGGAAGAGAATTAGATCAAAATGAGTAAACATGTGCAATTCTCTAATTGGTTAATTCTAAGGAATTGTCATCTTGTCAAGAAACTTGATATATTCTTTCGAAATAAATCAAATTTGCCTAAACTAAGCAAACGTCGTTCTTCAAACAAATTTGACTTAACCCAAGTTTATTATATTCGATTACTTACTAGCCCTCCTAACATATGAATCTCTCTTTCGAAGCGAAGTTATGCTATGTGTATTCAAGCAGTCCAACAACCAAATGTCGTCTTTCGAATGTTCACTCGATTGTCTTAAATATGCAAGTAAATTTTGGAGAAAAATCAACTTATAACATATCAAACACTTGATAGAACGAAATCAAACCAATCATGAAAATAAGCACAATTCCTTAAAAATAAAAACATGATCCAATAACAATTTCAAAAGCTACTAAATTCCTAGACTAAGAAAACTACTCAGCCATGATAAAATATAAAGTAACCAAAACGATCGACAAAATCTTGAGTGGAACGGACTCGATTGAGATGACCTTCACCAAGGGCTTCAGAACTGCCTCAGGATCAAAACTCTCACACTCAAAACTCACTCAAAGCTAAACAAAGAACAAAATTTGAGAGAAAATAAACTAAACTAATCTAAACTAAACTACTTGCTTGCTTACATAGAATGCTCTTGAGTTTGTGTTGTTGTGTTGTCGCTATAGAACGTCCCTATTTATAGGAAACTTCAGTTGATCTCAGCCACAGAGCTAAGGGAAAACAAAGATGCAATAGTTACAGGCACACCACGAGCTGACCATGGTCTGTGCTGGATCTGGCATTTTGCTCTTTCTTTACTCTATGGTCGTGGCATAACATGGATAACCTTGGGGGAATGTCAAAATACAGCCGTTATAGGGAAAATGATGGGTAAAAAGACTAAAAATTCTGCAAAACACATAAAATAACTACACCTAAGGCTAAATCGAGAATAGGAGAGTAAATAACATCATTAAGCACAAAATTCTCCTAAAAACGAGGCAAAATAGCTAATAAAATGATTTATATATTAAGCACTTATCAAGAGGCCTCCCGCTATGAGGACTACACTCTCGATTATTATCGAAATCATCAAATCCCATGATGATCTCAACTAATATTATTGGAATGAATGCTTTCTTCAAAAGAAACTGCTCCACAAACCAAGCTAAGCCAAGTGAAAGTCCTTTTGCCTCAAAATAGGAATCGATGTAGGATACAGAAACTATGAGCCTAATGGCTCTCCACACTAAAGTACACTCCTCGTTGGCTTGAAATCAAGTAGTCTGTGGCCCAAATGATTGGCTTGCCATCATAACCTCTTTATTTGCTCGACGACTATCGAACTAAGGATCCAATGTCTTCAGAGTATGATTCTGACCTAAGGGACGATTGGCATCCCTTCGCTCATGAGGAACCCAAGGATAGTCTCAAATTCCTAGATTATTAGGCAGATGTCCCCCATAGGAAAGTGAAACACATGCAAACTTCGAAACCATTTGCATCGGTTAACTTACAACAGCTAATGGATCTAACTTCCCTTGTTTAAGGAATGGAGGGCTTTAAGTCCATAAGGATATAACATAATTAACATGAACCTTACTAATGGTTTGACTTAGAAGGTCAAACAGCTCATAAAAACAATCCATGTATGCAGAAGTTCTAGGATGTTTGAGATGTAAGAAACCTGGGAGCAATGAAGAAAAGAACTTTCTATTGTTCGGATTTGAATGAAAAAACTCTCAAAAGGCCAGACCTTGAAGCAGCATAAAATTTACTGTCGCCATGGATAGAGGCATGCTTTTAGGACCAACAGCTGTTGCTGGGTGGTGTTTCCTTGTTCGACATGACTTACCTTTTTTTTTCTCTCAACCATGATATTTTTAGATTTAGGCTTCCAAAAAGTAGGCTACTGTTATGTCGTAGATATTCCTTGTGTAGTAATAATAATAATAATAATAATAATAATAATAATAATAATAATAATA
>JACYFF010010365.1:39585150-39624912 GCA_017589665.1 Selenicereus undatus | reverse complement strand
TTTACATTTAGTTGCATTTTAGGTTTGCATATATGATTGCATATAGTCATGGTATGGATTCCTTCCAATGATGCTTTTGTTTAGGCATAATAGCTTTCATGAGCTTGAGTAACTTTTGACGTGTAATCCCTTTTGATGCGACAATTTGGGAAGGTTTTCTAAATATTTCTTGTTTTCATCCTTGTCTTGATTGAGAACTTTGTTATCCCCTAGAGTCGCTGGGCCTAATGTTTGTAGGTGGGAGTCATTTTATGAGCTTGATGAGACTTTGGTAGATATCCTATGAAATTTTGAGCCTTATTTGGACTAATTCATTATATTTAGTCTCATGTGTCTTCCATTTGTGTGACTCTTCTATGTTGCATCTCTAGAACTTGCTTAGACTCTTGTTCAAAACCATATTAGCATATGCATATTTGATGATATGATAGAGGCATTTCTTTCTTTGGTCATTTTAGCTACATAGCCAAATAGCCTGCCCTGGTATTACATGTTATTCCCTTCGCTAGCCCTTTTGAGCTCATATCCGTATTTGTTGTAATCTCTTCATATTAGCCCTTGTCCAAACACATGTCCTACCTTTAAGCTAAGTCTATGGAGCATCATGTCATCTATGTGGTGGTTGGTTTTGGTGATAATTAAGTTTATGGTGGCCTTGGTATGTTGGTTTGTTGAGGGATTGATCATATTGAGCATTTGGACTTAGTTCCCTCTTGTTTGGGTTGTAAATAAATATATATATATATATATATATGTATATATATATATATATATATATATATATATATATATTAGGTTGTGAGTTGATAGTTAGTGATCCTATGCCTATCAATAATTGCGATTTTCGTTTCATTTCCAAAGAAAAAAACAAAAAGAAAAAAAGTTATGTTGTAGAAAAAAATCAAAAAAAAAGAGAAAAGCAAAAGGAATAAGAAAAAGAAAATAAATGACTCAATTATTGGCATTGGATATGTAAGTAGCTTGTGTTCCTTTTTTGTCAACTCATTTCCTATATGATTCATTTGGGGTATGTTCGTTGTATTTTGAGGTTTGGAGTGCTAGAGAACTTCAAGGTTACTTGGTGTTTTGCTAGTTGCTCCCTAGTCACTTAGCTAAGTAGCCCTACATTGTACCAAATTCATTTGTCCACCTCATTTCCCTTAACCCTTTTAACACACATTAAAACCCATATAAGGTGCTCTTGATTGTCTTGTGCACATTGCATTCTAGTGGTGGAGAATTTGAGAGTCTTTGCAAGCATATGGTAGATTGCTTCATTGAAATGAGTTTTTAGTGAACCTATGCTATATTTCAAACACATGACTAGGAGTGATTCACATTTTTCAAAAGTGAGACTCTACTAGTCCATTATACTCTAATCAATTCCATCTACTTGCATGATATGTTTTGTGGTTCCTTGCGGGTGATCAAGTTTGATGTTGAGCTTGTGGTCATGTAATTTTTTGAAAACATTCACGTTCTTCTGATTTTGAAACGTTTAGTGCACTATTTGGGGGTTGCCGTTGATTGGCATTCTTGCTTGTGATATGCTATGGCTTGCTTCCTTAAAGGAGGTTGTTATGTTTTGAATCTTAGATGCGTCTCCCTTTTCGGTTTTATTTCGTGTTTGCTTGAAGACAAACAACAGTTTAAGCATGGGGGAGTTTGATAAGCATTTATCATATATGACATTTTTGCTGCATTTTTGGGAGAATTATGTGCTTAACGTTAAAATTTGTATTCCTATTCTAGATTTATTCTTGGGTATGGTTGTTCAGTGATTATTGCAAAATTTTAGGCCATTTGACGCAGCATTTGATGCTCATTTGACTGTATTTTGACCCCCCACGGGCACCTATGTGAGGCTATGCCTGTGGACCAAGACAAGAGCAGAGCATTTTGGGTCCAGCAAGCACCATGGGCTGCCAGTGGTGACTGTCATGCCCATGGTGGAAACATAACCACTTTCCTGTCCATTTTCTCTCATCGTATGGCTGGGGTTGATTGTGTTTCTATATAAATAAGGCCATTTTCGCAGCAAACCATCATGCCATCCGCATTCCACTCTCAGCATCTAGTTAGGATTTAGATTAGATTGGACGTAGAGGAAGTTGAAGGTGAGGATTGCAAGGATTCCGGATCAAGTTTGCAACGACGGTTCAAGCACGCATCGGCTGAGCAATTCCTCTCCCTACTCTTCTCTTTTCTCTTTATATTTTTGTGCTTTTAGATTATTGTTGATGTTTATGTTAAGTTTTGGATTGTTAATCTTGGGGTTGAGTTGAGTTGTTGTGACTGAATCAATTCTTGTTTTGATCTGAAAGTGCTTCGGATTTGTTGGGTTTATTCTATTGAATCTTAGATGTTGATTTGTGAGTAGAAACTTGATCAATTTCTTGTTTGTTTTAGACATATGGTGAAGAACTTAAAGGTGACACTAGATGTTGGAAAGCTAAAGTTCAACTGAAGTGAGTGAGATCTTGAGGAAGACTCACCGTTTAAGAAACCTTTAAATTTGATAATCACGTTCTTGAAGATATATGATTAATCGAAAACCCTTGAGAAATGATAGTTGATTAGATTTAAGAATTTCATTCATCCTTGAAGGAGGGGCTTGATAAATCGACTATCGGTTTTGGAATTACCCATCTAGACCAAGGGCGCTTTATTAATTCTTGAGTTGGGAAATTGCTTGGTTTGACTAAATCCCTTGATTGATTATCCATTAGATTAGATAGTAGATTAGTTAAATTTCATTCTCAAATTTGGATTCACATAGCATATCTTCAGGGAATATAGCCCAATAGATCAACCTAGTCTCTCTGGGATCGATCTTGATTTGCTACAATGCCACCGTGTGCTTGCGGGCCATATCAATGCATGCATAAGTGATGATGAAAAAGAAGATGAGGAAATGGAATATGACATTTCGGATGAGGTATATGATTGTCTTCATAATTACATAAGTTAAAAAAAGTTTTACTTTATTATAGTAGACGGTGAGAAGGATACATTTCTAAAATTAAAGATTTGAAGAAAAAGAATTTTGAATTGTCTCAAGAAAATGTTCAATTTCAAAAGTCAAATGATTTAGTTTCTAGTGACATAAAAAGTTTTGAAGAGAAAGTTGTCATTCTTGAGAAAGAAAAAGATGAGCTCCAAGTGTAGTGTGTCGATCTTGAAAAATTTGTCTTAAATATTTCAAAAGGAAAAGAGAATTTAAACAAAATTCTTGGTACACAAAACGGTCATTTAACAAAGAAGGAATTGCTTTTAATCCGTTCAATAAAAAGAAGTGCTGTAAAAACTTCCTTGTTAAATCGACTTACTACAAAAGTAGGACTTCTATTACTTCCAATTATTGTTGTAAAATAGGACATATTTCAACTCATTGTCCTATTAAAAGAAATGGTCCTAGCGGAACACAAATTTGGGTACCAAAAGTAACAAGGTCATCCATTGTAGTGAATAAATATGATTATGGAGCTTAATTTTCTTTATGTGTTTGAGATAGGTATAAATTTGTTTTACATAGTATTTTGCATCCATACAAGAATAAAACATGAAATTGCGAAATTGGATGTCTGACAAATGTTGAAGTACTCATGGAAATTGCTCTATGGTCCAAGGAGGTTGAAATAATAGGTAATGAGTTCAGTGCCCATATTTCAAGGCCCTAAAGTATAGTTTAAGGCCTTAAACTGTATGCAGAAAATGAAAGTTTTGGTGTGACTAAATCAAGGGCTTGAATTTCTATTTTAACAACATAAATAGAAATCAAAATTTGAATTCTTACTAAATGGAAGGTGATGTTATCTTTGCATGATTTACTTCCTATTTGAGAAATTTTGATTTTCAAATTTTCAAATTTTAATTTTCTTAATTATCTTTAGAAGGTGAGCATGATTAATATTATGTCACTTCTTATGCTATTATGACATGTGATTCTGCACATATGATCTCAATGCTTTTGTCCGCAATTATTATGCTCCATAATACTTCCATAGATGATATTGCTTGTTTCTATAACGGAAAAATTATATCACTTGATCATTTTTCAGTAGCCTTAATTTAGTCTTCATAGAGGGAGAACTTTGTTAATGTTACTATATGTTAATCCCCTATTACATCCTCATCTTGCTTATGAGAATATCAAGTCAATGAGCATTAGTGTAAGTGATTGATTTTGTCGTTAGTATTTAACCCCTTATATGTTTTTTATGGGTGTCATAGATTAAGGGGGAGCATCTTTATATGTCATTGATTTGTTAAGAGGGAGCTATATGCGTTTGTCATAATTTTTATGCTTTGATTTTCCTTTCTCCTCTTGGGCTACCTTTTGATGAAATAAAAAAAGGGGAAGAAGTATTTGGAAAGCTTTTCATGGTATGTCATTCAAAATTATATTGATATGTTATTTTTATTAGGTTTTGTCTTTCACCAAAAAGGGGGAGATTTTTAGCTTCCTTAAGCTTACAATATGTTTGATTAATATGTTTTAATGAAAGACAAAAAGGAATTGCTTTATTGATATATTTATCATGTTATATTTGGACCTACATTAGTTTTTCTACGTGATATGATTATGAATAGATATTGACGTGATTGATTTTATCTTTAATATAGTTTATTATTCAAATTTGAATATGTGATCTTTATGATATTATATTTGTGATTCAAATTTGGTCATGACTCTTATCATGTTCGATAATGCTATATTATGAGATAGGATATTTCATTTGATTAGAGATATTCACTTCGTAAAATATTTGATTTTTCCTAACAAAATTGTAAGTGTTTAATCATGGAAGGAATTGCAATCAAGAGAATCTTTCTAAAGTTGAAAAACAAGGTAGCCATTGGATAGAATTGCAAATCAGCGAAAAATAGAGATATAACTATTGCATGCTGAAAATAGAAGATCTTCAAGGACCCCAAAGTGAAGTTCAAGGCCTTGAACTGAAGCTGAGATCCTGGACGCAATCTCAAATCAGTCTAATGGCTAGTTTTTGAGGGCTTCTCAAAGGTTTGCTATAAGTATTGAAGCTAGCTAAAAACTGAATACAACAAGAGAAAGAAGAGCAAGCACTCGTTGCAATACACATTACTCAAGCACTTATTGGCATACATTGAGCTTTGACTTGCTTCTATTAAATTTGATTTGCATTGTTCAAGTTGTAATTGGGTGGGATCATAGAGTTGAAGGGTCAACTTTACCAAGCCTAGTTGAAGGTGTCAACTTGTGACTTGGAAACTTAGAGTAAGGTGTACTCTAGAGTTGTAACTATCCCTTCTAATAAAATTGGGTTATTCGTAGAGTCAGGGAACTCTAGGCGGGGACTAAGCCCGGTTGAGGCTGACCTTGTTAAAAAATACTTATGTCTTGTCCACATTTACATTTCTGCTTTTTGGCATTTGATTATTTAGAGACTTTGATCGACACCCTATTCACCCTCCTTTAAGGAGATTTAACTAGCCAAATCGGCCAGCAAATTTCAATACAATTCGACTTGCATTATTCTTATCTTTCTAATTACAAGCATTAATTTTTTATTGGCATTAATTTGGAGATGATTTATTCCCAAAAGCGTTGAATATTAGGGCTTCACTTTCCTGTTAAGGTCTAGAATTTTTTTTTATTTATCATTGGTTGTTGTATGTCAAATTTCTAGAAATTAGGTGTACTGCATTTAGTTTTATCTTTATGTTGTTGTGTAAGAATAGGATTGGATTGTGGACAACTTTTCAGTTTTCATGTATTTGGCTATGAGCCCTGAGAAAGTACTAAGGTATTTGGAAGTTTTCAGGGGGAGGGAGTTTCTCTGTCCTTAATCTCTTCAAGTGGCATTGTGTGGGCCTCCTCTTGGTGTGTTTGTTCCTTTTTGTAGTGTTTAGTATGTGTGATTAGGTTGATGTCTTTTAAAGCGGTTCCAAGGCTTACAATAGTATTATATTACAGTTTTATGGACTTGATCTTGGTCAAATGTAGGCTGCAATTTGTTGCCTTATTTTTTTAAGGGGTAGGGAAATGTTGTCACATTTGCTTGTTGAATGTCATCATATTCGATCAATTTCTTTTATCCGATTTTTAGAACAGATATGCAGTCCTTTGGTCATTATGTTTTGCTATTGATTCTATTATGTTTATTCCATATGATGCATCCTTATTTTGAATACACTTGTTACTCAACGGTTTTGCAACTGAGGGACTACTGCTTCCTTCATAAAGTGAAGTGGTATCGCAGTTAATTTTAATTTCATGTTATGTGTCATTTCCACGAACCTGCTAGGAATTTGATGGAGACTGGTTCTTTTTGTTACTTTTTTGGGACTCGCTGTTATTGGTACCGAAGAAATATAATATTTTAATTAATCCATCCAGAATGTGCTAATAGTCAAAAATAACCTCTAGCATAGTAATCACCCGGATAGAAAACATTGCCAACACATTCTAGACGAATCATTCTGTTTTCTACTGGTGCGCGAACTTTGAATTATTTTTATAGAGAAGCACCATATACAAATTTATAAATGTGCATCATGGTTCTCATATTCCTTTTCTTAGAATTCCAGCACCTGGTACTAAAGACATGTAACTAAAATTTCTATCTGACCAACATGATTTGTTTTTTCATCACGCCAAAAATCTCCATCCTCAACTTATCAGAGTTATCTGATCAACTTTAGTATTTCCTAGTTACTATTCCTTGCATTTCAGATGACTTGCGTAATCTTCTTGGCACTTTGCTTCTCTTTTTTTCTGGAAGAATCAGGATCATAACATGTGTGCCTCGCAAACATGTTGCTTACTTTAGTCATCTCGATTGTGCTTACTTCTTTTTAACTATGGCATTTAGTTGTACTCGTAGAGCTTAATTCTTACTAAATTGTGTAACCTCTGTTATAGGATCTAAAGAGCTTGCTATTACCGGACAAGTTCTTATATATCTACTGCCGATAGGCTTGATATTACTAATTCATATCAAATCTCCATGCCTCCAACTTGCTGAGGTAATATCCATTTTAATATGGTAAAGCTGGCTCAAATAACCCAATAGGTGTTTGCCGAATTTCACTACCACATGCTTAAAGGGATTAAAATTTCCAAGGGCATGTAATAACACTTGACTATAAACCTCACAATTTGTTGTCTAAAATTCAATTTTTTATGCTTAAGCAGGAGATGGGAGAAGATGAATCATGACTTTTGATACTAGCTATGCTATGTATGGGCTGATGGAGGAGATTTTGTACATTCTATAGAATTAATTCTAGATCTCATTCCCTTCTGTATAAAATGGATGGTCTCGGTAGTAGCTACGCACATAGCAAAGTGAGCCATGATGTGTGTATTGTAATTTTATACAATACTTGGTTGATCACTTATCCTATTTTAGAGTGTTTTAGGTGTTGTTAGGGAGTCATAAACACATTTTGTATCCCTTTTGTACTCACCCATTTTAATAGTGGAGTTTCCTCTCGTGCCATCCGTGATTTTTACCTCCACATTGGAGGGTTTTCCGCATAAATATTCTATGTGATCTTATTCTCTTTCCTACTTCTCTTTAATATGATATTATATCCAATTGAACATTGTGTCCTAGCTAGGCTATTCCATTAGCAAATCGGTATTGGAGCGTTGTTGTGTTAAATTGGATTTGTAACATGACTTCTGCCATGAAATTCGATATCTAGAAGTTCAATGGAAAATTTTATTTTATCGTGTCCAAATGATGAACCAGACCCTTGGTCGAACAACGAACGAGCCACATGCTATGATCGATGAGCAATGGAATGAGTTGGATGAAGAAAGCCCTTTTAGCAATCCAACTTTTCTTGTCTTATGAGGTTTTGTGGGAGGTCAATAACGAAGAATTAGCCGCATGTTTGTGGCTAAAATTGGAAGGCTTTTATATATAACACAAGGCCTCATAAATATGCTTCGTCTTAAGGAAAGATTGTACAGTCTTAAAATGGCGGAAGGTACACTCATTAAATCTCATCTTAATTAATTTAATTCCATTCTACTTGATTTAGAAAATTTAGAAGTGGCCATTGATGAAGAAGATAAAGCTGTGTTATTACTTTGTTCATTACCTCACCCATACCATAATTTCAAAAACATTATACTATACAGTAGTGGTGACGACTTTTTGCTTGAAAATGTTAAGTCTTTTGGATAAAAGAGAAATATGATTTAGAAAATATCTCTAAGGAGCAAGCCTATGGTCTAATGGCAGGAGGCAGAACCCCAAAAAAGGGTAATGGTAGTATATCTAAATTCAACTCTAAATCCAAAGGTAGACATGACAAGAAATTCTGTCGTTATAAGAAAATGAAGGGGCATGAAATTTCTAAATGTTTTAAGCGAAAAAAAAAACAGTCTAGGAGCTTTGTCAAAGAGACGAGAAACTCACAAACTTCAGTAGGGAATGAGGCATTTGGGATGCATTTCGAGGTGGAATAGAGGTCCAACAAGCCCTGGGAGCAAAAGGATGCAGAAGAGAACAGTGCACGGCCAACCTGCAGAGAGGCACGGTCGTGCACCGGTGGCCGAAGCCACGCACGGCCAGCACAGCCAAGCGCACGGTCGTGCATCTGACTGTGCATAGTGGTGCATGGCCGGCCTGTGCGTCCTGGCACGGTCGTGTGTCGGGCCTGCTTCCCCGACAAAAGGCCCTTTCAACCAGTTTTACTTAGGAGGGTTGCTCGGGGGTTCTTCCATATAATTTTTAGGATAGTTTAGTCTAGG
Organism: Selenicereus undatus; assembly: GCA_017589665.1. NCBI lineage: Eukaryota > Viridiplantae > Streptophyta > Magnoliopsida > Caryophyllales > Cactaceae > Selenicereus > Selenicereus undatus. The sequence continues at coordinate 39,616,160 of JACYFF010010365.1, read as the reverse complement.
TTCTAGCCAATAAAACCCCCATTGAAGGGATTACATTAGGATTGTATTCGATTAATTTTAGATTGAAGCACTTGAATTTGAAGTTCCTACGCATCAATCCATGAGTCATCTCCTCTCTCTCTTTTTATTGCGATCTTATTTGTTCTTGTTTTTATTATGCTCATTTAGATTGTATGTAGTTTATATGTTTAGTTTTCATTGTTAGTCTTTGTTTTATTTGGTTGCAATATTAGATTAGTTGCTTTCGCTTTCCTCCATTCTCATGCTTGTTTTGTTCTTCATTAGTTTGGGTTTAAGTTTGGGTTTTTGTGTTTTGTTGATGATTAGTTGATAGATTTTGTGGGCTTGGATTGTGAGTAGCCTCTTGATGGCTAATTAGTCTTGTATTTGGCCTAACCGTACCCAATCTATGCCTAGAACTTAGAGTTTTCCTTCACGCTCACCAAGTGTTCGATGAAATGCTTGAGAGAATTTTCATCCTTATTTTTGGGCAATTGACTTATGCTGAGAGGTGAGGTCAATTAGCTAGTGTGGGAGAGGAAATAGACGAGTTCGGGACATAAAAGTAGTATCCGAACCGAGCTTGGTCAGGGGTTGCTAGTTTTGTCGTCTAATTGGGCTAACCCCATGAAAATAGGTGGTTGGGCTAATTAGACTAGCTCATGACCCTTAAGAGAGGGCTTGGGTGGTCGTTGATGGTACAACCGACCATCTCTAGTTCGTGATGTAGTTTGGGTAGATTAGGACTCGTCACAATTAGTTGGTTCGTCCATTGGTCAAATCATAACTCCAAGTCGCTTTTTCTATTTTAGTTAGCATAGTTTAGTTTGCCCTCTTGTCCTTTGATTTTGCCTAGCTCGAGACGCTTTAGTTAGCCGTCGTACTTGGAAACACAACTCTCTGCGGACAATACCCCAAGTACTCAGCGATACACCTTGCACTTGGGGTTTATAAATATTAAAACTCTATTTTTTTTCCTAACAAGTTTTTGGCGTCGTTGCCGGGGAGTTGGCGTTTTTCAATATCGGGGTTTATTTGAGCATTCTAGACTAGGCCTTTTAGAAAATCCAAAAAAATTTCAAAATCAAAAATTTAAAAAAAATTCAAGCTCGCGATTTTCCGTTTACCTCAGTTTTAGGATGAACCTTTTTGGTACTACTTGTCTCGGTTGAATGATTTTCGTGCTCAATATGTGCTTTTTGATTATGACAAATGAGAAATATGCGATGTTGTGCTTGAGGGGATAACACCTGACACTCGAGCCATCCTTGAGTCCGTGTGTTATGGTGGTTTGCGTTCTTTAACTGATGATGACATGTGGGATTTGTTTGAGTCTCTAACTTGGCATCAATGGCAATCTAATGATGCTAGGGACTCATATCATCACCATTTTTCTTACCCTCATATGTTGTGCTCTTCTTGCCAATCTTTTGACCACGATGTGAATTCTTATCCTTATTATGAGGCTTTCGATGAATGTTATGCTAGACTTGATGCCATGATAGGGACAACGAATGCTCAACATGAGCGCTTTGTTAGCAGGATGAGGGAGTGTAGTTTATTCCATGAGACCGACCCTAGTCTACCTTGCCCTATACTCAAGCCTTGTCTCTATGATGATTGTGAGTCTTCCCTTCCCCTAAAGTATAATGTTGTTGATGATGCACCTTTGACCGACCTAGGAGAAGTGTTTGACCCTCCCTTGATCCCATTGACGTTTGTTGCTCCATCCTTTTCTAGCACACCTATGGGCAGTAGTGTTAGTGACTTGGTCCTACTTGCTTCTCCCTTTCCTTTAGCGCAGTGCACGGAGTTAGAGATGCGTGAGACTTCTCAGGGTGATTCTACTTCTGTAGAGGATGTTTTACTTTCTTAGTCAGGAGAACTTACATTGGTTGAGCCATATCTTGAGGAGGCTCCTTTCGAGGAGTTGTGTGATGACAGTTTGGTGGTTGGTGCCGCACCTAGTATTGACCATTTCGGCCCAATTTGCACCGAACCACTTGACTTGACCCCCATTTCATCCCCCTTACTCTTCACCATGCCCTCCCACTTGCAAGCATTCCATGAGTCCCTAGGTGACATTCGAGGGTATAATCCCTCCTTGGACCCTTGTTGTGCATACCTTGAGGACATGCCTAGAAAAATTGAGTGGCCCCATCTCATTGATTGTTATTCTAATTTTTCTATAGCATTTGATAAGTTTACGAGGGCACTAACTCTATTTGCTACATATTTCCTAGTGTTCTCATACTTAAATCACTTTGCGATGCATGCAAAGGCACCCCATAAGCTCTTACGAGCTTTGACGGCATCCGAGTTGACGCTGCAAGTCTTGAGCGATGATAAGGAGCGGCTGATGCTCCTCAGGCCTTCATAGCACCATCCAAGGGAGGCGTAGTTCGGGTACAATCAGTACCCGACCTGGTATAATCGTTCTCACTCTTCCCCCTTCTTTTATTTTTCTTTTATTTATTTTCTCTCTTTTTTTTTGTTTAGTTGTGGATATTAGGATTGTGTTTTTGTTGGTGATCATCTTGGGTTGAAATTTGGGATGTTGTTGAGCCATTGATGTCTATAATCAACATTTTGGTGTTTTTCTGGATATTTGTGTGTTGTGATTGGTGGTGTTGATGGGTTGGTTTATACATGTTTTTGGTGGTGTTAGTTTTGTATATATGTGTGATCTTATTGTTGATTGGGTGTGATTGTGTTTTTGGGATAGGGTGTTAGCCTGTGTATATATGTGTCGGTTTAGTATTCTTATAAAATTTTATCTTTTTCGTTTTGTGTGTTGTGTAGTTGGTGATAACTCTCACCTCCAAATGAAGACATTGTGAGATTTAGGTGTGGGGGTGGGGTCATCTCCCCTTTTATTCTTATTTTTGTGAAAAGTTTTCATTTGTGTAATTTTTTTCAATTTTTCTCTTTTTTTGTATAATTTTTCTTTTCTTTTTGGGCTTTAAGGGAGTTTTGTACTATTTTGATTAGCCTTGATCTCCGATACCTTGGTTATTAGCTGGTATTTAAGTATTATGTGCGTGATAGATATTGGCCCCAATTTATCATTTTAAGCCTCACTTCTAACTCCAACAGTCCATTGTAACTTTGCAATCCAGTCCTGATTATTATATTATCATTACCTTACATTCTTAGTCTTCCATGATCAGCTCCCACACTTGTCTGCTGCAAAGTTACCTTTGTATGTGCTTGCACCCCCTTTTCAAAAAACAAAAGCAAAAACAAACAAATTCATGTGCCACTGGGTGTATCCCTTTGAGGTGTTGCAAGAGTTTGGATTGAAAAAAAGAAGAAGAAGAGAAAGAAAAGAAAAACCAAATGGTGAAAAGAAAGAGTTTGGAATGACAAGTACCCCTTTGAGGCATGCGCTACTGGGTGCTACCATTTGAGGCAATACAGCTACTAGGGAAGCTTGTTTTCCATGTTAGCAAATCGATAAGGTAGCTTTTGTCAGTTAAGTGGGATTGAGTCTGATTTTTTGGTAAGCCAAAGTTTTAGGGTGATGATACACTTGCACACCAGGCACCAGGATGGATTCAATGTTGTCATGCGTCGTGGGGTGAAAAGCTGATGTTTGGATGCCATTCTTTGGGATGATGTTTCCTGAAGTACATATAATGCTTATATATAGATTGATACTTGAGTTACTAGGGGTTTTTGGTTGATCCGATTGTGTACAGTTTACCTCGATGTATATATTGTGTTTTGTCATTTTTATTTTTTGATTTTTGTTTCTCTTTTCTTTATTTTTACTTTTTAAGATTTTGTTGGTATATCTTCTGCAAACCCTCACGAGACCCCACTTGTCCACCTGGGGGAACCAAGGGGTTTAAAGGGCTTCTTGCATACGCTAAATGCAACCGTGATTCCTAAGAAAGTGCGTTAGTTGTTTAGTTTAGTTTTTATTTTCATTTTGGTCAAGGATGAGCAAAAGGTAGGTATGGGGCTATTTGTTGCACAAATATTTGGCCTCATTTTACCCCTTATTGGACCCACTTTTCTCATGGTTTTCATGTCAAATCTTAAGGAGAAAGGATCAAATTTGGCTCTTTCGGGTCATAATATACTTATTTGTTTGGTTTGCTTGTTTTCTAGGAGCTTTGCCAAAGAGACGAGAAACTCACAAACTTCAGTAGGGAATGAGGCATTTGGGATGCATTTTGAGGTGGAATAGACGTCCGACAAGCCCCGGGAGCAAAAGGATGCAAAAAAAAACAGTGCACACGCAACCTGTAAGGAGACACGACCGTGCACCGGTGGCTGAAGCCACGCACGACCAACACAACCAGGTGCACGGCCGTCCATCTGACCGTGCGTGGTGGTGCACGGCCGGCCTGTGCATCTTGGCACGGCCGTGTGTTGGGCCTACTTCCGCGATAAAAGGCATTTTCGACCAGTTTTACTTGGGCAGGTTGCTCGGGGGTTCTTCCATGCAATTTTTAGGGTAGTTTAGTCTAGGTTCTAGCCAATAAAACCCCCATTGAATGGATTGGATTAGGATTGTATTCAATTAATTTTGGATTCAAGCACTTGAATTTGAAGTTCCTACGCATCAATCCATGAGTCTTCTCCTCTCTCTCTTTTTATTGCGTTCTTATCTGTTCTTGTTTTGATTATGCTAGTTTAGATTGTATGTAATTTATATGTTCAGTTTTCATTGTTAATCCTTGTTTTATTTGGTTGCAATATTAGATTAGTTGCTTTCGCTTTCCTCCATTCTCATGCTTGTTTTGTTCTTCGTTAGTTTAGGTTTAAGTTTGGGTTTTTGTGTTTTGTTGATGATTAGTTGATAGTTTTTGTGGGCTTGGATTGTAAGTAGCCTCTTAATGGATAATTAGTCTTGTATTTGGCCTAACCATACCCAATCTATGCCTAGAACTTAGAGTTTTCCTTCACGCTCGCCAAGTGTTCGATAGAGTGCTTGAAAGAGATTTCATCCATATTTTTGGGCAATTGACTTATGCTGAGAGGTGAGGTCAATTACCTAGTGTGGGAGAGGGAATAGACGAGTTCGGGATATAAAAATAGTATCCGAACCGAGCTAGGTCCGGGGTTGCTAGTTTCGTGGTCTAATTAGGCTAACCCCATAAAAATTGGTAGTTAGGCTAATTAGACTAGCTCATAACCCTTGAGAGAGGGCTTAGGAGGTCTTTGATGGTGCAACCGACCATCTCTAGCTCGTGATGTAGTTTGGGTGGGTTAGGACTCGTCTCGATTAGTTGGTTCGTCCATAGGTCAAATCACAACTCCAAGTCGCTTTTTCTACGTTAGTTAGCGTAGTTTAGTTTGCCCTCTTGTCCTTTGATTTTGCCTAGCTCGAGACGGTTTAGTTATCCCTAGTAGTTGGAAACACAACTCTCTGCGGACAACACCCCCAGTACTCAACGATATACCTTACACTTGGGGTTTATAAATATTAAAACTCTATTTTTTTTTCCTGACAAGTAAAAGGGTAATAACAATATTCAAAAAATTTGAGAAAAATATGTTGAGGTTAGCATTGCAGATAATGAGTCCCAAGTCAATTTCTTGTTAGTCGGTGATACCAAAACTTGATCTAAGACCTAGTGGCTGCTTGGTTCTAATTGTTCCTTTCATATGTCTCCTTATAGAGATTGGTCTACCACTTATAAGTGAGTTGATTGTGGTGTTGTCCTAATAGAGAATAATGCATAGTGTAAAGCTTCAACGAAAGGAAACATCCGGATTAAGATGCGTGATTGCATGGTTAGAATATTAGCTAATGTTAGACATGTTTGTGATTCAAATAGGAATCTTATCCTTATTGGTACCCTTGAATCTCTTGGATGCAAATATATAGCCAATGGTGGAGTTCCAAAATTCTTCGAAGGTGCCCTTGTCCTAATGAAAGCTAACAGGTTTGGAAGTTTGTATGTGTTGTAAGGATCTACTGTTATAGGTTCAACAGTGGCATCATTCATGTTAGATTCTAATGTCAAAATATTATGTTGTGTGCGTCTATGGCATATCAATGAAAAAGGAATGGTTTTTTTTGAGTGAGAGAGGTCTCTTATACACCCAAAGTATCGATAAGATGGGAATTTGTGAGCATTGTATACTTAGTAAACAAAAATGTCCAAGGTCAATTTCACTACTAGTGTTCACAGAATGATATACTCATTCTGATCTTTGGGGTCCCTCCCGTGTTTCTTCTAAAGGAGGACATCGTTCTATACTAATCGTTATTAATGATTTTTCTAGAAAAGTCTAGGTATATTTTCTACAACTGAAAATTAAAATAAAGTATTTGCGCATTCAAAAAAGTGGAAAATTTTGATCGAGAACAAGATTACAAAAAGGGTAAGTCGCTACTCCTCAAAAATAATATTTAGAATTTTATGAAGGTGATTTCAAATTGTTTTGCAAATAAGAATAAATTGCTTGACACCACACAGTTGTTAACACATCGCAACAAAATGGCATTATAGAATGGATGTACAAGACAAAAGACAATTATAGAGAGAGTTCATTATATGCTCCCAAATTCTAGCTTTCCTAAAGAGTTTTGGCCACAAGCGACTATAACAACTTGCTATTTCGTGAATTAATATCCATGTACGTTACTCCAACTCATGACACCAAAGGAAGTTTGGTTAGGTAATTCCACTATTACTCAATTTTAAAGGTTTCTGTTGCCTTTTATATGAGCATGTAAATCAAGGAAAATTGGAGCAGAGAGCTAGAAAGTGCATATTTTTGGGTTATGCATCTGCAGCTAAAGGATATCGTTTAAGGTGCCTTGATCTCAACAACATTATAATTGGTAGGGATGTTACTTTTAAAGAAAGTGCATCACTTTATCTCATAAAGAAGTTGTCTGTTCGTCTTCCTCTCATATAGGCGATGGTTTGCAAAATTCCACTGAGAAGGTGGAGTTCGAATTGGAGTTGCCTAATGCTAGCCAACAAGATGTTTCTTCCTTTTCATCACCAGTACTTTAGATGCCCAATTGCACTATGCATGATTTAAGTGACGATTACTACTCAATTGCACGAGATAGACCAAGACGAGAAATTAAAAGACATAGATGATACAAGGAAGTAGATTTGATTGCTTATACACTTATAGTTGGAGAGGAAACGGTTGAAGCTGGGTAGACTCAAACATATTCTGAAGTTGTTTCCTACACTAATTGTTCAAAATGGCTCATTGCCACGCCTGAAAAAATTGAATCTCTTCACCAAAATAATAATTGGGAGTTGGTAAAGCCACATAAAGGCCAATGAGCTATAGGTTGCAAATTGCTCTACAAAAAGAAAGAAGGCAACCCTATTGTTGAAAACGCAAGATATAAAGCCCGCTTAGTTGCAAAAGGCTACACTAAAAAATAGGGTGTAGCCTTTAATGATGTGTTTTCCCCTATTGTTCTCACACTTCAATTCATGTGCTTCTTGCAATAGTTGCCTTGCAGGATCTAGAGTTACAACAACTTGATATTAAGACTACTTTGCTAAGACTACATTACTTCATGGAGAGCTTAAAGAGCAGATCTACATGCCTAACCTAATAGTTGCCTTGCAGGATCTAGAGTTACAACAACTTGATATTAAGACTACTTTGCTAAGACTACATTACTTCATGGAGAGCTTAAAGAGCATATCTACATGCCATAACCAGAAGGTTTTGTAGTCCCGAAAAGGAGGATTATGTTTGTGATTTAAAGAAGTCTCTTCAAGGCCTAAAAGAATCTCCTAGGCTATGAACAAGAGGTTTGACTCTTTTATGATTGGGCATGGTTATTCTTGAAGCCAGTATGATAAGTGCGTTTATCATAGAAAATTTTCATATAGCTCTTTTATATACTTACTTTTATAGGTTGATATGTTTAACATCTGCTTACGACATACCATTAATTAATGAGTTAAAGGCGCAGCTAAATAGTGAATTTGAGGTGAAGGCTTTGGGTGTTGTAAAGAAAATTCTTAGGATGGAGATTCATAGGGACTATCAAGCACAAAAATTAATTTTGTCCCAAAATAAATATATCAAAAGACTGCTTCAAATGTTTAATATGGACAATTCTAAGCCAATAAGCACTTTATTGGGCCTGTATTTCAAATTATCATGTGATCTTTGTCCACAATATCTGGAAGAAAGGGAGCAAATGTCACATATTCCTTAATCAAGTGCAGTCAATAGTCTTATGTATATAATAGTGTGCACTAGACCTGATCTCTCTCACGCTATTACTGTCGTAAGCAGGTATATGAATCATCCAAAAGAGGAACACTGGCTGGCAGTGACATGGATTTTTCATTGTTTAAAAGGAACTTTGGATATTGGCATAGTATTTGACATGAACAATATGACACATAGCAACGTGATTTGCATTGCTAGTTTTGATTATGCAAGTCACATTGAGAAACGAAGGACTTTATCAGGCTATATTTTCACCTTGTGTAAGTCTACTATTGGCTGGAAAGTTGCGTTACATTCATTACTGAGCCAGCATATATTTCACCCACAAAAGGAGTAAAAGAGGCAATCTAGCTAAGAGGACAGATTAGTGATCTTGGTCTCATATAGGTTGTCACTATAATATTTTGTGATAGCTAGGGAGCTATTCATTTGACAAAAAATCAAATGTATCATGATTGGCGAAACATGCTGATGTGAGACATCATTTTGTTCGGGATATTGTAGGAGACAACAAAGTGACTGTGAGCAAAATTGATATGACACGTAATCCGATGGATATGTTAACAAAACTAACTCCTATGATCAAGCTCAAGCCTCGCTTGGTAAGAGTTGGCATTCATGCTTCATAAGAATGATTTTTGGTGACTATGAACCATTTATACGTACACTACACACTCTAAAGGAATTTCACCCAAGGTGAAGATTTGTAAAGGTAGCTCAAATTATATAGTAATTGTTCGCCTAAATCCTCTAGCACATGCTCATAGGGGTTAAAACTTCCAAAGCATTGAATATGTCTTCATTATAAACCTCATCATTTATTGGATAAAACTTAGTGGGCATCTAAAGTCAATTTTTTATGTCAAGAAGGAGATGGAAGGAGACAAATCATGACATTTGATACGAGCTATGCTATGTATAAGCCAGTAGAGGAGACCGACAAATTCTCTATAATTAATTCAAGCTTTTATTCCCTTATCTATAAATGGATGGCATTGTTAGTTGCTACACACAGAGCAAAGTGAGCCACAAGGCATGTATTATATTTTAATACAGTATTTGGCGTACAAAAAATTAGTGGGTTGATCATTTATTCTATTTGGGTGTGTTTTGGGTGTTGTTAGGAAGTGTTAAACATATTTTGTATCGCTTTTGCGTTCACACATTTAATAGTAGATTTTGCTCCTCGTGTCATTTGTGATTTACGTGCACATTAGAGGGTTATCAATGTAAATATTATTTATCATCTCATTCTTTTTCTTACTTCTCTTTAACATCGAATTATATCCAATTACATATTGTACCTATCTACAAATGTCATATTGTTGCATGGGGAATTTGATGCAAAGTAACTCTTGAGCATGGGCTTACTCTAACTAGTGAGGATTATGAACAAAGTTGGCCCAATATTGACCCTAGGTCAAGGGCTAGGTTCCCTAGGGTAATATTAACTTGGGGCCCTTAACGAGGTCCAAGTAAGGTTAGGAAAAGTGGTTAGGCTATATAGTAGCCCCAAATAAAGAGTTAACCACTTAATCCTCCCAAAACTACCTCATTAGCTCATTTTCAGTTTCTGGGTAGAATACTTTGCTTCATTTTTAGCTCAAACTTAACAAGGCAAATGAGCTCCAATTCCTATAAATTATATGTAGATGGAAATCCCCAAATTTGTATTTTCTAACAAGTCTTGAATCACACTCAAACTCCAAGTATTGAGGAAGTTATGGCCTAAATATCAAGCAAAGGTTGGTCCAGGATTGAAAAATGTATGGTTCTGATTATGGGCTTAATTAAGGAGATTATGGCTGTAATTTGTTGATTAATTAGCATGAGGTGATTCTTCACAAATAAGGAAAGAGTCAACAAGTGGCGGCACCTCTGTTGAATGAGTGGAGCCTGCTCAAGACTCTCTAGAAGATGGAGGATAAATCCTCGAAAGTGTAGCTGATGATGATTGTAATTATTTTAAGCATCTTGATTTATTTTCCTAGGTTATTTGTAAGCCTTCTATTCGCCCACTTGCCCCACTATTGTACAGCTAATTTCCCATCTTATTGGGTATGTATGGAACCAATTACCTCTGTAAAAAATCAAATTTGATCAATGATATGAAAGCTTGAAGCTTGATTTTCCTCAAAATCTCAAATTGTTTATCTCTCATAGGAGGGTGGTGAGTTGAGTCTTCCCTTTAATCTAATCCTTGGTGCTAAGGCTTTAGAGGGTTAGGTTAGAGGGTGGATTGATTTATCTACTTGCTACCTATTACGAGTGTTGAATCTACTCCATTAGAGGTTTTCTTATTTGGGAATTCTCTCTCTCTCTTTCTTGGTTCTTCTTTGGAGAGATTGGCTTTCAACATCCATTGGGCTCACCTACATGCATTTCATTCCTTCATTTGGACAAATGCAATTCACCATGCATCATTTGGTATCAGAGCACAATGATCCTATCTCTTGGTAAGCATCCATTTCAACCATCCTTATGTTGGAATTACTTAAAGTTTACCCCTTTTTATACAATTTTTTCATTAGTTCTTCCTCTTTAAATCTCTTACCTAGTCCACAAAGAACCCTAATTATAGCCCAAACATAAACACCACCCTAAACACATCCCTAAAATTTCACAAAAAGCCAAAAATATGAAATTAGAAATTTGGCACTGTCATCCCGTGCCAAAAGCCTGCACTTTAAAAATTTGATCCAGACATTTGGCATGGCCACCCCGTGCTGCCTAGAACAACCGTGCCCCCTTCCTGTACTCTTAAATCCTGGTCAAGGGATATGGCATGACCCCTCGTGCCATAGAGCACGATAGTGCCCCCTCCATTTTCATTATTTTCCTACCCGTGCTCCTTCAGCATGCTCATGCCTCCCCTGTTTTCTCCTCCTTTTTCCTCCTTTTGCCTTTCTATTAACCATGACTAGTGAAGGCAATCCTTCTTACTCCTTGAACATTCCTCTTGAGCAAGCCCTTGAGATATGTAGGGCCCTTGTAGAGCATCAAGAGCAAATGAGGAAGCTCACTCAAGAGGTTGCACAAGCAAGGGAATCCACTCCACGAAACCCTTACTGACGAGGCTGTAATGCTCGCGCTATTAACTTTGAATACTCTTCCACCCATAAAGACTTTGATGATGAGGAAGGAAGACCAAGAAAACTAAGGCATCAAAGGTATGACCTTCTGGATCTCAAAATTGAGGCTCCGAAATTTTTTGAGAATCTTAACCCATAGAACTATCTTGATTAGGTTCAAGCCCTTGAGAGGATCCTTGAACTCAAATATTACAGTGATGAGAAGGCCTTTAATTTGGCTGTTCTTAAGCTAAAGTGGTATATTTCACTAGGGTGTGAACTTTTGAAGAAGAATAGGGCTAGAGAGGCCAAATCGAAAATCAAGGTTTGGCCCAAACTCAAGAAGCATATGAGGAAGAGACTTGTGCCTCCTTCTTACAAACAAGAACTCTACCCTAAGAACACCTCTCTCAACCAGGAGAATCTAAAGGTGGATGAGCACATTAGGGAGTTTGAGCAACTATAAATGCCGGTTGGCGTGGATGAAGAACCTGATCTCAAGATTGTTAGGCTCATTAAGGGTTCGTTTGATTCTTAGAAAATTTGGTAGAGACAAAAGGTGAAGGAAAAAAAAACGAAGGAAAAAAAAGTAGGGAGAAAATGAGTTTTTTTCTCTTGTTTGGATTGAGAAAAAAATACAAGAATTTGGATGAGAAATTTGAATTTTGATGAACTACTTGAATCATGTTGATATCATCTAAGAAATGCAAGGTTGGAGGAGGTTGGGAACTTTCCTCAAACTTTCCTCACAATTTTATAAGAAAAATTTTATCACTTGTTTCTAACAATTTTTTCACCTAAGTTTACTCCATATTCTTTTCTTTGTGATTTTCTTTAAACCAAACACAAGGAAAAAAGTAACTTTCCTAAAAAAATTTCTTTCCACCAAACTTTCCTGGGTCCAAACGAAGCCTAAAGGATTGTCCCCTATCATTGCCAACAAGGTGGATCTATAGCCTTACTTATCCTTTGATGATGTGTGCCATCTAGCTATCAAGGTTGAGAAGCAACTTAAGGGAAGAAAATCCCTTCACACCCCTCTTACTAAATGCCCTTCCAATCACATTGAACTTAAAAATCCCAACCCCTAAGGTTAAAGCTCTTGATAAGGGCAAGGGAATCGCTAGTGAGCCTCCTAAGAGGTTGGAAGGAAAGAAATTCTCTAGGTGTCATGGTTTTGGATATTTTCAAGCCGATTATCCACTAAAAAAGCCCTTGCCATGAAGGAGGTAGAAAAGATTCGAGCCATTGAGGGAGAATCAAGTGAAGAAGAGGATGAAAATGATCATTTTACCTTGGTGACCCTAATGTTAGAGAATTATTGTTGATCAAGAAGTCCTTACATGTCACAAAGGCTCCTTATGAAGATAGCCAAAGGGAGCGAACCTTCAACTCAAGGTGCGTTATTGGAGGCAAGATTTGTGATTTAATCATAGATGATGGCAGTCAAACAAATGTGGCCTTCAACACACTCATTGACAAGCTTCAAATTCCCACCAAGGAGCATCCTACTTCATATACTCTTCAGTTGTTAGGACCAAGCAATGATGTAGCCGCTTTGAGGCATACCCTTATTTCATTCTCAATTGGTCCCTATTGTGGTGAAGTATTGTGTGACATCCTTCTTATGGATGCATGTCACTTGTTACTTGGTAGGCCTTGGTTGTTTGATGACCATGTGGTCGACGATCGACATGCTAACACCTATACACTTAAACGTAACGGTAAAAGCCTGACATTAGCCCCTTTACCTCCACCTGAACCTCACAAAGCTAAACCAGAGAAAGGAAGGGAGAAAAGCCCCCACAAGAGTGAAACAAGGGAAGAGTGTACCACTAGTAAGAGCAAACCTCAAATTGCCTTACTAATGTTGAAGCCAAACACAAGTGAGGGAGTGAAAAATTTACCCCTTATAGCTCGTGAAGAGATTGAGGATGAAACCCGAAAAGCACTTGTCCCCAAGGTCCTATTGCCCATTAAAATGGTGTTGGGAGAAGGCCCTTATGCACGTGATCAAGCCACAAGCGACACCTCTCATGAATATGACAATTTTGAGATATCTTATCATGATTGTGTTGAGATCATGAATGAGCTCATGAGGCTTAGTAGAGCCACTCAATGCTTTGATGTTCTTCTAAAGATCTTCAATAATTTTTACGCATTCCATGAGAGATGAGTCCTTAGTACCTTGGGTGTATTTAAACCTAAGAATGGTAAGGGGCATGCAAGGGTTATGTAAAAGAACTTTAATCCCAAGGATTTGAGGGTAATCCTTTTCAAGGGTGAGGGCTTGATGCGGAGCAACTTTGGAGCTTGCGCCTACTCTTATTAGTGAGGGTCATGAACCAATTAAGTTGACCCTATATAAAAAGTAGGTCAAGGAATAGGTCCCCCAAGGTAAATATTGACTTAAGACCCTTAAGAAGGTCCAAGTAGGGTCAGGAAAGGAGGTAGGGCCAGTAGTAGCCCTAAATAAGAAGTTAACTATTTAATCCTCCCAAAATCACCTCATTAGCACATTTTTAGTTTCTAGGCAAAATACTTTGCTTCTTTTCTACCTCAAATTTAACTAGGCAAATGAGCTCCAATTCCTATAAATTATACATGGATAGAAAGCTCCAAAATGTCTATTTTCTAACACATTATGAAGCCCACTCAAGCTTCATGTATTGAGGAACTTGTGGGCTTACTACTGATCAAGGGTCAGTCCAAGGCTGAAAAATATACAACTCTGATTATGGGCTTAATTGAGGAGGTTATGGCTGTAATTTTGGAGGCTAATCAGCATGAGATAATTCTTTACACACAAGGAAAAAGTCAAGAAGTGGTGGTACCACCAATAGAGTAGTGGGCCTACTCAAGGCTCTCTAGAAGATGGAGGATAAATGCTGGCAAATACAACTCATAATGATTGTAATTATCTTAAGCATCTTGATTTATTTTCCTATGATATTTTGTAAGCCTTCTATTGGTCCACTTAGCCCATTAATGTACCACTAATTCCCCCTCTCATTGGGTATTTATGAACCCAATTACCTCCATAAAAAATTTGATTTGATGAATGATATGACAGCTTGAAGCTTGGTTTTCCTCAAAATCGTAAATTCTTTATCTCTCCTAGGAGGCTGGTTTTGAGTCCTCCCTTTAATCTTATCTTTGGTGCTAAGGCTTTAGAGGGTTAGAAGGTGGGTTGATTTAACTACTCGATACCTATTACAAGTGTTGAATCTACTCCATTAGAGGCTTACTTTTTTGGGAATTCTCTATCTCTTTCTTGGTTCTTCTTTAGAGAGATTGGTCTTCAACATGCATTGGGCTTACCTACATGTATTTCATTCCTTTCTTGGACAAACAGAATTCTCCATGCATTAGAATTACCTCTTCTATATGGATAAACTTTTGTCATCTCATTGGATTATATATAGTGAAATTGCTTTTTGCTTGTGATGTTGTTGGCTCTAAAGGTTGCTTCTAACTTTTGAAGAAGGAACCCACTAAATAGTATAGGTTAGAGCCCTATGTAATTGCTATCTTCATCTATTTTCATCTCAATTTAGTTTGTGTCTCGCACTTTACTTCGTGACTTGGTCATCTGGGGCATAGCGAGCTTCTCTCACTAAGTTTAATAAGGCTTAAAGAAACCTTACCTTATGTATACAATAATTTATTTACATTAGTTGGCAAGTTTTTCATTGATTGCTTTGTCACCTTTTATGCATATTCCCATTTAAAGTAATTTTACTTTTTAATACAGGGAATTCTTACCTCGTATTTTCTATCACTGTTTTGCATATTTTTCGGGATTCCAAATTGTCATATTGTAACCTAATTTTTAATTTTATTTTATTGTGAGCCATTTAATTTATGTTATTATACATTTACTATAGGGATATTTTGTTAGCTTCAATTTAAATATATGCTCCATCAAGATATATTGTAACATATATTATTACATTGAGCCATGGATGTGGTTGCCTCAAAATGTCATCTTAAATCTTCGAAAATACACAATGACAAAACTTATGACCCAATCTGTGTATTTGGGGACTAGTAGAATCAATTCTTACTTTAAGGAAAAGAAATAAAGCATGAAAGCCCATCCCGGCCATACCTTAGGAACAACAAAGTACCTGGCAGGGTTCTACCCTGAATCGGCCAGCAGCCCAGCCGACACTCTTGTAGTTGAGAGGGTCGGGATTGAGTTCCTGGAACACTGGAAGTAGTAGGGACAGATTCTCAGCGCCCTCCGCTTCTAAACTGCGGATTAGTTGTCACATTTTTATCAAGATTCGGGCATCCGTTTAGACTAAACCAACTAAGAGTTAGATTAGGTATCCTTTCTCTAAGTAAACTCCTCTTATCCCTTTAAAAAGCTATAAAAGGAGTGCCAACCCTAGGGGTTAGATGCATGAGAAAATTGAAGAGGAAACACAGCAAATTGATACGAAAATTCCTTGGAAAATTTAAGAGAAAAAGAGTGAAAATATTGGGAGAAACACGTTAGATGTTAAGATCATTGAGGCAGTGAAGGTGAGAAATTGGTCGATTATGAAAGAGACATCAATCTGGCCAGTTCCGAAATAGATCTAATGGGTCATCCTAATGGCACCATTTCAAGAATCCTTCCTTCTTTCTCTCACTCTTCTTTATTTGATTGTTTTATTTAGTCTAGATTGATTAAAGATGCAATATTTAATTTCGGGCTCTACTTGCTATAGTTACTTAATTTGTTTGAATTCCTTTGAACTGACATTACTCTTTTTAACTTTATTATGTAATGTGGTCTACCATAATATGCTACATGCTAGCCGTTTTGAGTGTCATTAGATTTGGACTAGTGGTGGTCGTTAGTGATCACGGACGATGAAGTGATGCACTCTATCACATCATTGTACCATTACTCCCAAGTGTGGATCTTCAATTCGAGCCCATTAACTGAAGCAACCTAAAATTCAAAGATTGTTGAGAGCCCTTTTGAAAACCGTTTTAAGGCTAACCTCTTTGTCTCTTTCGGTGCCCCTTTCAATTTATGGTTTGTTTTACAAAGTAGATTCAATTGGTAAATTTTCCCAAAATGTCACTGATGGCTCTATTAATTAAATTTACTTTATTTCATTTTATTTTCATTTAACCTTTTCAGATTGGGGTAGTATAGGTTCGGGATCTCTATATTAACAGTGTTTGGTCCAAGAACTAAACCTTGTTATGATCCGAGAAATAAAACCCAATCGCAAACAGGTCTAACCACTAAATGGTCCTTACAAAGGAGTATATTAAATTATATTTGTTAAATTTCATCTTCCTAGTGTCATCATTCGTTTAATTTAATATATCAAGAAAGTGGTTTAAGCACATAGTAATAATATTACTTGAATTATATATTCATACCTTTAAATGCCAACAAATTGTTAGGATTTCTTTGTTGGATTTTTAATCTTTAATGTTGAACATGTTCACCGTAGCAGGAAATGCTAGATAATAACAATGAAACAAATTCTTTGCTATTGGTTTCGATCCAATAATTTACGATCAATAATTTTGTTGTTATTATTCAACTATTCGTTGTTATTGACAAATCAATAATGATAAAACTTTGTGTTGTCATTATTGATTATAACAACATAAATATTCAACTTGACGTCAACAGTATTAGCAACGGGACCAATAATGATGAACGGTGCACACCTTTTTTTGGGTTGTTAAAGGCTTTAATGATGATTACATAGATTTTGAAAGAAGAAAATTACACCTCTAGAAGCCTTTTTCTCGAAGTGAGCATCCTTGACCTCTTTCATCCTTTGTACTTTTTGTGCTCCGAAGGCATCCGCATACCTGACCTTAGCACTCATAACCAACATGCCCTCCAGATACAATATAATTCAAACCAATAAAACATGAGCATTTCAACATGTTAAGAGAAATAAAAACACACTGAGCAAAAGAGAGATGCTTACATCCTCAATCGTCTCGCCGTTCAAGGCCATCCAGAAGCTATTCATGTCTCTGAGTGCAGGTACTTCATATGGACGTTTGCTCTGGGTCCACCCCGTCATGGAAGACACTCGCTTGCAATCCATGGTGTTGGGAGCTGTCTTAGGGAAGTACTTAAGTAGCCAAGGTTCCAAAGCACAATAAGAAAAAGAAAGGAAACCAAGCGCAACAAAAAAAAAAAAAACCATAAGAATAAAGAAAAACAAGTAAGAAAAGCCTACCTCGAGTACTCGCAAAATCCCCCTAGTGTCACAACGAGGAAGTTCTCTCCATCCCACCTACAAGAAACTCTCATGTACTTTACGAGGGTTGTAAAGGCCACGGTGCCCCAATCAAGATTGCATGCCCGTCAACATTCTTCATGTTTGCCATTTAGTGTAGATATCACTAGTTGCCCTTGGCAGTGAAAATGGTGCAACCAGGCAAGTATACTCTTAAAAGGGAGAGGAGTTGCTCATAAGAGAGGCCATCTAGGAAACCCTCCAAGGCCTCAATGATTACGGAGTATTGGACAGAGTTGGACTTAAAGGGCTATCCCATTACCGGGGGTACAAATAACTCAATATGCTTCTGCCTCTCGGTCTTCTAAGAGGGGTAGTACTTTAGCACATTGGAGCCGAATTGAACTACCAGTCAACTTATGGAAGCCTGTGGGGTCATTATCTTCTTCCTAAATGAAAAACCAATGGTGTTGGTAGCATCCCAAAACCTCTCTGTCAAATCCTTGAGTAGGTAATGAAAAACCAATGGTGTTGAGAAGCTTTCTAGCAAGACTTTCAATGCCCTTCAAATCGGGGCACCCTTTCATGAATTGTTGACTCTGAAAACAAAAGAAGGCAAGATCATTATAACGAATTAAAAAAATATCAGGAATTGAAAAAAGAGAACAGCATTAACTTGCAAGAAAAAATAAAGAACTTACGCGTACGACACCATATCGAGTGATGGTACATATGTGCTGGTGCTTGTTCTCTTCAGTATAACAAGTGGGAGGTGTCAATCCATCAAACGGTCTAAGGACTAACACCATAATTGCCCTTTAGTAATATATCGCCACCTCGATGACGTGACGGGTGAGATTGTGCATCAGCCACTGCCATATGCAAATCCCAAAAAACTGAGTCCACAAAAGGTGAAATTCATAATCATAAGACATCAAAAGGCCACGCACATTTTTTTGTAAAATTTAACCACGAATTTAGCAAATTGAAAAACTGAAACTTGCCAAAATAGTTATGCAGCACAAAACTAAGTCCAAGCTAGCGGTGTTCATGGGTTAGGTACCCCAACTTAAACAATTTTCGATTCAGGTAACCGAAAATTCGGGTCAGCTATCCCTCAAATTAAAACATGTTGTCTTAAATTTATACTGTAAGCACACGGCGTAACTGTAGCTAGCAACCAGATAGTACGGGTCATGTCTATAGGGAACTCGCTTTCGAGTACCAAAACTAATTTAGACACTCAATCTAGACCAATCAAGTTGTAAGTTTGTTGTATGCTTGGATTTAAACTACAGAAATAATAACTAAAAGGTTGAATGAGACAACAAGATATTAAAACACCTAGGTTGAGATATCAGCAGAACTATGCTAGCTGAACCAATTGCTAACCCAGTCAAAAATTCCCAAGCATGCATTATGAGTAGATAGATTGCCAGTTAAGCTCATCTTCTCCCTCTCTCAAGGGTCGAAGACTAATCCTAGAACTGCAGTCACCGATTTTCATAGAACTAAAGTCATATGATTACAAGATCTACAATCTCGAATGCCAATTAAAACATTAATTATTTTCATATGAAAATCCCAACTGTCTACTAATTCACACTAGGTAAAGGTTTCACATTTCAACGCTCCCTAAACCAGAATAATAGTTGGCGAATGCTCTTCCAAGCATTTCATCGAACACATGGTGTGCATAGTAGAAATCATGAATACAAGTATGAGAAAAATAAGGGATTGAGGTTAGATTTTGATTCAACTAAACATAATCGACTTCAATCCCAACCCAAGTTGGGAGATTAGCCGCAAATCATACTAACATTCAGTAATTCAACCATAAGAGAAATAGGCATGATTCAACTAAACTCAAGAACAACAACAATAAAAGAGAGAGAATGGAAGAACCAACTTGAATTAATCGTCGTCTCAATGTAGATCGATCTTCAAATTAAAGAATTCTATACCAGAGATAAAAATCAAAAACTATGAATAAATACCTAAAAATCGCCTAAAAGGAAGTATGGGAAAAGAAACACTAAATATCCCCTAAAACAGCCCCGAGGAAAATTTAAGTCGCGCTACAGGACAGAGGAGGCACGGTCGTACCACATGGCATGACTAGACCGTGCCAGCTACCAACATGTGCCACGGCCAGACCGTGCCACATTGCTGGCTCGCTGGTCGTGCTAGTTTTGTGCGGCACGAGCGTGCCACTCGGCATGGTGCAGCTATGCTCGATCGTTAGCACTTTCGTGCGACGTTGAGTGACCTTTTTTGCGATTTAAAACTCGCCTCCTTGGCACTCCTTTCTGCTGAATATCACCCATCTTTCTGTTCCTTCAATAAAAGTCCTGAAAATACAAAAGATGTTGCACAAGCGAAATATATGCTGAAGGATGCCGATTCGATCCTTTCTTAACACGATAGAAGATGAAAACCCGAGAGAAAAGAAGTCAAATAAGGGCTAAAGTAGGGTTGAAATAGAGGTTTATCACTCCCCCATGCTTATCTCTTGCTTGTCCCCAAGCAAGACTAGGTCATGAAGTACCAAAAGGGAGATGAACCTCCGTCCACGCTCTTCCTCAGGCAAGAGATGAACGATCAACAATCCAAGATAAACTATGCATTAAAGGTGGCCAATTTCAAGTGTGAAACATCCTAAATAAGACTTATGCATTGCCATTCATACATCACCCTACCCAAATGCAACACATCAATCACCCCAATATTGAAGCACATAGCAAGATAAGACCTTCCTCAATAAGTGGTGAGTAAGTGAGACCGTGTTGAGTTATTTTATTTAAGTTTTGATGATAACAAATCCAAGTGTAAAAATTTGTCCAAGTAATGTTGCTCCAAACACGATCTCCAAACAGGTCTAACTGGTGTTTGTAATCCTTATTGTATTAACTGGTTTGCTACATGTGAGAACAAGTCCTTAAAACAGGTTTCACGTGGTGATTCTATATTAAGTCAAGAACGCCATCTCGACAGTTGATTGTAAGGCATGTTCCTGAACTCTAGCAATGCAAAGAACAACCCCAGCAAACAAGGTGGCCTTGGTCTTCACAGCAGCTCTACAAATCTTGGACAAGATGACTGATTCAAAACAAGAAGTCTTGGGTATATAGGTTTTATTTATTTAGACTCTTGTTAATATGCCAATATTGAAAATGCTTTTTAAACACCTCTTGAATCGGTATTCGCACTAAGTACTTCAGAACACCAGTTGCGAACAACGCTGCAAATAGGGTGCCTAGGGTGTTTCTAAATTGAAGTGGCCATACCCGGTTATCTTTGAAAATTCATTTCGGTTGGCCAAGATCTCCAGTATACCTTCCTTAAACTCCAAGGTTGCTATTTTTCTGGAAAAGATATTTCTTGAAAATATTGTGAGAGATTTGCGAAAATAGGTTTTTGGGAATTTGCCAAAACTAAAAGATTTCCTTTGTCCATATTTTCGGATATGATAAAAATTTCAAAGCTGAAGATTTCAGGTTGCTTTTTGAATCCTCTTCACGGCTATGGGAAGATAAGGGTTATCTCTTAAGATAACAAATCCCTTATACTTTGGGAAAAAATTGTCACTAGCCGTTGGGGAGTATTTTTCTTGAAAAATCATTTTCTATACTTAGCTGATTCTCTTGGTTTTGACCGTTGGAATTCTTGTTTAAATATAGCATTTTACTCCCTTTAAATGATACACACGAGAGAATAGCAAGAAAAGAAAGCAAGAGAATATCTAGAAACACAACACACGCAAAAAGCAAAATTCAAAAAGTGGTTTTTCTAGTGGAAAGAATTTTTAGAGCTACACTTGAGAAAAGAAAAACCGATACAAGTTGTGTTTAAACCAAGCTTTCAATATATTGGCATACTAGGACTTCATTGTACCTTACATCTGCTTAAGACAGAAGCACCCAGTAAGGTGTTTTGTAACCCTGATCTTGAATCAGAAAAGTGAGTGAGTGGTCCTCAGTCGTGTGGACTTTGGACGTGTCCAATCTGGTGAGATTTAGACGTGGTGTAATCTGCCTTAGAGAAGGAGGTTACGTGGTTGCAAGTTGTAACAAGGTGTGTTACATTTGTAACGAGTTAAGCCCGGTTTAGTGAAGTGGTTAAATCCTACACGAGGTAGGTCGTGGTTTTTCACACCTCAGTTGGGCTAGAGGTATTTTCCACGTAAAAATTGTGTGTGCTTTATTTTCCGCATTTATCTTGGTGATTTCCGCATTTGCAATATTTGAGAACACCCTCTGCAAACAAGTCACAGGGGTGTTTGTTATTTACAACGCGAAAATCAGACACCACAATTCACCCCCCCCTCTTGTGGTAGAATACTCACGATCTTAACAAGTGGTATCAGAGCAGGTTCTCTCACAAGAGGCTAACACCTTGAGAGATTCTGAAGATGAGTACACCACAAGGAATTCTTGAAGGGCAATCCATTACTCGTCCACCCTATTTCAACGGCCAACATTATAGTTGGTGGAAGAATTGGATGAAAAACTATATTCAGGCAGAAGATTATGAGTTATGGATGCTCATCAAGAATGGGCCCCTTGTTCCCACCAAGGTGCTTGAAGATGGTAAGACGATTTCCAAGGAACCTAAAGAGTTTGATGCTGAAGATTATAAGAAAATGGAGAAAAATGCCAAGGCCAAGAAACTACTATATTTTGGCCTAGGACCCGATGAATACACTCGCATCTCTGAGTGTGAATCAGCCCAAGTTATCTGGAACGCCCTGCAAGTTGCTCATGAAGGTACGAGTCAAGTTAAACAATCTAGAATTGAGCTACTTATGCGACAGTATGAGTTGTTTTATATGGGTGATCGTGAGACTGTGATGGATATGTATACGCGGTTTACCCACATCACGAACGAGTTAAAATCTCTGGGAAAGTCTTTCACCACTGAAGAGTTGGTGAGGAAAATCCTCAGAATTCTACCTCGTACGTGGGAGGCCAAAGTAACAGCCATCCAAGAGGCTAAAGACATGAAGAAGATCACCCTTGACGAGTTGATTGGTAATCACCAAACCTATGAACTCCGGAAAAACTCACAACAAAAAGAGGAGCAAAAGAAGGATCGTGGGCTTGCCTTGAAAGCACATGAGGACACTGACTCTGACCTTGAAAATGAAGATATGGCCTTAATGACCAGAAAATTCAAGAAATTCTTCAAAAAGGTCAAGGAAAACAACAAAAGAAAAGACGTCAGTAAGTCCAGAAACACCCTCAAAGAACAGCTCACAGGGTGTTTCAAGTGCGGCAAACCAGATCACTTAGTCAAAAATTGTCCTCTGCTTCGAGAAGATCAGATGTCTGAACATCCTCGGAAACAGGGTCGAAAACACCCTGTAAACAATCTGGGCAAGCGATTCTCGAAAGCTATGCTGGCTGCTTAGGGAGATTCCTCTGAGGATGAAGGAGAATCTGAAGCTGAAGAAGAGGTCGTAGCACTGATGGCACAAAGTGATTCAGATTCAGATGATGGATCAACAATCAGCCTCTCAGATCTCAAGAACAAGGTACATGGTCTTAACAAAGCTACTTTAGAAGAACCTCTATATAATTTGATAGACACCTGTGCTGATCTAAAAAGAGAAGTTCGTGACCTAGAGCTTGAAAATGAAATTCTTATAAATGAAAAACTTGGTTTACATGAGATTATTAACGTGCTTAGAGAAGATCTCTTTCTAAAAGAAGGCGATTACACTCAAGTAGAGGAAAAACTCTTTAAAATGGAAGAATCAGTTGAATCCCTGCTAAATGAAAGGCAGAGCTTGAATGCTACCATAAAAAAATTGGAAACTGATCTTGCCACAAACAACCGCTGGAACAAATCCTCACAAGCCCTTGATTGGTTAAACACTCACCACGATCGAAACAGAAAGGGACTTGGATATAAGCCTAAACGGACCATTTACCCAATACATAGGAAGTATGTGGGATTACCTGAAAACATCGTTTGCTTTCATTGTGGTAAAACAGGTCATTATAGATACACTTGCCCTTTAAGAAAACATGCCAATGAAAAGAATGAAAGGTATGTGAAACAAATCTGGATTAGAAAAGATGAGCTTTACATGTCTTAAAGAATGGGACCCAAGTGGATCAGGGTTCCCAAAACTAACCCGTGATTTGTTTTACAGGCTGAAGTGAGAGAGAAAAACCTTACGAACAACCCCACCAACACCCTTGAAAACAGGCAGTTGTGGTTTGTTGATAGTGGGTGTTCACGGTACATGACTGGTGAAAGATCAAATTTTCTCTCACTTACAGCTTTGAATGGTGGGAGTGTAGCATTTGGAAACGGCAAGTCTGGGACAATTGTCGGTATAGGTAATATTGGTAAAACTCTCTCCCACTCAATTGATAATGTGCACTTAGTTGATGAGTTAAAACACAATTTGGTAAGTGTGTCCCAACTGTGTGACAAGAACAACCTAGTACTGTTTTCAAAAACACGTTGCTTGGTTGTGAGTGACGACACAGGAAATGTTGTGTTGAGGAGGAAGCGATGTCAAAATGTTTATAAAGTGTGTATTTCCACTCTTCCCCAAAATAATATGACTTGTTTAAATGCATTAAATGATGATATAATGTTATGGCATAAGAGACTAGGTCATGCAAGGCTGTCCTTGTTAAACAAACTTGTTTCCAAAGATTTGGTTGTTGGACTACCTTCCATCAAGTATAATGATGACAAGGTATGTGAAGCTTGTGCAAAAGAAAAACAAGTCAGATCTTCTTTAAAATCTAAAAAATGTGTAAGCACTATCCGACCTCTTGAGTTATTGCATATTGATCTATGTGGTCCCATGAGGATAGCTAGTAGAGGAGGGAAAAGGTATGTGCTTGTAATAGTGGATGATTACTCTCGATTTACTTGGACCCTGTTCTTGGCCTCCAAGAATGAAACTTTTGAGAATTTTATTGCCCTTCTCAAAAAGATTGAAAAGAGAGTAGGACACTCATTGGTTAGCTTGAGGTCTGATCATGGTACTGAATTTAAAAATGCAAGCTTTACAAAATTTTGTAATGAACATGGTGTTGATCAAAACTTCTCAACCCTGAGAACACCCCAGCAGAATGGGGTGGTTGAACGAAAAAATCGTACCCTAGAAGACATGACTAGAACAATGCTTATTGCTAGTGGTCTTCCTAACAACTTTTGGGCAGAAGCTTTGAACACATCATGTTACATTATAAATAGATGCATGATTAGACCCATTTTGAAGAAAACTCCTTATGAACTTCTTAAAGGCAGAAACCCCAACATTATGCATCTAAGAACATTTGGTTGTAGATGTTTCGTGCATAACAACGGGAAAGATGCCTTAGGAAAGTTTGATTCAAGGAGTGATGAGGCAATATTTCTTGGTTATTCCTCTCACAGTAAGGCATACAAAGTCTTTAACAAAAGAACCTTGTGTGTTGAGGAAAGTGTGCATGTGTTTTTTGATGAATCTAACTCTTTGAATGAGAGTAATGCATAGGATGAAGAGTTTGAATTAGGTCTTGTCCAAAAGGAGCTGTTGAACCAAGAAAAACAAGGTGAGAACACCTTGAAGAAAACAGGTACAGAAGCTATTCCTCAAAGCGACAGGCAAGGTGAACTCCAAACAGGGGGAAACACCGTTGAACCCTGTTCGTAACCATGTTCTTCAGGAACCAACTTGCATACAGGTGCAGAAACAGGATCAGGAGGTGTTCTTGAGCCTGATCCTACACACACTTCAGTTAGAACAGAACATGTGTCTGTGTATCCAATTAATCCAAGACCATGGAAGCACCATAGTTCGCACCCTCTTGATCAAATCTTGTCAGATATTAATACTGGAGTGCAAACTAGATCTAAACTTAAGAATTTTTGTGCTTTCTAAGCTTTTCTTTCTAACATTGAGCCAAAAAGTGTGAATGAAGCTCTTGCAGATTCAGATTGGATCGCGGCTATGCAAGAAGAATTTCATCAATTTGAAAGAAACAAAGTGTGGCACCTTGTACCTAAACCTGCAGATAGAACAATCATTGAAACCAAGTGGGTGTTCCGAAATAAGCTAGATGAGTCAGGAACAGTCACTAGGAACAAGGCAAGGCTGGTGGTTCAAGGGTACAATCAAGAAGAAGGGATTGATTACAAAGAAACCTTTGCACCAGTTGCTAGAATTGAGGCTATTCGAATCTTAATAGCCTTTGCAGCTTATATGGAAATCAAGCTATATCAAATGGATGTGAAAAGTGCATTCCTAAACGGATACCTTAAAGAAGAGGTGTATGTCAAACAACCCCCTGGTTTTGAAAATGGTGATTTTCCAAATCATGTTTTTAAACTTGACAAAGCACTTTATGGTTTAAAACAAGCTCCAAGAGCTTGGTATGAACGATTGTCAGGCTTTTTACTTGAAAATGATTTTAGAAGAGGCAAGGTAGACAATGCCTTTGTTTCTAAAATCTAAGGGGGAACATTTATTGATTGTCCAAATATATGTAGATGACATTATATTTGGTGCAACTCATCATGATTTATGCGATGATTTTTCAAATATGATGAGGAGTGAGTTTGAGATGAGCATGATGGGTGAGCTTAACTTTTTCTTAGGCTTACAAATCAAGCAAACTTCAAACGGCACCATGATCCATCAACAAAAGTATATCAAGGAGCTACTTAAGCATTTTGGGATGGAGTCGGCCAAACCCATAGACACTCCTATTTCTCCTTCAACCAAGTTGGTTATGGATGATGGGAGTCCCTAAGTTGAGGAAAAGCTCTATAGGGGCATGATTGGGTCACTCCTATACCTAACCGCTAGTAGACCGGATATTGTTTTTAGTGTTGGTTTATGTGTCCGTTTTCAGTCTAGTCCTAAAGAGACTCATCTTAAGGCTGTTAAACGGATACTAAGATATTTAAATCATACACCTGATTTAGCTCTATGGTATCCTAGAGGTTGCAATCTTGATCTTGTTGTATATGCTGATGCTGACTATGCAGGTTTCCTAGTTGATAGAAAGAGTACCTCATGTATGGCTCATTTTCTTGGACCTTGTTTGGTATCTTGGGCTACAAGGAAGCAACATTCAGTTGCCATGTCCACAGCAGAAGCTGAATATGTTGCAGCAGCTTCATGTTGTGCTCAACTGTTGTGGATAAGACAACAGCTTAAGGATTTTTGTGTTGACACTAGATGCATTCCTATTTTTTGTGATAATACTAGCGCTATTAACATTGCCAAAATCCCTTGTCAACACAAAAGGACAAAACATATTGACATTCGACATCATTTCTTGAGAGATAATGTTGAAAAGGGTTTAATCTCTATGAATTTTTGCTCAACGGAAAATCAAATTGCTGTTATATTCACTAAGGCACTAGCTAGAGATCAGTTTGAGAGAAACAGATTGGAATTGGGGTTGGTGAAAACACCCTGAGAAGACCTGTTCTCAGAGGTAGATCAAGCTGATAAAAACACCCTATAATACCTGTTCTATTCACTTGTTTGCAATTCTTGTGGCCTATGCTTAACGAATATGTGTAGTCTGTGTGCCATTATGATTATGTACTGCTGTCTTGGGAGATGGAGAAAGAGTAATCATGACAGACCTTGGAATAAGAGAAGCATGTTCAAGAACAGGCGACTCGAACAGGTATGCCTTAATTGCTATTATTGTATGATGCCTGCTTAAATTCTAGGTGTTCCCTAGGTGGCACTTTATAACAGGTGGGGAGTTTAAAAACCGCCTTGCGTGCATCTATCTTCTTCATCTTGCTCTCTCTCTCTCTTTCTCCTCTGTTCTTGCTTTCAAAACCCTAGCAAAACCCTCAAGTCCTCCTTGCGATAATGGCTTCCAAAACCGATTTTTCATCAATCTCTGAGAGTAACAACATGATTACACTCTCAATTCCGGCTCCTCCTCGCCCAATTATCCACAAAACCTTCAGGTATCTCACTCGGCTAAACCTCAAAAGTGTTGGGCTTGAGTTGAATGATATTCCCTACCCCTTTGGTTGGGAATTAATGGTGTATGTGGGACCAATCCCTTGTCCCATTTCTTCTGCAGCAGGTGCTGGTTCTTTGGGCTTCCAAGACCAATTCTTGGAGAACTCAGAAACCATTTTTGGGGATTTTGAACCGTGTTCTTCTACACCACTCCCGGAAACAACTCAAAGAACAGAGGATGTGTTCTTCGATCTGAAGGAGGATTCTGGTGAGAAACCAGGAGAAAGTCCTGTTCAAGGGGATGACTCTGTTCCTCTAGTCTCTCGATCTGGAGAGAAGAGGAAAAGGGTAAAGATGGTGGCTAGGCGCACCCAAACGCCAAGAACACGACCACAACCAAGGTCTCGCCCCTCTCTAACTCCCTCTTCTCCTCCTCACCGGTCTCGCAAGTCTGCGAGAATTGTCTTCAGATCAACCCCCAGATCCTCTAAACCCTCTGCACCTATCATCGAGGAGATTTCCTCTTCTTCTGAAGGGTTCTCGACTTTTGACTCTGAGGACACCACCTTCAAACAGGGGACACCGGTGTTTTCTGAGTCCTCTAAAGATCAAGCCCCTCCAAAATTAGCCACTAAACCTGCTGTAAAACTCTCTCCTGCAAAAACACCCCTCAAACGAAAACCCAGAACAGCCCCCCTACCAAAAGCTACCACCTCTGTTCCTGCCCCCAAACGCCCAAAGCAGTTCACTCCCTCTCCTATGACTGACAAACATGCGCAGTTGCTTAAGCGCAATGTCGTCAGGGGGAAGGTAGTGTCTGTAAGTTTTTTGAGGAACAGGGTCTGTGGGTGTTCTTGACTAAGCTTCGAGCCCAAGGCTGGCTTGAGTTGTTTACAAACACCCAGTTGGGGTGTTCTGTGCCTGAGTTGGCTGAATTCTATGCCAACTGCGAGGTCACCGAAGGGGTGGTGACAAGTTCTGTGAATGGGCAAGGCATCAGGGTTGATGCGCCCAAACTTGGGAAAATTCTAGGAGTGCCCTCACAAGGCTTTGTTGTGTATGTGAGGGAAGACAAAGCAGCCCTGGAACCAGCCAAGCTACTGGAGGTGTCCAAACGCCTCAGTCAGAAACAGGGTCTGAGAACACCCTCCTCTGTCAAAAAGGGTGATCTGATTCCTCCCCACCAACTCCTTTTCATGTTCGTCATTAAGAACGTGATTCCAAGGGGTCAAGGGAGAAACTTAGCAGGCCTTTTTGATCAGTGTCTGGTCGACTTATTGGATAAGGAGGAACCCATCAATCTTCCAGCTATCATGATTCGCCACATTGGGCAAATTGCGAACACCACCCGGGCTTATGATATCGGGTATGGGTTTGTGCTGACGAAGGTGTTTGAGCACTTTGGCATAGTGCTCACACGGCGAGTGGAGGCCCAAGTCATTGATGCAATTGGGATTGACACTCTGCTAGGGTGTGGTTATGAGTTTGGCGAAGGGTCCGCTTCCAAACAGGGTCGTCGACCACCTCGACGACCTGTTTCTGAGCAACCGTCCACCAAGGTTGAGGCTGTTCTTGAGGACGATGCTCGCCTCAAGGATGAGCTATCAGCTGTCAAGGCTGCTCTTGTTGAGGAACAAGCCCTCTCTGCCAAACGCCATGCAGACCTGCTTGCTCTTCTCTCCACTCTTGCCCCTAGCACTCCTCCTCTGCAGACGAAACCACCCCCTGCTCCCTGATCGTCTAGGCTGTTTTTGTTGTTTTTTTGTTTTTTGCTGCTTGTTATTTTGTTACAATTGTACTGCCTTGCTTATTAATGAAATATCTAATTGCAGTCTCTCTTGCTTGTTGTTCCTTCTCTTTTCTACTTGTTGTTATGGCTTTTCAATGACACCAAAAGGGGGAAGAAGAACCTACCTATTGACAATACATGAATCTCAACCTGACCTTGACTTACGTGGATCCCTATCAGCATTCAGCATTCATTTCTTTGTTTTGTAATATGGTCACTTAGTTTGTCATCATCAAAAAGGGGGAATTTGTTGAGTTATTTTATTTAAGTTTTGATGATAACAAATCCAAGTGTAAAAATTTGTCCAAGTAATGTTGCTCCAAACACAATCTCCAAACAGGTCTAACTGGTGTTTGTAATCCTTTTTGTATTAACTGGTTTGGTACATGTGAGAACAAGTCCTTAAAACAGGTTTCACGTGGTGATTCTATATTAAGTCAAGAACGTCATCTCGACAGTTGATTGTAACGCATGTTCCTGAACTCTAGCAATGCAAAGAACAACCCCAGCAAACAAGGTGGCCTTGGTCTTCACAGCAGCTCTTCAAATCTTGGACAAGATGACTGATTCAAAACAAGAAGTCTTGGGTATATAGGTTTTATTTATTTAGACTCTTGTTAATATGCCAATATTGAAAATGTTTTTTAAACACCTCTTGAATCGGTATTCGCACTAAGTACTTCAAAACACCAGTTGCGAACAACCCTGCAAACAGGGTGCCTAGGGTGTTTCTGAACTGAAGTGGCCATACCCGGTTATCTTTGAAAATTCATTTCGGTTGGCCAAGATCTCCAGTATACCTTCCTTAAACTCCAAGGTTGCTATTTTTATGGAAAAGATATTTCTTGAAAATATTGTGGGAGATTTGCGAAAATAGGTTTTTGGGAATTTGCCAAAACTAAAAGATTTCCTTTGCCCATATTTTCGGATATGATAAAAATTCCAAAGCTGAAGATTTCTGGTTGCTTTCTGAATCCTCTTCACGGCTATTGGAAGATAAGGGTTATCTCTTAAGATAACAAATCCCTTATACTTTGGGAAAAAATTGTCACTAGCCGTTGGGGAGTATTTTTCTTGAAAAATCATTTTCCATAATTAGCTGATTCTCTTGGTTTTGACCGATGGAATTCTTGTTTAAATATAGAATTTTACTCCCTTTAAATGATACACACGAGAGAATAGCAAGAAAAGAAAGCAAGAGAATATCTAGAAACATAACACACGCAAAAAGCAAAATTCAAAAAGTGGTTTTTCTAGTGGAAAGAATTTTTAGAGCTACACTTGAGAAAAGAAAAACCGATACAAGTTGTGTTTAAACCAAGCTTTCAATATATTGGCATACTAGGACTTCATTGTACCTTACATCTGCTTAAGACAGAAGCACCCAGTAAGGTCTTTTGTAACCCTGATCTTGAATCAGAAAAGTGAGTGAGTGGTCCTCAGTCGTGTGGACTTTGGACGTGTCCAATCTAGTGAGATTTGGACGTGGTGTAATCTGCCTTAGAGAAGGAGGTTACGTGGTTGCAAGTTGTAAC
The DNA here is from genome assembly GCA_017589665.1 of Selenicereus undatus. Taxonomy (NCBI): domain Eukaryota; kingdom Viridiplantae; phylum Streptophyta; class Magnoliopsida; order Caryophyllales; family Cactaceae; genus Selenicereus; species Selenicereus undatus. The sequence goes on along the minus strand of JACYFF010010365.1, from coordinate 39,585,426 downwards.
AAGGTGTGTTACATTTGTAACGAGTTAAGCCCGGTTTAGTGAAGTGGTTAAATCCTACACGAGGTAGGTCGTGGTTTTTCACACCTCAGTTGGGCTAGAGGTGTTTTCCACGTAAAAATTATGTGTGCTTTATTTTCCGCATTTATCTTGGTGATTTCCGCATTTGTAATATTTGAGAACACCCTCGGCAAACAAGTCACAAGGGTGTTTGTTATTTACAACGCGAAAATGTTTGAGCCAAAAATATGATATTTTTAAAGTACTTTTCCACCAATT
>JACYFF010010365.1:39464677-39585140 GCA_017589665.1 Selenicereus undatus | reverse complement strand
CTTTTTCTTTTATTTGTTTTTCCATCCCCCTCAAAACCCTTTCAACAGAAAATCAGACACCACAATTCACCCCCCCTCTTGTGGTAGAATACTCACGATCTTAACAGACCGGTAGAACCTCACCTTAGGACAAAGTGGATTGCTCCTCTCAATGTGTTTAAATATGTAACAAAGGTGCACTCAATACTCTATCCGATCAACCAAACTACCATAAGCTTGGTAGAGTTCTCGATTCTCCACCACCTAATGCAATGTGCAATATGCTAATCATGAGGACTTGTAGAAAGGATGCAATTGGGCCAAAGGTAAAAGGGTGAAAAGTGGGGAAAAATTTTGGAAGAGTGGTGCTAATAGTCGAAAGACTAGGGAGCAAAAAACACTTCCACAACTAATGTCGGAATAACAACTTCACACCACAACCAGAAATTGGCAACAAACCCCACAAAAATGTCAAGGGAGGAATTAGGCAATCTTATCGGATTACCTTCATGCCAATCACTTTATTCACAATTTTTCTACTTCTTTCTTTTCTTTTCCTTTCCCTTTTTTTTGTCTTTGCTTCCTCCTTCTTTCTATTTCTTTTCTTTGAAATGAAAAAGGACATGTGAATGGTATGGGAAACACAAACTCAAATCACGAATCCCCCCAAGCAAGCCACCAATAAAGTACCCAAGTTGAGCTAACTTTCGAAGCAAACCCAACTCAACATGGAAGTGTTGCCCCACTAAATCTTGACAAGGATATGGAAAATATCAATAGGCCAAGTGGGTAGTGTGTAGGGTGCGACAACAAAGACAAGGGGAAGGGCACAAAGGGCTAGCAAAGAGGATTGTACATATTAATGGGTGGCTTTTTGGCTCATGTGGCTAAATGGAACAAAAATTGCCTCAATCATATTAACACAAGCACATGCTGAATGCGATTTCAAAGAGAACAAGGCCAAGTTCTAGAGATGCAATCCTGGATGAATCACACATGAATGGAAGTACGAGACTATATGTAATGAATAGTCATTAGGCTCAAAGTCTCATAGGTAAGTCTACCGCAATCAAACAACTTACCCCAAGGTATGTCCCACTTATCAAAGTTAATCAAGCCAAATCACATGAATTTCAAGGGCAATATGACATACAACATAGGGTAGGGGAGCTACAAATGGCAATGTTAAAATACCATTTCACATAAATTCACACCATAACAGGCCACACTTCAACATACAGATCAACCTGATCAATTAATCATCACCCCTTGTGTTCTCTTCATTAGATGGGTTTTTGCGCACTTTTATTCAAAAGCAGTAAATGTAACTAAGAAAGTGGTAAAGGATATAAGGGGAAACGAAGAGAAGGGTAAGAAGTAGTACCTAAAAAGGTTACAAATGTCCCCACTCGATTATTTCACCTTTCTGATATGCAAAATCTAGCCTATATGCTCTAAACTACATGCGCTATTAAAGGGAAGATGTAGAGATAACCAAGTAAAACTACTTGACATCCTGTCTATGTGATGCAAATGCAAGTTATCCCTTTTAACATATGCCCCAAAATCTATAATTCCACCCAAAGAGCTACAAGCTCACCCCCCCTGCTTGAGATTTTCATTGTCCTCAATGAAAAGGACAAATAAAAAGACCAAGGGGACGGGGAAATGAATAGCACTAGAGGGAAACGGGTGGGTTGGGGGGTAGAAAGACACACTGTTTTTTTTTTGCCACAAATAATGAAATACTTAGGTTGCCTCCTAAGAAGTGCTCGTTTAAGGTCTGTAGCTTGACGCATACTTAGCAGAAGAGGATGACGAGATGAAGAAATGTGGAGCAGGTGAAGTCGGAGTAGTTAATGCAGTCGACTCCTCTCCTAGGTGAAGAATAGTTTGTCCAGCATAGCTCAGGAAGGCTGGTGAAGAATCAGAAAAATCCCCAGACCTCATACGGGGCCTCCCATCTCCCTCGAATACCTTAATTGCATAGATAGTGTCGGGAGGAACAGTGCGTAATGGGATCTTAGGAGGTGGGGAAGCAGTTGACACAGCGAACGGTGGGGGTTGGGGGAGACAAAAATACACCCTTTTCCCACAAAATTGAAAAGATAATATGCCAGCTTGTACGTCGATTACTACTCCAGCAGTAGCTAGAAACAGTTGCCCCAAAATGATTGGCACCTGGGAGCTCTCGGCAATGTCGAAGACAATGAAATCGCATGGAATGACGAACTAACCCTCCTGGACAGGAATGTCCTCTAAAATACCAGTAAGTCGCCTCATAGAGTGGTCTGCGAGTTGAATGGTTAAACTTGTGGGTTGTAGGTCCTACAACTGAAGCCTCCTGTAAAGGGAGAGAGGCGTCAAGCTCATGTTGGCTCCCAGGTCACAGAGAGCTCCTTCAATCTGCAAATCCCCTATAGCACAGGGGATGGAGAAACTGCCCAGGTCTTACAGTTTGGAAGGTGACTGACTCTGGAGAATCAAGCTGCAGACCTCTCCAATAGGAACCACAAAAGGTCCCTATACTTCTCTTTCTTGGAGACAAGCGCCCTCAAAGATTGTAGGTAGACTGGCGTTTTCCTGAGAGCTTCTAAGAGGGGAGTATCAGCATAAATCCTCTTCAGCATATCCAGGAATTTTGCAAATTTAGGCTCACACTTAAATAGCTTAGCCCAGGCCACCCTTTTAGGGTAGGGTGCATGTGTTGGTAAGGGGAACCAGTGGTGAAGGTATAATTTCCCCATTAGAGCTCAACTTCCCCTTCTCCTTCTGGTCATCGATTCCTAAAGAATCAGGAACTGCAACTGTCTCCTAGAGAACCATGATAGGACCCTCATTTACCCATTCACCCGCTATATAAAGGGCATTGATGTGGCCCCAAAGATTGGTCTCAGACTGACCTGGTAGATTTCGCTGAGGTTGAGATAAGTGGCTGACCTACTAGGCTATCTAGGCTAAGTGTCCATCGCCTTCTGGTGGGAAGCCAACGCATAGAACTTAGAGCTCAGTTGGTTGATGAACTCGTTAAGTGCCTCATTGGTCTTCGACTGGGTGGCGATAAAGCGCTCAATGAGGCTTTTCAAGTGTGATGTAGGTTGAGGAGGTGGAGGGCACGGGGTGTAGGAGCTCTATACTGAAACCCCGGTGGCCGCATAACATGTTGAGTTGGAGGGTTGGGGTTTTTGTAGAGAGGGTTGGGGTGACTCCTTCATCCTGAACCTTAAGCATTTGGGTAGGAATTGTTTTGTGGTGTGGGGTTGAAGTTATATACGGTGTTGGCGTGCTCAATGGAGAAGGGGCTATTGAAGCACTCAGCGGATGTGTGCCCCTGCACACCACAAGTCTCACAGACCGCGTAGATCCCAGCTGGAATTGCGGAACTGCCTAGAGTGGGAGAAGTCCCTATCTTGTCAAGCCTCTGGGCTAACGCGTCTACTCTGCTAGCTAAGAGTGTGACAGCGTCGACGTCATGCTTACCACCACCTTTCCTCGGGGTGGCTCTCTCACTTGACCAGTGGTAGGTGTTGGAGGCCATCTCCTCCAACAGAACCCTCGCTGCCTCGATGGATTTTCCTATGAGAGCTCCTCCTGCAGCGGCATCTATTAAGGTCTTGACTGACTGTTCTAGCCCATTATAGAATGTCTGGACTGGAAGCCAGTTAGGCGCACCATGGTGAGGGCACTGCCGCTAGAGATCCTTGAATCTGTCCCAAGCTTTGTAGAGGGATTCCCCATCCCTGTGAGTAAAGGAAGTGATCTTAGTCCTCAGCCTCGTAGTTTTCCCATGTGGAAAGTATTTGCTAAGGAATGCCCTTGAAAGACTCCCCAAGTGGTGAATGAGTTTGGTTCGTCATTCTACAACCAATCGCTAGCTCTATCCCTTAGTGAGAAAGGGAAGAGCTGAAGTTGAATCGCCTCCGTGGACACCCTATTAATCTTGATGGCGTTACACTTTGCAAGGAATTTGCGAACATGAGCATTGGGGTTGTTTGTAGGGTGTCCACCAAATTGGTCCCGCTCCACGAAGGTGATGAGCGCGGGACTGAGTTCCAAGTTGTTAGCTTTGACCGTCGAGTGCACAATAGATGACGTGATACCCGATGCTTGTGGTAGGGCGTAATCGCACAACACCCTCTGGTCTTGCCCAGCCATCTCTACTTATGCCCTTTTCTTTCTTCTCGCTTCTCCGCATGCCAGTGTGCGGTTGCTTCTATCTCAGTGTTGAGTGAGACAAGGTTTTGATTTCTTTGACTCCTCCTATGCATACAAAAGCAAACACTATACACTACATAAAAGGGATCAACCCAAAGAAAGAACGCACTAGACTACAAAAAGGAAAAATAAAATATAATAAAGGTGTAGTCTCAAATATCCTAATCGGTTTTGATATCGAAAGAAACAAGTTCCATGACAATGGTGTCAAAAACTTGTTGTCTTAAATTTATACCGCAAGCACACCGGTGTAGCTGTAGCTAGCTAGCAACCGACGAGTATGGGTCGTGTCCACAGGGAACTCGCTTTCGAGTACCGAAACTAATTTAGACACTCAATCCAGACCAATCAAGTTGTAACTTTGTTGTATGTAGGGATATAAACTACGGAAATAATAACAACTAAAAGGTTGAATGAGAAAACAAGATATTAAAATAGTTTGGTTGAGATATCAACACAATTATGCTAGTTGAACTAATTGCTAACCCCGTCAAACAATCCCAAGCATACATCATGAGCAGGTAGATTACCAGTTAAAGCTCATCTCCTCCCTCTATCAATGGTCGAAGACTAATCTTAGAACTGCAGCCACCTATTTTAATGGAACTAAAGTCATAGGATTACAAGATCTACATTCTCGAATCCCAATTAGAACCTTAATTACTTTCATATTAAAATCTTAACTGTCTACTAAGTCACACTAGGTAAAGGTCCCATCTTTTAACGATCCCCTAAACCCGAATAATAATGGACAAATGCTCTTTCGAGCATTTCATCAAGCATATGGTGTCCATAGTAGAAATCATGAATACAAGTATGAGAAAAATAAGGAATTGGGCCTAGATTTTGATTCAACTAAACATAATCGGCTTCAATCCAAACCCAAGTTGGGAGATTAGCTGTAAATCATACTAACATTCAATAATTCAACCAAAAGAGATACAAGCATGATTCAACTAAACTCAAGAACAACAATAACGAAAGAGAGAGAATGAAATAATAAACTTGAATTAATCGTCATCTCAAGGTAGATCGATCTTCAAAGTAAAGAATTCTATACTAGAGATGAAAAGTAAAAACTCTGAACGAAAACCTAAAAATCGCCTGAAAGGAAGTTTGGGAAAAGAAAAGCTAAATATCCCGTAAAGCATCCCCGAGGAAAATTTAAGTCGCACTACAGGACCGAGGAGGCACGGTCGTGCCACATGGCACGACCAAACAATGCTAGCTACTGGCATGTGGCACGGTCGTGCCACATTGCAAGCTGGCTGGTCGTGCTAGTTTTATGTGGCACAGGCATGCCACTCGGCATGGGGCACCCTTGCTCGATCCTTGGCAGTTCTGTGTGACGTTGAGTGACCTTTTTTGCGACTTAAAACTCGCCTCATTGGCACTCCTTTCTACTGAATGTCAACCATCTTTCCATTCCTTCAAGAAAATTCTTGAAAATACAGAAAGATGTTATACGAGCGAAATATATGCTAAATGAGGCCGATTCGACCCTTGCTTAACACGATCGAACATGAAAACCTGGGAGAAAAGAAGTCAAATAGGGGCTAAAGTAGGGTTGACATAGAGGTTTATCAAAATCGAACCAAAATTTTTGGGTTCCCAAATTTCGAGTACCAGAAAGTTTCAGCTCGGGTTTAGGGCTGCCTAATAACCCAAATTATGTTTTTTCCTTTTTTTATATTTTTTTTGCTGTTTTCCAAGTGTGTTATTAGGCCCAGCACTTAGTTACCCAATTATAACAATTGTAATTTCCTTTAATTAGTGGAAGTGTGCAGGCAACTTCACAAACTGAGTATCCTCTCAAAATTGTGCAATATAATGGAGCCTATGTAGGTTGTACAAAATAATTATTGCACTTTGGTAGTGGCATACTATAAACATAAGATCACATGGCTTCCATCCAAGCTTGCATGTGTCTCTCTTAGACCTCTCAATTCGGGCGGGCGGGTAAAATACGGGTCGGGTGTATTTCGGGTTCGGGTAGAATACGGGTCGGGTGTATTTCGGTTATACGGGTTTCGGGTAAACCCAACGGGTCATGATTGCCATCTTTTGTGCCATTCTTGAGGAAGTAAAATTGGATATAAACGTTCGAGTTACTTGAACTCATATCAAATGCATCTTCACTATTTCATAACGACAATCCTATGTATATTTGTCAACTTAAAATTGACAAAAATGAAGGGAAAGAACAAAGATGTAATACGTTTATAACGACAACTACAAGCCTATCTGAAATATGAAATAACTATTATAGACATTAAATGAGACATAAAAGCTACTCATTTTTCACTCTTTGGACATGATCGAGGAGCAAATATATAATTAACCATACACTAAATTGTCTTATCGACATCACTACAAGATAGTCAACTGATTAAATCATCCTTATGGTAAGCCACAAAACATAAAGTCTTAAGTGATCAAGTCGCCCTAACAATAAGCCACAAAACAACCAAATCATAATAAGGACAATCAAAGCATACTTCAATGTCAATCTCCCAACATTAATAAAGTAGCTCACAAATTAGAATGGCCAAATTCAGTTTGGCCTCCTGATTCCACATCCAACGCTTCTTCTTCCTCCTCATCTTCTACTTCTTCTTCATCCACATTCAAAGTGACTTGAGAAAATTGAGCACATACACCATTGAGCTCTTGGTCATCCTCATCTACATCACCAAATATTTTTGCAAGTGAAGTTAATGTACTTATTATAAAATATAGCATGCATATAAAGTACAAAATGAAAAATATATGTTTGCAAAACTTACCCCCCTCAATCGTATATCCAAACAACCAACTACGTGTGGTAACCAATGCTTCCGCATTTTCAGGTTTAAGAGAAGCTCTCCACTTGGTTAGAATTCGACCTCCCATACTAAAGCAAGATTCAGAAGCCACAGTAGTTATAGGAATACTCAAGATGTCTCTTGCCATGTTACTCAAGGAAGGGAACCGATTTTTGTTCATTTTCCACCAACTTAAAATGTCTAGGTCGATGGTGTGATCCAATCTATACTCATCCAAGTATTTATCCAATTCTGAAGTTCTACACATGGATACTCCAACATTATCAAAATTTGCAAAACCCTACACAAGATGAAAATATACATTACAATGCAATAAGATATTGTTTTTTTTATAAAGATCAAGTAGATAATAGAAATCAAATTACGGGACTTACCAATAGATCATCCTTTCCTCTCCTTGCACCACTCACAGTTGCTTGAGGTTTTTCTTTTACATACTCATCAAAGAGCTTATACAACTGATCTTTCACAATCTTGGACTTCAACTCAGAAGTTTCAGGATCAACTGTTTGAAAACAATACATGATAAATTGAAACTTGTACCGAGGATCCAAAATGGCAGCAAATGAGAGAATCATACTATAATTATCCCAATAGTCCTTAAATTTTCCCCTCATCTTTGCCGCCATACTCCTAAGAATAACATCCTCACAAGAAGTCCATGATAATAAAAGGCTTTCAATCTTCCACACATTTTTCAGATATAAGTTTGCGGTAGGATATTTTGTACCAGATATAATAGTGGTCATCTCATCAAAGGGTTGAAGAAGATCACAAATCTTCTCAATTCTAGACCACTCTTCATCCGTGGGAAGATCAGGAAAGTTGGAAGTAGACCTTTCCATCCACCTCATACTTACAAAGGTAGCTCGATAAGGCAGTGCTCTCTCTAGAATCTTATAGGTGGAGTTCCACCTAGTTGGACAATCCAACCATAAACCCCTAGCACAATCAATGCCAAGACCCAATGCAATTTCCTCAAATTTCAACTTTCTACCTTCAGAACCAGTCACATATTTCACTAAATCCTTCACCTTACTTATTCCAACATCGATCAATTTCAAACCCTCTTTAACAATCAAATTTAACACATGTGCTCCACATCTAACATGAAAAAATTCACCAGCACAAGGCAAACGAGCATGCACGTTGAGAGTATCACGCAACATGTCTTGCATATTGTCATTTGCTCTAGCATTATCCAATGTGATTGTGAAGATTTTCTTATGAATTTTCCACTCCTTTAAAAGATCATGGATTTTGTCATGCAAGGCATTTGCACTATGAGGAGGGGGCACATGAACAAAACTTAGAATCTTAGAATGTAAACTCCAATTGGCATCAATGTAATGAGCAGTCAAAGAGAGAAAATCATGGCCCACACAAGAAGTCCACATATCAGAAGTCACACAAATCCTACTTGTAATTAGACTCAATGATGCCATAAGCCTTTGCTTTTCACGTTTGTGGATCTTCAAACAATGACCTTTAACTGTATTCCTAGATATTGTAACACAATTCTCATTCAAATATATGTGAATACTTCGGTTTCCCTCATGCTCTACAAATGTATAGGGGTACCCATGTCTAATTATAGCTTGTGCAACCAATTCTTTGTACTCTGATCGATTAATTTTTCTGGCCAGTTTTCCATCTTTAGTCATCATCATTTGACCCACATCAGTACTCGAACGAGCACCACAACTTTCAGTATGACGTCTAAAGTTGGACGTACCATTGCTAGAATCTGCATCGATGGGTCCTCCATTACAATATTTGCAATAAGCACGATCCTTGCCATCGAAAAAGTGTTTACCCTCTTTTATGTTATAATGCTTCCACACGCTAGAGGTCCAACGTCTTTTCTTGTTTGAAGGAGAATCATCATCTACTTCAACTGCAATTGGTGTACAAGGTGTAGAGCTCCCTAGAAATATTTGAAGCAATTTTTAATTTCCTGACACTTGAAATGAATATTGTAAAGAAAACCATTTTGAGTCAAGCTTGATGTCTTGTGCTCGTGATTAAATAGTTATGTACCCATCATTTTAGAGGACAACATGTTTTCAAACATCAATTCAAACTCAAACCAATTTAGGACTTTAGGTCATTATGTATATCAACATGTTACCCCCCATGTATGTACATAATAGATGTTGCGTAAAAAATCAACCTAAGCAAGTACAAATGATGATGCATTTAGGATTAGGTGCACGAGGGGCTGAGAATGAGATGGATGACCTATGAAATGAAGGCTAACATCCAAAGGTGTCAACATATTAGGTGCAGAAAAAGTCATCACAACTCACAAGACATGCTTAGCCTAACCACTTCCCATTAGAGGAATGATTGAAGACCCCAAACAGCATCATAGCCATCACCCAACTTATACCAATGCTCTGTTTGTGTGGTAGCAGGAAATTGAAGCAGCCAAGAGGCCCACGACAAATTTGACGCCCACTGCCCAGGCAACCTCTTTAATTTCAAATGCTAACTGCAATGTGGCTGTGAAAAATAGGTGACTTGTGGGTGTGCGAAATAGGTTTTAGGACTTGGTGCATTATACCTAGACCTGTCCTCTTTTCTTTTCTTTTTTTTTTAGTGGAGCAAAAAGCACTAAATGGTTTTAATATGGGGTCAGCTAGATTTTGGAAGCTGTCTCCCATCAATTTAGGAGTAGGGTTGCTATGTTTTAAAGAAAACCCCCTACTTAAGTGGAACTGTGGGATATGGCATTGGAGTAGCAGGAAGAGAAGACCAGTTGACACAGCAAAATTACATTACAAAAAGAAAGAAAAAGGTATGCAGCATCACAAAGATGGAACCATGAATTTGGAATTGCAGTAGTGGGAAGAGAAGATAAATTGACCCAATAATAAAGTAAAAGGCATAAATTGGTATTCAGTGTCATAAAAGTAGAGCCAAAATTCATTTACAATAATATCTCATCCTCATTTGATATTAGAACAACAACAGAAGAGACCTACAGATTCAAAAATAGCCTTGCATCCTCTGATCCTAGCATACATCTAACAACACTTTGCTGATGATAATAAAGCAAATAAAGATCTATTATCTTAAGAAAACCACCATTGAAACACCTATAAATTTAGGCAAATTTTGAAAGATCACACACAATCATATCCTAAACCTCATAATCTGAGTCATATGTCATAAACTCTTCGGTTGTTCCAAATTCACATCATTCCACTGGAAAAAGAAAAGAGGCACTCAAGAAAAGTTTAAAGCAGTTGTAGTCTTGTAGAGAAAAGATGATAAGTTAAAGCAGATTGATAATGAGGCAGTCAAGAAAAATTTAGAGATCATAGAGGAAAGATAGATAATCACCAAAAACAGAGTACACAAGTAAAAAAAGGAGCATGCTGATTTAAACAGAGGACAGAACCTGAGGGGTAGATTGGCTCACGAGTAGTATAGCGACCCAAAGGAGATGGAGATGAAGGACCACCAGAAGATCCTCGTCTTCCACGGCCATGGGTACCGGTTGTGTCAATTCGACGATGGGGCGCCATGGAAGATGACTAGAGGCACGAGTGAACTAAAAACCTTTTTTGAGGCAAGAGATGGAAGAGAAGATTATTGCTTGAAGATGGAAGAGCTAGGGATCGAGAGGGCACTGAAAATGGATGAGCTCGGTTGGAGATGACGCTCAGACTTGATGAAGTTAGAGAGCGAGAAGACCATGGAGATGGAGAGGCGATTAGGGTTTGAGCTTTCGAGGAGTTCAGCACGGCGTATCTACCTGCGAAGACAAGGTTGAAGCCTCAAAAGCAACACAACCCAAATAAAACCGGCCCACTAAACGTAAAAATTTAACCCATAAAATTCAAGGCCCTTGACCCGTCGGGTCGACCCGTGCCCGACCCGACTGAACCCGAATTTTTTTCGGGTTTTCGGGTTCGGGTTATTTCGGGTTTCGGGTCGGAAAACCATGTTCAGAACCCTAAACTTTCGGGCGGGTTCGGGTCGGGTTTGCAGGTCGGGTCAAATTCTGCCAGGTCTAGTCTCTCTCCCACTCTGCAACAGATCATCCATCCAACAAAGGAATTTTTTTTTCAAAAAAGGTTTTCTAGTACTTGAATTGGTAAAACCTTCGAACCGTATGCAAACCAAGCACCCAGAGAAAATTTCGGTTCAGGTAACCGAACCGACTTTTCTGAAAATTTCATGTCGAGTACCTAAAATTTCGGGTCGGGTCGCACTTGTTTGGCTTGGGTTCTTGGTTTCACACTGTTTGGAACTCCCCTAGCCTAAACTGCAATTCTAATAGTTATATAATTCAAAATTGCCACTCAAATTGCTAAGAATCTAGTGACTAATACAAAAACAAGCAAGATGAGTAATCACCTTGTGAGTTAGTGAAAAAAAGGGGACCTTGAGCTTGGAGAGAGTGAACAATAGAGATTTTAGAATGTAGAATGTCAAAGAAAGAAAAAGAATGAAGCGAAATAGTCAGACAATAGGGTTTTAAAACTTGCAAAAAAACTAAGGACATGCAGAAACCCTTAAAGGCTACAGCCGAGATCAAAATTATCTCGTTCAAAGGCAGCAGCGTGCCTGTTCATGCCAACACCTGAACAATCCACTTAGTGGTTGTCCAATCATGTCATTGAGGCATAATTTGAAAAACAACAACTTGTTTATCTAAGTATGAGTAACGTTCATTCGCGTTCAAGAAACTCAGGCGCCCAATGATGCAAAATAAAATGTGAGTACGTCGTCTTCCCCATCTTACTGTGTCAAAAGTTTTTAGAAGAGAAATTCCTTCTTGGATGTTAATGGATGTGGGACCTTCAAGCCTCAATTTTTTAAGCAAATGTGAGACCTTCTTAAATTTTCCAAACATATGTGAGACCTTCAAGCCTCAAATTATTTAAACAGGTGTAAAAGACCTTCAAGTCTCAACTTTCGTAACTGATATGAGATGTCGAAACTTCAAATGATTAGCATATGTTATTCGTGTGAGCTGTAAGCTTTGTAATAGGTGGCCTTAACACAATTTTGTAGGTGTGAGACCTTCAAATTTAAAAATGTTTTAACCATCTTCTGCAGGGTTTTAACCACTTGAGGAACACATTTACCTCAAGCCCATTTTCTTCAACCATAGTGGGAAGTTTTCAAATGCTATTCTCTTGGCAAGACTTGGGTGCTTGGAATGAGGCTTAGGCCCCAAAACATCTCTTATATTCACTTTTGCATTTGCATCCTTCCTGTATGATTTTAATTTACCTGCGGAATTTAGATTAGTTACATGCTTGCATGTCCTCATCATTGTCGCCCGATGATGGCAATTATGTAAGCCACTGATGGTGAATCAATGTTATAGTTGAATTTCTAGCGATCACTCTGCAAATAGATTATTTTCTCATATCAAGAAATTCTTAAAATGTTTAAAAGCATTTGAAAATAAAAAAGTTTCGAAAGTTACTGCCAAAAATATAAAAATCTTAGGGTGGGGGATTGAACTCAAGATCTAGATGATGAGAGTGAAACAGTGACCGACGTGGTGATCTATAGCCCACATTCAAACTGTCAAAAATAATTTACTTAAGGTGGAAAGCAGATTATGATGTCATGTTCAATACAACTGTTGGGACCTAGTGATAAGTTTACATGCCTAATGGCTACCACTTGGACCTAGTGTAGGTTGTTAGGTCATTCCCTGCTCTGCTCTTCATAAGCACATTCATAAGTCCCATGTGCTTTAAATCGTGGGATTGCAATTATTGGGCTAATAACTAAGGTCACAACAACATTAATGACAATTGAGCAATCATATTTATGAAAATTGTAGGAACAAAATAACTTGATTCAAGCTCCTTCTTAATAACTTCATTAGTCAGGTTACCTTACTGGCACTGTAAAAGGCAGCGTCACCCCCTCTTCCATCATGGTTTTTGCCTAGTGAAAACTTTTCATATTTCACTCTAGACACCCTACCAAAGAGAAACTCTGCTTCTCTAAACTCTATCCATCCCTTCACAAAAATACCTTTAAGAAACCGAGCTCTACAAAACTCTCGTAATATAAGTCTTTTAAAATTGGAATAAGCCTTTAATCTACCCTAAGACACTTGGCAGAAGGATTCAGGTACAAGTCTGCATCACCAACTGCTTCTATCGATGTAGATTCTAAAGGCGATTGACAAAGAAGAAAATATGTTTATAGTTTTCTTCAGTTCTTGTGCTAAATAATCATTTTTCTTTTTTATTCGCCATGATTATGTGATTATTCATTGTTTTATACATAAAATAACATTATATTCATAGGAAATCGATGATCAAGTTTATTGGTTTTTGGACATTCCTTTTCATCATAAAAATGGATTGTTGGCAAGTGGCTAAAGAAACGCTCTTCGTGCTACTTATCTTGGTAAAAACGAAAAGAATTGAAAACAAATCACCTTTTGCATGGAATTAAAAAAATAAAAGTTTTAATATATTTATTTTCAGAAGAGGTTGTTTTCCGAAGCAGGTGATCTAATGGTTGTATTCACCATTCATCAGACCATATCCTCACCCCATATTTGTTCTTATGGTTCATAACCATGGACTCCCATTCAAAATACACGGAATTATAATTTGACCAAAAATCCTTTTTCCAACATCGCTTGTGTCTTCGTTCTATGGAATGTCCATTCGATCTCGGGGTCAAGCTTAAAAGCATTCCAAAACTAGGGGAGTTGGTGATAAAATGGAGTACATGTGTTAAGTCAAAAATCATGCATTTTTGAATAATTATTTCGATTATATTATATATATTATTTCGTCTAATTTACTTTATTTTATATATCTTTCAGGTTTAGCATTAATAAAATAAAGAGGAGAAGAGAGGAAGTCGAAGTTCGAGTTTTACATTCTTGGTTATCAAGATGATCCAAGAGTAATAATTTTTGGAAAATATTATTTCCATAATTATTTATTTGGGCTATAGTTACAAGAGTTGGAGGAAAGGTATAAGTTTTGAGGGAGAAGTCTAGGGAAGAAAGGAATATGAGAAAAACAAAAAACAAAAAAAACCCCCTAGCTATCCCACCCCTCCTTTCCTCTCCATTATATATCATCATCATCATAAAGCATCTACATCGGAAGCCTATCACAACCCCACGCCTCTACACCAACCCATCATAAAAACCCACGGCTATTCCTTCATCCTCACCTCCATACACTCCACGGCACATCCCTCATCTCCTCACCCACACCTTCATGCCTTCAACCCCCTCACACTTACCACCATCATCATAAACCATCATCATCCACCTTCCCTAAGGCAAACCTTCATCAAAGCATCCAAGTAGTGTTTTCCTTTTTTCTTTATTTTATGTTCTTGCATTACTACTTTAATTTATTTTGTTACTTTAGATTATTGTGAAAACATGAATTATTTGGGTAAATTTTGTGATGTTAATTTTAATATGAGTGAGTAATTTTTTTTATACTTAGTAAAATCTTCTTGAAGCCATGCTAAATTTACTATTTTGAAATAAGTCTTATGGTTTATTGCCTAGTTGATTCATATTCATGATTCTATAGCGATTAGCGTTTATCGTTTATGATATTCGTGTTAAGTTAAGTAGAATGCATGCTAGTTAGTTTAATACGATTTCGATTGATAGTTTAGAAGACTATAATACGTAAAAGTTATAGTCTTTTACACTTAGGTATCACCCTAATTAATCATGGATGACTCAAACTCATCTCTTTTAATTAGGTAATCGCTTTAGATCTTTGTTAAATCGATTTGCTGGTAAATTGATTACAAAGTGTTAAATGATGTTTTTCTAATATGTAATACTCTAGTTTGATTAAATTTTTGCGCTGGTGTAAAGATTATCAAATTAGTAGGGTTTACATTAGAGCTGGACCTAATTAAACTAGAATCTAAGGAAAAACGGGGAAGAACCGCTGGTGGATGTCTTCTACAGTTCAACTCATGAATGAAATTAACTTGTGTGTTAATGATAAATATTAATTTGTATGGTGGATTGAGATTATACTAAGTATCCTTCATAAAGTTGACAATTTTTGATCATTATTTGTTGCGCAGAGTTAATTTGATTAGTTTGTTAATCTTTGTTCTATTTTTATTAGCTTCAATATAATTTCAATCGATCCCCTCCCCACCAAAATTATAGTCTTTGAGGAGCATCTTGGTAATTTTATATAGGTTAGACTTTGATTTTTAGAGTGGCTATAATTTTAGATTGATTTATATTCTGTTTTAGTATTTAATCACCGGTTTGTTAGAAATTAGACTAACAATAGTTATTTTTGTTATTTTTCTATTTTTATTAGTTCCTAGAGTTTATAGAGTGTCCTAGTCGGCCCATATTTAATTTTGTAATTTTTGGAAGTTATTTGATAATTGTTCTGAATTATTTTGTGAAATTGATATGTGCAGGTTTTTAGGTTATTAATTCTGAAAATTTCGATTTTAATTGTTAATTCACGATTATTAGGTATTGTTAAGTCCAAAAAATTGTGTCCTAGAATTAGGATAATTGTTTTTTATTATTTTCGTATTTATATTTATGCAGATTATTTTATTTCTAATTTCAGATTTAATATTCTGCATTGATATTCTGTGGTAATTTCCTGATTTGATTTTTCTGAAATTATTTGGATACAATTGTGGCGTCATAATCTTATATACCTGAATAATAACATTTTAGGTTACTGGTTTACATTTTTAATATTTATTTTCTGATTATTATTTGCTGTTTTGATTTTTAATTAGAATTTCAATTACTATTCTGTTTTTATTTTTCTAGATTACTTAGGAAATATTTTTACTGTTTTATTTCCAGAATATAATCCAAATCATTTAGGAGCATCATTGGGTGTTTTTCCAGATTTTTATTCATTAGATTTTAGTTATTTTAGAATTATTAAGATTAGATTTAGTAAATTGGATTAGTAAAATTATTTAGGATTAAGCTAGCCTTTTTAAAACAATCTTTCCTCGTGGATCGATCCCTACTTCCCTATGCTATAAAAAAGTATTTAATAACCGAAGTAGTGGTTAAATTTGTAGCTCTCGACAAGCTTTACAATACGCTACATAAAAAGGCAAGCACACGAAAAAGGATAAAATTAAAAATAAAATGGAAAATGCTTAGTCAAATCACTACAAAAAACGTGGCTTTTGCCAATAGACGTTTGGTGAGAAATTACACTTTCTATTGGTAACACTAAGTTTTTTGCATCAGACTGGACTGTTTGGTAGTATTAAAGTTTCGAGTTTTGGAGGGATGGAGGGGTCATAATATTTCCAACAAATATAGAATTATATGTTGGTATTATTGCTATGTTACCAACAATCAAATTGTCTGTTGGTATTGTGATCATATTAACAACATACTCCGCTTTTAAAAAAACTTCTGTTGGTATTACACAAGCACATTATCCTGGAAAAAATTGAATCACTTTAAAAAAAAAAAAGAGAACACTATACTAGTGATGCTTAAAAAAACACTATCCAAAAAAAAAAAATGTTAAAAACATAAAATTGAAATCTATCTCTACCCGAAAGGACTTGCGTAAAAACGAGAGCCTTTTCCATCTTCTATTCGATAATTGCCTTTTCCATCTTCATTCATGCTCGCTTCTCGGCCTTGCGTCTGGTTTCCATCTGGTTTTTGTCTTCGCTACTTCTTGCTTCTTCTTCGTGCCTGGCTTCCGCTCGCATCCTCTCTTCCTCGTTCGATTCCTAATTTGTGTAGGTAACTCTCCTCTTACGTCCAGATTGTTCGAATTCCCTTTAGCCATTGTGATTTCTCTACTCTTTCAATTCTCTAAGATTCTAATTCTCACTCAATTATGTGCAGCCTCTTTCCGGCACCGGTGGCCGGAAAAATGAGGGTTTGGTACTCGAAATCAAGTTTAAACGCGACAACAACGAATACTTGTGTTGAATTTGTAGTTCCCTTAAGGTAATTTGTTTTCAAAATGCCCTTGAATTAGGGTTGAATTTGTCGTTCTTATAATGATGAACTGGTTTGAATTGGTTTGAATGTTATCAATTTTTGCTCTGTGATTTGAATTTATTAGGTTTGTAAAATATTAAATCTTAGAAGTGTCTTGTGGTTCTGTTTCCATTGTCCTCTTAAGGATGTTAAGCAATAGCTGATTGTGTTTCTCTTACATTGATGAACCAATTTGGGGTTTTGGTAATTTGTGGTCTGCTAGTTGAGAAACATTTATAATCTAGTCTCCTTTGTCATGCTCTGATTATAATTTAGTGTTTTGGAAGTGTCTGGGGGTTATGCGAATTCACCATCATCTGAACTCACACTTTATATAAGGAATCACGTCCTGTTTGAGAGATTTGAGGGATTGGATAAATTGGAATAGCTTTATAAAAGATGTAATGTTTTTGGCTAGTTATAAAAGATGTAATTTTAGTTGAATGTAATAGTGTGTTATGGATTAGGTGAATTGTAATAGGCAATCTAATATGAAATCTAGATGAATCAAGTTATCTCAAATCTAGATACATGAAGCTGAAGTGAATAGGCTCAGTCTTATAAGAGCTACTGACTCCTGAATGCTCTACTTATGCACATCATCTCCCTCTTTTTTTTCTTTTTTTTATCTAGTCTCTTGAATGCTCTATTTTCTTGTTCTGGTCTCTTTTAGTGAAGAGGTGCTGAAGTTATCTGGTCTCCTGAATGCTCTACTTATGTAATAGTGCGTTATCTGGTCTCCTGAAGTTGTCTGGTCTCCTGATTTCCTTCTCTGCTCTGCTTCTCGAATCTCGACCATGTCTTCTCAATTTTCTTTGAGGTTTTGTTTTATTTTTTTTATGGGTAAGTTGGTGTTGGGTTGGGGCTTTCGCCGTGTGTTAGAAATGTTAGTGTTTTTATTTTACTTTGCTACAATCAAGTTCGTCTTTTTTTTTGAGTCAGTGCCCACTACCTACTCAGTTTCTACGTGTGTGTCTTATTTCCTTGTCTTATTTTAATTTCTTTATTTTTCATAAAATGCAATTAGTGATTAGTGCCTCTGTAACTATCTGTTTGATCGCTATAGAATTTTAGTTTGAGAGTTGAGATACTACTTGCTATACAATTAGTGATTAGTGCCTCTTTAATTAGGATTAGTTTTTGTTTTTTAGGATATTGTCATGCTAAATTACCATCTTCTGGACTAATTAGTGTTATTTCTCCCTTGAATTTCTTATGCGTGTTTGTGTACTTTTGGAATTCCCTTGAGCTTGGGGGTAGTAGCTAAATGTTCAACCATTGATAATAGTTAGAAAGCAATCTAGAAGTGAATTTTGTGGAAATGTGGATGACATAAGGGGAAATCATCACAACTTTGGGGTGATTTACAATTCAAATATAGGTCTCCTAGGGAGCCAAGGTGATATGGGTTCTTCTTGTTAGAGATATGGCTTCGAAATAGTTAGATCTCATGTTTTTAGTTGCACGGTGTATGTTTCTGCCTTCCTGCAGTAGCATTGCTCTTTCCTTTTAATAAGGCGTCTAGTTATAGGTTTGGATGCACTTTGCTAATGTATGTTTTCCTTACTAGTTGAGCTATATGAGAAGACAAGTTGCTAGACTTTCACTTTAATAGATATAGTGGTTCGTGTAACATTTTGCATCCTTGCTACTTCTTGCTGGTGCTGGTTATAGTTCTTGTTAAATCTGCAAAGATGAGACAGATAGTAGCTCACTTAATTTGAAGTGGTTTGACGATTAGAGAAAAGGTATAGCTTCTTCCAATGTTCCCTATTATATAACATAAATTATGGCCATTAACTTCCCAGTTCATTACATATAGATATGCATACATATAACAATGTTGGTTTACAGAGCTTTTCTTTGGTCTTGAACGTTTTTTAGTACATCTTATAGTACAAGCATAAACGGTATTGAAATTCTTTTCCAGAAGTAGTTCAAATATGCTAAATTTCATAAATTAAGTAACAAGTTTTTATTATAATTTCATATTAGCAGAGAAGTGACCATCATCTTCAGTCCATGGTTGAATTTGGATCAATTAAACTAGTTTAATTGATTAACTTCAGAAACTCTAGAAATTTTAGCTTGCTCTTTTATGAATTTAATCTCAAGACGTCGAAGATTTATCTTAAAGCTCAAACTAGCATGGCTTTTGTGTAAATAGGTAATGTTTCCCTCACCCTACTTTTTTCTGTGAATGACTTGGAAAAGCTTGCGTTACATTCTGCACTAATTCTTTCTCACTATACTTAACATGTGTGCTTGTATTTGGATGCATGATACTGGTTTAAAATTTGAATCACTTCGCTGAAGCGCTTTCTGAATTGGGAATTGGACCTCGAACTCAGTTCTTGTGTAATAATTGCCTTTGCTTTTGTGTACGTCTTCTTGTGAAGGGTTCTTGGAGGTAATTGAGTGTAAGCAACGCAGTGTCATATGTCAACCGCTAAAGCATTCATTTCATAGGATGACGGAAGCTTAGGGTTTTGTTTAGTTAACGTGGTCAGTGGGAGGCTTAGATACTATTTGTTGGTGCTTTTTGTGATGTACTTACAAAAAACATACTAGTTTTTAAGGTGATATACTCAATTTCACTGATGGTATAGTCTTTTATGGAGTAGAATCTCGGTATCCTTTGGTAACTTCAGTTATTGTTGAACCACAATTTTGATTGGTTGGCAAGTCTTTATATGGTTGAACATGTTGACCGTGTTCTAGATATAGAGTAGAGCACAAATATGTCAAATATGGGTTGACTTGGTTTTATGTACAACCATAATTGACTTACTTAACCGTGGTTTTGGTCGAGTGTGTATCATTTGTGATCTTATTTTTACTATGTGTTTACTTTGCTCATGGTATACGCCCAAAGATAATTCACTGCTGATTATTGGAGAGAGAATATCTCACACAAAGACTCCTTGACTTCTTTGTTTTTGCGATTAACCATTTTCATGTATATTTTTTTTTGTTTCTTGGGTTGTGTTGATGGTGATGGGTTGTTGACTAAGTGTACAGTCCCCTAGTGCTTGGCACATTGATAATTAACACCACATGGTTAATAATAAGCATTTAATTGTAAGAGACTTTCCCAATTATATCTTTATTATTGAATAAATTTATTTAACACAACAACAAATTCCCTAAATAAATGATAGTGATTAATGAGGGTAAATTATCAAGCACAATGGAACCCTAACACATAGAATACTGAAAAAGGTTAATTGACAAATGCAGATTATGATAGTGACTAATAAATGATCATGATTAATAATCAAGTGGTGCTTAATTAGTTTGAGAATATGCATCTTAAAGAAGCGATTCCTTCAGGAGGACTTTCTAAGTTATGATTTAGTGTTATGGTACCAAAGGAAGGGAATCAACATGGAGGCTCAAATAAAGAATTAGTTATGTTAAATTAGTAAAATATTTTGCATACTTTCTCGTTATAAAATTCTTATTCTTATTCCCTTCACCCTCCCCCTCTTCCTACCCTCTTTATTGTTCTATGATTATGTAAGTTGAAATGCTTTAGTAATTAACAAATGTAGGAATTTGGTGATTGAAATATGTAGGAACGTACCTGTCATTATGGATGTGTTTAAGGATAAAAGTTGGGTGAAGTTCAGGAGAATAGATTATGGATATAAGGAATGTTTAAATGCATTCCTTGATCATGTGTTTGCAACTTTTGTTGATAATAATAAGATTCCATGCTCGTGTTTAATTTGTGCCAACCGCTTTTACCATGAGAGTGAAATTGTGAGAGGTCGCCTTATCATGAAGGGGATGGATGCTGGTTATCAGAAATATATCTGGGTTTTCCATAGGGAGCCAATAATGAGTGATGATGATGCTAACGATGATAAGGTAGATGATGCATTTAACGATGAAAGTTATGGATTATTTGACCATGACATGCATTATATGATAGGACATGCTTTTGATTATCATGAATCCAATGAGGGTTCATCAGGACTTAATGAAGAGGCAAAGACCTTATTTAAGTTAATTGAAGATGCAGGTCAGCCTCTTTATCCTGGTTGTGAAGAGTTTAGTAAACTCTCATTTGTCATTTAAATGTATCATCCTAGATGTTTATATGGAGTGACTGATAGGGCATTTGATGCTTTTGTCAAACTTTTTAAAAGAGCTCTTCCTAAATATTCAACATTGCCCGACTCTTTTATGAAAATGCAAAGTATCATTAAGCAATTTGGTCTTAGCTACCAAAAGATCGATGTTTGTCCAAATGATTGTGTTCTTTTTTTCAAAGATAAGGCTGAATTAAACACATGCCCTGAGTGCAATGCTCTAAGGTATAAGATGACAGATAATTGAGCAATTATGAAATTAGCTTATGGTGATCCAGTTGTAGCAAAGGTTTTACGCCACTTTCCATTGATACTAGACTTAAGAGACTTAAGAGGAATGCAAATAGGATGGCAAATTAAGGCATCCAGCGGATGCGCATGCATGTAAAGATTTTGATAAGAAGTACTCAAAATTTGCTTCTGATCCACGAAATGTTAGACTTTGCTTATCAAGTGATGGTTTCAATCCATTTGGGAATATGAGTACTCAATACAGTATATAGCTAGTTATGTTAATGATGTATAATTTGCCTCCATGGTTGTGGATGAAGTAAGCCCTATATCTTTCTTTCATTGCTTACACCAGGTCCAAAGGCACCGAGAAATGATATTGATGCCTTCCTAGAACCTTTAGTGGATGACCTAAAGGAATTATGGGAGCCATGTGTGCAAACCTATGATGCTTTCAAAAATGAGACCTTCGATTTGCATGGAGCCTTAATTTGTACAATCAGTGACTTTCCTGCATATGATAATTTGCCAGGTTGAAAAACTAAAGGGAAGTATGCTTGTCCTTATTGTAATATTGACACTTGCTCCCTTTATTTGAAAGGAAGTAGAAAAATGTGTTATATGGGCCATTGTCGCTTCTTACTAGATGATCATAAATATCGTCGTGGTAAGAAAGCTTTCAACATAGAAATAGAAATGAGACCTCCTCTTAAACTACTATCTGGGGATCAATTGCTAGATCAAATGAAGGGTCTAAACATCACTTTTGGAAAGCATCCTATCACTAAGCAGGAAAATAAAAGAAAGGGAGATGAGTTGACACCTTGGAAAAAAGAGAGCATTTTTTTCCACCTCCCATATTGGAAGCATATTGTGGTCCGTCAGTACATTGGTGTTATGCATGTGGAAAAAAATGTTTCAAAGAACATACGTGCAACACTTTTAGGTATTGAGGGTAAGACAAAAGATACTCCGCAGTCTCGCCTTGACTTGAAAGAGTTTAATATAAGACATAGTCTTCATCCTGTAGAAGATGTTGGTAAGACTTACATACCCCCGGCATGCTTTACATTAAGCAAAAAGGAGAAAGATGAGTTTATTAGCATACTAGCCTCAGTGAAAGTGCCAGATGGATATGCATCAAATATCAGGAGGCCCATAGTGGATGGAAAAATCTATGGCTGAAAAAGCCATGACCATTATATTATTATGCAGCAACTATTGCCACTTGATGCGAGGAGAATGCAAAATAAGAACATCGGTACTGTTTTGATTCAGTTGAGTACATTCTTTAAGGAGCTATGTTCTAAATATGCTACCCCAGAGGGCTCTGAAAGTTTGCAAGATCGTGTTGTTCTTATACTTTGTTGTCTAGAAGGCATTTTTTTGCCCGCCTTTTTCGACATAATGGTTCACTTAATTGTCCATTTGGCTTATCAAGCAAAAGTTGGGGGCCCAGTTATCCATCATTGGATGTATCCTGTAGAAACGTACGTCTCTAGCCGTATATAGTTATTCCAAAACATCAATAGAACTTGTGGTCATATTACATTAATTTGATAATCGTAGGGATTTGGAAAGCGTAAATTTTCTGTTCGTAATAAAAGTCATCTAGAGGGCTCAATTGCTGAAGCACCTACAATGGAGGAATGTGTGGCATTTTGCGCTAGATATTTACAAGGCACTGAGACAAGGGAGAATAGACCACCAAGGAACCAAGATGATGGTGATTAAGCATATAGGGGTCTATCTATATTCTCCCCAAACTAGCGTGCATTATCCAAAGTGGAAGACATTCGTCTTGATTATTCTGTAATTGATCAAGTGCATAGTCATGTGCTATTTAATTGTCATAAAGTTAAGTGTATGCACAATAAGTACACTTCAACTTTGGCGCTTATTATTAATTAACTCTTAAAATACATTCTTTTACATGTTTTGTTTTGGCGTTAGCCTTTCAGAGAGCATCATGACATTATTGGACGTGAACACCAAAATGCTAACGCAAACATTGATGAGATTCATAAAATAAGGTTTCAACATTCGTTTGAACGGAATGTAAGTGTCTTACAAAATGTAATATGTAATATGTATTTGTATGTGTTTAAAATTTGACTACTAAAACTATGTACTTCTCAGGTTTCTAAACATCTTCATTTGGATCGTAATGTTGTAGATAATATGAGATATTTGGCTAATAAACCAGACTGTTGGATAAAAAGAATGACTAGGATCACTTGCAAAGGGTACAGATGGTGCTTTAAAAAGATTAATACAAGGAGTATGACTCAAAATTCTGGTCTTCTTGTGAATTCAATCACATAAACAGGAGACATGGCTTGTTATGGCATTCTAACTGAGATAATTCAATTGATTTATCCTCAAGGAAGAAATGTTTTGTTATTTCGATGTGATTGGGTGGATCCAATTCGTGGTGTCCAACGAGATGAGTATGGATCTACTCTTGTTAATTTGAGAGCATGTTGGAGGACAAGTGAACCTTTTGTTCTCGCATCTTAAGCAGTGCAAGTGTTCTACAATCTAGAATCTAAAGAGAAACATTGGTATGTAGTAATTGTTACTAAACCAAGGAATCTATTTGAAATGGAAGACGAAAGTGTTCCAGAGGTGGATCTCTTGGAAGCACATAAATCAACTATGGTATATAGAGACGACATTCTCGGAGTCACATTCGATGAATCTTTTGTTAATGTAGTTGGAGAAGACAATGATGTTGAGGTGGCAAATTCAAATCACAGTGAAGACGAGGAAAAAGATGGAACATGATATGATTTCGACTCTTAATAGTGTACTTTGTTAGTTAGATGTGGACTTGTGATGCTAATAGACATTTTGTATTTTGTGGAAAGGCATTTTCAATAATTTACATGTTCGACATTGTTTGGTTATTTTTTCTTCTCATGAGAGCATTTGTGATATCATTGAAACGTTGATATTTTTATACAATTAAATAAACACTGATTGGACTTGCATTAGGTTTTACATGGCTCCTATAGGAAAAATCAGCGATAAGAAGATGTTGATCCCAAGAAGTCGACTAATGGTATGCTATATATGTATAAATATATACATGTGTGTACTAATTAAATTCGGATTATTTATCTTAACAAGTTCTGTATTTATGTTGATGTAGAGATTTCTAACTTCTAGTGAGAAGAATCCAAATCCCAATGTAAGGAGGAGTCCTACGTTGAAGCAAGCAATTCTAACGACTTCTTCAGATCTTGGCACAAGATTTGGGGGCTTATCTATTCGCCGCTCTTTATTCTTTGAGAAACCCACCTCTGATCAGCCTCAAGCTAGTAAGTTCACAATGATAAAAGCCTTATTTATTAGTTAACTTCACTTACCATAGATGAGGGTATATGGTATAGTAAAAGCCAAGACAATGCCGATTAATATATCTTAAACCTTTCCCTGCAAATTATGCAAAGTGCTTGTGTCAATCTCTTGTTTCTTACCTTTCCTTTGTGTAACAGAGGGGTATGATATGGCCCAGATGAATCCTATAATATATGTTGAACATTATTGCTTGTTGCTTAAATTTCTGTTGTGTGCGTTTCTTATGACATGCATAATGTTTACAAAACACTACTGGTGCCTTGCTGATTGTTCCTGGTTGGAACATGATGCATTTTATTTTTAGCCCTCGACTATATTTTTTAACATCTTTCTGAGCTCATACTTTATTTTATTTTTTTAAAAAAGAGACTTATAAATCTTTATCGCCTTTGCCCTCTGCAGTTATCGAGGTTTGTTGCTGTAAAGTGATTGATTATTTGGCTTGTAGGGGTGTGTTTATGGTGGCTGTAGATTTGCCAGGTTCTGGATTTTCGGATAATACAGTGGTGAAGGAGAAAGATAGGGTAGGGGTTGGGGCTTTTGCGAGGTTTTGGGAGGTGTATGATTAGATTAAGGAGAAGGGTATTTTCTGGGGTTTTGATCACTTGGTTGAACATGGGTATGTTCCTTTTGATGAGGTTGGAAAGAATCGAGTTTCAACTCGAAAAGTTTTCGAGCCATTGGAATTGGGTTCCCAGCAATTGTGTAGGGTTTTGGGGCAGGTTGTTGATTCAATGGGGTTAGGCACTTTGCATTTGATTCTATATGATTCAACTTTGGTAATGGGGCCAATTGGGTGGTTGAAAATGCTAGATTTTTGAGGAGTTTGACCGTAATTGATACTTTGCCTAGAGGAATAGCATTGCCTTTGTGGGCATTCGAGGTACTGATGATCAGGGAAGTTGTTTTGGGGATTGATTACGTGCTTAAGAGGTTGATTGGTTCTTATTGTTTGAAAACGATTGTTGGGTCTAGTGTAGAGGCCCATAGGATTCTTTTGAACGGTAGAGATGCGAGATAGGCTATTGTGGGAATGGAGGAAAAGTTCAGCCAGACTTTTGATTTATCTGAATAGGCTAGTACAGATGCTTTGAAGGATGTGCCATTTCAAGTGATGTGGTCTAGTAACTGGTCAGAAGAGTAAAGTGAGGAGAGAAAAAGGGTCGCAGATGTGGTTTCTCAAGCTAAACTCGTCAAGAATTCTGGTGGAAGGTGGCCTCAGGTAATGTGCTTCCTTACCTTGTGCACATTGTTTCCTATATGAAACGATGGTATTGTTCTGCCTGGTATCTTAGGACATTTGAGTTCCTTGATACGTTGGAAGTAGAAAACCAAAACAGTGATTGGATTTTGTAGTCACACCCTTCATTAGCACTCTGTCATATTTTGTATCTTATATTCTACTACCTGTAGAAATTCTTCACTTGGTTGAAGCTCTTTACCCTACTTTTCATCCTAATGGCTGCATCTACATAACATGTATGCATTTTGAACTTCTTCAACAGGCTGTGCAAAAGTGTCTTCTCTGGTTTTCCCCCTGGAAATTTGCTAAGAAATGGGTGTTGCGCCAATTTATGGACATGTTTTACTAAAGGAAGCATTGATACTTGCAAGTTCTTTATTTAGAATAAAAAGAAAAAAGGGGAGACGCTATGTGTTAGAAATTTCTTCGATCGAGAAATTTCTTCGATCGACATGGGAATTATCATTATCAATATCTGTTTTTATGCATATGATAGCATTCTAGGGTGTTATATATCTTGCAATTAGAGATGACTGACTGGGGTTGAGTTTCACAGAACACTATACTTAAATTCAATATTTACTTTATTGTCATCTTCTTACTATCGGTTCCTAATGGTCAGGTCTTGCACAAAAAACTTCCTCTATGTCAACCACTATGGGTTCGAATGCTTTAATTGCACCAGGGGAGAGTAATGTGCCATTGCATATGGGCGCTCAATGTCATATAGAAAGATTTTCAACTGGTACGTTGTTAGAGAAGTATTAGATTCTCTTTTGTCCTTATGTTGTTTTCAATTTTTATTTTTATTTTGTATTCTAACTACTGCAAGGGGTACGACGTAGTCCAAGGCATAGTATTCAACAATCTAATCAATCTAATGTTAGACCATTAGATTCCCTGGACAGGAATTTTGAAACAAATCATGATATTTCGTCAGTAGAAAATGAAGGTATTCACAATTCTACAAATAGAAGGCGAGTGCAAGCAACAAAACAAAAGAATGAAAAGGGTCATGGGTGTAACAAGACAAAGGTGTTAAAGGACCCTATATTTGTAGATGTCAATGAAGAACTGCAACCAACTAGTAATTCTATAAGACAACTATCTTCCTTAATTGGTTGTCTTACAAGAGATCCCAGAAGACTACCACTTGATTGTTTTGATTAGAGGAAAATGGAACAAGAGAAGAAAGATGCATTGTGGCAAGAAGCAAAGGTATGTAAAAAATCAAGTTGTGAAACAAGAAATGTGCACATAGTACTTTATCATTGATTTATATGCTTAGATTTTGGTGAATTTGATAGGAAGTTTTTATAAAAGGCATTGTTTTTGAGGCTATGAATGATTTGAGAAGAGATTTCTCAGTGATGATGAATAAGTAATGATGAGTTGGATCGATTTCCATTCACTAAAATCGTGATGACAAATCGAGGCATTTGTCTGAGAGAAATCCAGTCTTTTTAGTTTTTACACTCTTCAATTTCTTTTTGGGGTTTAAAAACTAGTAATCCCCTCATTATATTTCTAGTTTTCTTTATCTTTCATTGAATATTGCTAAGTTTAAGGCACTAGGCTTTGATTAGAGAAAATGAAAAATGCCTCAAATCTACCTAAAAATTATGTATATCCTCTTAAAAGATGTGTGGATGCATGGAGCAAAGCTCTTGTTAATGTATCTGTTTTCTTTCAACTCAGGAATCAATAAAGTACGGTGATAATGGCAAGTGGTAACTTTGCTTACAAGGAGGGAGAAATTGAATACATTGTGCAATTAGTAATCTAATTGATGCAGGTGCAAAACTACAAAAAAATTGCATGAAAAATCCAAAATCCAATATATGATACTATCAATTAGAAATGGATGTCCTATTAAATCATATGATTTTGAAGGCCCACGAGACTATAAATCCATAACTGCATACACAGTAGTTCATCACTGTATCCATATATATGCTATATATGTATAAAAATAATGGTCTTTTTTTCCTAACCTATCTCTTTTCTTCTATTATACAGCGATCATTCAACTTTCCAGAAGGACGTGAGCCCCATGATTGGGTACTACAATAGATGCATGCTTGTTGGACAAGTTATAAATATGAGCTAAAGGTGGCTCATTTTGATGGAAGAACCCATGATGATGCAATAGGCAGAAGGCCGGAGCATATACCTCTTCAAATATGGGAACATTTAGTAAAGTTCTGGGAATCTTGCATAGGACAGGTAAGTGTTTAACTTTTATTATTTTGAATTATAATGCTTAAACTTATTTGAAAGAGCACTTGTTTATTTTATTTGGTCTCATATTACGAAAGGAGTAAAAGAGGTATTGAAAATCGAGCTAACTCAAAATTACCTCACCATGCGGGAACGAAGAGTTTTGCACGTACACGTGCACAAAAAGAGCTACTATAAAATTAAATTTTACCAACTATATCTTTACCTAGTTAGCATATCTTAGTTTGTATTATACACTTTATTTAGGAAAAAAACAATAAGTTAGAAAGGGTTCATATGTGGTTTAAGACCTATGAACCAAAGAAGGGTTCAAAGCTTGATGATGCTTCTGCTGCGACAAAGGTAAGCTAAATATTACGTCAGCATTCTAATTCCTTTTCAAGTATTTTCCTCACTAAAACATCTTGCGATGTTGATGTGATTGAATGTTTATATGGTGTTCTTAATCTTTTGGTTGTGAAAACTTGATAGGAAGCAATTGAGCTTGAGTTGTCTGAATTTGAGGATGACACATGTGACCCAGCTACTCGAGATGACATTGTTAAAAAGGTTGTGAGAGAAGATAAAAATGGTTATGCAAAGACCTTTGGTATGGGCATAAAAGTTTCTCTTTCCCGTACTAAAATATGTGCTTTGGAGGAAGAGCGAGCTAAAAGAATCAAAATTGAGCAGGAACATAAGGAAACCAAAGAGAAAGTTCATAAGCTAGAGAAGATTATGCTAATCCCGCTAAAGCACCAGGTTCGTTTGGTTTTGACTTTCTCGCTCTTAATTGACAAGTGTATCTTGACAGGTATTTTGTTAGTTATGGAATTATTTCTGTTAAATCCCCATCTTGGGTTGGGGTCATCCATATTCTGCATGATTAATTAATAATTTAGGCTTTTGTGGGCTTTGCCAAAGTATATGGGTATCTACTGGAACATCGTCTTAGTAAAGTGGCTCCATAATAAATATTTTACGTATTATAATAGAGATGATAATTGTTATGTCTAGAATAAACATGGTGTTGTTTGTGGCAATTTTTGTAGGGCTTATCAGAGGATATAATTTCCTCGCTTGACGATAAGGTTGCAAGCAATGAAAATGAAAATGACCATGAATTTGTAGAAGATGATACTAAAGATGAGGGCGCATGCAATCAAAGTGTAGAAGATGAAGAAGGAAATGGAGAACAAGATATTTAGTTCCTAATTGATCGTTTTAATTTAACTAAGCTAGAATTCTTGTTGAATATTATTATCAAGCGCTTGACATGAATTGATAATTTGGACATCAGTACACTTTTGTTAGAGTATGGACAATGGCTGTGGTACTTTGTGAACTCCCAAGTTCATTATGATGAAGGCCCAAATTATTGTGCAAAGTTTCCATGTTAACCAATTTGCATAGATAATGGTATAGGTTTCTGTTAAAAAATGGTTGCAGGTTTATTATATTACCATTCTCAACAATTTCTAATACATAACAGATTGTTTTTTACCAACACGACATCATAAGTTTTACCAACAGAAATTTTTGGTTGGAAATGCATTCTACCAACGGATATCGTTGGTAGGAAAGCATTTTACCAACAGATAGTATTGGTGGGAAACACCTTTACCATAGATATTGTTGGTGGGAAAAACTTCTACCAACAGATATCATGGAGGGAATGCCTTATTGCCAACAAATACTTTTGGAGGAAAAGACTTGGTACCTGTAGATATGTTTGTTGGGCAAGATTTAGGCGCCACCATAACAAACACCAACAGAAATATCTGTTGGTACAAGCATATAACACTAACAATTTAATATCTGTTGTTGTAGACTTGCTCATTAGCAACAAAAACATGTCTGTTGGCATTGAGAAATAATGAAAACAATTCATGCTCATTTGTTGGTAATACTTTTACCGACAGGGTTTTTACCAACACATTAGTGATAAACCAATATCTGTTGGTAAAACCTTTTACCAACAGAAAAGTGCCTTTCACCAAGAGATAGGTGCCTGTTGGGAAAAGTGACTTTTTTTTGTAGTGAATCCCTTATGACAATGCAATATCAAAATGTCATTTCCGGAAGCACCGCCATAAAACTTGATCGTTGCCATAAACTGATGGTGATATATGTTGTCTCCACTAAAGTAGATTGATCTATTGACTTTTTTCTTTTGAAATAGTTCAAGCGCAATCGAATGTTTAGATTTAGTGATTGAAACTAACAACGTTGTGAAATAAACTATGATCAATATCAGTGGCTAAAGACATCCAGGGGTAGCCTCACCTAGCACTTATCAATCCAGCTAATCATAATTCAGTCAATATAATTAAATTGAAAGAAAATAGCTGACAATTCCACAATTACAATCAAGAACTCTATAATTAAATTGAATCAATCACGGAAAGATCAAAACACAACAAAAGTTCAGACTAGCAAATTCAACATTGTTGATTCAGTTTAGCAACCCTTAGATTAGATAAAATGCACAAAAATGTTCAAATATTTCAAAGCAAGTATCACTAAATACATAATCTAAACCAAAAGAGAAGAAAAGGAAGAAAGAAGAAAAGAAAAGCTTATTTTTAGGGCTTGGTAGATGATCTTTCAATCAATGCCCATTAGTGTTAGAACATCACTCAATCTTTACTTCTACCTATTTAAACTCTCTAATTTTTATGGTGGTATCTAGGAGAGTGATGATGGTGAAGATCAATCCTAGAAAAGGCTTAAAACAAGACATATATCATGAAATCTAGGTAGCTAAACATCAAACACCTAAAGAAAATGAGCAGTGATGCTAGAATCAAAGCCGCGACAACTGTGTGGACCACCATGGTCTAGTCATGGCATCTACTATGGATCTTTTCCATGGTCACGTTGTTGTAGGCTTTTTCCCAATTGGTCTTTTTTTATCTTTGTACTGTTTTTTCTTAGAACCTCTTGGATCATGGTACTAACCTTTGGGCCTCATTTGGTTCCATCTTTGATCATCATGGCCCTAAGCAAATGAATCAACTAAAATACCTGAGTTTCGCATGGCCATATCCTATACAAGCCCCATAAAACATGTGAATCTAAAGTTTAATAGAAGAAATAGGGACATGAATTAGTTTTTTACGCATCTTTATCCCCTAAAATGATACGCAAACACTCATATAGTCAGACATAAGTGTGATATTCATTAGTAAATCCGATGCATAAATTGACTTTCTTTAATCAACATATTAGTGGGTCTTCTTAGCTTAGCAGTGGCATTGCCTTTCTCTGATCCATATATTAATTTACTTTGATGATTACTTACAACGCATCCAAAAAGTCAGTCAAGTGTGCTAAAAGTTTGTCCACAGTCAAAGTTTAATGTTCTAGACACTTACAAAATTTATTAGGCCTCACAGCGTTGAAGCTACCTAGATTTAACATGCTCTACATCTCCTTGTTTCACACCTAGTCGTGTAAAAATTTAATTCAATGAGGGTGGTCCTGAATTTTCTAATACATTAACTACGTTTTTCATGATAATACACATTGCACCTTTTTCATGATAATACTCATACTATTCTTATTGTTGTTATAAAACGGTGTGGCATCTCATAGCATTTATCCTTCTATTAGCATTCCAGTTTGTGGAGCTACACAAAGGTACCAATGGGTTGGTCCTTAAGATCTTAACTCTAACAAGCCTATTGATCCTTTTTTTAAAGGCCTATTGATTACTAGGCCTATCGTGACTCACCAACCAACCAGGTAATGGAAACCTCTCTTCTTCTCCTCATTTGAGGAGTTCTACATCATGAGGGGTCTCATGTAATTCGGTATTGTGTGAGTAATGCACCAAGAATTCATTAGCAAGGCCTTCCTATGTATTAATCTTCTTAGCATCAAGTAAATGCAACTAATTTTCAACAGCTTCCCGTAATGTTAAAGAGAAGATTCGTAGAAAAACTTATGTCTTCACCCCTTTTAAGCTCATTAACTTAATGAAATTCCTTAAGTAGGAAGCATGGTTATCTATTACTGTGAACTTTAGATTGGTCTGATGAAGTGAATTTAATGGCAAATTTCCCTTATGGAGTGGCACAAAAAAGGGTAGGATCTATTAGGTGATTCTTAAACTTGCTAGAACTACTAAGTAATTTTGCTAATGTTTCAATCCTTTCGCTAATGGAATTTTAAATCATTACTAGGCTTGTTATAAAGTGAGTATGCATCATACTCATTATTGGACTCATCATCATTTATTTTTAAGAGGTTGCACTATCTTGCCTCCAAGTTGTGATTCACATGATCTTCTAAGCCTAGAAGATTTGAAAAAGAAGAAAAGAAAGAAATGAAAAAACAAATCAATTTTTGTTTTTTCAATTGAGGTGAGAGTTACAGGTTTTAAGAAAGGGAAATACACAAGGAAAAACCTAATGTGTTGACTTCCTTATGAGGAAAAAAAGAAATGGATATAAAGGAAAGAAAATACAAAGACTTCTCATAAACTAGGTCTCTCTCTTTCTCTCTCTCTCTCTCTCTCTCTCTCTCTCTCTCTCTCTCATATTGCTGAGGATGGACTTAGGTTATAAGACACGAACTGCACACATTGAAGTTATCACCAATTAATAATGCATGAGCACATGCGTGTGAATCAGGGGTTCCTTGTTATGGACCATAAGTTTAGAAACATCCACTTCCACTTCAAGGTTTTGGTCAATGGTGCTCGTGACATGAGACATGGCCACCCTTTTAAGAGTGTGATGTTCAAGGGCGATACTTGATTCCTATAACAAGATGTTGAAGAAGAGTGGCACTGATGAATGTCACATTTGCATAGGATTTCTTTAGTGTTTGGGAGTCATTTTAGGGGATTCCATGCTTAATTGTACGATTAATGTCCCATATTTCTACTACTAAGCCTGGTTTCACTTGTTTAAGAACTGCTTGTAGATTTTAACCTTGTGAGCCCAAGGCATGTGAGTAAAATGAAGATTATGGGCCTTGTGGATCAAAGAAGGTAGCAAAAAAGGCCCAAAGATAGCCAACAGCCACATAATATGGCTAGTACCATAGTTTAGGAGCATCCAACAAGTAATGGGGAAAACAAAAGAGATAGAGCTAGGCATTGAGCACCATGGTCTGATCATAGTGGTGCCCATGAACCATGGGGAACCCCATAGTCAGCTCGTGGTCATCGCTTTTTCCTCGAGTCAGCTGGTTTTCTTCATGTTCGTTCGTGTTACAAGCATTTTAGGCGTTAGCAGCCTTGATTTCAGTGATAAAAGACCTATTTTCCTGCTTCTTGGGCATCCCATCCATCATTCTAGCATTATCTACAATCCTTCACACATCTAAAATCCATCATTAGATAGGGGTAATGAAGAAAGATGCAAAGATCGAGCATCATTCGAAGGCTTTGGAAGTGGATTGAAAGGCCATCATCTAGACTACTTGAATACGTGTTGTTTTCCTTATCTTTTCATTTAACTTCTCTTGTTAGTTTAGATTAAGAATTTAAAGATGCTTGTACAGTTGATTTCAA
Organism: Selenicereus undatus; assembly: GCA_017589665.1. Classification (NCBI taxonomy): domain Eukaryota; kingdom Viridiplantae; phylum Streptophyta; class Magnoliopsida; order Caryophyllales; family Cactaceae; genus Selenicereus; species Selenicereus undatus. The sequence goes on along the minus strand of JACYFF010010365.1, from coordinate 39,551,458 downwards.
TAATAAGTTTTCTTGTTTGAACTAAGAGTGGAAAAGTTGAGTCGACATTGTTGAGTTTTCTAGTGTGAACATTGTGCAATTTGAATCCTTGCTTGATTATTTCAATCTAATCCTTTAATTTTGATTACTACTATGAAATTTTTGCTGAACTTCTTACAGGCATGTTAGATACTATATTGAAGAACAGAGGTGCAGATCAATCTTGGAAAACTAGGATTACACTTGATTTAATAATAACTTGAGAAAGAACTGTGAATTAAGTTGCCTTGTGATAATCATATCCTAAAAAATGGTTTAATTAAGATCTATTGAGAATTAGTAACTGGTTTGATTGAGTTAATTCAGTTCATTCTGAAAGGAAGCTATGAATTCCCTAAGTTATCGACCATTAAATCAATCAGCAAGGTGAAAAAGTGTTTGTTTGACTAGTTAGATTAGCAAACCTTTGGGTTATGTCACCCCTAAATGTTTTCAGTCATTGAATTAGACGTTCTGGTTTAGCATTGGTTAGATGAAAACCCAAATCAAATCCTGATTATGCTTACCAAACTTTTAAAGGAATACTGGGTAATTCAACCTAGTCTTCGTGGAAACAACCTTGATTAATACTACAACACCCACGCACTGGCAATGACGATCAAGTTTTTGGCACCATTGCGATGGAGTAGATTTGGATATTGAGATCTCCCCAAAGAGTTTGGAGAAGCATTTTTCTTTTGGTTTTGGCTTTTAATTTTACTTTTTAGTGTGCTTTGATTGTGTGTAGGTTGCCCTCCATTCTATGTAGCAGTCCACCGGTCTCAGAGCACTCTTTGATTTCGAACACAAGATCGACCGAAGTTTTCATAAATCCATATCTAAGATGGTGGGTGAAGAAAAGTAAAGCAGGAGCCTTCAGCACTATGTTACTCAAGGAGTTCACAACCTCACCCCAAGTATTTTTAGGGCGCCCATAAACACCAACAATTTCGAGCTTAAGCCAGTGCTCACTTTATGGTGCAACAATCACAATTTGGTGGCACTTCCATAGAGGATCCCAATATGCACCTCTCAATTTTTCTAGAGGTACATGATACCTTGAAGATTAATGGTGTGTATAGTGATGCAATTTGCCTACGCTTCTTTCCTTTCTCTCTTAGGGACAAAGTGAGGACATAGCTTCTCTCTTTACCATAGGGATCTATCACCACTTGAGATGAGCTAATAAAGGCATTTCTTTCAAAGTTTTTCGCTCCTAGTAAGACATAAGGTTTAAAAAATCAGAGTCCTTCATTAGCCCAATGTGAGAATGATTCATTATAAGAGCACTTAGAGGTATTTTTGAGGTTATGCCCCCAATGGTCTTCGAAAATGAATGATATATAAGTGTGTTATAATGGAGTCAGACAATCCACAAGGTCAATAATAGATGTGGTAATGGGAGGAACATTGATAAACAAGTTGCATGATGAGGCATACAACCTTATTGAGGAGGTGACACTCCATAATTACTAATAGTACAATGAGAGGACTCCTCCCAAGAAGGCCAATGGTGAATTTGATGTTGATGCTTTACCTTTGCTTACCACTAAAATGAATGTTATGACTCAAAGACTAGATCGTTTGAATGTGATTACAGTGAATGCATACGTGCCCTCCCCTCCTTGGGACAGTTACGGGCCTTTTGGCCATGTAACTTTGAGTTGTCAAATCGGGAGTACATTTGCTAAATCCTCTAGTGACTAAGTTGCATATGTCAATAACTTCTAACCTAGGCCAAACCATGACCCCTATTTTAATACCTACAATCCTGGTTGGAAAAACCATCCCAACTTATACTATATGAGTGGCTCTCTTCCCTTTCCCTAATCCAATGCTAGGCCCCTAACTCCCATTTTTAAATTACTAAACCTCCCTCCATAAGGTCCACAAAATTACAACCTTAAGGATACGTCAAAGAGTGTGCTTTTGGCGTTACAAAAACAAGACGAGTATGTTATGCAATTATCCTTTAAGGTTGATTTGCTTAATACTCATTACAAGATGTTGGAATCTCAAATTGCCTAACAAACTAGTTTTTCTTCTACACCTCTAGGTTGATTACCTTAGAAACCTGAGCCTAATCCTAATGAGCATTGTAATTGTATTGTATTGGAAGTGACAAACAATTAGAGGGTCCTAAGGGTGGTACAGTTAAAATGGATGGTATGAATAGTTTTGATGTGAGTTAGAATGCTTTGCCTAGTGAGGATGAACCCCAAAAGAAGAATGAGAGTGAGAAGCTAAAAGAGTCCAAGCCCCCTTCCCTGAAGCCTTACATGCCACCACTACCTTTCCCACAAAGATTTGCGAAGGTTAAACTTGATTATCAATTTAAGAAGTTTCTTAATGCACCTAAAAAGTTACATGTGAACATTTCTTTCATTGGTGCTTTGTCCCAAATGCCTATGTATGCGAGCTTTTAAAAGAAATCCTATACAAAAGAAGAAGATTGATGAGCATGAAGCTATAGCTTTAGGTGAGAAGTGCAGTGTTCTGGTACTAAATAAGCATTCAACTCAGCTTCAGGACCTCGGCGGCTTCTCTATACCTTGCTTGATTGGGAATGTGAGCATTGATAGGGCTTTGTGTGATCTTGATTCAAGTGTGAGTTTGATGCCTTTTTCAACTTTCAAGAGACTTGACCTAGCAGAGTTGAGGCTCACCACCAGTTCTCATCAATTAGTGGACCATTCTCTGAAGTATCCTTTCATTATTTTTGAGGATGTTGCCATCAAGGTAGGTGAAATTTTATGTGCCTTGAATTTGTGATTCCTGATATGGTTAAAGATGTCTACACCAAATCATTCTTGGGGCCCTTTCTTGGCAATTATGGGACACAAATTGATCTTATGTAGGGTATACTAACCTTTGATGTGGGGGGGCGCCATGATGAATTTAGTTTGTTTAATGACCATGAGTCATTCCATTCTTCTCTTCCTTGCTCTGGATGTGAAGTGGTCGTTTCTAATAAGTTTATGGAATTAGTTCTTGTGTATCCAAGTGATCCTGATGAGTTTTATTATGTGTGTACTAAGTGCTATGGTCTTGATTGCACAAAGGAAGAGTCAGTTGATGATTTCCCACTTAGCATTGTCAATGATGAACCCTATTCTTTCGATAAGGGTTATTAGAGTGATCATTGGAGCTTTGCACGAGTGTTGCTATTTTTGTCCCCTTTGAGGGATGTTGAGATTGACCTCAATTTGAAGGTCACTTTTGGTTGTTGTGATGGTGGCCCCTCTAATGGTGTCCACCACAAGAGTATTGTGTGCTAGGCATTGTTTGATGCTTAAGAAGGACATCCATCCCTTCTATTGGAAGTGGTTCCTTCCTCTACTAGAGTTTGAATTTAAGGTCCGTAAAAAGTATGAGATAGGATTTACAAAGTCCCCTTTCTCACTAATTTTCCCCCTTCCAAAATCATTATCAGAGTATGGTCCAACTAGTGACTTAAAAGAAGCATTGCTTAGGAGGCAACCCAAGGTTCATTTGCATTTGTTTTTGCTTTTCATTCCTTAGTTTTTAGTCTTTTGGTGTGTGCTTTTGTATGATTATATTACTCTTGGTCTTTTTATAGCTTCATATGTTTACATTTAGAGCTTTGTTTACGCTGGGGGGATGGATATTTTGCATGTGTTGCATCTTAGTTTAGGCAATTTTTATTCAACTTACATTAGCATTACATATAGAACAATTAGGTGCATGTTTAGGTATGTATTTAGGGTTTAGGTTTCATTTAAAATAAAAATTAAAAATTAAGAAAGGAAAGGTTTTGAAAAACAATATAAAAAAAGAAAAAATTCCCTCTGATGATGATTCCTTAGGCAAAATAATTTGCAACTTGATTCACTTTTATTGAGTGGCTCCTGTGGTGTGAAAATTTTTGGAGGTTTTGGCAATGTCTCTTATTTTGGCCTTAGTCTTTATTGAGAACTTTGTTACCTTTTGGAGTCATTGGCACTAGTTGGTACATGTACTTCATTTCATGAGTTAATTGAAACTTTGGTAGATATCCGTGAGGCTTTAAGCCTTATTTGGACTAATCAGCACATTTAGTCCCACATTCTTTCATGTGTGACTCTTCCAAGTTGTGTCTCTGGAACTTACTTTTAGACTCTTGTTCAACACCACGTTAGTATGTGCATAGCTAATGATATGCGGGAGTCAATCTTTCTTTGGTCACTTAGCCACATAGCCAAATAGCCTACCTTAAGTTGTATGTTAGTCCCCTTGGCTAGCCCTTTTGAGCTTATATCTGTTTTTGTTGTGAATGTTTCATATACAGCCCCTAATCATACATATGTTCTTACCTTTAAGCCAAGTCTATGGATGTGGCGGGTAGTTTTGATGGTAATTGAGTCTAAGGAGGCTTTGATATGTTGGTCTGTTAGAGGCTGATATCATTAAGAATTTGGTTTCGCTCCCCTCTTGTTCGCGTTGTATATGTACATATGAATTAGGTTGTGAGTTGACAATTAGTGGCCACAGGCCTTTCAATAATTGAAATTCTCATCTCATTACCTAAACAAAAAGAAAAAAAGAAAAAATAGACACGACAAGGAAAAAAGTGAATAGGTTATTGGCATTGGACATGTATAAAACTTGAATTCCTTTCTTTTTCGACTAACTTCCTATTTCACTCATGAGGGACGTTCATTGTGTTGGGGTTTGGAGTGTTGATAAACTTCATGGTTGCTTGGTGGTTTGTTGGTTGTCCTCTATGTCATTTGGTTAAATAGCTCGACATTGCCAAAATTCATTAATTCATTCATTTCCCTTATCCCTTTTCAGCACATGTTACAACTTAAGTAAAGTTTGATATTTGGCATGTGGTCTTATATTTTTCCAACAAAATTCACCTTCTCCTAATGGATAATGGGTTAGAAGTGGGAGCACCACTGGAAGTCTATGACCCGGGAAATGTTCAGGGTTAAAATTTCTGAACTTTGAGACCTCATTTCATCTAGAATTGCATAAATGATGGATAATGGGTGTAAAATATATGGAAAGTTGGCAATAAGAACCCGAGCTAACCATGAACAACAAGCTAGGATAGCCATAAACAACAGTCAAGTTAGTTGCCTGAACAACCTGTGCAAAAAGAGAAAGAATAGTACGATAAGGCCTTTCCACTGATATTTGCTACACTTATGATGTTGCTAAAATCCAAAGGAGTGGCATGGTTAGGTTAGAAGTCGATCTAGTTTGTAGTAACTCTAATACTGTCTTTAGTTCGATAAAAGTTAAAGTTTTAGTAGATTTAGTTTATTTCTATCAACTTCCCTGAAAATTTTAGCTTCACTCTTCTATCTTGCTCTCTATTTTCTAATTATACATTATTTGCTAGTGTAAGGATCCACCTCACCAAGGGTGAGATCCGCCACAAATGGATCAATTCCTGTTTTACTGGGGTGTTTTTTTAATTTATTTTGAAACTGACTGTAAACTATATGTTTTCTTATAAAGTCAGAAGTTAGCATACTTATAAGGCTAGATAAGGAGTTGGTCCTAGACCCTGATCTGGAAACAAATCAGTTCTAGGGCCACAATGATGCTTGATCTAGGAACAAGGCTTCATGCCTGATCCAGGAGCCCGATCGGTTTCTATGCTAGAGTAGGGCCCCATTCCTGGTCTAGACAGTCCTACTATCCCAGATTGGAACCATTCTACTAGAAATAAAAATAAGAATAGAAAGAATAGTGACAAGAAAAGGATATAAAAAAACAAAAGTAATTATAATTACACAATTAATAAAGTCGGCAGTGAGTTTTTAGGAAATCTTACAAACCACATCTATTTCTCAAGCGCATCATATGGATGGGATAAACAAATGGACAAATTCATTCTGCTCCAAAAAGCTTTTCGAAAAACCTTCTCCCCTAAGCAATGCCTAGTGTAGCGACCAATCTTCGCTCCTTGTCTCGAATTAAGGATCCAGATTCGAGGGCAATGGTACATGCTGTGTTGGGATGCATCATGTCACTACCCGTCATCACTAATGGCCTCTGCTATCCAATGTGGGAAATCTAAAATTCTAATTACACTATCAAACAATCACACAAAAGCATTAGTATTATTTAAAATCAAATCATACAAAGATATAACCTTTAGTCTACCCATGGGAAAAATAAAATAAATAATTTATAGCCGACGGGAACTCCCTAATGATTACATCTCTGTCGGTTATAAAAGTGAAATAAGAAGAAACCAAATAGAAAAAGTAGAAAAGGTAAGAGTTGCACCCTCAGGACAACCCCTAATTACTTGTGAAACCTAAGAAATGATTGCTCCTTAACACATGAGGAGAGACTCTGAGCTTGACAACACTGATAAAAGTCTCCTCATGATCTCTCACGTGATCTTTCAATTACTCTTGCTTTTTTTCTAGTGTCTAACTGATCTCTCAAAATGACTTGATTCCCTCAACGCTTTGGGGCACCCCCTTTTATAGCTGATAATTAGACTGATTCAGCCTAAGAAAAGGATACAAACTCCTTATTATATTGAACTTAATCTAGACAACTTTACCAATTCTAATAAGAGTATGTTTTAATTAGACGCGTCGGGTTAATTATCCCCAAATTAAAAACTGACATACCAACTTGGTCTTAGACTTTGAGGAGAAAAAAGAAGAAGAAAAACGCCGGCTTCACCGGGGTGAACCTATCATCTTCCATGCCTAGTGGGGCCTTAGTGACCCACATTGTTTCTCTTTTGCACTCATATTTTATTTTTATCAATCACGTCATTGGGGCTCCAAGTTTATAGTTGGGATAGTTTTCTTCATCATTGCCCAATTAAAAATACAACTACCATTTTCAGCCACCCACAATTAGCCCCCCACCTTGATCGACCTAGGTTAAGGTGAAGGTCAAAGTAAGTGCTTAAAATTTTCCCCTGACTAGGACGCTTGAAGGTCCTAGAGTCTTGGCTCCTATCCACCCTCGTCAAGATAGAGGAAAATGTGAAAATTTCTAAACCCTGGCCACTCTTGGACTTGAAAGACTCATGCCTATCCACTCTCATCAGAAGAGATACGAATGGTTAAAAATTGTGAACTTTGATTGTGATCGGATTTGGAACTCCAACTATTATCTACTTACGTTAGCGTAGAGATGAATGTTGAAATGTTTGAACTTTGACCACTACTGGATTTGAAAGTCCCCGCGCCTATCCACTCTCGTTGAGATATACATAAAAGTTGAATTGTCTAAACTTTGATCGCTACTAGATTTGAAAGTCCAACGCCTATCTACTCTCGTCGAGATAGAGATGAATATTGAAATGTCCGAACTTTGACTACCTTTGGATCAGAATGTCTGACGCCAATTCATTGTGGTCGAGATAGAAATGAGTGATGATTTTACCCTTTTGTCGGATTACTGAATTTCCTTATCGGCAAAGCAGCGTTCCTTTTGTTGATTTAGCAAGATGGTGATTTATGATCTTCTTAAAGACTCTTGCCTAATTTTTTCTATTCTTATCCAAGCTAATGTATGCTTAAATAATTTCTTTTCTTGGCACATGCTGATGAGCCGATCAGGTCCCTTCTCTTGCCACTTTCTTTTCTTTGGTCTACCTCTTGTTTTAATGCATGAAAAGACAACACTTGTGGCCACAACTTGCTTAGAAAACCGGTTAGGCCCAACCTGGACCATCACTTTCTTTTTCTTCCTTGTTTTTTGCTCTTTGGACTCGAAAATGCATGCGAAAGATCCCCTTTAGGAAGTCGGCCATGTCCTATGAATTATTTTTTGGCCCTTTTCCATCTTAGGTTTTTATCAATTGAATTGCCCAAAGCTTGCATGCATGGGGAAGGGTACCGGGCGGTCCCTATACTAGCAACTGTGCTTTTTTTCATGGTTTTTACCCTCATTTAGTGCTTGAATTTTTGTAGTCTTCCCTTGATATAGATGTTGGTTGATTTCCCTAGCCGTGGCTCTTCTTTTTTTGCTTGTCTTCTCTATCTTTTGATTGTTTTGTTTACATGCTCTTTTACAAAACATCTTCAAGTGGGAACCCGATTGGTTTCCACCTTCCTTAGCTTGCCTTCTTCTTCTATAAATAGTCCCCCTTAGCCTTGCATAAGTCACACAATCCTCCTCGCTTGCATTCAAGCGTGTTCTTTTTTTCTTCCGCTTTCTCATTTCACTCATAGTTATGCTTTAGAAAATCATGTGAATAGCTCATCGACCTCGTGGGAAGTAGGGCTTCCTCAAGAGTCTTGTATTCACAGAGAATGAAGGCCCATCGATGCATGGGATGGGCATGACCTTTTACTAGCTGCTGGTTGCCATACATCTAGCCATGTTGTCGCAAATACTGTAAGAGTTCTTCTCACCACTTATTTACTTATTTCCATGTACTGTGGATTTGATATGGTTTTTTCGCTTTTTCCTTTTTGGGTTGATTTAATTAGGTGATGTTGGTGCCCTAAGAAAGTTGATGATAGACGTAGGCCCTCAAAGAGCTCATATTAAGGTTATTGTAAAGAATGCGAGATTCAATGCCTTTTATTCCATATTAAGCAGAGTCATGGACTTAACCGATCACTTTATTACTAATGAAGTGGTTGAGACATTTTAACATACCACAAACACCTTTCACCTTCTCTTTGCTGATATGACTATAACTCCTTTGGATTTTACCATACTAACTTGGCTTAGTTTCACATGAGAGCCATTAGTGTATTAGAAGGATTTCTACACTTGTCGTGACCGACTACTCCAACTCTTCGAACTGATCATGGAATCTATTCCTCTTAGAAATCATTTCTCCTACAGCATCCTCGTGGATCTAATGCATGATAAGAAATGATAGGGCCAACATTCCCCTTATCAATAGTTCTGGCTGATTCTTACTCTTCTTCTTGGCAAGAATACCTTTTCCGAACGCGGTAATTGTTGTCACTTTCATTATTTAGATAGCTTGGTTGAACTAAACAGATTAAGATACTTGAATTGGGGAATTATAGGGTATTCCACCTTAATCCATCGAATGCAGCAAGAGGTGCAAAAAATTGAACGTACTCGAGTAGAATAACATACAAGCAGACTCCTTGGGGGTATATGGAGAGTCATCAAGGTAGGGTACTTTTCCTCTTTTACATCTTTCGTTATTAACAATGCTTGCCTCTTACTGTCTTTTTTTGCAGCTTTAGTTTTATGAGTACTTCCCGATCCTTTTGCCAAGCTCTCAGGCATCAACAAGCTTCCTGGCAATAGTTTCGTGGACGAAGAAAAACCAAATCTAGAAACAATTCTAGCCAGAAGATCTTCAGCATTATTGTATGGCTATTAACACTATGGAAATGGAAGGTCATTTTTATTTTGCAACATGACCCAGTGTAAGCGTTTTGTTCGTCTGAACTCCTCTTTTTGTAGGCAAATTTTCATCCATGGAGGAACCATGTCCTCCCTACTAAGTTTGAAGCCACCCAATTCTATACCCAACGCAGGGTCCTTATGGAAGGACCTTTTAACTTTGTATGGTATTTGAGTTAGTGGGTTACTCCCCAAATTGTGAACCGGTATCCTTCTTTGTTCCCCAGGACCCACCTTGGTCTATGTCCTCTATGAGAACTCTTACTTGTGAAGGCATAGCAAAGATAAAGAAGAATATTCATTTCATCGACTATATGGACCGCAATAGCGATTGTGGGGCTTATCTTCGATGCCTCATGACCCATTTGGTATATCCACGTCCTGCTATTTCTCCTTATACACCCTTTGCTGATGCTAATGTCCAGAATTCTAAGTTTGGAGGTGACAGCTGTTGAGGCTCTTATACCATGTCTGAACATTAAGGTGTCTAAAGAAGGGGATGAGGCCATTTATGTGGAGCTTCCACTGGTTCCTGAATCAGAGTGCCCTAAACTCCCATTTCCTGCAACTTTTGCCAAGGTAAGTGTGTTTCATACCTTAAATGCTGTAACTTGATCTGCAACTCTTCTAACTATTTCCTCCCAATCAGTATAACCACCAGCAGTCTAGGTTAATAGTGCATCATTTCCACTCTTTGCCGAACGTAGCTGTAAACCTTTTCTTCTATCATCATCATCGGACTGATGAGGTACGATTTAAATCTTTTACTGGGCTTGTATTTTTTACTCGTAATTGACTCGTCCTCATTTATGTTACAAGGACATGAACAAGATGTTCGACCCTGGAGGACTCGTACTTCTCAATCTAGAAGGTGGTCTTCTACCAGGGATCGAGATGTCCCTAACTCTTCTCGTGCTTAAGGAGAGAGTTCATGTCCAGAGTTGCCACTAGAGGTGGAACTGCTCCAAATTTACAATCATACGGATCTTTATGCTCTGCCTACTTCACTAAGTGAACATTATATGCCTCGTACTTTGTACAATGATTCTTGCTCTAGAGTTCGCATTGATATGACTACTAGTTACACTTCGATTGATTTTAGATATGTTTCTGATTATGTCGACTAATTCTCTGGTGAAAGTAGTAGATGGTTCCTAGATAATCAGTAGGGTTAGTTCATTAATTCTATGTTTGATGCTTTCACTATGACTCTATAAGTTCACTCTTTATGCAATGCTAATGCAAATTTTTTATACGTGCTTATAACGACTCCAATACCCACCAGGCCCCCTTGCCCCCAAAATAAAAAGACACAAAAGAAAGGAGGACATAATAAGTATTTATACAGCATTATGGTCCTAAGTAATAATCCAAAATTTTACTGAATAATATACAATATTAAAATCAGCTAAAATACACAACTCAAGTAAGGGAGAATATTAAAAACCAAAGCCTACAGTGGCCCAACAGTAGACGTTTGTACTGGTCGGAATACACTTACTTCGCCTTGTCGCCTAGTCCTCCTTGATCTTTGATGCTTTATTAAGTCCGATTTTGATTTATTGTTGAGCCTAGTTACAGGCGAGAACCTGGCTAATACTAAGGCTGATTTCTACTTGGCTCACTTTTCTGTAGCTATAAATCAAGGCTACATATGCTTTGAATTTTCACTAATTCACAGTGATATTTCCTCAGTTAAAAAGATAACTACCATGTTATTTGAGAAGATGATAACTTCCTAGCTTCTTTCACCAGATGTTGTAGATAAGCATGACCTTAAAGGTTTCCATTTGAGCAATTTTCTTCGCTCAAACCATGTTCAAATTTCCTGTGACCTCCTCAGAGCTGCTGGCACTTTCTACGATTCCAAATTTCATGTCTTTTGTTTTGGCAAGCATAAACTATGCCCATTACTGAAGGCTTTTAGTGATATCTTTGGCTTTCTTCTCTATTATTCTCCTATTTTACTGAACACTTCTATGAGATTTGTTCTCTCTATAGTAGTTCCTTAGTTTTCGATTATAAGGATGTGGACATTATATTAGTTGGTGATGAGGTAGACTTTGTTGGCTTACTTCGTTATCTTCAACCGAATGATCAAGCTATTGATTGATGATGACTTTAGGCGTACGGATACCTTCACGTGTCTCCTTGGGGATTTCCTATTCATGGGTGGTACTACGAATAGGGGTCTTGTGATTATGTACGGTGTAACTGAGGCAGTGTGTTGTGACTAGACTCATGTGCGACTAATTGTTACTGAGACTATCTTATGTTTGGACCACATTTATCAACACCCAGATCAATTTTTCTCGCACAACTCGCTAGTATTACAGATAAACAGTTAGTCCTGGGATCTCAACTGATTCCTGGGGTTTTTCCTCTGTTTTTCTTCTTTCTTTGGCTCGTTTTTTAAAAATTATGATAGGCCTCACTGATTTGTTTTTATCCGATTGGTATGTAGACTTGGCTACTTGAGAAACTGAGACCTATAGAGATCCTAAGGAATATGGCACATGCTTAGCCTCCTAATTTTCCTAAACGACGAGGCCATACAAAGAACAGTTTCGGCAGGCATGACCAACTTCCTAGAGAAAGACCCCCCTTTCGTTGGGTCGTTCAGTGCTGGCGCTTACATCAATTTGCTTCTAATGGGAGACATGCAGTTACATCCAACTTCTAAGCTTATTTTATGGGACCTATTATTTTCCAAATCGACAATGAAGCAATATGGTCATAAGCAACGCATCCTTCCACTCGATTAGGTTGTCGACAAGACTAGTTTAAGGCGAGATATACCAACTTCTTAAGGAAAAGCCCTCCCTTTCATATCAAGTCTTGGAAGGACTATTGGGTTCATCTTCTAACCATCACCATGTCATCTGTCACACACTCTCTGTATGTGTCCAAGTACCTGAAGTGGACGACTGAACATGATGCCAGGGCAAGGAGGGCTATTTATGCTACAATGCTTTCTACCAAGAAAGGGGTGACCGTGGATGATTTTTCTCAAAGCGAAAAGAAAGAACAAAGGATCCTATCCCCCAAAAGATAGCCCCCTCACCATAATTGTGAAGGACAAGAATATAAAGAAAGATTAGGAATTTCGTCTTTGTCTTATATATGTTTTGTTTTTAGAATAAAGTTTTGTGCTTTCCCATAGTAGTGTGCCATTTGGACTCTAACTTTGAGTTGTAAGCTCTTAGAACTTTGAATGGTAATAAAAGTATCAACTTTACTCCCATAGCCATTAAAAGTCCTTAATACTCCTGACTATATAACCCCTTTTCTTTAGGTCTGGCCCAATCTAATATGATATTGACCCAACCTAAACTGGCTGGGTACCTGGCCCGGTTCTTTGGGGTTCTACTGTCTAGTTTCCCTGCAATTAGGGTACTAGGCCTGCTCCTCTATGTCATGGCATTTTACTGGTGCTTTGTTTTTTTTTCTGTTGTCCACAAATAATGTCAATAAGGTTGGGTCATCAAGCCTTCCTACATAATCGAAATACTGAATCAGGCATTCGCAATTCATTACACATTTTTATGTAGGCCTTGGATGGGCCTTGCAAACCTGTTATAGGTTCAACTAATAATCTACTGTGGACTTTTAGGCAAAATATTTCTACAATTGATCGAGGTTGGTTTATTTAGTATATTCTCTCCATTCATATCGATAAGTTTCATCGTTCCTATCGGTAATATGGTCTTTACGATGTATGGACCTAACCAATTGGCCCTGAATTTTTCTCTTGGATACTGTATTAGTGCCCTTATCTCATTTAAAACCCAATCACCCTCTTATTGATCCCTTGGTTTAACCTTCTTATTGAAAGCTATTAAGATTCGAACTTGGTAAATCTGGACGTCCACTCGTCTAGCATTACCAACTCTTCATATTGGGCTTCCGCCTAATCTAATTATGAGATTTGGTTATAAACAATCACCCAGAGTTAGGGTATTGCTATTTCTACTTGGAGAATCGCTTTTATTCCTTATACAAGGGAATAAGGAGTTGCTCTTGTGCAAGCACGTATTGATGTCCTATGCCCCTAAAGAGTGAACAGGAGCTTATCATGCCACTCCTTGTAATTTTCAACTATGTTTTCAATTAATCTCCATACATTTTTGGTTAGCTACTTTGCCCTCTCTATTTGCCTGAGGATGATATGGGGATGACTTATGATGTAGAGTTCAATACTTTTCAAGCAAGATTACTACTTCCTTTTTCATGTGGCTCCCTTGATCGTTTATCAGTTTGTGTGGGATGTTATACCTATATATGAGGTTGTTTAAGAGGAATTTTTCCACATGCTTGGAAGTGATTTTTGTAAAAGAAGCCGCTTCTAGCCATTTTGTGAAGCACTCAATTACTATGAGCGCATATTCATGCCTAGCAGTCCCTCGGCATAATTTTATGGATGATGTCGACCCCCCCCCCAAACTGAAAAGCGCCATGGGGAAGTCAATGTTGAAAAGAAGGAAGGAGGTTCATCTTGGAAGTTAGCATGTGCTTGGCATTTTTGATACCTTCTTACATATACATGGTACTCCCCCTTCCATCGTAGACCAGTAATACCCCATTTTTTGGACATCCTTAGACAACATTCCATCATTGATACGTGGCCAACATTCCCTACTCATGACCTCATGAGCTTCATCCTGGGTTATATAAAGTAGTTTTATGCCCATATCTATTTTCTTATGTAGCTTTCCTTTATCCTCGAATTATTACAAGGCTAACAACCTTAATGCTCATTGGGCTTTCGAGAAGATCCTAGTGGATATTCTTTCTTTATCAGGTCTTGATAAATGTCGCTGTATGAAGTAGTGAGGTCAACACCATATAATTCAGGGGTGTAATAGTGAGCCAGCTTATTCCTCTTCTCAACTATTAATGGCATCAAATGGATGCCTCTTGGGATGTTAACCATGGAAGCCAGTTTTGCCAAGGCATATACGAATTGGTTGTCCTCTCCAGGGAGATATTGGTATGTTATATGGGTAAAATGCTTGGTAAGATCTCTTAAGTCAGCTTGGTATGATGCCAAGGCCTAGCTTCTTACTTTCCGCATCTAGGATATTTGCTTAATTATTTAGTTGGAGTACCTGTATACCTGTAACTTCTTCAGTCCTAGCCCTACAGCGGCTTGCAACCAAATGATATAAGCTTCATACTCTACCAGGTTATTAGTAACCTCAAAGTCTAGTTTAATCGTGATTAGGGTATGTGCCCCTTCTAGTGATACAAAGAGGATGCCTACCGTGAATCCTTTCTAATTTGGAGCGCCCTTGAGGTACATTGTCCATAAGTGTTCTTCTACCTGGAAGACTTCCCCATCGAACAAATCACAGGTTCTTCCTATTGATCCTCAGTTGGTAAGTCTGCCAAGAAGTCGGATATAGCCCCTCCTTTATTAGACTTTTGTGGAATATAGTGTGGATAAAATTTTGATAACATTACAGTTCATCTAGCCAATTTGCCACCCATTATGGGCTGTTGAAGAAAACATCTTATGAGATCCATTGGTGCTACTATGTAACCTTATAGGTTAGTATGTAGTGTCTGAGCTTCTTGGTTGCTCACACCAAGCCCAAGTAGTTTTTTCCAAGACCGTGTAAGGGGTCTCATGTTCATGGACTTTTTACTTATGTAATAGATTACCCTTTCTTCTCCTTTTAATTTCTGACTAGCATGGCCCCCATAACAGTAGCTATCATTGTGAGGTATAAGATTAAAGGAATGCACGGATGTAAGAATTAATTGATTGGATGGGTATTCTTTAATCTTATCCTATGCCCCTTAGAACTCCTGATATCATTCAATCTTCATTCCTTTCTTCAATTGCAGGAAGATAGGCTTACACGCTATTGTTAGCTTTAATATGAAGCGATTAATGTATTGCTAATGTCCCAAGAATGCTTGTGTCTTCTTTTCTATCTTAGGTAGTGACATTTCCTATATTGCCTTGATTTTTGAAGGATCGACCTCTATTCCTTGGAGGCTAGTGATGTACCCCAGCAATGTCCCTGAGGTGACTCCAAATGCACACCTAAGTGGATTCAAACACAAGCGGTATTTTCTAAGTCTAGTGAAGAAGTTCCTAAGAGTTGGAATGTGTCCAACCCTTTCCTTAGGTTTTATGATTTTGTTATCAACATATACCTCATCCTCTTTCTGCATTAAGTCATGTAGTAAGATCGTAGCTATCCTTTTGTAGGTAGCCTAGTCGTTTTTTAACCAAACAGCATCATGATATAATAGCATATCCCCTATGGTGTGATAAAGGCAGTCTTTTCCTTGTCTTCTACTACCATCTTCACTTAGTTGTAACCAGCATACCTATCCACAAAGGAAAGGAGTGTGTGACCAGCAGTGTTGTTCACCCAAACATCTATCCTTGGCAATGGGAAGTCATCTTTGGACTTACCTCATTGAGATCCCTAAAATCTACACCATTTCTCACTCTTCCATCCTTGTTCAGGACTGGCATGACATTTGCCACCCATTGAGGGTAGCGTGCAACCTTAATGAACATTCCACCTAGTTGTTTCTACACCTACTTCATTTTCAAGGCCCATTCTGATTTCAACCTACGAAGCTCTTGTTTTACCGATTTTGTGTCTTGATGGAGTGAAATTTTGTGCGCAACAATGTCTCGTCAATGCCAGGCATACCTTTGTAGAAACAAACGAAGACATCTATAAATTCATGCAAAAGTGAAGTAAAACTTTCTTGCTCCTTAGGGATTAGCCATTTTCCTATTTTGAGTTCTCGGGGCTTATAATGACTCTTTAAGCTGAATAGTATTACATCCTCAATTTCATATGTTCAATTGTTATGATCGTCCACTACTTTAATTTAATTCTTTAGGTGTTTTACCTTTCGATTTTCATTAGAGATAAAGCATTCAAAAGGGAGGAATGAGAGAAGCCACTAGTAAAAGAGTTCATCTTATTGAAATTGGAAATGGATGTATTTAGCGCAGAATTTGGCGCAACAAAAACTAAAGGCTGACTCTTAGACTCTACCTTATACTCCCCTAAACTACCCCTATATTTATGGTGAACACTTTTCCCTCCTCTTCTGTTATCCAAGTTAATTGCTAGCAACCTTCAGTTTTAGCCTCGATGATCAAGTTCGTAGGACCAAATCCACTATTACGCATGGCAAAAGAAAGAACAGCAAGAGGGTCTTCCTTCTTCCTATAGCCTTGACTGAACAGAATTCCAAAAATGTTACTTTCAGCCAGCTTAACATAGTCTTGTGTGGACTTGTCTTCTTCCATAACAGTGAACACTTTCTCTTTTATTAGATGAAGGTAATTGAATACTTCTAGCCCTAGCACTAGGAGATCATTTTCCAGCCTGTATGCAGTAAGGTTAAGGAGATCCATAAAAGGTGAAATTGCCTCCGTTACGTAAGAACTACCTCACTTAGGGTGTGACGATAAGTGTAGTGCATTGGGTACCACTTCTTAGCAACAGCCTTTCGAGCCTAGGCTTCCTGCGAAGCCTTGATTACCTCTTCTGGAGTAGGGTGTTATCCTAATCAAAAATTATAATTCTCGCTTTGAGTCAAGGTGAAGGTAGTCCATCCTCATGCTCTCCTAGCATCCTATGGCCTTTCCTGGAAAATATCCCTATTTCTTTAGGTGGCATTCACATACAGCATAGAATAAGGGTCAAAGTCAAAAGGAGTTTGGTCCTTCTCCAGTAGTTCCACCATCTTAAATTTGTAGAGTTCCTCATCAGTACGACTATGTTCTATTTCCAGTACTGGCCCCTTATTTGTGATTGTAGCACATAAACTGTCACCCTCAATGGTCATCACCTTACTTTTTACTAACATCTTCACCTTGTGAGGTAAAGTCGAAGGGCCTGCTTGATGGTCATAAAGCCATGTCCTTTATAGGAGCAGGTTAAAGGTAACTAGTATATTGAGGACTTAAAAATCTATGTTTCTTTTAATAGGATGCACATTAACGAGGCAAAGAATAGCACCTAACACAAACCTCTTTGAATTGCCATATACTCTTAAATGGGAGGATGGTGCTGAGAGCTATTCTTCCCTTACCCCTAACCTTTGGTCATTCTCTAAGGACATACATTTGCTGCTGAGCCATTGCCGACTAAGGCCAGAGGTACATGCTTCTGCAGACATAGTATAGTGAGGTAGAGAGCATTGTTGTGCACTGCGTTTCCTAAAGGGAGATCTTCACTACTAAACATTATAGGGTCTTTTCCACTTGTAATTGAGGCTATCATTTCCTTTGGGGTAGCTTTGGATGATGCCACAATTTTATTCAGTGCCTCTGTTAGGAGATGTCTATGTTTCCGAGAAGCCACTATGAGCTACTCAATACACACATATGCTTTGAGTTTCTTTAGCTACATCGTTTCCGGATTCTCCTTGGGAGGATGTTGTAGTCCTTCCTTCTCTTGTTGGACAATAGCTTTGTCCTCTTCACACTAGACGTCTTCTTGGACTTTATAGACATCTTCTTCATCAATTTTCCATAGGCTAAAAACTTGCAGGTTTGGAGTAGGCATGCTTGCTCTTAGCTTTGGGCCATAAATATTTTGTATGAACACAGTTCGGTTCCATTTCTCTTCCCTATTATCAATAACAAAGATGTTCTGATGATCCCCGAGTAGATTTATGTCATTATTGGGCTTTTGGGTTGCTTTAGGCAATGGGAGTTGCCCTAACTTGAACATCGCCTCCAGCGTATGCTTGAAAGTCTAAAAGTCCTCAGTATCATGGCCGAGCAATCGGTGGTACATATAGTACTTGGTTCGATCAAAGTTTTTGGATTGCCTAAGGACTTTGATTTCTGGCTTAATTTCGCGAAGGTATATCGTCTCTTTGGCTCAGAGTCCCTCCATAGCTTAGGAGTAAGAAGTTCCACAGGGGTCTATTTGGTAATATGATTCATAATGTGTAAGTCCTTAGAGCTGCTAGCCTTCTCGCCCTTATTTTGGGAGTTGCTTTTCCAATTGCTATCTGCCTTGGTCGACGCCTACTTAGATAATTCTTCTTCTATCAGCATGCCAACATTTCTTAATATTCTTAGCTTAATAAAGTTCTCCATTAGTGTGAACCACATATGATGCTAGTTCGAGCGTCGAAGGTGTCTGATAAATAGCCTTACCTAATTGGCTTCAAAGGGTCGATCAACCATGTGGGCAGCCTTTTCCCTCCATCTAGCGAAGTAGTCAGTGAAACCTTCTTTCTCTTCTTGCTTAAGAAATTCCGAATCCCTAAGCGTGATTGGGAGATCGGCGTCATATGAATATTGGCGTAAAAATGAGGTGAAAGATGTACCATCTCATCACATCCTTGTCAAAGGTTCAAGGGAATATGAGGTGAAAGATGTCATTGTGTATCCCCTTTAGAGTAATGACACTAATGAAATTTCTTACGTTATGATGTGGATTTTCGATCCTGTGGAGTTTGATGTCAGGCATGGCGAATTTTGGGGCAGTTTCCCTCTTGGGATTGAAGTGAACCCCACATAGTCATTAGAACAGTTATTAAACATAGAAGATTCATTAAGCAGTTACTCTTTGCGATCTACACTTGGATCGCTATGAGGGGTATTCTTTTCCAGCTCCCTTTCCTTCGTAATCTCAACCTCTCACTTTTCTTCATCATTAACGTCTTGCACGGGAGAAGATTGCTCTCTATTTTCTTCTTAGGACTCCTTGTTGAGATTCCACTTTCTCGTTGCTCTCCTTCATCTTAGTTTGCATCTTCTCAATTAGTTTCATGAGTTGCTCTCCTCCATCTTAGCTTCCATCTTCTCAATTAGTTTTATGACTTGGGCGATCTCGTTGTTCCATGCTATCATAATAGACGTGTGATTTCCCTTTGATTTACACCTTGACCCTGACTTGGCTGATGCAGTTTCTTCTAACTACTGTTTAGATAGAAGTCTCTAAGTTGTCGGACTTCGGTCATATACCTTCTTAGCCATCCCTATCATGATAAATAAGATAAAGTTTTCAGGATTGGCTCATCTAAATACTTTTCTATAGGAAATAAATACTTAAAAATCCCAAGACTGAAAGCCTAGTGAGATAATTGTATGTTGACTCACACTAACACAGACTGAATTGAACTTAACTGTAGGTATTAGCCGGAATCCCTGTTAGGCCCTGACACTGGCTTACTGACTTGTAATCTTTCAATCCTACAGCCAGACCTAATCTAGCGTAATCAAATTCCTAAGAAGTCGTCTGGGTTCCTCATTGGGCTCCGAGAGCTAGCTGACTAACTTCTGATCTATCTATTCTAAGTCTAAACCAACTAACTATAGGCAGATGCCTTCTAGGACACTAGCTTGATTCATAATTGGCCATGGACACTAACCCCTATTCCTAATTCCAGGCTGACAATAATCCTAGTCAGATTTTTATAAAATAATCCTACACTTACCAAGATGCAGACTCTCTTTTTGTGTTTTTTTTTCTAACGTCTAGTCATGCTTATTTCAGCATGCTAGGTCTCCTTTTAGGACTTTTATTCACAAGACTAGGCTTAAGGCCTACTCAGGTCCAAGGTCAAGAGCCTTCTAGAGCTCAATTGGCCTTGAAGCTGACATAGTCTATAGCCCTCGCTACTAAGTCCAACCTTTCCTAACCTAGGCTCTCTAACATCTAAAACATTAATGCATAGACCTTTGGGCTAAAAAGCTAAATCATATAAAAACACATCAAAGCATCCACATGAGTTCCAATCCTAAACCAAGCTTCTAAGTCACAGGGCTTCAAGTCGGGTTTCGAATAGTCTTCTCGTGACCCAAACGCTTCGTATGTCATCCACTTGGTGCATGGCAAGATTGGGATGTTTCAGTTGTTTCCATAAGTTGAGTGGATTGGAAAGTGTGTCAATAGTGAATGGATCAACCACATCCTCAATTAAGTCTCCTGGACCCACTGAGTAGCCAGTTAACCTCCCAGGGGGTCATGATGGGTTCACTATCTAGAGATGTCATTAGCCTAAGTAGGGCAGTCCCTTTTGATGACGGATGCCCAATGCAAGTGTAATTAAAACAATTTCCCATATTGAATTTCAAATATCACCTAGTTAAAGAAAATCCTCCTCAGTGGAGCCGCCACTATGAGGATTTAACTCCGTAAGGGTGCGATCGTCCATGAATGGTTCAACTACCACTTTGATGGGGTGTTCTATTGTTTTTTGTTTCCTTTAAAACTAACTATTGTTTATAATTTTTTATAAAGTTAGAAGTTAGCAGACTTCTAGGATTGGATCAGGAAACGGGTCCTAGAACTTGATCTAAAAACCAGCTGGTTCCTGGGCTATGATTTGGCCCAACTGTTTAATCCCAGTCCCTTTAGCGATTACTACCTTAAATAGGAATAGGCAGCCTACGTAATCTAGGAACCTAGTCGATTCCTACACTAGGGCAAGACTAGTTATTGGTCCAGGCAGTCTCACTATCCTAAATTAGATCTATTTTACTAAAAATAAAAATAAGAAAATGAAGAATAAGAGATAAGAAAAAGATAAAAAGAACAAAAATACTTACAATTGTACAATTAATACAGTCGCCAGTGAGTTTATAGGAAAACTTTCAAACCACATCTCCTTTCAAAATGGATCACACCAAAGGGACAAATTAACTCTGCCCTAAAAAGGTTTTCAAAAAGCCTCTTCCCCAAGAAATACTTAGTGTGGGGATCAATCTTCACTCCTTAGTCTCAAACCCAGGATTCAGATTCAGGGGCTAAGGTACGATGATGTGATGGGATGTATTACGTTATCACCTATTGTCACTGATGACCTATACTGCTGAATATGGGCTAATAACGCTATCATGCAATCATGTAAAAGCATTAGTACTATTTCATATCAAATCATGGAAAGATACAACCTTTAGTCTAGCCATGACAAAAATCAAATAAATAATTTACACTGGGCATGGACCACAAAAAGATTACATCTTTATTGATTATAAAAGTAAAATAAGAAGAAACTAAATATAAAAGGTAGAAAACGTAAAGCTTTGCCCTCATAGCAACCCACCGGATTACTTGGGGAACCCGTTGAGGTGGTTACTTCTTAATACTGGATAAGACACTCAGACCTTGACCACACTGGTAAAACACTCTGCACGATCTCTCAAATGACATCTCAATTACTTTTCTTTTTTTTAATGTGAAACTGATCTCTCAAATCGACTTGATTCCATCAACCCTTTGAGGCACCCCTTTGCATAGCTAATAATTAGGTCCATTTAGCCTACAAAAAGGATACCAACTCCTGGTCATATTGGACGTAATCTAAATAACTTTACTAATTCTACTTCGAGCCTATTTTAATTAGACATGTCAGGTTAATTATCCCCAATTTAAAAACTGACTGACCAACTTACACTTGGACTTGGGGAGGGAAAAAAAGAAGGAAACTAGCCAGCTTCCACGTGGAGAATAGGTCGACTTCCAGGACCAATGGGCATTATCGAGTCACGTCATTTCTCGTAGTTGGACCCTTATTTTTATTTTTATTAATCATTTCATTAGGCTTACAGATTTATAGTTGTGATAGTTTTCTTCATCATCGGGTAATTAAAATACCACTGCCATTTTTATGCGCCTACATCTGGTTTGCGTGGTTAAATCGATTGATTTGATGTTAACCTTGTTTTGAAGTTGTTATCTAATCATATTGTTTCCATTTTCTCTTCTCTCACTCTATCTTCTTCTTTTCTTCAATGCCCAAATTATAACTTCTTTCTCCCGCTTATTCAAGTTAGGTTTTACACCCATTCTGAAAGTTATTGAGTTTCTTTAATTATATGTCACTCCTTTATTGTTTATGGTATATTAGACACAAACAGGTCGCATTCCACCATAGATTTCTCCCCCCTTGCCTTGAGTTTGGAGGTGAAAGCCCCAAATTTTGGGCGATAAACATTATATGTAACTTCTGCTCTCCCGCCCCCTAGCCAGTAATGCTTTCCTAGGTAAACTTGTTACTTTGTTAGTTAATTGGTAGTTAAAAACTTATTTTGCGATTTTTTTTGTGTTAATTACACTCTTTTTTATGTAAGTTTCATTAATCATAATTAGCTTAATATTAGTGCTTAATTAGTATTATATTAGTTGATTTAAGAATTTCTTAGTTCTTTCTTGTTTTTTAATAGTGAAGATATGTATTAGACTTGGTAATGACTTGCGTAATTTTCCACTAGCCAGAAAAATGGAATTATTGCTGGGAACAGTATCTTTAAACTAGGTCACTTCATGTGATTATGCCTTCTTTAAGTGCAAAAATTGATAATATCATTTCTCTTATTCTTATTGCTTTTTCTTTTTAGTTATAGACTTGTTACTTAAAATTAGAAAATTTGAATAAATCCTAAAAAATTGAAAAGATTGAGAATTACAAACTTGTGGCTCGTTGAATGCTAATGTTGTGCTTGTGGATTTAATGGATTCCAGAGTGACGCACACTACAAAAAAAGTGATTTGTAGCAACAGAGACTTAGCAACAAAAAAAATAAACATGTTGGTAAAGGAATCCCAATATTTAAATTCTTCTAATGGTATTATTTCTGCAGTACCAACAATTTTTTTCTAATGAAAATTTCTGTTGGTATTATTAGTTTAATACCAATAGTGTAATGTAAACGTATGTTGGTATAGTTATCACAACAACACTTGCATAAAGCTTACGTTTATGACACACAGTTTTGTGTCATTACGCGGGAAAAGTTAATCAAATATTTTCTGATGTGTACGTTTTACTATTTCGAATATGATCACCTGCACTTTTAATTGGATAATTAATTTCTTATGCATTAAAAAAATCACTAAATACATATGGTAAGGAAAGTAAACTAGTAAAGAAAAAAAATCACTAAATAACCTCGAGAATGTCCACCCATCAAGTACAAAGAAACGAAAATAAAGATTCAGTGGGGAAAGAAAAAATAAAGAAAAGGCAAAAATTAAAACAACAAGCCAAGCATATAAAAATCACATATTATTTCTCAAAGCCTTGCTTGAACTGGTCGGCATTTACCTTTGTACGCTCAATCTGCTCTCAGCATCGTCGACTGCCTCCTCTTCTCGTTTCCACTACCGACTGACCATTTGAACTAACAAATCGACTAGAGTCTCGGCCAACTGTTCGGAACCTCATGTAAGTTTTGTTTTTGTTTTCTTTCTTTTTATGGGTTTTGATTGCTATTCAAAGCCCTTATAATTGATTCCATCATGTCCCATGTTTTTTGAAGCATTCTGAGTCCAAATAGAGAAGAACCTGTTAGGAGGTAGATTCACCTTTGCCACCCTTGTCACCTACATATTGAAAGCAGAAATCTTTGGTTGAAATTCTTCTAATTGATCTAGAAAACCTGCATTGTCATCCATCAATGCCTAGATCAAAGAGCTCTATAGTGGTTATTGGAAATTTGGTGCTTAGTCTTGTTTCAAGTTGTTTTTATAAGTTAAAATTGTTGGTAGCCATCACCAATTTAACTGTTCTCTCAATTCTGTGTATTACCTTCCTAGATGTGTTGGAATTCATGAATACCATAAGGAAAATTAAAGGAAGCTCAAGCTCATCTGGCTATTCTTTCGTGGAAAAACATACAGATAATGACATTCTAATGTGAACAACTAGGTGATTTATGTTCAGCACTTGCTTGTCTTTGTCCTGATTTGTTTCTGGTGTTTGGTACTTCATTTAACGACGGGGTCAATTTGACTATTGTAACTAAGAAAATAATAAATTGGATCACCACCAAAAACTAGGTATTTGATTGGCTTTTTAAGTTTGTGCTTTACTGTTAGCTATTCTTTGCCCATCTATGCTGCTCAGTTTAGCTCATTAGATTCTTCCCTCCCATCTTACCATAATCACGATATGTTACTCACTTTAATTGGACAAGGTAATTAGAGTGGTTATACTGCTTTTTGACTTTTATCTATTATTATTGTTCATGATCCTTCACTGCTAATTATCTTCTTTGATGTTTGAGTGAATTCTTATATTCCCTTAGTATTTGTTGTTCTCAATCACAAATCCTGGAAACCCACCTCACAAATCTTCCTAAATTCCTCAAGGAGTAGTATTTTTGGGGGGGGGGGGGCTGGAGCAAGGGTGGATGGGGTTTGTGGTGTCAATTTAAGGTGGCTTCTACTGTTTAGATTGGCGAAGGGGGCTGAGGTGGTGATATAGCTACTCTGTGCATAGCACAATTAGGCAAGATGCAAACTTGATTTTGACTAGTCACAACAATATTTTTATCTACAATAAGCAAGGTATTGTTGACATTTTTTTACTTATATACCTTGCTTAATTCAGCAAGCACCTAGAAGATTTTGAATATCTTCAAAATATTTTTTTTCAATCTATAATGTGTATATAAGCCTTTGCTTTTATGCACCTTAGTCGATGATAGGCATTTGTTGCCTATATACCTACTCTTTGTGAATTACAATATGTTGTTTGTCTAAGAAACGTAATTTTTTTTTGCTCAATGTTTATTTTTTTATCTAAAGTAAATTTGTCCAAATTAGATACTTTCCATTTCTACCTAAGTAAAACAGGAGCAATGCCACCCCTATGTGGAAGGGGGGAGGGGAAGATGTCCAAATTAGAAACATATGGGTATGAGTATGGGTATTAATTTTCAAAATGGGTATGGGTGAGAGTGCAGCTAAACCCACCCCGTACCCGTCCCATTGTCACCCCTATGTGGAAGGGGGGAGGGGAGGGTGTGATGGGGTAGTAACTTATGGGTATTGTACTTCTATTTTAAACTATGCAACTTTGGGAATTGTTGTTTGATTCTTAAAAGAAAGGCGTAATATTGTACTGCATTCTAAGCCAAATTAATATAGGGGTAGGCTAGATTTAATCTTTTTAGTATATATTTCATTATGTAATTCAGCTAAGTCTACTACTCTTTCATGTTCAGAATGGAATTGTTTATGGGAAATTTAAATACTAAGATATCATCATTTATTTGAGCTAGATTACAACATAAACCATAAATCGTGTTCTTAACTGTAGGAAATAATAGTTCAGGACTAACCTGGATGCGGAATAGAACTGTCGGTAATAGCCCACGAACAATAAGAATACCAGATCTCAAATTCCAGCGGCTACAAGAGTCGCCTTATAACGTCACGTTCTAAACCCGATTACTCCGAGTCAATGGTAGAGTAATTAGGAGGAGAGAGAGAGATAATATCTCTTTGTATTTCTGTATTTTTAAGCTGACCCTCCCAAACCTCCTTAGGCCTACATTAACAAATATTAGCAGACTAGAATGATATTGAAGTAATTCACTTATATATGTACTAACTGGCCTTTTATACTTTAACATCTTTTAGTGTAAATGTTGTTGCAATTTTTTCTTACATATTAAGAATGCATAATCATTTTGAAGGTAAAATATGTACGAACTTGCTGTTATGGATGTGTTTAAGGATAAGAGTTGGGTGAAGTTGCGGAGAATGGATAACAAATATAATGAATATCTAAATGCATTTCTTGATCATCCATTTGCGACTTCTGTTGTTGGTGATAAGATTTCATGCCCATGTGCAACGTGTGTTAATTGATGCCAGCATGAAAGGGAAGTTGTAAGAGGTCACCTTCTCAAGAAAAGGATGGATGCTAATTGCCATAAACATATATGGGTCTATCATGGGGAACCTATTCCAAGTGATAATGATGGTGATGATGAGATGTTAGATGATCAATTTAATCATGAAAATCATGGATCAATTAAACATGATATTCATGGTATGGTAGAGGATACTTTTGCATATCCTAAATCCATTAAAATTTCCTCAGGCCCAAATGAAAAAACAAAGAAATTTTTTAAACAAATTAAAGATGCGTGGCAACCCCTCTATTCGGGATGTGAAGAATTTAGTAAGCTCTCATGTATTGTTGAGATGTATCATCTTAAATGCATGTATAATATCAGTAATGGGGCATTTTATGTGTTTACAAAACTCTTCAAAAGGGCTCTTCCAAAAGATTCAGTGTTGCTAAATTTTTTCAAGCAAATGCAAAGCATCATTAAGCAATTTGATCTTAGCTACAAAAAGATAGATACATGTCCTAATGATTGCGTCCTTTTCTACAAGGATAAGGCTGAACTCACGAACTTCCTTGAGTGTAATGATTCTAGATATAAGATGGTAGATGATGGAACGCTAATGAAATTGGCTTATGGGAATCGAGTCCCTGTAAAGATTTTAAGTCACTTTCCCCTAATATTCAGGCTTAAAAGGTTGTACATGTCATCTAAGATAGCTCCTTTGATGAGACGGCATGCTGAGGGACGTAAAGGTGGTAGGAAGTTAAGACATCCAGCTGATGCTTCTGCTTCAAAGCATTTTGCTAATAGGTATAAAAATTTTGCTAGTGATCCACAAAATGGTAGACTTTGCTTGACAAGTGCGGATTTAATCCATATGGGAGTATGAGCACTCAAATTAGAATATGGCTAGTTATATTGATGACTTACAATTTGCATCCATGGTTGTGCATGAGACAACTGTATCTTTTCCTTTCATTAATTATGCCTGGTCTAATGTCTCCATGAAATTACATTGATGTCTTCTTAGAACCTTTAATGGATGAGCTAACGTAACTACGTGCGCTAGGTGTAGAAACTTATGATCCCTCGAAGGATGAGACTTTTCATTTACATGCAACCTTAGTGTGGACTACGAGTGATTTTCCTGCATATGGTAACTTGTCTGGTTGGAAAACAAAAGGGAAGCATGTATGTCCATATTATAATGTTGATACATGTTCCCTTTATTTGAAGAGAAGTAAAAAAAATGTGTTATATGGGCCATCGTCATTTTCTACCAGGAGAACATAAATTGCTCCGCAGTAAGGAGGCATTTAATGAAGAAAAAATGAGACCACCTCCTAAGTTGATGTCAGGAATTGATTTGTTGAATCAAATGGAAGGACTTGATGTTATGTTTGGTAAAGATCCTACGATTAAAAAGAAAAATAAAAGAAAGGGGGATGAAGTGATGCCTTAGAAGAAAAATAGCATTTTTTTTCAAACTCCCTTATTGGGAGCACTTTCTAGTACGTCACAACTTGGATGCTATGCATATAGAAAAAATGTCTCGGAGAATATACTCGATACACTTTTCGGCATTGAAGGGAAGGTAAAGGATACTTTGCAATCACATCTTGACCTAAAAGACTTGAATATTAGGGATAAACTCCATCTCGTAGAAGACAAAAGTAAAGTATACATTCCTCGAGCGTGCTTGACATTAAATAAGAAAGAAAAGGAGGAATTTATTAGTTTGCTTACTTATGCAAAAGTGTATGGTAATGCATCAAATTTCAAAAGGCGCATTATTGATGGTAAAATTTATGGCTTAAAAAATCATGATCGTCAAATTATAATGCAACAATTATTGTGACTAGTTGTAAGGAAAATGAAAGATAAGAACGTGGCTATTGTTAGATTAAAGAAAATATCCTTCTTTTCTTTCCTTCCATAATATTCATCTTTTCTAAAATAGTGTCTATTGAAGATTAAAGTGAAACATAAATACTCTCAATTACAAAGAAAATATCCATCTTTTCTTTCCTACCATAATATTCCTTTTAATCAGGAGAGTATAAAAGGATAAGGACTAAACAAAGAGATGAGGAAATGGCTATTGTTAGATGGTCCATGTTGCTTAAAGATGCTGGTAAGCCTTTAATTATATAGGTTTTGAAATAGTTTCTATATAGAAGTAATAATGGAGTGTAAATTCTAATTATGTTTATTTCTTCCTATATACTCTTAGTGGAAAAGCACTTGACAGGAAGTTTACCAAAAAAAACACTTTGAGACCTAAAACAACAATGTTTCCCACAGTTGTAGAGTGGCGAAAAATGCTCCTCATAAACAATGTTCAAATGGTAAGTGGTATATAACATGAAGATATATCTATTTAATTGTTTTACTTATAGTTGCCTAATGTTTCTTTTTTTTTACAGTTTTATAAGAGTTACATCATAGCCCAAGCCATACTATTCGATCTATGGAGATATCAACTCATGCTGATTCACATGTCAACAATGAGGACATGAGCTTAAAGCCCATACATGTCGGAGAGGTTCCCACAAGTAAGTCACATACTTGTTGCGCGTAAGTTACTTTTATGTTTATTCCAATTTGTTTTTGTTAATTGCACTTCCATATATTTTCTATGTTGTCATATATAATTCTCACTTGCTTATGTCACATCGAAGGGAAGATCGATTCAAACTCATTAGGACATGGAGAAAGAGAGCAAGTCAAGAGATTCATGGTGATTCATTGACTAGAGGTGGTGCTAAGGCCACAATATAAGCAACTAAGGAAAAGAATGAAAAGGGTAGTGCACCTAATAAGATAAAGGTTTTGAAGAACTCTGTGTTTGTCGATCTCTACAAACAACTTCAACCTATAGTAATTCTCAGGGGCAGACGTCTACCATGATTGCGTGCCTTGCACGAGACCCTAAAACGCTACCACTTGATTGTATTGGTTGGAGGAAAATTAAACAAGAGAAAAAAGACTCGGTGTGGGCATAGGTTAAGCTATATATGTGTCAATGCATATTACATTGCTTTCAAAATTGAACCTCTACATCTTGATAATTAAGTCTTGATTGGTTTTTTTCTTTGTATCTTTTTGCAGCGTTCATTTCACTTCCCCGAAGGAAAACAGCCTTACGAACGGGCAATGGAGAAAATGCATGCTTGTTGGAGATGCTATAAATGTGAGTTAAAGATGGCACATTTGGATAGCAAAAGCCATGATGAGGCAATTAGCAGAAGGCTAGAACAGATACCATTTGAAACATGGGCCAAGTTAGTAGAGTTTTGGAAGAAAAAAAGGGACAGGTGATTTTTCACTCTTAAGAATATTAAAGTCGTAATTTTGAAAAATAATGCGAAAAATTGATTTAATGTGACTGTTAATCATTTAGGTTAGAACAAAAAGAGAAATTGAAAATCGGGGTAATAACAAAATGTATCACAATGGAGGGACAAAGACTTTCGCACGTGTACGTGCTGAAGAAGAGGTACTATTTATACCCTCTTTATACTATAGCTCACATTGATTTTACGTAACTCACTTCGTATTTTACTTGCTTTTTAGGAAAAACGCAACAAGACAGATAAGCTTACAATATGGATGAAGACCCATACACCAAAGAAAGCTACAAAACTTGATGATGCTTCAGCTAGTGCAAAGGTATGAGTTTCATTTTTCCATAGTTTGTTTATTCATGCTATCTGTTTTCACTAATGTTTAACATGATAGGAAGCACTTGAAAATGAGTTATCCCATATTGAAGAAGGTTCATGTGATGATGCTACTCGAGATAAAATTTTTAAAAAAGTTGTTGGAGAACACAAGTATGGTTATGCTAAGACATTTGGCATTGGGGTCAAAGTTCCTCGTTCCAGCTCTAAATGGTGCGCTTTAGAGGAGGAGAGAACTAAATGAAGGAAAATCGAGCAAGAACAAAAAGAAGGTCAAGAGAAGATTGAACATTTGGAGAATAAATTTGAATACGTCACTAATTTGGTGAAAGTGCTTCTGAAGCACTAGGTATTTCTAGGAGATATTTCATTGTTTTGTTGGTTTTATAGTTTATTGATTATAAAAGCTCTTTTGGTAAATTGATATATTACATTGTGATACGAACAAAGGAGATGAAGAGAATAAGAGTGTGATTGTTAGTTTATGTGATCAGTTTCTTTGGTTGTAATAAGTTTAGTTATATGGTATGTTTGAAATATGTATATGAAATGATAGATACGGTAATGAAAGAATTCTGGTGATTAGTTATATAGTTGGAATATGCCTAAGTAATTTTTTATTAATTAAACATAGAAGGCAAGCGTGTCGTGAAATGTCATTTGGGTATGTATACATAATTCGGGTGTTGTACATGTTGTTTGTATATGTTGTATTCAAATGTGTGATGAAATGTCCAAGTTAAATTTGTGATGGAACATAAAAGGTTAGCGAGTAAAAAAAGTTCTTATATTGTTAGTTGTTAGTTTATGGGCTTTTATGAAAGACTTTGATATTGTTGTTTACTTTAACTGATAAATTTGACATTATGTTGCTGAGGGCGAATGTCATTAATATTCTCTATTACCTTTTCTTAAGATTTATGTTTTTGTGCTTTTGAATTAGGAATATCGGAGAATGTTCTTTCTTCATTTGGGGAAGATAAGGAGAATGATGGTGAAACTGAAAACGGTCATATAATTAAAGAAGAAAATGTTGAAGAAGTTGAAGAGCAAGAAAATTAAGAATCAAATAAAGTTTGAGTTCATTCATCTCGATAAATTTTGTCATTGTTTATGTTATAGGAGTTTGCACTCATGGCTTGGACGTTAATCTCAATCTCATATTTGTGGAGTTGCATACATTTGTTATGAACTTTGAATGAATGCATAACACTTTTGGAAACTCTTTGGTGAATGGTGCTTTTGTTTAGGTTGATTCCCTTATTGTGAAAAATTGTTTAATTTATAGGTATGAATGGATGGACTATTTGCAACAAAAAATTTTATTGGAAACAACATGAAAAAAGAATTACCAATAAATTAGAGTTTCATGGGCATTCTTCTTAGCAGCTCTATATTAATACCAACATATGTTCTTGCTGGACAAGATTGAAAAATACAGGAAAAAGAAAAAATTACCAACTGATACAGTACGTTGGTGAACATTTTTTGCCGACAATTGATGTACTACCAACAGATACATATGGTGGTAATACATGACACTAAGAAAATGTTGTATCTATTGGTAAAATGATGACATTCACCAACAACATCTTTCTATAGTTTGTTTTAATGACCAACTGTGACATATTACAATATCTGTTGGTAAAATGTACACTATCACCTCTTTTTACCAACAATCTAGCAATAGACTAATATCTGTTGGTATAAGGTTTTACCAACAGAAAATATACTTATTACAAAAGAAACATCCATGTTTGTAAAAGTTACCTTTTTTATTGTGAAAGTTTAGCCCAAGTCTACTAAACTTGATGCCTATTATTTAAAAAATTGGAATTCAAACCTTCATATTCAATGAGGGGTAATTTATATAATCTAGAACTTCGTAAATATCGTGTTTTGAGCTCCCTTCTATCTTTTATAATGTGCAATTCGGGTTCATCTAAATTACATTGACATGCTTTCTAAACTTAGTGGCTTTGAGGACCTTATTTGTTTATGAGGGGTTTTGAGAAGGTGTGCTCTTATATTCACATTCATTGGATGTCCATTAACGCTCAAATAATGAATTTTATTTCCTTGCACTCATAGATGATGCCAAGGGTTGGACATATGGCCTTTAGGCTTAGAATTCCTTTGTTGATAACTTTCTAAAGAGGTACTTCCCCCCTAACAAGACCATTCGAATGCAAAATGAAGTCCTCTCTTTTGTCCAGCTTGAACGTGAGCCTTTTTAGAGGTATATGAATAGGTTTATGGAGTTGCTTGTCCAATGCCCCCATCATGTATAAAGAGATGGCATTTGTGCCACATTGCTTAAGAAGGTTTGGATGTGACTACTAGGAGAATGGTTAAATCAATGGAGCTTCTTTCTAAAAAAAATCTAAGCGTACTTGGGATTTTCTTTGCAATTTAAGTTATACGTTGATACATAAAGCACAATTTGTAACTCTAGGGTACCCATATTCTATTGAAATAATTTTTAGGGACCAAATTTTTTAGAATGTATTCTCAAGTACCTACTATTTTGCATAAACTATTAACAGGGGTCGGTATTTTAAGAAATAGTTACATGGTAAAGTTTTTCTTTGCAACTTAGTCCCTGAACTTTCTGAATTTCCTATTTTTACCCAAAATGATGTTTAAAGTGCAAATTCCCAACTTTTGGGGACTTTTTAATAAAACTAAGCTTATATTTTTGTTTGGAGTTCTTATAATGACTTGATTGGTACTAGTTATTGCATCTACTACTTATATCATAAATATTATATTTTCTGTGATTAACAGGGACCCATCCTTAGTAAAATAATTAAAGTTTAATTAGAGAGTTTTGATAATTACCTGAACTTAGCTGGCCCTAGACTCTAACGTTCCTTCTAGCTTCCGATTTAAAGAGATTGCCAATCTCAACCCACCTTCCTTAGATAAGGCATAGTACAAATCCGTTTCATTTCCTACCTCGGACCGTAGTCACTAATCAAGTTTTATGTATTTTTTAAGGATAGCGAGACTTTAACTAAGAAATTATAATATTTAACACATAAGGTTCAATTGAATAACGCACCCTGCTGGGAAACTTCTTCAACTGAAAGCTTGAAAGTGGAAATATTGCAATAGAAAGCTTAAAGAGGGACTTAAGCTAAGATCATTAGAAATGCTTGTTGATAGAAAAATGGAGAATCCCAACTTCTCTTTTACTCAAGAATGATCAAATGACCATATCCCTTCTCAACACTCGACCTCTCCTCTTGTAGAGGGATGGGGGTACATAGGATGCCCTATTAGCTAAAGTACATGTAGACTTTACACATGGCTACAGTATCTTCACATAGATATAGTAGAGTGCTTTATTCTACAGACCAGACACTTGTGAAAATAGTACAATAATGGAGCAACCATTTTTCAGAGTTTTTAATAATGACAAGACTAGTCATTATTATTCAGATTCTGCATGCCCTCATCTCCAATTATGTCTTCCAGACCGTCATTATTTGAATAACCATCAAAATCTTCATCAAATTGAAGATGTTACGGGTCTCATTTCTCAAATAATTCAAGAAGATATTTCTTTCCTTTTTTTGATATGATTTTTTTAGCTCCAACATCAAAGAGATAGTCAAAGATATCTTCTTAAATCGCTACTTCCACCTTCATGTATTCTTTGAACTCATTGCCATAGGCAAAAGTAGTGTTTTCACAATGCCTTAACATTTTTCCTTGTTCAATTAATACCCATCTTTGATGATAAATGTTATAAAAACCGATGACTCTCGCTAGAGTAGGGTCAATAACTATTACTCATCGATTTGGAAACCATTCTTGTCGTTGATCATAGGGATCATCATACTCAATAATCCATTTTCATACTCGATTAGTGTGCAATGTACCTCCACATATGGGCATCGATTATTTGGAATTTTTGTTTGACCATCAAGAGATGTTAGGATAAAATGGATCCTTCTGAACATGCATTATCGGAACTTGGTTAATTTTGAGAAAAATGGGTACTTTGGATATGGGATTTCCATAAAGTAAAGTACCACCTATATTTGCAGGCTTTAATGACGGGGTCATTTGGAGCCAGACTTATCGGAAAAGTAGATCGTTATACTCTAAGACTCACAAATATCATAGGAGTAATGATGATAATAGTCAATGCAGGCAGCATACTAATCATTGAACCATTTTTCTTAAACATAAGAACTTATTTTTTCTTGGATATCATAGGGACGTCTAAGGTAACTAACTTGTAACTCTAGAAGGGAAAATCTTTGAGTTATTATTAGGTAGGTAGAGGTTAGCAAACCAAAATGTGACCAACTTTTTATATGGAATTCAAAATTATCAATAAGGATTTTACTAGAAGGAGAAACCCGTTCTAGCAACAATAGTATTTCATTATGGATTTCCTCCTTTTCTGGCAGGAGTTCTGCTCTGATGATCACCATTAGCGAGTGCTCGAGTTAAACTATCTATCAGAGAATTCTTCAATCCCTGTATATGTTCAATAGAGAAAGAAAACTGGTTAAGCCATAATTGTTAATGCAAGAGTCGCCCATGCGCTTGCATATTTGATAAATTCTTTTTCACAAAACCAATTATTCCTTTGCAATCAGTTCGAATAAGCAAAGGCTTTGGGGCTAAAAAGATTAAGAATTTTTCAATTCCCCTTATCACCACAAGGAATTTTTTTTTTCCATTGTGGGATAATTGCATTCTGCATTATTAAAACTTCCACTACAATATTTGTAGAGTTTTCCTGCTTCTTTGATTTTGAGTAGTGCGCTCTAATGCTCATTGCTGGCATATGTCTCAATCACTAAATCATCTTCTTCACTAGGCAAATTAAGAATAGGAAGATTTTTTACACATCTTTTTGAAATTTTGAATAATCTTTGTATCATTAGTGGTTCATGTCCAACTTACCTCTTTCTTGAGTTTTTGCTACAATGGCTTTCTCAGTTTAGATAAACCTTTAATGAAATCTAAAGCATAGATAAGGCATCCAAGAAACCTTTCTAGCTGTTTTCTGTCTTTAATATTTTTAGGGAAATTATCTATTTTTTCCAAAATATGTGTTTGTAGGATGATTTGTCCAATTTTTATCTCTAGGCCTAAGAACTCAATTTCTTATTCTACATAAATGCACTTGTTCTTTCTAACTATAATACCATGATCAATGCACCCTTGGGTGACAGCTAAGCATCATCTTTTTGTTGTTCTATGGTCTTGGAAAACCCAAGGATATCATCGATGTAAACTAAACAACAATGATTAAGGTCTTTAAAGATATTATCCATTCTTCTTTGGAATATTTGAGGTGTATTCTTAATACCAAATGGCATTACTATCCATTCATAATGTTCTTGTGGGGCACTAATGTAGTTAAAGGGATACTTTTCTTATCCATTTTTATCTGCTAATAACCGCTTTAGCAGTCCATTTTTTAGAACCAAGAGATCCCTTGAATTCTATAGAAAAGGAATATCCTGTTAGGATTGTAATAACCATCAAAGACAGTATTATCATTAAGCTTTTTGTAATTGATTACCATTCTTGCTTTTCCTCTCTTTTCTTCAGTATGATTTCTTACCATGAAAGTCTGGCTGGTGTGAGGACTCTTGCTATTCCTGATTAATCCTTTACCCAAAAGTTCCTTAATTTATTTATCAAATTCCTAGATATTGTGGTGCTTATACACCATTTTGTTTGAATTAAATAATAGTATTGGGATTTAATCGAGTAATTTTTGCAAATGTCTTATCCTTGTCCAAAAATTTTAATAGATTATCAAAGTAGAGTTCTTTGCATAATTTTTCTTATTATTCGGCAATCTGCACTTTAATAGATAACTCAAGTAATAAGATTGTCAGTGTTATCTCACATTGTGCAGACATTACCTTCTCACCACGTTAGCTACGTATAAATTCAATTTTTTGATGAGTGTAAGCCTTGCTCAATTTTTTAATAGGAACTGAGTGTCCATTGATTGTAAATATTGTTTGATTTATGGTCTGTGTGCATGGAGAATATAGTTTCTGAAAATTATTTCCAATAATCATATCATAAGAGGAATGATCAGTAGCCCATAGAACGGGTATAATGCATTGGGCTCCTCCTAATTCTATAGATAACCCTTCTGTGGCTTCATTATGACTCATGATGCTATTATCTGCTATCCTTACTTGTAAAAGATTTTTAGCTTTTTTCACACAAACTCTGAAAATAATGTTCTTTTTCCAAAGCATAGAGAACAACTACTATCTATGTAGGCACATAACTCATATTTATTATATCCCTCTAAGCATACATTTATTGGGATATAGATGCTATTAGGATTTGTATTGGTGACTTCATGGCATATCTCCATAGTCATATTTTTTAATAATTCATCCCGATAAATTGGCTCACTAACAGTTCTTATTTTGTACCTAACAAACTTTTCTGTCTAGACTCATACTTCTGTCTACATTGTTTCTTGTGGGTTCAAAATTCGTTCTAGTCATGTCCTTAGCCACACTAATTGCATCATCTTCTTTTAGCTCTTCTTTGATTGAAGAAGATCCTCCTCCCCATTACGATCTTGCACTCATACTTCTGAATAATTGGGGTTTAATGGTTATTTTACCATTCTTATCAATTTTTATCACATTTTCCTTATTGATTTTTGTAAGGTTGGCAAAGCTAGATATTCATGATAGATCAACTTTTATCTCTTGTGGATTGGATTTGATCCTTTGGATCTTTTGCATAGCGGTAGGGCTTTTAAATTCTTCTGTCTCTATCATTGTGACCTTAGTGTTTGGATCTATGGTATTATCTAATTTGTAGATAATTTTCCAAAATATTGTCAATGAATATCCTCCTCTTTTCATATCCATTCCAACTATTTTAATCTTAAGGGATAGGAAATTTTTAACAAATTCATCATTTAGACTCACATAATATCCAGGTTGACAAATTAAATCCTACTAATTCATTACATGAGTTGGTCTTAATCTCTACGATAATTTGGTTATTAAATTTGGGGTAATATCACAGAGTAAAGCATAAAGATCGGTATCTTTGCTATAATATTGTAATGGAGTGATGTACACTTGGACACTTCCAACATGGATATACCTATATTTTCTATCTTTGTTATGCTTTAGGATGTTTTCCCAATTAATGAGATTAACTTCTTCCACACCATCCTCACAGTCATTGATTTTTAGGTCTCCTTCCATTATCTCGCAAACATACTTGCTTTTCAATTGAAAGATGGATTTTTTATAGATCATGTTCTTTTGGAGTATGGGAAGGACTCAATTTCCTTTGACTTCCTTGTTATCATTATCTACAACAAACTCTTCTCCTTAAAGATCACCAAGACTAATCGAGCTCTTTCCATCATATGACTTGTCTCTTCATAATCACATTCTTCATATTCATTATCCAATATGATTTCAACAATCCCTTCGTTGTTATTCATCGTTAAGTCTAAAGCCTCGTCTTCACTAAGCCCAGCACAATCTCAGCTACCCAAGGTCTCGATAAGCTTGTTATTCTTTCTATTTTTGCATTCATTAGCATAATGTCGTATTTCTCCGCATGCCCAGCATTTGCAGTTGTTTTTCCCTGCAGGACAATAAGCTGTTTTCCTAAAAAATCTACGTTTTTTAGGGCTTGGTTTGTTATAATATTTTCTTTTATATTTGTCGCCCCTTCGCTTATTGAAGCTCTTCTTCTCATAGAATTTTCTCTTTCTTCCTCTTTCAAGTTCCTTCCCCCATTGGTGAGTTGAATCCCAACAAGTGAGGAATCGTTTCTTAATTTTCTTTTACTTTTGGAGATCAAGACATTGAACATTGACCCATTTTCTTAAATAAGAGATTCTCTAACCAATGGTATTAATGACATCTGCTCATTCAAGCCATGCAATGTATTTTTCGTTAATTATAAAATTTATCGAATATGGCAATTTGTCATAGAACATACCAATATTTGTTTCGGTATGCCCAATTTTGTAATAATATTGACTGTAGCAATATAATTTTTCAGATATCTCATATCCCATAATTCTATATTATTAATCTTTCTCTGTCATTCTCTTGTCTTTTCTTCAGAATCAAGTTTAGCTCCGATAAATTCAATTTCAATTTCCTTACACAGATTTTTGAACATAGCTACTGGTGTTTCCATCATTCTTAATGTATTTTTGCCATTTTCATTTAATGAATAATACCAGTCAGTTACAGTGCCAGAAAAACTATGTTCAATGTAATTTAGGAAATTTGCAACAATCCAGGTAGTATTTAGGTTTAAGACGTTATTCATACCTCTTTTCCAATTTCAAATATTTCTTCTCTATTACGAGTTCCATCTATGTTCAAGATGTATCCTGTTTTACTAATCAGAGTAAGGCTAACTTCTTCAAAGGTTTTAGTTTCCCTTGCGATGAACCCGAAGGAAAAATTGGTTATACGTACGTCCAGTTTGAATGTACCTAAGTCTTATAGAATGAGTATTTCTTCTAGAAGATTCACCAAATTCTTCAGGTTTAGGAACAACATTGTTAACCAGATTGGTCACTATGTCACCTAAGTCGACCTCATTTCCAATTTCACTAATCTCATCTTCAACAGCCATTTTACCATATTTTTTTTATCCAATTTTCTTTTAATTTCTTCTAAGGGCACAACACTAAGATCTTGTAGCTTAATTAGGTTCATCTGCTGATATATTTCTTCTTCTAATTATTCAGTATCATTAGATAATTTTTCATATTTATCACTAATTGCGTCCATGATTTTGTTTAATTCTTCTAGATTTTGTTCTTTCTCGAACATATTCTATAGTTCTTTAAGAGTATATTGATTATACTCCTTCTTCTTCTTCTTTTTTTGTTTTTCAGGTGATTTTTCACCATATTATTCTTCTGCTTCTTTTTGGATTTCAATATCATGCAAAAGAAATTAATTTTTATTTTTTCGGTTTTGGAAAGGATATTTGTGCTAAATTGGAGTACTAATACTAGAAGTAGCATTTCTGCTATGTCTTACTTCATTAACTAGATATAGGTGATGATTCTAACATTAATAACAGTTAATTAACTTAATAAATTATTAATTAGCTTAATTATATTAGTTATTTTTGGTCACGTGGCTCTGATATCTATTGAAAGAGGGCTTCGAATAGTACTTATAAGAAAAATTACACATGCACAAGTTTTAGATTTTCGAAAGTACCTTTTTAAGGATTTGGGCTAAAATGTAAATATGAAAAGTTTAAGGGCTAAAATGAAAATGAAAGCAATGAACGGTCCCCTTAAAACAATTTCCACATAATATTAACCCTTTTAAATATATTCTAATAATATGGTCTGCTAGTTATAATTTTCACACAAAGTAGGGTATCTGGCAGAAATATTTTCCATAAGGCATTATGGCCAAATTTGGATTATTGAGTTATTATCACTAAATAAGAGGGCTTAGTTCATGAGTATCCCACTTTGTCCAAAATAACCATCAATTCAAATTTAGCCTACACTAAAGGAAGAGTTTCCAGGTGGTGGTTCATTGAAATGACAAGTGTATTATTTTAGATCATTGTAGAAAGCAAAGAAATGCGTTGACCAAATTCTAACTCATGTGGAATTGTAATTATTTCTATATTTTTTATTTAATTCTCCATGGATATTTGTGGCCTAGCTATTGGCCCACTTCCTCATATACCAACTCATTTTTGGCTTCTACATATAAATCACCCTCATGTCCATTGTAAGAATAGCTTTAGAATTTTGAATAAGTTGAGGTTGTTAGCTATTATTTCTCCATAAAAATCCTATTTTCTTTCTCTCTCACCGAGCGTGATGAATATGAGTCTTCCATTTATTTCAATCCTTGGTGACTAGGCTTTAAAGAGTTTATTGGTGGGTTGATTAGCCTAGGTGGTTGCTAGGCGTTTATCTTAGGCCTATTTTTCTCTTTTCTTGTTGGTAATTTCATTCGACAAATCAATATCCACAAAAAAAAATTTGTTTTGGAATTGATCTTTGCTTGGCCTTGCGTTATACGCTTTAATATTTTTTATTAATTGCCTACATGCACCAAGTTGGCATTAGAGTAGAGATTCCTCCTTTGACAGATTGTTCATTCAATACCCTTCTCCATATTGTTCAATCAAAAGTCTCATCCTTCACCCCTAAGTCCGCACCCAATGACCTACGCTTTGGTTTTACTCAAAACTTTTCTCACTTACCCGTCTTAGTTACCGCTTCTGAGTCCACAAAAGAACCCCAAATAGACTTAAACACAATCCCAGCCCAAAACACAACTCTAAACTCCACAAAAAAAAAAGGGAAAATGCCTGCACGAAATCTAAAAAACCATGTCGGATACCGCCTGAATTTGCCAAATCTCAATGCCTACATTAAGTTAGCTCTATCTGTATCATAATAGCATCAAAGCACGTTGCCTATGTAGTTCTTTCTACTTCGACCATCTTGCTTTTGATCTCTTTCTCCAAATTTTACCTTTTGTTTCCCCATTCCATAGAAGATAGAGCCATACTTGAACTCTAAGTTCAAGTGAGGAACCTTAGAAAGGAAATGACAACAGCAAAGAAGGCCATGAAAGAACCTCTTTGCTTTAATGGCGTTAATTTGTATCCTACCATCTATTTTAGATGTGGTCAAGCACTTTAAAAATACTTTAAATTCAAGGGATGCTCGAATGAAAAAATTTTCACTAAAGCTAAGGAAACTCAGCACCACATTATTAGTTCAAATGTCATGGGAGGGAGAGAGCTTCAAAAGGCAAACCTAGAATCAAGACTTTAAGATCACTAAAGTTATACATGGATGTGAGATTATATCGAGATCTACTCTTTGAAGAAGAATCGTGACAGAAGAACCTAGTGTTGCTCAAGAGCATATCAAGATTCAAGGAACATGAGCTTATTTTGGATTTTGATGCAACAACAAAATAAGGCAATTTTCCATGAATGAGTGCTCTCCTAAGTTTTCTATTCTAATGAATTCTTCCTTAGTTCATCCCTTGGAAGAAACTATGGATGTACAATTTCAAGCTCAAATTGAAGAGACCATGGAGGTCTAAGTTCAAGATAACGAATATGAGACCATCTTGATTTTTAAGGAGAAAGATGATCAACCAAAGCCGACCTTAGAGGTTGAGCTACTAATTGTTTCTGAATCTCAGTATTATACTCTCCATTATCTTAGTTTGAGGATTGAGGTAAACATAACTATAACTAAAGAAGCTCTACTTTCATTTCTAATGAGCAAGTTAAGGAATGGGGCTAAGTGTGTTATGTTTACAGTTTATTATGGACGCTTGGAAACTACTTTTTGAAAGATCATTGGGATTTGACCCCAAGATTGTCTATGATGAGAAACCCAAGTTCCATTACTAAAGTCTCATTCTCATTCTCCTAAATTTTTCTGAACCTTGAACTATGCTAAAACTGAAGCTTCACAAAGAAAACATTTTCCGTTCTAAACTAAATGTGAAACTCACAACCTTGATGGCGCAAAGTTAATTTGATTTATTTCCTCTTCAAAGTGAGCCTCTACATGGAAAACTCATAGGTGATAAGGAACTTTCCTTTTGTTTGAGTCATGATGAGTAGATCCTTATATTCAACAAGCTTTAGAAAATCCTATTTCTTATAAAAGAAAGGGGTCCTTCGCACCATAGTGTTGATGAAATCGAAGGAGTTCATCAATCTTGCTTAGTTAACAAACTTTTGGGAACAAGCATTTATCTACAAGGACTTGCAAGTATTTCCTTTTGAAGAGGGAGTTTCGATGCATAAGGTGTAAAGTTCGAAAGTGAGTTTTCAAGTGATTAGCACTACCATCATTACCACAATTCGCCGCAAAATTACCATGAACTCATATTCTAGCCTAATTTTCCTTGCTCTTGGTGTTGTCTATCTTCAAAAATTTGTCATTGGAAAGCTCAAAGAGTCTAATTTGAGGTAAGGTTGATGAATTTGGCTTAAGCTCACTTCTTAATAGTGAATTGTTCCTATTTCTTAAGACTGCCAAAAATGCCTAGAAATTCTAATTTTCACCTATGATTTTCTTTGTCCATTTAAACCATTTATCTATTTTCTAAACATATAATTTATAGAATCAAATACTATAGAGAAAGAGAGAAACAGGATTAGAAGCAAGAAGTCATCCAAAAACTTTCAACAAATGGCAGCTCTTAAGACGTGCCTCAAGGAGAAGAATTCTAGTTGTTCGATCCTAATTTCTACACATGGGAGACTAGCCAACACAAACCAAGGACAATTGACAGTGCTTTCAGATGACAACTATATTGTTCTAGAAGGCTCTAGAAAGTGAAGGGATGTGATGTGCATATTCCAGCTCTTTTGGGATTGTCGTTATCCCTAGGATTTTGATTTAAATTTTTTTAGATATTTGTTACCACCCCATTGGCCACCTTGCCATATATTGTAATAGTTTATTTTTTATTTAGGATATAAATAACCCTCGCCTCTATTGTAAAAATTAGATTTGAAATTTTGAATAAATTGAGTTTGTCTTTCTACAAGAGTCTCATTTTCTTTATCTCTCTTGGAGAGTGATGAATGTGTGGCATCCCTTTATCGTAATCATTGATGTTAGGCTTTAGAAGGTTGATTGGTGGTCAATAAGTTTAGGTGGTGGCTTGGTCTTTATCTTAGACATATCATTGTCTTTGTTTGTCAATGATTTTTTCCTACAAATTAAAAATCTAAAAAAAATTATTTGCTTTGGGTTTGATCATTGCTTGGTCTTACAATCTTGTTT
This sequence comes from Selenicereus undatus, assembly GCA_017589665.1. Lineage (NCBI taxonomy): Eukaryota > Viridiplantae > Streptophyta > Magnoliopsida > Caryophyllales > Cactaceae > Selenicereus > Selenicereus undatus. The sequence continues at coordinate 39,509,037 of JACYFF010010365.1, read as the reverse complement.
ATTGGCTTTGTTGTTGGGGCTGATTACGCATCATAGGCTTATGAGTGGCAGACAATTAGGGAGACTCCAACTCTTAGTCCTTTGATGTCTATGGCTAATACGGGCAACTTGCCTAATGATTTTGATGTCTTTGAGGAGACTATGGTTAATTGCGAGAATTAATTGAAAATCCCTTCTTTTTATAATCCTCAACCTTATGCTTATAGATCCCCTCCTTTTGTTTGAGCATTTCCTGAACCGTGATAGTACTTCTTGCTTTCCTCTCATAATAAACTTTCTTATGAGGATGTGAGTGACTTTTCATTTCCCTTCTCAATGATTTTTTCTTCTCCTAAAACTTGCATAGGTCGGGGTGATCTCAAAGAAAAAGTGGTTGTTAATACTTATCCACCACTTTCTTTACCTTTCTTTGGAGAGTTTAAGAAGAGTAAGGAACTTATGATTGTGCCTAATTGTAGTCTTGAGCATGACATGATTTTTGTTGTGGAGGAACACTGTTTTGGAGAGATTTCTTTAAATGATGTTTCTCTATCCTAAATTTAGTTGTTGCCTACAAAAGTAGACTAGATGAGGAATTTAAAAAGGTAGCTGTTTTTCCACTAAAGCGCTAGAAAGATCACGAAGAAGTTCCTAAAAATGGACAAAATTAGCTCATACAAAAAAACGTCGGTGTTGATTTATTCGTGGGAAGTTCGAGTTTGGCTTGCAATTGTTGGAGCCTTCATACCATGCGACATTTTCGGTATAAATGATCCTGAAGAGCTGACACACCACAAAAAAGTCACGTCATATTTGTAACTGCTTGGCCATGCATTTCCATAGAAGGCCTAGAACGAGGCATCGTAACCCTAGTGATTGTCCGTTGGGGAAGGCTATTGGATCGAACCAGTGATACAGAAGGGAGAATTGTTTCTATCATCAAAGTCCAGCTTTCCTTTTTTACCCTATGCTCTTCGGGACAATTGTTTCTATCCCCATGAAACGATTTTCCATACTTTATATTGCCGAACCCAGAAAACACAAACAAAACATTTTAATAAAAAATTACTTTGAACTTGGCCAATCACTCTCTTTTAATATTGGAACTAGTGCTAAACCCATGCTTTGCATGGATTGGTACAGTTTTTTATTTTAATAAATTTCTATCTAATATGTCAATATATATGTAATAAATATATTATCTGGTAAAACCCCTTTTTGCCATCCACCAAAATAAATTAAATATTTTGATAAATAATAGTCTAAAACTCTAATATAATTTTAAGTCAATAGTTGAAGTACTTAAAATTAATATAGCCACTAATACACCTTTGTCCACAAATTATAAAATACAACTTCTAGATCCCATCATTGCCTAGCCCTATCACTACTTGACTATAACTACACTACCTTTTAAAAGGGGAAAAAATTGTTACAATTACTTAAGGTTAATATAATGAAATTAATCCAAACATAATAAGTTAAATGAAGAAGCCTTAGTTACAAATATCCATTAATTACAAAAATTTGATTCAAAGAAAATTAAAATATTATTAATTAAATATAATTTCCTACAAAAATATGAAAAGTATCAAATCATTAAGGAACATTGGAGAGTTGAAAGGCATGTCATATATGCTTAATTAATATTATGACTACAACTCAAACCTGTTTTTTTTTTAATTAAGCTGGTGAACTAAAATATTTGTAAAATATATTTTAATGAAACTATAATAAAATCATTTTAATCTAAGTCATAATTTTTCAAAATGATTTGTCTAGTATTATTGACCTATTATTTTACTATTATACTTATTATATTAAAATTACGAATATAAAATTTACATAGATTTTTAGAAGATACTAACACTTAATTTTTTTTTAAAAAAAGAAAAGAAAAGATGAAACACAAAATTGAAAACTTAGTAACTTTTCCAATACAAAGTGAAACCTATAAATTGAATGCCCACATTAATGGGATCTAATTACTCTTGCTAATGCATCTCAATTAATATCTAAAATCAACAATTTAGAAAAGAGAAAAGAGAACAATATTCACATCCAATGAGTGATCATCAAGTGTCTAGTCAAGGTGTGATCACTCAAGTTAAAGTATAGTTATATAGATAGCTTTCCTTGAACAATATATCTTCCATGAGTCGGTCATCTAAGAGATATTGCGAGATAGATATTTAAAGTCCGAATATATAATCATGGATGACCCCTGTGATAAATATTTGTCACCATAAATAAAAAATTTACCCTTAAATAAATTATTAATAACCCTAAAAGTCCATAAAAAAAAAGTAACCCTAAAAGTTTTAATGAGTCACCCATAAAAAATATATCCAATCATATGTTTCAAGTCAGATCATATTAACATTTAAATGTGGCAAACAATAGATTGTGCTTGGTGGGTGAATCAGCCCCATCCATAAGGCTAAATAAGTGAGATTTTAATAAAAACTAGAATTAAGGATCCATGCAATGCATGCTATTTATTCATATAAGTTTTTTGAAGAAACTCTAAGTTTTTTATTCTTTATTTGAGAAATTTGACAATTCTTATTATAATAAATATATTAATATTTGATAAAATATAAACCCCAAATATATATAATATCATATTTTATGATTGTGATAGTAATTGATTATTTTTCAATAGGTGCAACTATCATTGAACCTGTTAATATCATGAGAATTAGAATAAGGATTGTACATAGCTTTGGGAATCAAAATGCTTTACTGTTATAATATTTACTAGTATAGACCCGTGCTTTGCACGGTGATTTATAAAATAGATAATAACTATTTTATAAAAGACACATAGTTGCTATTATTATTTAGAAAAGAAGACACAAATAAGTTACTTAATAAGTGATGTTGTTATAAGTAGAAATAAATTTTCACTATAAAAATTTAATAAGTCTAGTTATTGTAGTTAGAATTTTTTTGTATTATATACTTTTTTATCCTTTTCTTTTAGGGAATTTTTATCTTTGAAAATAAATATATTTTGGTCACAATTTCATTTAAATTATCTCAATATGTAGTTACAATACGTCAAAATTAGTCATCCATGATGTGCTTAGGCTTCTCCTTTTGAAATCATGAAATTAGGTGGCCTTTTGTTGCAAAATATGTCATCGAATTCTTCTTTAGACAATATATCTCCCTAATATTATTATTCCGCTAAAATCATGAGTTGCAACACAAATGAGTTGTTGTAGATTTAGGACCATAGATTTAGTGATTTTAAGTTATTTAAATTAAGCAAATTTTATTTTTTTGGGAAATGGGGGACTATGAAAATAGTGGATGGATTTAGAAAAGCAATAAATGCGCATGTCAAGATATTCTAGTTAAATAATGGATCATAATTAGTTGTAGCATATTACCCACAGCGTTCTGACTATCTATTTAGTTAACCCATAATTTAAAAACTCAAAAATAGTATTTTCAAATTTGTTCATTTGATTAGCTAACCTAAAATGGGGTTATTTTATTTCTTAAAATTAGAAGAACCCATCAAAATCTAAATCAACATATGATTTTCAAAAAAAAAAAACCCCCAAGAAATTAAAATTTTCTATAACCTTTCCTTCTTATTTGTGTCTTAAGCTAACTATATGACATGATTAATGATTTTGAACATTTGTAATGATTTATGAAAAAAAAAACCTACAAATAGTATTCAAGAATGCATAAGAATATTTTACTAAATAACAAAAACTGTTACATTGATTCAAGCATCTATTACAGTATTGCATGTATGCCATGATAAAAAAAAAATATATAGAGATAGTATTCAAGTATGCATCGTAATTTCTAACTAAACAATAGAAATATTCAAGCATGCATTATAGTTTCTAATTGAACAATGAAAACAGAAAATTACATTGATTCAAACATACATGTAATATTGAACGTATGTAATGATTTTAAAGAGAAAACTAAAAAATTACATTTGTTAATGTTGGAGACATATTTTGAACGTAAATAAGTTAATCAAAATCGTTCTAAAGACTTTATAAATAAGGATTAACTTTTTAATATTAAACTCATCTTGTATGTCCATTAATGCAATTTGATCCTACTGTTGGGGTTCCTAACCCAATGAAATCTCCCAACACCCCGTCCGTATTATTCTAAACCCCAACCTGACTACCTCACTCAATTTCCAAAATAGCAAAACTTTTGAAGATATAGAGGACCATACTCTTATCTACGTATGTAAAAAAGAAAGTCAAATTTTGTAGTTTCTTTTGTATATCTTAACAATAACTTTTGTAAATTTTGAAAATCATATTATAATTTGTAGTATAGATATTTGAAATTTTTTAATTGATGTAAATAAATAGGTCACCAAACAATTTAGATACATGTGAAATAGTTTGCATTGTTGTTTCCATTAAAAATTTGGAACACCAAGGGAGAGGATCAAATTATTAGAGTTTTTCTTATAAAAAAACAAAAATTCATAAATGAACAACATAAATAAAACATGAAAGAATCTAAACACAATTAAGTTACTAATTCAATATAATATAATATAAGTAATTTTTTTTAACCTAAGTCATAAATCGGACGGACATAATTAAGAATACAAACAAATCAAACCAAACACCAGCACTATCAAGCCTGACAAAAACTATGCTTAAAAAAGTGAGAATACGAATTGTAGCGAGAAATCAATGATGACGTCAATTAGTGAAAGATTAAATATCAAGAAAAGAAAATTAAGCCACATATAGGAGGGAATTGCAACAAAAAAGTACAAAAATTTCAATCAAATATGATCAAGCATTTTGACACTACTAATTACAAAAGTGGATGTCACTTGCTATCGAATTAACAAATTAATACAAATAAATATATGAGGAAGGGAACGATAATTATTATATATATGGAAGTGAGACAAAAAAGATCACTTTGACACACATGACCAATGAGCAAGATGGCATAATTGATTTCAACTATGAGACATATTCTAATGTATAATTTCAACTATGAGTAAGAACTACTTGACTATTCACACTAATATTGAAAGTTCAAGAACGATATCTTTTTATCTATAATTTCCATAGTTATTTGTCACTAACTTCTTCATAATTCATATTTCCATAATTATGGGATTATTTTTTATTGGGATTTGACTTTATTATTTAAAATAATACTAAAGGTACAACCACTCGATAATCTTTATTTCAACCGTTACAGAATTATACTTCCCGGGATTATGCTTTCCTAGGATCATTTTCTTAGTTATTAATGATTTTTTCCCACCATTACGGAATTATACTTTCTGATATTATACATCTCAGGATTAATATTTTTATACAATCTAGTGGTGATGAGGAGACAGAAGGAATTCAAAAGGTTTAAGAAGGATAATTTTTTTTATAATTTTCATATTCACTAATTATTGCATAATCATTCCTTTTAGAAAAAAATACTCCATAATACTCATTTCGACAATTATGGAAGTATACTTCGTAAGATTATACTTTCTTACGATCATTTTCATATTAATGGTTTTTTTCCTTACTACTATGTGAGATATTTGAAAATTATAAAGTAATTATTTTCAACAATCAGACGGTTCTAATGAGGAGAGAGAATGAATCCAAGGGTTCGAAATCTCTAATTAATGAGAATGCAAGAAAATTCCACACCATCACAACATTGCTTTTATATATAGTATAGATTAGTAACTTTGGCACTATTAGTCGTTGCCAATTTTTTTGCAATATCGGAGCCCAGAATATTTTCTTATGTATATTATTTTAAAAAAATAAATACTAAAAATAATAATATTGGTGGCACTTAAACAGGAATCAAAAAGATATTTCAAGATTCTTTTATTACTGAGGATGAAAAAAATAAAAAAATAAAAAATTATGAGACAATGACTTGTGATAGCTAGCTAGAGAAAATAGTACAGTTTGTTTCAGTTTATTTACATAGACTATTTTTATTGCAATAATTTGGGAGAAAAATTATTAGTAACTTTTTAAAGAAGACCCATGGAACAATTTTGTTTAAATCCTGAAAAATGCGTTATTTTAAGTTACTTCTTGGATCACGGGTAAAATTTTGTGCTTGTAACATGTTGACTTAATAGCATATAAATTAGTAGCTCAAATTCAATCTGAAGTCGTTCGACCCACTTGGTTAAGGAAATGAAAACAATGATTTTGTGCTTGTAACATGTTGACTTAATAATATCCTTGTCACTTGATTTGTCTTTTACCCTATCCTTCTAAATAATAATGATTATTCATTATATCACATCAGTTAGAACATGTCATGTTTTTATCATCTTTCATTTCAGACACTAGTACCCTTTCTTTCCCCAACTCTGTTATTGTAGAAGATATTATAAACGTATTATAAATATTGCAGTTTAAAATGGGCATGAATTTTTGCGAGGAAAAAGTTGATTTGTAGTCTTAATGAAATCATTAAGAACATGACTAATATCAAAAAAGCGCGAGCCATTGAAATGAACGTGTCTAATCATATCATCAATAATCCAGATTTCCGCTGTTGTAGTTAATAAAATAATTGTAAACTCCTCTTATTCCATTATGCTTGGTTTTCATTCTAACTAGTTTTTAACTCTGACGCTATAGGTGGAGATAGGTCAGACAGGCTTGGGTTAGTGTCAATCCATTAATAATGTTTGGTACTTAGGTAATAGTAGCTAAGTTGACAAAAATATCAAATTATGAAATGAGTTTTGTTTCAGCGTAGAAGTACCTGCAAAACAATTCTCAACGAAGTGGGTTTCTCCTCTTTAAGAGCCTCCACAGCTCAAGCTAGGGAGAATTTTTGGAGAATAATAAGCATAACGTAGCTTATGGAAGTTTATTTGACCTACCTTTGATCCTAGACATGGCTTATTATATGTGGTTTAGGATGGTTACGTTCTCTTAGAGGAATTTGACTAGGATTTCATATCTTTTAAGATATAGATTACTTACCAATTTTACTCTAACTCAAAGATTTTGACAGTTTCTTGCATATTTAGGAGACCTTGGTAGATCTTCTTGCCTTAACAAGTCAGGCATATATGAATTATATTCAAGGTTTCAGGTGGACTAAGCTTTATTGAGTTTTTAATTGGACCCAAAATACTTAATCATGGTGACTTATTTGATCTTGGCAATCTTTTTTGGACTTTTATTGGACTATGGCCTTATGCCTCTTAGGTCCTTCATCTACCTAAATCATTTACCCCTTGAGGAATGTTAGATTATGATACAATGATGCCATTAAATTAGGCCTTGCCTATTTATCTTTTTAGGCATTCTTCGCCTTGAATTGTGAGTTATCCAAACCTCTAGACCTTTCCCAAGTTTAATTTTTTATATCCTTCATTGATCCAGTCTCCTTTCTTAAAAAGACTTAGCAAAGATTTTTCTAATGGATTTACATCCAAATTTTTGTAAAAGTTTCTTCTAGCCAGATTTCGAATATCTTACTTTTGGAATTCCAAGTCTTTCACTAATTTTATTTTCCATTCCCTAAGAAACTACTTTGGAATCTACTTGATGTAACATAAATGTCCCAAAATTTGGTGTCTTTTCACCTTTCCTTTGTTTCACCGCGCCAATAATGACAGCTGGTTTAGTTTCTAGAGACTTCTTGATTGGACATTGCATCTCTTGTGATCTTTTCATCCAATCTAGGGTCGCATTGTTGCCCTAATCTTAACAATAAATTAAGACTTTTTGAATTGAACTTCTTCAAGAAATTTCTTAACTCCTTCCAAACATTTCAAACAAGTGTCCCCTAGTTCTACTTTTCAATCTTCTTTTAAGCTTTTTAAGCCTTTTCAATGTCTTTCCTCTCATCAAACCATTTCTTCATATCAATGGCTCAAAAGAATAAGGACTGGAGGTCCACGTGGACCTGCAAGGCATGCTCATATATCTCCAAATCCTTATAGAGGATGTTAACCAATTCTATAGGTTGGGATAATATAGCAGAGATTTATAGTTAAGAAAAGAGAAGAGGAAATGTGTGAAGTCTCTTTTGGATCGATGCCCTTAACAACCTACTCCTCTTTGGCTTTGCTAGAGAGGATAGTATTCATAACCACTTGAGGGCCAACATCATGTGTGACTGGTCCTAGTTTAAGGCATGGTATGCCCAAACTATGTATGACATCTCCCTTAACTTCCCTTCACTTTTTTGAACAGGAAATTTTTAATGCCACTGTAAGGCATCTTGCTTGGTGTGCCATCATTTCTACTGAAGAAAGGGTTAAGGGTACACTGGGATAGACTACCCTTGCATGTGCCATGGTCACTTGGGATCTTTAGGTGTTTGGTTGATGTTCCATCTTCTCTTCCTCTTATCCTTATCCACTTACCTCTATATCTCCCCCTACATCTACCTCTATAGGGATTTCTCCAACTCAGAATGAGGAACGAACCTCTGTTGTGCCCACTAGAGAGGGTTCTAGCAGGATATCGGTGGATAGAAGGTTTTGTCTTCATTAGCCATTTGGAGTGGGAAGGAAAGCTCCTACCGGTTAAGATAATGAAAAGGATGATTCCTAACCTTGACTGACATGAGCCTCTCTTGGCTCTTTATTAGATAAATCTGCTCACTCTTTCTCTAGCTCTTCCTCATCCTGTTCTATCCCTATGGGAATTATTCGCACAAGGTAGAGGACTAGAAGAGGCTGATGGAGAATCAAGAAGCTCCACCTAGAAGAGGGAAGGAGAAAAGTAGAACAACAGAGGAAGATGTCGGATAGAATCTTAGCTTGATTCCAGAGGGAACGAGAGGACAGAGAAAGAGAATGGAGGTTGCTTCGACAAGAACTATTGCTAAATCTTAAGGCTCTAACAGAGTCTAAATGCTAGAGGCCCCATTAGCCTTTGGCAGTCTTGATGTTCTTTTTGTCTTCTCTTCCTTTGTCTTCTTTTCATCCTCTTGTGTAATAACCCAACACTATATCATGTTTATTTATTTAATTTCATCATGTTAATGATTTTCTCGCATTTATTTATCACATTTAATCATCCGGGTGGGAAAACAATTCAGTTGGGCCCCAGTTTACAATTCGGGTTTTTATTATCATAAAATCTCGGGTGAATCGATAGACGGACTTTATAAAAGGTTTCAAATATTAAATTTTTGTTCATAACGACCCAACTATTTTATCTTGGGCCATACAAAAAATTGATTTCAAAGAACTATTTTTACTTAACGCGGCTAAGCCATATAAACCTAATTATAGGCCCAACAAGTTTATACTTTTGATTTAGCTAATTCTCTTTGATTGATGCCTAATTATGATTAGCTAAAAGCTACTTTTGCAGATAAAACTCAGCCAATTAAATTCTTAGATCACTTCAAGCCAAGTAAGAAAAATAGCATACAAACCTCTCTTCTGTTCTCTCCACCCTAGCCACATCCTGCCCCCCTGACTGTTGCTGATCTGCCGCCGCTGCCACCACCGGAGTAGGCCCACCGGCCACCAATCAACCACTTGACAACCCAACCACCACCTCCTCTTAGGCCCCACCCTCATCAACCACTTCTTTAACCTCTCTCCTAGGTATTAAAGTGAGTAACCCTAACTTTGTTTCTTAGATTTTTGGTTTTTATTCTTGTCTAAGTTGATTTGAGCTTTAATCATGTCATTTGGATGGAAACAAGAGTTATTTTGATGTTTTAAATTGTTGGTTAAGCTTGAAGAATGCTAGGGTTTAGGGTTGCACACGATCATGCAAGCTTAAGTCGAAATGATGGATTTGGATTGTTTTGTATTTGATTTTGTAGTCTTTAATCCTATTGATAATTATAAAGGTATTATTGGTGATTTTGGATGAGATCAAGATGAATTAAGTTGGTCATAAGTTAGGGTTTTGGTGATCATGCAAGGGTTAATTTATATCTAGCATCAAGTATATTATTTGTGTATAATTGGATTAAAAAAAAAATGAATCTTGGATTTGTAGTTTAACTTGGGAAATGACTTGGTGTTATTCTTGTGAAAGGGGTGGATTATGGGAATTTTCGCAATTGATTATAAGAGGTAATTTTGGTCATTTATGCAAATAAGAAAGCTCATGCATGTATTTTGAGTGATTTTAAAAAAGAGAAGACTTGAAAATTTGATGTAGATGATTATGGAGTAAATTTAAGTAGTATGGCTTTGTAAGGTGATGAGAAGGAACAAGGATTTATTAGATGATTTTAAAGAATGATTTTAGAGGGGAATTATGTGAAGAGAAGGTGGAAAACAAGAATAGTAGTGTTGTGAATAGACCCAAAACAGGGGTCTCTTTGCAATTAAACTGGTACTGTTTGGCCTACCAAAAAATTGTGATTTGTGATGGGTAGATAGATTAGTGAGTTATATTTCAAATTCCTTTTGAATCACTATAATGTGAGTTATGTGAAAAAATTTATGGTCGTTGTGCTAGGACTGTGTAGGATAGTTCGAAACTGTGCACAGTTGTGCTCTAGCCTAATTTTAGGAACTCTATTGTGGGAATTATGTTTTGTACTATGAATGAAAGTTTTCAAGGACTTTTTAAGCTTTCATATATTGGAGATTTAGGTCTCAAGTTTAGTTTGGGAGTTTATGTTATGAATTATTTACTTTTGCACCTGTTAAGCCTTTACCCTTTTGAACTAAATTATCACTATGAGGATAAGTTTTACGTTTGTTAACTACATATACTTATAATGATATTTTTGAACAGAACCAGGGCCTAATATATCACTTCTTCCCCATTTTGTGCATTACATTACTGGGTGAGATTGCATTAAATTTCAGGTATGTTCATTGTCTGTATCTTTAGAAATCAGCACCTATTTATCAAAATTGTAATGTTTTGATAATTACATCAATGAATCAGTTTAATAAGTGATTTATCACATAAATAGTGATCGTATGAATTATCAGTTACAGGACATTGCCCTTCAGTTACCCGCGCAGCCTCAGGCTAGGTCCCCCAATCGACCTGGCAGGTGTACACCTATCTACAGATCGTAACAGTTACCATGTGTTAACTATGAGATAATATTTTGTTTTATATTCATCTTATTCCACGTTTTAAATGTAAATGAATTGCAATGTGGACCTAACCAAATGTTCAATGAACACTTAACAATGCAGGAATGCATGTACTGAGCTTCGACTCACAGTTCGAAATGTTTTTATGTTTTGTTTTAGAAAAATGCTCAGTGAATCGCCCTTAGGCTAGTAGGCCGGCTGGAGCAAAGAAGTAAGCAAGGAAGTCCGAAGGGAACAATGGCGTTTTTATTTTTGAAATGTTTTTAGAATTGTATTACGAAATATTCCGACATTAGAACTGTACACTCTATATGGAGGTACTATATTTTGGTGTAACCTTGAGATAGTTAGAAATTGTTTATGTTTGGTTTTGACGGTTTGTGATTGTCTGAACATCTTGTGGAGGCAAACAATCCTCAGCTTTGTTATGTTTATTGTTTACAAGCAAAACGTTGTCCTTTTTGGACGGTGATAACGCTCGGATCATTGGGTTATCACTTCTAATCAATGAAATTAATGGAGAGAAAACAGTAGGTTATGTGCACTTGGGGTGTTATATTTTTTACTTTAAATTTTTCTCTCTTTGTGTAAAGATCTCAGCAATTTTGATAACTTTTGCACATATAAGGAATTTAAGCAATTAATATAGAATCCTTGTTTTTACTAGCTCTAATGTGTATGCCTTGTTTTGGCTCCAATGTGTGTGTCATATATTGGTCTTTTATTGTATCATTTTTGCCTTTTTTCCAATCGCTCTAATCTTGAGTTACAACAACATCAACTTCTTATGGTTTTCCTATGCAAATAAAGGATGTAAGGATTTTGCTATTCAAAAACCAACACATCTCCTAATTCTGAACAAATATCTTTTAGGATTTCTTCATCTTGCTTAGTCATTTCACAATGGCTTTTATAAGCTTGTAGTGTATTCCCTTTTTGATAAGAGATGAGTTTTAATATTTGGGAATTTCATGTGTAATTTGATTGAAAATTTCACATTCAATGCCTATGCCTGGTTTTCTTTTGATCAATTAGGCATTTGCTCTTTATTTCCTCTTGACTTTAGTTTTCTACCCCATGAAATAAATATGTCATGCGATTGTGAGGTTAGTTTTAGGGAACAATTAGGGGTTTTTTGGCTATTTTTACCTTTTCGACCTTCAATTGCTCTCTTACAAAAAAGATTGGGAATCTTACCCATCTAATAAAAGAAGAAGGATTGATTTACTGGCCTTGCAATCTTGTATTAGTGTTTGCATTATGAGCCGGATTCATTTTATAAAGTGTTATGAATTTAACTTTTGCGTGTCTTCCCTAGTAGAACATTGATTCCTCTTAAGTCTAGATCAAACCTAATCAAATTTCTATCATAAATTCAATGGCTAAACTACTTGATTGGTCTCATAATTTTTGCTTCTCATAAGTCTTAATTCAACCTTTACTAAATCGAATGACTTGTCTTAGGAATTTTTCTTGCTTTTCTATACAATCACCCTATTCAAGCTTACACTAAGAAGTTTATAACACGAAGTTGAACACATGAAATGTAAATACTACTTCATTAATTCTACTTATAATTTAAAGTATTACACCTATGGAGATACAAGATTCTCACATTGATTGTCGAACTCAAACTAGCACTTATGTGGAAATCTATGCATACTAGCATATGAGATTGTCAACATGCCAAGTGTTTGGAGCATCCCTTAGTATGAGAAATTTGTAGGTACCTTAAGATACTTCCTCGTTGCATTTTAAAGTCCTTCCTAGTTGGGCCTCACTTTCTTGTTGCCATGATCTAGGCTTGTGCTAGCTTCTCCATGATTAGATAATTTAGTTTTGGACCTGTCAAGGCATGAGTGACAAAATAGATAGGAGAATATTTCTTGTTTTCATCTCTCTCTAAGATTTTGATTACAGCAGCTTTAGATGCTGACAAATGCGTATAAAGCTCTTCTTCGAGGCTAGGGCTAGCTACTGAAGTTATCTCAGACAGATACTACTTAAGTTGCTTGGAAGCTTCCTTCGCTTCTTTAATCCATCTAAAGCCTTTGATTGATCTCAGACACTTATAGAACTAGAGACTGCTTTGTGCAAAGCTAGAAACAAATCTCCTAATGGTTTCCATGCAACTAGTCAATTTTTTTCTCCTTCACAGTTCTTGCACTTTCATGGTTACCTTTAGTTTTTTAGGAATTTCCTTGATCCCTTTCTCATTGATTATGAACCTCAAAACACTTGTGGACCCATACCCCAAAAGCACACTTTTTGGGATTTAGCTTTGTACAAAACCTTCTTAGTGTGTTGAAAGCCCCTTCTAGATCTAGAAGATGTTGATATGAAGTCTTTAACTTGACAATCATGTCATCGATATACACCTCCATATTTCTACCAATTTCCCTCGAATGAGGTTGTTAACTAACCTTTGATAGGTAGCACTTGCAATCTTCAGCCTAAATGGCATGATCTTATAATATAGGCCCTTATGTGTGATGAAGTTGCGTGCTCCTGATCTTGTTTCCAGATGGGGATTTGGTGAAAACCAAAGTAGCCATCCATCATTGTCTAGTAACCATGCCCACTAGTTAAGTCCACTAATTAACCAATCTTTAGAAGCGAGAAACAATCTTTTGAACAAGCCTTGTTTAGCGCTGTGTAATCTACTCACATCCTCCAATTCCTATTGGGCTTCTTCATTATCACTACATCTGCCAACTAGCTAGGATAGTAACATTCTTTGATAAATCCCACATCTAGCAACATCTACATTACCTCAAACATTGCTTGATTTCTATCTAGGCCAAAGTGTCTCCTCTTCCACTTCATAAGTTTTCCTGAGGTCTATGGCTAACCTATGAACTACAATCTCAGGACCTATCCCTGGCATCTCTTATGCTACATAGGAAACCACATCTACATAATGCCCTAGCAGGTGTATCAGTGATTCCTGGAAAGTTAGTTCCATGCTCATGCCAATGTGCTTTGTCTTTAGCTAATCCTAAGCTAGAAGTGACTCCTATACCTGGCCCTTAGACACTAGGGCAGGGTTCTTACCATCCGTGCTATCAAGTTTATAGGGTGGGATCACATTAACTTCTGGTTGATTTTGGGCTTGTCTTTTATTAGTCTTTAGGGCCTTTCCCATTTCATGTTCTGAATATGGGACTATGGGCTTCAAGCTAGATGTGCAACACTCATTTACACTCTTTTTATTTCCCATAATCCTTTTTACATGTCCATTATCTTCCGAGTATAGCATCTAGGTAAGGGGTGTTGCTCTGAGAGAGTTTAGCAGTGGTTTTCCCATAATTATGTTGTAACCTGAAGGCACATCTATAATAACATAATCCACCATTGCCATACAGGTCCTTCCCTTTTGAGTCCCCACTTTGGTAGGTAGTTTGATCACCCCCTTGGGATATGTGGGGTGACGTGTGAAATCCATAATGGGAAATGGCATTCAAGACATATCTTTCTCCTATAAGCCAAGCTTTATAAAGCAATCATTGAACATGAGATTTACAGGACTACCAGTATCTACAAGTACCCTATCAATCTCATTTTTAGCTATTGTCAACTTGATAACCATTGGATCATCGTATGATAGACACGTAAGTATAGCACATTTAAAGAACATCCTAGGGAGGGATTTTAGAGACACCTAGTTTACTTGTGGGGTTGCTTGACCTAGAGTTCTCTGGTGACTTTTCAAGGCTCTATTTGACAACCCATCCAGAGATGGTCCCCATGAAATGACTTATATGGTGCCTGTAAGGGGTGTAATTTGAGAGGCTTGAGAACAATCTTTTTAAACTCCTTTCATCTGGATGTTTTATACTTTTATAAGGCATATTCTTGAGTTACTTGTTAAGCTTCCCTTTGTTAGCCAGTCTATGGAGCATTTTAGCTAGATCTCAACGATATTCTATGTCATGCCCATAGTCCTTATGAGATGCTGACCACTTATCCTTATTTTTTGGGCCTCTATTTAAGAGAATTGGGATTGTCCATATGTATACATCCCTTAGTATCCATCAGGACTCCAATTCTCTAGGTGTTAAAGCAAGATTTGCTCTTAAAGGCACTTTCTTCCTTTTTCCTTCTTATTTTACTTCACTGGCCTTTTCTCATCCGTCTTAGGCACATGCTTCGAAGTTCAAGATCTGCTTATGATTGTCTTTATTGTATGTACCTTTCTACCATTTTTAGGGCCTCTTCCAGGGTGGCTAGTCATTTGATAATGAACTTTTCACCCAAGCCTTTGTGCATAACCCTATTAGCAAAGGAATTGAAACCAAGTCCACATGTGGCTTACTGTCCTCTATAAAGAGCATCTTATGAGGGAACCTTTCCACATATTTAGCCCAAGTTTCCTAGTCTCTCTAAGCCAACCTCATTAGTTATGCAACTCATTGTGGTGTCCTTTTTAGCCCAACAAATTGACTTCTGAAGTTGGTGGAAGAACATCCCAAGATTTGATTGATCTTGGGGGTAGCATGTTGAACTAGGCTTGTACTACTCTCTTTGCGGTGGTAGGGAGGCTTATACTACTCTCTTTGGGGTAGTAGGGAAATATCGACATATCATAGCCTCTAAAGGAGATGGTTCCAGATTGATCTAACTTAAGTAAGCATTCAAGAGCTCTTGAGGGTCACTAGTCCCTCAAATTACCCCATCTTTGGCACTTTTATCTTTTTCAGAGTTTAGCCTCCCAAATCTCAATTCAAAAGGCATCTTAATTTAGGGGTGACTCATCACTAAAGCAGCTTGATTGAGTGTCTTCTTTGTATTTCCTTTGAACACTATTGAAATAACAAAACTTTAACAGAGCTTAAGCTTTGCTAGTGTGAATTTTCTTCATAGTCTTCCTCTTGATGAGACCTATCTTGAACAAGCTACTTCTCCAAAGATTGTTGTTTCAAGTTCCCTGTAAAGTTTTCACCTTCATTCCCCTACTATTTAGAAGCTCTATTCTCAGGAACCCTTTCATCTGAGTTATTAGGAAAAAGCTCCTTTTAAGCCTGTTATCCCTATCCAATTTTTAACACACAATCTCTTAGGGGTAGCTTTGTTTAAGATCCTTCAAGAAGATAAGAAATCATTAATTTTTTTCATTATGGGGTACATAGCTTGATTGATTTTTAATGTGAACAACTCCACCGTCTTCAGAGCATTACCTATTTATTTCAGGGCATGAGTGCACTAGGAGATAGATATCCTCCACCGGGAATTGTATCCTCTTTGTTTGATGCATCCTCCCCAACAAAAATCTTCTTTTCTTGAAGTTTGAGCATTGGGATGCCTGTTTATTGGTATCTTGGATCATAGGAGGAGCAGTGTTCTTTCCCTTATCACTATTCTTTTGTAGCACCTTACTCAACTCTTGGTCCCCTCATATGGTACCAAATATTTCAGCATAGTACAAAGTTTGTATACTTGTTTGAGAACCTTAAGGAACTTGCACCATCGTCTAAGGATTACCTACAAATCAACTCTTAATATGGAGTGTTTCTCCTTTTTAAGAGTCTCTAATGCTAAAGTTAGGGGGAATTTTTGGAGAATAGTAGGTACGATATAGCCCATGAAAGTATATTTGACCTACCTTTGATCCTGGTCATGGCTTGTTTATATAGAGTTTAGGATGGTTCTTAGAGGAGCTTGACTGGGATTCCTTATGTTTTTAAATATAGATTATTTTGTAGTTTTATTTTGACTCAAAGATCTTCATTTATTCCTTGTAGAATTAGAAGATCTTGGCTAGATGGTTCTTCCCTTAACAAGCCAGGCATATACTACTTCAAGCCAAACAGCTCGATCCAACTAGCTTACGATCAATATGTTTCTTAGGCTTTTGTTAGGTTGTAGCCTTATGCCTCTTAAAGCTTTTATCTACCAAAATTAATTGCCAATGACCCACTCTAATCCATTAACATGATCTACATGGCCTAGCCCATAAATAATTCACCCTTTATTTACCACATTTTAATGGACCAACTTGCTAAACCCAATGTGACCCAACTTATTGCCCACCTGTATGCGAAGTTCATATGATAGAGAAAAGATTTGAATTTTTAATATTACTTCATGAAAATATGATTATTGGTTTTTTTTTTCCCACGAAGTTCAGACAACCTTTAAGCAATAAATATGAGAAGTTTTTTCGGGGAAATAAAAATAACTAAACAAAAATGCACCATTAACCCGTTGAGTCATCTGTAAAATAAGCTTGCCAATTTGTACCCAAATTCGAAATGCACACAAACTGTATTTTATTAAAATTCGAATACATCTGACCCATATTTAACATCAATATGAATTGACAGGTTTGTATTTATTAATTAATACCAGAAAAACAAACTGATGTTATGAGTTACAGGATGCATATAGGTGTTACAAAATAACTGGCCTACACAATAACATATTAGTCTAAACAACTAGGCATGATCAACAGACTAGTTTGGGTTGGCTTTAGTGAAGGTCAACCCTTTTACAGATTGAATTCAAAATGGCATAGGTAATACTTGACCTATTAAAAAATGAACATGGCAGAACTTTATATGTACTCTTCTGAGCTCAAACATGTCCAGAAATAGGGCCCGATTGAATATGATGTTAACTTGATTTCTAAAATGCAAATTTTTGTATGAGACCGTATCACATTAAGTTATTGTGAGAAAGCCTATGTGGTTTTTTTTTTAAATTAACCACGGTGCAGTTAAGGAGAGTGGATCCAGTCTCAACTCGTTTCCAAATTATTTTTTTTTTTAAAAAAAGATTTGGTAGTTTCCCTCTCTTACCAAATTTCTTCATTAAACCTTAGTGATACTTGCATTTTTTAAAATTCGCAAAGGAGTGGAGAGACCTCCTATGGTACTAGACGATTTAGACAATTCGTTTGCAACGATTCAAAAATTCTTCTAGGTGGATTTTGCATATTGGTATGAACTCATTAGTTGTTTTAAGTTTGTCATTAATTTTCGTGTTCAATCAAATATGTGCTTTGTCCTTCATTATATAATAATCTTCAATGGAATCAGTTCGGTCTATGCAATTGTCCCCCTACTTAGAGACCCCTAATTAGTAATTGTTTAGTTTTTGTGTATAATTCAATGAAATCAGTTCAGCCTTTGCCGTTCATTATATAATTTCCGTTCAATCATTCACAAATGAAGTTTAATGGAGGCATATGATGCTGTATCCATTCACTATATCAAACATTCTGAAGAAGAAGCTCGGCCAATAAAAAACAAAGTTTATTTGATTGGATCGGAGACTCCACTATATCCAATATTCTGAAGAAGAAACTCGGCAAATGAATAGCATAGTTTATTTAATTGTATGACTAATAATATTTAGATGGGGTGATTAATTTTATGAAATCATCTTGTACTCCTAGCATGCTTTTTTGTTTTATGGGACATTCAATACTAATAATATTTATATTGGGTGACTAATTACAATTCTAATGGATGGCAAATATGTTAGATTAATTATTTAATTATTTAGATTGATCTTGCAAATTATGTATGACGAATAATATTTCTATTGGGTGACTAATAATATTGTAGATGGGTGACTAATAACGTAGGGTGACTAATAATATTTTAAATGGTTGACCACTAACTAACAATATTCATATTTTATGTGGGTGACTAATATAATCGGGTGACCAATAATATTTATATTGGGTGACTAATAAGTCGGTTGCCAAAACTAATGCACCACAACTAAGAGAATTTTCTCTTCTGAACTTTGCTATTTCTTTGTTCCATGTCAACGGTGAAACCTAATTATAGCATGTTGCTCATTATAGATTTTAGATGTGTAGGAAGCAAATACTTCAAAATCGAAGTTGATGGACAATACTGAAAATGTTAAGATGAAATTGTTAGATATACGTTACAGTCAGCCATTGAAATCCGTGTTAGTTGCCTTACAAAATGTTAAGATTACATAAATGCAATAGTCACAGATTGAAAACGTAATAGTCACCGATTGAAAATGGGTTTGGAAACCTTCCAAATATCGTAATTAAGTGAGCATTATAATCAACTAATGGTCACCCATTGAAAATGGTTGTGTTTACCTTTACAAATGAAAGTATTAAATGAATTATTTAGTCACCCATTGAAAATGTTATCAATCTTATTTTAAACACATTGTTATTAGTCATCCATTAAATTTGTTACTAGTCATACATTTTTTATCCGAAGACAATTTTACAGATGCAGTCATATATGCAATAACTAAATAGTCATGTTGCAATTTTAGTCGCAAACCAAGTCCCAAATAAATATTGTACCCAAAAAATTTTATAAATCTAGTTATACAAGCAATAAATAAACAGTGATGTTGCGGTATTTTATGCATCCAAAGTCGCCCATTGCCAACTAATTGAATAGATAATAATAAATCAAACCAAATTAAAACTTCACAATATATAAACAATACCCACAAAAAACGTATTTTGAAGTAGTTATGAACCACTTCATTGTACCTTCACCAACAACAGCATGGGGCAACATGCTATTCGCTATTGATGAAAAAAAGGAGCAGAGTTGATGACGATGATGGTGGCGATGAACAGAGACGAATCTGGTGGATGACTGCAATGATGATGAAGACGATAATGACGGGGTCGATGATGGGGAATGAGGTTGAGTGGAGATAAAAAAGCAACAAAAATTATAGGACTTGTATTAGTCAACCGTAACATATGTTAATAGTCACCTAAAAGTATGATATGTTCATTCCATCGACAAAACTTATTTTAGTACTATATGCAACATATACTTAGTCATACGTTAATATGCTTTTTACGCAAGAAAAATTTATACCAACTAATTAGGGTTTTCATATGAAATATGATATTAGTGATGTAAATTTAGCTTTCAAAAATTCATTTGGTTTACCGCTCATGTTTAGTACTATGCGACCGTTATTATTAGTCATACAATAGCATACCCGAAACCTTTTTAAAAAATAATATTAGTTACACAAAAGATACATAATATAGTCATGATTAACTACCAAGTACTTAGGTTTTATTAATCACGCATACGTTATTATTTCAATTTATATAAGAAATTGTTACTTTATACTCATGCACTCTAAATATAATTAGTCATATAAAACATTAAATGTAGTCATATAAAAAATTACTAATCACATTATTGAAGTTCATTGTAATACATACAAAACATAATTAGTAATATACATTACATTAAATTCCAAGACATCATGACATTTAAATTAGTCACCCATAACATATGTTACTCGTCACTTATATATAAGTATGATATCCTAGTTCCATCCAGAAAAGGGATATTAGTACTATATCAAACATATACGTAGTCATACTTATATTTTTATTCACTAAAGCAAAATTTAAACCAATTAGGGTTTTTCATATAGTCACATCATAACACATCTCACACAAAAATACGATTAATCGAATATCACAAGTGAAGGCCTAAACAAAATTAAAATATATTGTTCCCTTCCATTAAAATAGACCTTTGGTCCTCCATTTCCATAATTTCCGATTGGTTTTCCATTGTTTCATCTACTACCACCACATCCATCTATAATGTAATACGTGCAATTAACATAGAATGTCATCAAACATAATCAACCCTCACCAAAAACCTTCAACAACCCTTCAATGACAACAATGGTGGCGGCCTCAAATTATCATGGGAGACAATGTCAATTCACGTAGATGATGAATAGAGGAACAGAGACGAAGGAGGAGAACGTGTACCGGCGATGATGGAGGGGGGGAGACATTGTAACAGATGAGAGAGGCGATGATTTAGGGGAGGGGAGACGACAGTGGACTGAGCAATGAGAAGAGAGAAAATATTTCAGGGTTTAATAAGCGTTTGTACCACACACGCAGATGGCGAACGTGAATATTAAATTCTAGTTGTTGATCTGGTAAATTTGCTTCACATACGTTATATTATCATGAAATGGTTTCATGCAAGACTTACTATTTCTAAAATATGATGTAGATTCAAATTGTCATAATAATCTTTACTAATCATATAAAAGTATTCTATTAGTTATAATCTTAACTATTTTTATTTTTTTTTTGGTTCAAATGAGCCACCGAATGCAATACAATATAATTATGACACAATAAAGGAGAAGAGAATCAAACTTGACCTCAGTGTGAACTACTAATATTTAACATGTCTTTAAACTAATACAAAAGATAAGTTGATGAGCTGTACTTCAATTTAACCCATCATTATATTGATAAAAAAAAAAAACCTCCATCATTATAGCGTATTCTAAATTAAATGACAGTCAATTACCAACGTAATTTGCACCCAAAAGAAATTACCGACCTAATTTATTGGTAACCTAATATGGGCCGATCTTTTCAATAAAATGGATGCCTGGTCGATTTCCCATCCGTACTTCCAACATATACCATCTGATCCGTTCATTTTTCCGGCCATAAAAGGTAGCAGACATTAGCTGTCACATGAATCAATATAAATTTTTTTGCTCCATGTTAATTAAAATTGAGCCTAATATGCGCAACACAGCCAATTGAGGAGCAACACAAAGTGCATCTGACAACTCTCAGCGGGGTAGCGGCCAATCTGCCCGGACACCGCTTTTGTTGAATGGAGTTGCAGAGACTAATGGTGCTAAGGCAAAGGCTTCACATCCAACGTAGAATCAACCGACACGACTCCTGGCACCAAAAAATCAGCGGCTAATAATTTCGATGTACAGGAAATTATTGCAATGAACGTTGATTCCCTTCAGTTATATCCAGACATTTAGCCTTGGATAAGATGTCCATTGAATCACGGCCTAGTGCTGCCAATAATGCTGTCAAATTTGACCAAGGAACCCATGTTGCTTGTATATGTATAAGTCGCTACAACATACGGAAAATAATCACTTCAGTTAAAACCCGTGCAATGTGCGCAATTAAAATAATTAGTCCACGTAACGTGAAAGAAATTAAAGGATTGATTGCAAAGTATTAGGGTGTGCTTGGTAGGGGGGAAAATCATTTCCCGAAAAATAATTTTTTTATTTTACACCATTTGGTAAAACAAAGGGTGGAAAATCATTTTCAGGGGAAAATCGTTTTACTCGATTTGAAGCCCTTGAAAAAGTAGGAAACACGATTTTCCAAACCCAATTTTCGTTGCCCAATTTTGTCTCTCGTTCTTTTTTCTTTTATTTGTGCCTAGAATCACCCTATTTTCATTCTCATTTTGTCTCTCATTCTTCCCCTCTTCTTCATGTTCATCATGTTCATCGATGATTTCCATCGTTAATCTCTATAATTATTTCTTGAGTTATCTGATCTTATTACAGTTGCCCTTTTGAAGAACTTCGCAATATGAGACACCTATCGTCTCCCCGTTCGTCATTTTCTTTTAATCTGGATTTAATATCACTCAAAGTCAACTGGATAATCCTTGAGAATAGTGAAAAAATTGAGATTCATTAATGTTGACTCTCTCTTTTGTTGGGTTTGTTATTAGGTATATTTCTTACTGATGTTTTGGGTTTGGTTTTGAAGAGGAGAGAGAAATAGAATTCATTGGTTGGGTCAGGTCAGCGTAGTGAGCAGGGAAGGAGGTTGATGCTAAAACAAAATGAAATGACGACAGGAGGTTCATTCTATCAAATAGCAAAAAATGAAGTGGAAAGAAAATGATTTTTCATTCTACCAAACAGTTGAAAATGTAAGTGAAAAATCATTTTTCTTGGGAAAATATTTTTCATGAAAAATGATTTTCCAGGAAAATCATTTTCCCCCATACCAAACACACTCTTAATCATTGTAGTTTTTCTAGCTTAGCAAGGCACAGTTGATTGGTATTTATGGAAGAATCAATAGATAATATCGATTACTTTTCGTAAGTTTTTTTTCGATAATTATGATGCAGAATTATACTTAATTCATTTAAGTCCATCACTGAGATTAGTCAAATGTTATACGAGCTATGTTTAGAAACACTTTGTATACACACTACTGAGGACATGATTAATGCTCGAGACCAAGAGCAAGAGCACGGGCACACTTATGAGGAAACAGACCAACTATCAAGATCTACGAAGAAGATGAAGCGAGGTACTGGGCGCTCCAACAATGACACCATTGATGAGGAAGACACTGAAATGATGGAAGCAATGCTGGGATCCCCCAATGTCCCGGATTTAACCCCTATTGACCCGGGCAGGATCAGAGAGGATTGAGTGCTTTCATGTAAAGACACACTCCAACTCAACAATCCAAACTTGACCTTTGAGACAAGGGAGAACCCGGTCTGGGAGGATGAAGAAGTTGAAGATGTGTTGGAAGACGACGAACCCCCAGAAGAGGATGACCCGACATGTCCCATGATTCTGCTCACAGTGGCTGAAAAACGTCTCCTACGTGAACCTTGGCGTAATGCCTTAATAATCAAGATGTTTGACAAAGGGATTGGATACCTCCAACTAAAAAGCCGTCTGAAAATGAAATGGGCTTTGAAAGGTGATTTTTCCCTCATTGACATCGGCCATCACTATTATGTCACTCGGTTTACGAATCTTGAAGATTATGAGCATGTAATGACGAATGGCACTTGGATGATTGGAAATAATTACCTGGTAATATGAGGATGGGTTCCAAATTTCGTCCCAGAGGAGGATAACATCACTAGATTAACGGCCTGGGTGCGCATCCCGAAGCTAAGTGTCGAGTACTTTAATAAGGATTTCCTGTTACACAAAATTGGGAACAACATCGGGAAGGTGCGGAGAGTCGACAATACCACAGCCAATGTTGAACGAGGCCAACTTACGCGTTTGAGTGTGGAGGTTGACCTAAGAAAACCTTTACTATCTAAATTTCGATTAAATGGCCGAGTCTGGCGTGTACAATAGAAGGGCCTAAAGATGATCTACTTTAGGTGCGACACCCAGGCTTATTGTACGAAGCTTTGACACACCCAGTAACAAACCCTCTAAACTTGAGGGGGAAAGCACCTAGGACAGTTGGATGTTGGTGAAAAAATTGGCTCGACGAAGGTCTTCTCGGCAGCAACCACAACATGGTCCTCGACCGGGGGAGGAGTCCGGTCTGAATTGGCATGCAGGGGGAGCTAGCCCACATCGTAATAACCCAAACTTGGGGATGGCACCGAGTATGGAAAGTGATGAGCCTGGGAGGCAATCAAATCAGAGACTCAGCGACAATCGTGGAGAGGGCATGGAAACGGAAAGCGCCAGCACCGAGAATCATGGCTCTCGATTTAGGGCCTTAGCAAATTTGGATCTCAATGCTAATTTGGAAGCAAACATGGAAAGCGCAGAGATTCTGGGTGATAGGGAAGATTCCTTGCTTGCTAGGGAGATAGTTCAGCTGGACGATAATATTCGGAGTGCCAACGTGAGTGGAGCATGGAGGGAATCAATCGTAGGCAACATGAACAAATAAGGAGAATATTCCTCAGGCTACCCTGCTCCAGACCCGATAACCTCGTACCATGCCACGGGTGGAGCCCCACATGCAGGAAAGAAGGTCCACACCCATGCAGCACACTGCCACGAACAAGTCCATTAACACCCAAGCCTAGAATTCTACTCCCACAAGACGGGATGATGCACCCAACTGAAGCCTCAATATGGAAATACTCTCACCCTCTACCACCCAACCCCCTCTACTTGGCCAGCAGCCTTTGCATGGGAAATGGGCCACATTACGTCGACCAGACCAGGTCCAACCACGACAATCCTCAACGTCTAGTAGATCAGCTTCCTTCATGAGCATCCTACCAGATAAAGGCGTTATCCCCTTTGATAGCGGCACTACTGGTCAGAACCCGATAACACCTGATGAAGCACACCAGCTGCAAGGTGAAGAACCCTGTCATGGAGCCCATGGGATCACCCACGATACAAGTTCGGCACGAGACGAGCGTATCTGCCCCAGCTCGCACGTAAGGCACTGAACTCCTGTGGGAGGTACTAATTGACAGTGATTAAATGAATACACCTATTAATGTGGAACACTCAATGAGTGCGGAGTACGGACTTCATGCATACACTCAAGGAGCATATCAGGACACAAAGGCCCCACGTCATTGCGCTTCTAGAAACACACATAAGTGGATCCAGAGCGGATAACGTTTATCATAAGATTAGGTTCCGAGGCCAATTTCGCATAGATGCCCGAGGCTATCAAGGCGGCATTTGGATTTTATGGCTTGATGACGTTCTACAATTGTGCATTCTTGAAGCTCACGAACAATTCATCACGAATGAGATTACTGCAATGGGCAAGAGGTCGTGGATATTCACAGCCATCTACGCAAACCCCCACCCATATGTCCGGGATGAATTATGGTATGAACTCGAAGCGAGGGCTACAAGCTATTCTCGGCATTGGCTATTGGCGGGAGATTTTAATGAAACTCAATCTCTGGAGGAAAGGGACCATAGAGGGTCGGACATGGCGAGGCGATGCTCGAAATTTAATAATTGGATCAAAAATAATGCGTTAATTGACATTGGTTACACGGGCCCAAAATATACTTGGGTTAGAGGCCTCACAGTGCACACACGCAAGTGTGCTCATCTTGATCGAGCGTTAAGTAACACGGCTTGGCGTCATAGGTTCCAAGAAGGGGGGGTTAAGCACTTGGATCGGAATCAATCCGACCGTGCTCCCATCCTAATCTCTACACAAGGGTTTACGACTCCAACACCAGGAATTAAACCTTTCCGGTTCCAAGCAGCTTGGATGTTACATAATGCCTTTGATGACTTCATTCGACAAAGTTGGAAGGTGAGTACACCACTTCACGTGGCGCTTAAGGATCTAGCCAAGGATTTGACTACCTAGAATAAAGAAGTTTTTAGCAACTTTTTCCGAAGGAAGAGAACTCTTTGGGGCCGGATTAAGGGTCTGCAGAGAAGGCTTGACGAAGGTAGACCCCGACACCTCCTCAAACTGGAGAAGAAGCTTAGACGCCAATTGGACGATACCTTACACCAACTTGAACTCTTCTGGTTCCAAAAGTACAGGATTGATTACATACGTGATGGAGACCACAACACGCATTTTTTCCATCTGAGCACAATTGTGAGGAGAAGAATAAATCGAATAGAAGGACTACAGTTGGATGCTGGAGGTTGGGTTACAGATCCAGGTGAGCTTCAAGCAATGGTTGTGCTATTTTATAAACAACTTTACACTGATGAAGGTAGTAGCAGGAATGAGGAGAGCATGCTACCGAATCGCTTTCTGCACATCTCAGCAGAGCAACTTGAGGTGCTGAACAAACCTTTTAAGGCACAGGAAATATGGAATGCCCTGAAAGCAATGCATCCTTACAAAGCGTTGGGGACCGGACGGTTTCCAATCAGTTTTCTTCCAACGATACCGGGGCATCGTCGGCAGAGATGTGATTAATGCTGTCTTGGGGTGGCTCAAGGACAAGCCCTTCTGGCAACTCTGAACCACACCTTCCTGACACTTATCCCGAAAGTCGAACACCCTCAATTTATTACACAATGCCTCCCAATTGGGTTATGCAACGTGCTATACAAGCTTGTCACCAAAGTCATCGTGGAGCGTTTAAAAATGATTTTACCAGATATCATCTCCCCAACGCAGGCTAGTTTCATGCCGAAACGTCAAATTACAGATAATGTGGTGATTATACAAGAACTTCTTCACATGATGAGGCAGAAGAAGAGTGCTAAAGGTTATATGGCTATTAAAATTGATTTTGACAAGGCTTATGATCGGCTCCGATGGTGTTTTATCAAGCACACCCTCATTGATATGCGTCTCCCCCCCCCCACTTGTGGACACGATCTACAAGTGTATCTCAACATGCTCTATGAATGTATTATGGAATGGGGCACCTATGGAATCTTTCCAACCAACTAGGGGAATCCGCCAGGGTGACCCAATTTCACCCTACCTTTTTGTGTTATGCATGGAGTGGCTAGTTCATGGTATCGAGGCCGAGGTTGCTCAAGGAAGGTGGAAGCCAGTTTCAGTGAACCGAGGTGGGCCTCCCATTTCCAACCTAGTCTTCGCGGATGATTTGATCCTTTTTCCTGAAGCTTTAATGGAACAAGCGTATGTGATTAAGGAATGTATGGAAGTGTTCTATGCTGTGTCGGGTTAGAGGATCAGCCATACCAAGTCACGAATCCTTTTCTCGGCAAACATCAGCCACTCTGAGGCAGAAAATATTAGTGAAATATTTGCAATCCCATCGATGGAGGACTTGGGCAATATTCGGGGGTGCCTACTTTGTCAAGAAGGGTGACCAAGGCCACCATCCAACATGTCATTGACAAAGTTAATAAGCATTTAACGGGTTGGAGAACAAAATGTCTCTCGCTGGCTGGACGTGTCACCCTTATCAAATCGACACTCACGACCATCCCGGCTCACGTGATGCAAACCTGTCACCTCCCAAGAGCAGTGTGTGATAAGCTTGACAAAAAGATTAGACACTTCCTTTGGGCGGGAACTAATTTAGAATGGAAACCACACCTGGTGGCCTGGGCTAAGGTTACTGACTCGACAGCAAACAAAGGTCTAGGGGTCAGATCTATTAGAGAACTAAACTCGGCCTCCATGGACAAGATGGCAAGGAGGTTACTACATGCGGACGATGGTCTATGGGCACGTGTTCTGAAGCATCACTATGGTAAAGGTAGAATGGGGGTGGAGATGTTGACGAGTTGTCGCCACCCTTGTAATCTTTGAAAGGAATTACCAAAAGTAGATTAATTCTTCAAAGAGGCGTGGTACACTCTGTAGGGAATGGGCAACACACTTACTTTTGGTTACAAAGATGGGCCACAGAGCACCCACTATTGAAATTTTCTACCAAACCTTTGCCGAGGCTGGAGCAACGCAAAACAGTGTCTAATTATTGGCAGCCAGGTAGGGGGTGGAAATGAGAAAAAATGACAGATCTCCTACCAACGAACATTTTACACCAGATTACGACCTTTCAAGTTTACCCGGACATGGAGGTGTGTGACGAGTTTGCCTGGGGGTGGGGGGGGACGAGTTCTGGCCATTTCGCGATCCAGTCGGCCATTGTTATTATGCAAGGTGGTGGAGTATCTCTTAACCAAGATAAATGGAGGAGGATCTGGAGAGTTAAAGCACCCTAAAAAATGAAAATGTTGATTTGGCTAATCCTTCATAGAGGGCTAATGACTAATGACAGAAGAGTTAAAATAGGATTGACCTCCAACGCAAACTGCAATATTTGCCCAAAATCCATGGAGGATTTGAACCACATACTACGATTGTGTAATGAAGCAAAATAGGTGTGGAGTTACTTTAAGCAACTGAACCAAGGCTGCGAAGACCTTCGCACTGGACTAGAGGAGTGGATACTCCACAATATTAACCACATAAAACCGGACATCTTTTGGCCCACCAAATTTATAACCACTCTATGGTGGCTTTGGAGGTGGAGAAACGAGAGTTGCCTTGGCAACTTGTCAAATATCCCTCCAGACAAAATCAAGTTCCTCTTGGAAAAATTTGAGGAAACTACAAAGGCACTACTTAACGAGGAGCGGTGGTTCTGACCAGAATGTCATGAAAGGAGGGAGGCTTTGATTGGGTGGGAGCCTCCCCTAGTCGATTGGGTCGCTCTTAACATGGATGGTGCTTCCAAACATAATCTGGGCTTGGCTGGAGGTGTTGGGGTTTTCTAGGGTTGGAATGGAGAGTGGCTGGGTGGTTTCGCAGAAAATATGGGAATATGTTCTGCTGAGAGCTGTTCTTCGTGGGCTTCTATTGGCACGAGAGAAGGGCTTCACGCAACCCCTAGTATATGTCTATGCGATCATCGTTGTAGGGATGCTTAAAGGCTCCATGACCTGCAATGCCAGACACCATGCTATCGTCCAGAGATGCAAAAATATAATTCAAGACACTGGGTGGGAGGTGAGAATTTGTCATTGTTACCAGAAGTCCAACCAAGTGGTGGATGGCTTAGCCAACCTAAGTCTTAAGCTAAATTGTATCTTATTTATTTTAATGAACCTCCTCGTGAGGTTGCTAACTCATTGTTTGCAGACCAAGTAGGAGTTAAATTCACCAGGAATGTTGTGAATTAATAAAAGATACCATAGGGGTTGAGTTCCCCCGTTTTGCACAAAAAAAAATGAAAAAAAGAAAAACTTTGTATACATATTTTCAAGTTAGGTTAGAGACCAAAAATAGGACCTTTTGTGAGGGTGTGAGGTTTATATGACTAGTTAGGTTAGAGACCCTGAAAATCAAAGACTCATTAGGAGTAAGCCCAACCCTGACTTAGAAACCGAACCTGAACCTAAGCTTGAGTTAGAGAATATGGCACAAAAACGGACTTTGAGTGATATTTTCTATCTTTCTAAGACTGCTTTGCCATCATGCTTTGTTATGCCTAATCTTGAACCAAATGTGACCTTCGAATTAAAACCCATTATACTCATATGCTCCCTAAATTTACAGGTTTAGAGGATGCTTATTTATTTTTGAGGGAATTCGAAGAAGTTTGTTCTATGATGCATTTCCCAAATATTTTCATTGATGTGCGAATGAAATTGATTCCTTTTACTGTAAAAGATTCTGCTAAACGTTGGATGTATGGTTTGGCTGCTAATTCTCTTACTTTTTGGAATGATTTTGTAAGATTGTTCTTAAGAAAATATTTCCCTAATACCAAGACTGTTAAGCTGACGAACGAAATCAATCAATTTGTGTAACTTGATAGGGAATCATTTTGAAAATATTTTAATAGGTTCAAAAATTCTTTGGCCCAATGTCCCCATCATGGTTTAGACCAAGCACGCTTGTGCCAGATTGTCTATGAAGGACTTGGCCAACAGACTAGGACCATGGTAAAGTCCATGTGTGCTTTTTTTATAAGAGCGCCTCAGTTGCTTGGGAGTTTTTAGATGACTTTGCTGAGAAAACCATGCAGTGGGAAACTGCTCGTGATGACAGCCAGAGTTCTAGGTTTACAAGGGCTAGGTTGCATTCTGTTTCTGATGTAAGTCACTTGGAGTCTAGGATTGCTGTTTTGGAAAACATATTGAAGGGATTATCTCCCCAAATGTCCGAGTTATCTCAGAAATCTACAGTGTCTTGTTCTTATTATCAGGCCCTAGATTATTCTTTGAGTGCTTGTCCTTATTTTGTTCATCAATTAGCAACTGAACAAGAGCAAGTGAGTATGGCCTTTCAGAGACCTAAGAATGACCCCTTCTCCCCTTATTACAACCCTTGGTGGAAAAATCACCCTAACTTTTCATGGAATAATGGACCAAATGCTACGGTTCCTAACTCTCAATATAGGATATTTCCTGGAAACAACTCTCTACCCATCTCTCATCCTTCAAATTCCTTTTAGAGATCGGCTTTTTCAGGTGTACCTAGTGCACTTAGACCTCCACCTCCCATAGCTCAAGTTCAACGTCCTTCTGGTTATACTGATACTGATAAATTGAAAAGGAGAATTAATAACAATGTGAAGAGGATGATTAGTGCTAACATGGAAAGAATGATGAGAATGATGACCGAACAGTTTTCCCAGTTAGCATCATCTTCTAGGGAACCAGGTACTTTCTCGAGTCAACCTGAGGTAAACCCCAAGGGTCATGCCACCCCTTCTTTTGGCAACCCTAGTGACCCTGTGAGGAAAGTGAATGCAGTTATATCTCTCCGTTCTGGTCGAGAGATTGGTAACCAAGTAAGAAATCCTAATGAACCCTACAAGTATCCTCACCAATTCTTCCAAAATTCTTCTTCATCTTCTCCTCCAGAGACTAGTTTATCCAGTCAGTCAAGGGATGCTACTAACGGTCTCGCCAATGCTTCAGATAGTCCTTCCCCTCCTGAGTTACCTTCTAAGAAAGAGCTTAAAGAGAAAGACTCCTTCTGAGAAAATCTAGATGCCTTTACCTCCTTTTCCCTATAGGCTAAAGAAGAAAGATCAAGATCATATTGGGAAGATGAGAAAGACCTTCTCTCAAGTAAAGATCAACATTCCCTTGCTCGATCCTATTCAGCAGATGCCACCATATGCTAGATTCTTAAAGGAGCTATGTACAACCAAGAGAGCAACTGGTGTACCTAAGAAGGCTTTCTTAACCTCTTGTGCTAATTCTATCCTTTCTCATATCCCGGTGAAGTATAAGGACCCCGGTTGCCCTACTGTGGCTATAATCATAAGGGACCAACTTATTCACAGAGCATTGCTTGACCTAGGGGCTAGTGTTAACTTGATACCCTTTACTGAGTATGAGAGGGTAGAGTTAGGTGAGCTGAAACCTACCAAGATGGTAATTCAACTGGTTGATAGATCGACTAGGGTACCCAGGGGGATAGTTGAGGATGTGCTTATTAGAGTTGGTGAATTCATTTACCCAGTGGACTTTATTATAATTGAAACTGAGAAGGTGTCCAATTTAGCTAGTCAAGTTCCTGTAATTCTAGGACGTTCTTTCTTAGCCACTACCAATGCCCTCATTAATTGTAGGAATGCTATGATGAGACTGTCTTTTGGCAACATGACTGTAGGATTGAACATCTTTAACATGCAAAGACAGCCTTCTGGATTTGATGATATGAAATTTTCTACTCTTAACTGGGTAGGGGATTCTATATTTGATGATGCTTCTGATGATGTATTTGCTACTGAGTATGAGTAATTTCTGATAGATGATGAGCCTGAATATGATGTGTTTGAATTTGATGACTTGTGCTCTACTGCTGATTGTTTGCTGACTGTTGTTTCTGAATCTATTACTGAATCTGTTTCCCCTGTTGCTCTTGAATTAAAACCTCTTCCTGACTCTTTTAAGTATGCATTTCTAGGACCTGATGAATCCTTACCTATTATAATTGCTTCTGATCTAGATCAGGACCGAGAGAACAAACTGATTACTTTACTTAGGGAGAACAAGGAAGCTCTAGGATAGACTTTAGGGGATATCAAGGGTATTAGTCCTTCTATTGTGCAACATAGAATTCATTTAGAGGACAATGGTAAGCCCTTCCGTGACCGCCAAAGGCATTTAAATCCCACTTTGTAGGAAGTAGTTAAAAAGGAAGTGTTGAAATGGTTAGACACTAGAATTATCTATCCCATTTCTAATAGTGAGTGGGTTAGCCCTATTCAAGTTGTTCATAAGAAGACCAGTATTATCGTGATTAGGAATGATAAGAACGAGTTAGTCCCTACTCAAGTTCAATTTGGGTGGCATGTGTGTATAGATTATAGAAAATTGAATGCTACCACTAGGAAAAACCATTTTCCCCTCTCCTTCTTAGATCAAATGCTAGAGAGGTTGGCTGGACATTCCTTATACTGTTTTTTAGATGGATATTCTGGTTATGCACAGATCTGTATTGCTCATGAGGATCAGGAGAAGACTACATTTACCTATCCATTTGGACTATATGTCTTTAGAAGACTGTCATTTGGACTGTGCAATGCCCCTGCTGCCTTTCAAAGATGCATGATTTCTATTTTCTCATATTTAGTTGAGCAATATATGAAAATTTTTATGGATGACTTTTCTGTGCTTGGATCTTCTTTTCATGATTGCTTATCTAATCTGAGAAAGGTGTTAGAGAGGTGTATGGAGAAAAACTTGACTTTAAACTGGGAGAAATGTCACTTATGGTTAAAAAGGGTATAGTCTTAGGATATATTATTTCTCGACATGGAATTGAGGTAGACAAAGCTAAGACTGACCTGATTGTTAATTTTCCCCCTTCCACTTGTGTGAAAGAGGTGCGGTCTTTCCTTGGACATGCTGACTTTTATCGTCGTTTCATTAAGGACTTTAGTAAGATGCAAAGCCTTTGTCTAATCTGCTAGCTAAGAAGGTGCCATTTCATTTCTCTGAAGAGTATCTTGAGGTATTTTCTAAGCTTAAGGAGGCCTTAACCTCTGCTGCTCTTCTTTATCCTCTCATCTGCGGACAACCATTTGAATTGATGTGTGACACGTCTGATTATGCTATTGGGGTTATTTTACGACAGCATATTGATAGGAAACTCCATGTTATTTACTATGATAGTCACACATAGAATGATGCCCAGCTGAATTACATTATTACTGAGAAAGAATTCTTGGTTGTGATCTTTGGTTTTGAAAAGTTTAGATCCTATCTGATTGAGTCTCATGTGATTGTTTATACTGACCACTCTGCTCTTAAGCACCTTCTTTCTAAGAAGGATGCTAAGCCTAAACTTGTGAGATGGATTTTACTTTTGCAAAAATTTGACTGTGAAATCAAGGATAAGAAAGGTTCTGAAAACCTTGTAGCTAACCATTTGTCTAGGATCCTCTATGATAGAGAAAGTGAGTCCAGTGTTTCTGAGTGCTTCCCCGATGAGCAATTGTATGCCATTCAGCCTTATCCTTGGTATGCTGATATTGTGAACTACTTAGTTGCTGGTAGGATCCCTAAGGGTCGGATTAGGAATGACAGAGATAGATTCTTCCACTTTGTGAAGTTCTTTACTTGGGATGAACCTTATTTATTTAAGAACTGCTCTGACCAAGTCTTTAGGAGGTGCATTCCCAACCATGAGGTGAGAAGTGTCCTTTCTTTTTGTCATGACTAAACATGTGAGGGCATTTCAATGCTAGGAAGACAGTGGCCAAGGTTCTTCAATGTGATTTTTACTAGCCTACTTTATTTAAGGATGCATTTGAGTACTGCAAGAGTTACCCTAGATGCCAGCAGTTGGGTAGAATAAGCAGGAGAGATATGATGCCACTTAACCCCATCATTGTTGTAGAGGTTTTTGATGTGTGGCGTATTGACTTTATGGGACCATTTCCATCTTCCTTTGGGAATGAGTATATTTTGTTAGCTGTGGACTATGTTTCTAAATGGGTTGAGGCTATCCCTTCTAGGACCAATGAAGCTAGGGTCATTGTGAAATTCCTTAAGGAAAATATCTTTGCTTGATTTGGTATGCCCCGTGTTATCATTAGTGATCAGGGCACCCATTTTAATAATAGCTCTTTTAACGCCTTACTGAAGAGGTATTCCATAGTCCATAGGCTTGCTACTGCCTACCATCCCCAAACCAGTGGCCAAGTTGAAGTGTCCAATCGGTAAATAAAATAAATTTTAGAAAAGACAGTGAGTAGGAATAGGAAAGACTAGGCTGACAAGCTAATGGATGCTCTTTAGGCATATAGGATGGCTTTCAAAACTCCCTTGCATATGTTACCTTATAGGGTAGTTTATGTTAAGCCTTATCATCTACCTGTGCAGATAGAGCATAAAGCTTGGTGGGCCATTAAGAAGCTTAATTATGACTTGACTGAGGCGGGTAATGAGAGATGACTGCAACTGAGTGAGCTTGATGAGATTGGAACTGAGGCTTGTGAGATTGCTCGATCTTACAAAGAGAGGGTGAAGTTGTTTCACGATCGACATATTTTTAGAAAAGAGTTTACCCCAGGAATGAAAGTACTCTTGTATGACTCTAAGATCCATATGTTTTCAGGGAAATTGAGGTCCCAATAGGCTGGTCCTTATATTGTCTCACATGTTTTTCCCTATGGTGCAGTTGAAATTCAGGATCCTCAGAGTGGTGCTACCTTCAAAGTGAATGGCCAGCGTTTGAAACAATTTCTGGAGTTGCCGAGCCAAGAAGATGTGGAGTGTCTGATACTCCACGAACCAAGCCCTAATCGGTGATTATGGTGTGAGATAACTTGGGTGTACTTAGCACCTGACTTGGTTTGCTAGAAATTTCTCTCTTTTTCTCTCTCTTTTCTTCTCCCTTTGTCTTCTTTGTCTCACTCCAGTTTCTTTTTTTGTATAGTTGATTGCTTTTCTTTTTATATATTGGTTGTTTTGTTTTTGAGTCTTGTTTTTATTTTTGAACATGTGTTCTCTTTTTAGATTTTTCTTTTTGTTCTTCATGTTTCTTTCCTACTCCCAATGAGGACATTGTGAGATTTTGGTGCAGGGGAGAGCTGCCCATTTGTACATGCTTTTTTTGAAAATTTTGAAAACTTCAAACAGATTTTCTTTTTGTTTTTGGGGATGATTGTACTCTTTCTGATTAGCTTAAATCCCATGGGCTTTGGATATTAGCTTGTACGTAAGTAAGATGTGCATGAAAGGTCTCCGACGTCTCTGTGTCATTCTAAGCCCTAATTCTAACTCCAATTGTTCATTGTAGATGTGTAATCCAATCCTTGTTTGTCCCTTCATCATTATCTTTAGGTCTCAGGCGTCCATGAATGATTTTCTCACTTGCCTGTGACATAATTACTCTGAGAAAATAATGAATGAAAATAATGAATAAAGAAGAGAAAAAGAAAAGGAAGAAATAAAAATTGGAATGACAAGTATCCCTTTGAGGCATGTGCTACTGGGTATAACCCTTTGAGGCACGTGCTATTGGGTGTTACCCTTTGAGGCAATACTACTACTAGGAAAGCTTGCTTCCAATGTTAATATGTCAATAATGTAGTTGTGTCGGTCAAGTGGGATCGAGTCTGATTCTGGTAAAACTAAGCCTTGGGATGATTATAAACTTGCACACAAGCACTGGAATGGATTCAGAATCTTGGTGTACAATAGGGTGAAAAAATAGTGCTTTGATGTCATTTATGGGGTAGAAGGCTTTGAAGTACATTCTGCTTATACGCAGGTCGATAACTTGGCTACATGGGTGACTTAGTTGATTAGAACGTGTATATATCTTTCCCTAAATTTTGTACATATTGGCTTTGAGAAAAAACAAAAAAAAGATTTTCTTTTTTGGAATAATTTTTGTGTGTATTTCACTTGAATACCCTCACGAGACCTCACTCGTCCACTTGGGGAACCAAGGGGTTTAAAGGCTTGTTACATATGCTAAATACAACCGTGATTCCTACTACTATGAGTTAGGATTTTCTTTTTCTTATTTTTCATTTCCTTGAGGTAGTTTACTATTTTACTCGATGACGACCAAAATCTTGGTGTAGGGGACTTTGTTCGTGCCAAAAATATGATATTTTTACGATACTTTTATATCCGATTTATGCTCATAATAATTGTTATGTTTAGGCTTTTATTTTATTTGATTTTATTTTGTAGGTATTGAATGATGATGGAAAAATGCCGAAAATGGAAGAATTGGGCCAAATTGACTCGAACCAAACCCAAATGCCCATTGTCTTTCATAACCCAAAAAATAATAAAAAGAAATTAAAAAAAAAGAACCCAAGCCTTCGCACGCGTGCTGGGCATGTGACTCGTTACCCCCTATTTTTCTCGTTCTCTCTCCTCTGAAACCAGAAAACCCGATGCCCTCCTACTCCTCCATCTTCATCATCTTCTCTTTCTCTCTCTCTCTAACCCATCTTTCTCACCACCATCGAGCGCCAGTGCAGCACGCCAAATCACCACCCCATCCAAAGGAATGGAAGCAGCAACCACCAGATTGCGCCCTTTCCTTTGCCCACGCATTTCCAGATGGACGGTGTAGATCGAACGAGTTTGGGTATGAATTGAAGGGAGTCGGCTCTAGAGAAGAGGTTAGGAAGTTTTTAAGGTTTCAATTAGTTTTAATTTCTAGTTTTCAGGCTTTAATTCATATGTTTTCGATTTCCAGATTGAGGGTTTAAGGTTTAAAATTCGGTTTAGGATTTGATGTTAGATCAGTTTTTGGTTCTGACTTTCATGTAATTAAGCTATGATTTCGTTGCTTGCTAGTTGAAATTCATGGTTTTTAGTTTGCTTTGTAACATTTTGGAGTTGGTTTGTTTAATTTCAATCACCTCCCATCCCTTGTTTTTATTTCATCGAGCCTGGTAATGGCATCTCTGCCATTATTTGCGGTTGTTGAAGCTTGTTTCTGATTTTTTTTTTTTTGGTGAATAGATGGCTGAAATCTCGCTCACCTCCTCGGTTCTAGTCTGAATTGGTTGCCGTGTTTCGGTTTACTGTTCTTCGCCGGTAATGGGATTCGTCCCAACTCCTCCTTCGTTGAATAATCTGAGGTAGAAGTTCATTTGTTTGTTTTGTTTGTTTTGATTCATATTTTGATTATGAATGAAATGAGTTTAGCCTTGTTTTGCTGCTCTGATTTTTTTCATGTTACTTCCTTGTTTCTGTCCTGTTTAGTGTCGTTCTAATCTGGTTCCAATTAGTTATAACCATCCTTTTAGTTAATTGGTTGATTTTAGTAAGTGTCAAATTGATAACATTAGTCAATAATTAAGTGCCCTTTTGGTTTCAAGTTTACTTATTCCCTTATTAAATTTGGTTAAATTCCTTAGGAAATCTAGCCATGAATAATTTGAATTTACACTAAGATCATGATTCTCGTATTTAGTAAAGTCAGTTTTGTCTATTTTATTATTTAGGAGAATTTAATTCTATTTAGGTTAATTTAGTTAATCGTGATCTTAATCTCTTCCATCGTCCCTGTGGATACGGCCCTCAAGTACTACGAAATCAGTCGTATACTTGCAGCACTTTATATTTCAATCAAAACTATCGTACTCTTTTGCAAAGGAAATGCAACTATCAAAAACCGGCAGAATCTATTCCTAATAACCTGTTGGTTGTAATGTTGATTATTGCTTCTTTTTTAGCATCCAATCACGACCCAGTAGCATCGTTTGATAGTGAGAGGAAGTTTTAGTATAATCATGAGCCTTTTACCCCAGTCAAATGAAGATCCAATGAGAAACAAGTGCTCCTCTTGGCTAGCTATAAAGTGCATGTTCACAGCAACCATTTTCTCTCTCCTCCATGTGCAATCAGCTTCTTAAGGCTAAATGAAAGCTTAGGAAGAGTTTAAGGATTTAATATTTTATTTAGCTAGACTCATTACTTGTCATTAGCTAAGTTAATCATGCTTTGTACTTAAACAGAATGTAAGCTAGTTTTAAGCATAGTTAGAGGTTTCCTAAGCATTAAGAAACTTCTAAACCTTCCTAGGGAGCAAGCATGGGCATGTGTAAGTAGGCAAGAGCTCTCTTTGTAAAACCATATTTGAACTTTGAGTTAACGAAAGTTGAGCTTTGCTCGTTTGAGTTTGTTAAAACATTTTACTTTCTTATCCTAACATAGGCCAAGTTAGGTGGTAGTCATGTGAGTCTTAACTCTTATTCAGATCATGTTTTTGTATCCTAATCAAGGTTAAGAGACCTAAACTTGTTCCAGGTGGTGTATCTATATCCGTGAACAAGTTTAGTTTCTCACTAGATTAGTCTTTGGTGG
The DNA here is from genome assembly GCA_017589665.1 of Selenicereus undatus. Taxonomy (NCBI): domain Eukaryota; kingdom Viridiplantae; phylum Streptophyta; class Magnoliopsida; order Caryophyllales; family Cactaceae; genus Selenicereus; species Selenicereus undatus. The sequence goes on along the minus strand of JACYFF010010365.1, from coordinate 39,470,759 downwards.
TGATTATGTGTCTAAATATTAGTTTAGCTCCTATCCTTTGTTGCCCTTGATTGTAATCTGCCTTGGTTTTAGCTTTCACTCTTGAATTGAGTTAATCTCAACCCTTGAGACATACATCAAATTTAGATTTTCGAGCAGTTTGGAGGTCTAATTCCCCAAACACATACAATTAAATATAATTGATAAAGCATGATTAGAGTATTGCCTCGCACTTGCGGATTTTCAAGCAGGTCGTCAGAGAACACCCAATCGCAGCTACCCAGATTCGAAAAACCCTAACTTGTAATGCGCAGAGAACACGAAGGTGTGAGTGATAATGCTTAGGACATAGAGAAGATCGTAAGGAGGATATGAGGAAGAAAGCACCTACTCGGTTGCTGGATTCCAACCAACCCTTGGCGAGTTCCTTGAGATCGATGCATGGAGATGAGGTGGAGGACGAGTGTTTGACTTCTCTGCTCAGAAATGCTGGGTGAGGTTTGCAACAAGGAGAGTGTTAGAGACCCAAAAAATCGAGACATTAAAAGAGTTTGAGACTGAATTTAGAAGCTGGCACAGAATTTGGTCTCTACGTGCAACCGAGTTTTAATTCGGTCTCTTAAAGGCGTCCCTATTTGAGTCCAACAGTTTTAGTCAATGAAAGGCAATCTCCATTAGAGTCCAATAATTTTTTCTAAAATTAGTTTCAAGTAAAGGTGGCCTAAGCACGTCTCTAAATTTGGTCTCCAAACTATATTGGAGACCGCTTTTAATTTCGATCTCTAAAATTTGGGCTCCAATAAGGCGGATTCCTGTAGTGTCAAGAGAAAACCTTAACTGCACTTTCCTAACACAGTCTGAAACCTATCACCAAACAAATACAAGGGACATTCTTCCTCAAGTTTATTTGTGTTGTCCCCCTCTCTCTCTCTCTCTCTCTCTGTATATATATATATATATATATATATATATATATGTATGTATATATATATATGTACGTATATATATATATCATAATTTTGAAGCATAAGTAATGAGATCATAGTTCTATAATATGCATTGAAAATCACTAAAAACGTCTCACAATGAAATCTATATTCACATATTAAGCTTTTCTTATGTAGTCTAATAAACTTGTTTTCCATATCTCATACTCAAATTTTAGTTGAGACTGTCTTGACCACACTTTCGCTATAGAATTTAATTTCATAGAGGCCTAATGAAATCACACTCTCAAAGGGACCTTGAACATTTTGTTTTGATTTTCAAAAAAAAAAAAATTTTTTGTGCAAGGATCATGATGCTTCCTGATGGTTGATAAATTAGGCTAAAAAGTGTGCTTCAATTCATTATTCTTATAAATTTTAAAATTTTATCTCAAATGGTGTATGACAGTTCTGTGATCAATTTGAATACATCAATAAAAAAAATACGTCAAATCAACACAATATAGCAATTAAAAGAGAAATTTATCTCAAAAATGAGGAATCTTAAAAATTAATGTAGATCAATTACAACAAGGAAAATTTACGCGAGGGGCAATGATTAAGTGACTCTCAACTAAGTCATTCTGTTCCCAACAAAATAGTGTTGGTTTTGGAGGGAAACTAAATCGGTTGAAAATACAACTGATAGTTTAATTACTAAATTATGGTTAGTGATAATTTAAGAGTTAGGGTTGAAGGATAGGTTGTCTGAGAACATCTGGAATCCACTTGGGGTTTATTCGTTGCTTTTTTTCTCTCTTTGTCTATCTAATTCACTATGCTAGGTGTTCAATCCTCTCTTTCTCACTCTATCTATCTTAGTTGTTGCTCCTTATCCTCTCTTTACCTTTGTAGTTGCTAAGTGAAATCATAGGAATTGAAAGCTTTTAATATCGATCTAATAATGGATGAGAGGAATGGGTGAAAAAATATACATAGTTTTTCCAGTGAGGATGAGTAGGCAGAAGACGTAATGGAGTTGCTTGTGTCTATTGCACTTAAAGGTGACTAGTGAAGCCGATGGAGGAAGGAATGTGAACATCTTATGGGTAAACGACAGCAACTTGTTGGGCCAACAACAAGTATGTCATAGTTGGTCATAAATGTCGTAAAATGGTTAGTGAAATGAGCTTGTTGTCATTCTTGTCGTCGTTGTGAATGTTAATTGTTTGGGTATTTATGTATGCCATCATGCTCTTGATCATTAACCAAAGTAATAGAATTGTTGTTGTTGTGTAATCAGAATTGTATGAAGATGTAGTAGGGGTAGTATGTCGTAATAGTATGAGGGAAGACGTTCATACAAAAAGTTGCAGTGATATCGCAAGATCGAGTTATGTATGACAATGGTAATGTGAGTGGAAAAGTTATGGGGTAAGCAATAGTATCCTCAAGGGGACAATATATGATTTTGTACAATAGGTGATATTGTTATGACTGGTTTATGAATTTGTTGGAAAGTAAAAAAGCAGGAAACCCGAGGTACGTTCAATATATACCATGCACTGTTGTATGAGATGACAAAATGCTTATATCATATGACATACGGGGCAATTGTGAAGATATAAACGTTGATGTGATTGAGTGATACAGGAAGCGATTAAAGGTAGTAGTTGTAGGATGTATACACAAAATGAATGTAGATGATGCAGTGCAGAGGACAATGGAGGGGAGAACTAGATGTATATGTGTTATAGTGGTTTGTTGGAGAACGGTGGTGATGGAAAAATAACCCACGTAAGAGGATAAAAAAACTGTATGCTATTGAAGGAGAGAATGGGAGTGGAAGAGACGGAAAGAATGATGAAGAAGATTATAGGTGGTGATTTGTCATAGCAAAAAGTGTGGTACAGTTTGAAACATCATAGAAAAATGTTAATGTCAGTCGAGGGGGATAAATATATGTCAGGATGATGTTCAAGGGTAATTATGAACATGGCTCATTCTTCATCCACAATTCTATAGTGAATGAAAAATCGAAATCTTGAAACCCTAATTAATTTTTAGTCCATTCATCGGGAAACAATCTGAAGGTTTCAATGACAAGTGCCAGTGGTGGGCTCAATTGCAAGCATAGATTGAAATTGAATTGAAAGTTGTTATATTTGAACTTATTCGGCCATCCTTTAGTCAAAGACGTAGGTGTCCTCCCTAGTTGTGGTTAATCGAAGTGTGTTGATAACTAGAAGTGTGTTATGTAATTTGGTTTAAGTTGTTAGAAGGAAACCTTCTCAACGGAGTAATTGGATGAGTATGGATGAGAGCCTGTGCAGAGTTTGTGGGATGTAAAGGTGGAATAGGGATAGGATATTGTTGCGAAGTTTGTTAGCATAGTTCTATGTAGAATTAGAGTTAGGGTTTTTTTTCATGTACAGATCGCATGTGTGTGATGCACATGTTTACCTATGCATGACATTATATGTACCTAGGTATGCATTAAGATATGGGGTTTGTAAACGAAGCTATGGTAGATGTATGTAGGAACTTAGTAAGCAATGAAGAAGATGTGAACGTGGATTGAAAGAGATGAATGTATTAAAATGGGTCATGATGTTTGGGTTGAAGATGTAGGTCAATGTTTATGTTTACAATCGCTTTTATAGATGTATACCTAAGCAAACATGGTGTAAGAGGACAGTAAATACGTGGAGGAGTAGTTATATGGAGCCCCTGTTCCAGGATATCACAAGTAATTGTGCATCTATGCTGAACCAAGATTTCCATGGTTGTGTACCCACATGTACATGTTAGAAGTGCTTGGTGAATAAGTGGAGGCGAAATTTTATAGAACCCCTTTCTCCAGACCTCGCCGATAATGATGTGTTATGTTTACTAGCATTTCCATATTTATATATACCCAAGTGCTCATGTTACAAGTGTTTGATAGACTAGTAGAGGAGAAATTTTGTGGAGCCCCCTTTCCTAGGCATAATAGATAGTGGTGTCTTCTGTTTACAAGCATTTTCGTAGTTGTATACTGAAGTGCACATGTTGTAAGTGTTTGGTGAACAAGTAGAGGAGTAGTTATATGAAACCCTTTTCCCCTCGTAGAGGGAACTATTTAGTAATTACATATCAATATTATGAAATGAGTTGGTGTATTTGGTTGATGATGATTGTGTTTACCTTGCATGATAAGCCAGAGATGACAATGGAGTGCCGTAGTGCAAGAAAAGAGTATAAAAGTTCTATAGAAGGAAGTCACGTATGTGAGTGTAGGCAATGTAAGCACTGATGATGGTGTTAATGGTTATGCATCGTTCAAGGGGCAATGGGAAAATTCCACCGGCATCCTATCAGTGTCATTGGAAGATGAGGCAAGTTCTTGCAGTAGTAATGTGACTACATTAGAGTTGAGCTCGAAAAAGGTGTATGATGAGGTGTTAACTTGGCAGCTGAAGGAATGTAAGGTGTAGTCATAACTTATTGAAAGCGATTAGCCATGCGGTAAAGGGGGGAGGAGAAAGGCATGAAAATCTTCATCTCTAGGGTAAAGAGATATATAAGATATACCAGATTTTGGTGTATGTACTAATACGGTATAATCCCAAACCCCACGAAAGCGGGACCCACAATGGGAGGTGTTGTTACTACTACGGTACAATATTACATGATTTGTGGTAAACGCAAAGCATCTCAAATTGGTTATGTGTACATTGATGAAGGGGCATGGATGTAACCTTGAAAACATTTATTTCCAACCAAATTGGATAGTAAAAAAAGGAAATTCATTGCCTCAAGTGCTTCTCTAATATAGTGAAAGTAGCATTACTTTAATCCTTAGTGAATGATATTTCTCTGTCTTAAGTTGCATTCAAAGTGACGCATTCCTTGCCTTCAATATTAAATTTGGTGTGGAATGGTTGGATGTATTAAATATTATGGTTAACTAGTGGGTACAGGTTTCAATTATATAGTGCAAAGGTGATTTCAATTATTTACTTCATATCGGTCAATAGTTATGGACTTTATTTTTAGATTCTTAATCTTAATTTCCATAACCAAATACACTCTCTCATGAGGCTTCTCCCTCCAAAAAATAACGTCCTGTTCAGGATACTGGAAATATCTTGTTTATGTCCATTTTCACTACATATTACCCTAGTAAAAGAAACATGAATTGTGGCAAACGGCAACTTTTCTGCATAACTTTCTCGCACATTGAAAGTCATGTTAGTAACATGTTATGACTAACAACACATTATGTTATATGCTAAAAATAGTTGACTTATTGTCATAGGTAACATTTCACTTAACGAAGTCATTCTATGTCAATGCAAATAACTCAACAAATAAAAATAGTTGACTTATTGTCATAGGCAACATTTCACGTAACGAAGTCATTCTATGTCGATGCAAATAACTCAACAAATAAATTGATTACTTCCCTTAATGCTTAGCATATTTGGTCACCTAAAAAGATTCATTATGACAACTGAACTACATGTACAACATCATTCAATAGTAATACACACCAAGGTGCACACCTGCACACACTATCCATGTACCCCAAGCCATGTAGCACGTATACCAGGAGTAATTGTATGCCACGATAATGACACTTTGGTTGGATTAACAATGATGTTGGGTGCAACTAATGGACCATCAAAAAATGACATCGTCATAGACGACATGAATATCACCCTAACATGTTGGTTCTACAGAGACATACCAATTATTGTCCTCAACTCAAACAATACAAACCATAATGTCATACACTTACTGCACCCCTATCATCTTAGGGTAACAACTTTGTGTACTAATAAAAAAATTTATTCAAACGAGGAGCTTTTGCACCCTCCAATCACATTGCACTTGTGCCTACCTCATACTAACTCTCAAGCAAATCTTCTACCTGCAAAACATCACCTTCAAAGCTTGCATCAAAATCAGCTTGATGATTATGACATGTCCTCCTTGTATGTCCAATTTCGTAACATTCTGAGCACCCGCATGCCCTCGTGCCCTCGAATTGAAACTTTCTTCGCTTCGCCTGAGGCTTACCAGGTTGTCATCCATTGCTTGATGGTAATAAATGAGCGTGTACATATATTTATATACACACAAACTCACACACACACACACACACACACACACACACACACACACACACATAT